>JANAVB010042420.1:17694428-18109428 GCA_029216955.1 Iris pallida
CGTCTTTTGTTCGGGGAGGTTTAGACGACCCGTCAATCCTGCGCTTCTGGGCTACCTTGGATGTGTGTTCTCGGTAGATGTTAGGTCTCATGATTAGCACATTTAGTCTGGTGGTTCTTGTGTGTCACTCTTAATGGTCCCACATCACTCTATGTGTCACTTTTTTTTTCATCCAGAGGATGAATTTCATCTCTTAATGTACGTTAAAAAAAAAATTGTAGAAGAGGTAACAGAATGTCAGTAGAGTTGGCATTTATATATATATATAATAATATATATATATATAATATATATATATATAATATATATATATATATATATATATATAATATAGATATATATATATAATAATATATATATAATATGCAATGACCTCTAGCCTAGTGGTTAAGAGAGATGCATGCGGTCCAAGTGGTCGGGAGTTCGACCTCAGTGGAGGTGATCGCCACAAGTACCCATTGCTTCAAATATATATATATCTATAATATATATATATATATATATATATATATATATATATATATATATATATATAATATATATATATATATATATATATATATATATATATATATATATATATGGGTCGTTCTACAATACATCCGCTGGAAATGGATGTATCGATACATCCAAAATCTGGACCGTTGGATGTTGATCCAATGGTTCGGATTGAATAATAGTGTAGAAACATCATTTAATGCTGATTTAGACTTTTGACCTGTTGGTAACTTGCTTTAACAGGTCATTCTTCACTTTAATTTTTTCAATGAACACCCTAAATTAACTCATATTTACTCTCTCAAAAGTCCATCCAATTTAATATTTCGTATTTTTTTTTGGTTACAGGCCGTCGTGGTGGTGGTGTTGGTGGTTGTGGTGGAAAGAGAAATGGAGATAAAGAAGGAAATAAGAATCGGTCCGGATCGCGTCGAACATCGTCGAGCCCTCCTATGACAACGAGGAGTACCAGCTGCGCTGAGAAGAATCGGTCCGCTTCGCGTCGGACGTCGTCGAGACCTCCTCGAACAAGAAGAAGTACCAGCGGCGCCGCTCTAATTTTACTGTCCATGCCATTGTCAGAAATCTTATTTTTATCTAATAATTTTATATTTTGTTAACAAAGCTACATGTCACGGTGGTGGTGGTGAACTGAGGAAACCTGCTTCTGAGGTCGGGCGGATCATCTGCTCACTTATTTTAAAAAAAAAATCTGTATTGATCGGACGAAATAATTTTTACTTTTCTAATGATAATTTTTTCGAAGAGAATATTTTATTTGGACGGTAAATGGGCATTCTCTTTGCTTTTAACACGGAGGATGGCCATTCTCTTTGCTTTTAACACGGCGAGTAGACGGAGAATGGCCATTCTCTTTGCTTTTCACACGGCGAATGGACGGAGAATGGCCGTTCTCTTTGCTTTTAACACGGAGAATGGCCATTCTCAAGGAGAATGGCCATTCTCCGTTCCTTTAACATGGAGAATGGCCATTCTCCGTTCTTTGAAAACGGAGAATGGACACTCTCTGTGCTTTTAACAAAGTATGGTACATTTAGGACTGAAAATGTTCAAGTATCTCATATTTTTTTCACCAAATATTTACAGTATTTTTAATATCATTTACCATAGTACATTCATTTAATATTAAATCATTTTCAAGATAATCCGAATATCATTTTATCAGGCTTCCACTGTATGGCTGAACAAAATTTCTTGCGAATGTTTGAATATAATTAACCTACTATCAAAGAGAATTTTTCTTACATTACATTATGCATTACACTGGCATCGACTTCATACTGATGGCATCGATGTACTGATGGCAATAACAAAGGATGAACAGGCAGCATTACAATTATGTTTCCGCAAAAACAAGGGATGAACAGGCAGGATTACAATTTTGCTTCAGCAATAACAAGGGATGAAGAGGCACTGGCATCGAATTCATACTGATGGCATCGATGTAATAATTTTTTACAGAAAGCAAAACACATTACAATCAAATAAAGTTTCAGTGATCCCAGGAATGCATCCGTAATGAGGCCACCTGTAAACCCTAGCAATGCACCCAGGACTCATGAAATCTGTGATGGACATCTGCAAATCAAAGAAATACAGTAAAATATCAATATCATCTATGAAGGCCAACTGCCAACCAAATAAACGCTTCAACCAAAAAATCATAATCAAATTAAGTATACTTCATTCCAAGTCCAATAAACTGCATAATTCATGTTACAGTAATTTGCCCAATCCACGTTACAGTAATCTGCCCAATCCACGTTAGTAATTCAACATAGAAACTGCATAATTATAATACAATAATCCAAATAAATATCAGACCTACTCTAAATTCAAGACCATATTACATTTTCAAAACAAATTACGAACTATGCACTTAGTACAAGCGAAAAGTTTAGTCTTACAATATTTCAAACACAAAATTTAGTTTGTCCGCCATGACCAACAAATATTCAGAACCATATTACAAGTCAAATATTACATCCAAATTGAAATAAGAGACATTCAAAACTCAAAAGATGAATCTTCATAGCCGTCTCCATCTTCTTCTTCTTGTTTCTTTTTCTTTTTTCCTACTTCTTCTTTCTCAAAATATCCTTCACCTACACCTTGAGGAACGGATTAAGAAAAATTATAGTCAGTATTGACTCACTTTATATGTAGAAATGACATCCAGAAACATAAATAGAAGTATCAAAGTGATGGCTAGCATTAAAGTGTCAATGTGCACAGTGTGTATTTTTACATAAGAGTTTGGGCTAGCCCCATTTACCTTCTTCACGAGGGAAGGAAAATCTTATTCTTGGTCAGCAAATTCAACCTCTATCTGGTTAATCTTTTCCAGAATCAATTTCTGGTTGTCGGATATAGTCTTCATCTCTTTGAAGACATTCTCAAAGTTTGCAGCAACAAAATTGTGTAGGTCATCAACCATGTCCTTAGTATTTTTGATTCCATAAGTTGATGGTTTTCCAGATGTTGATGGTTTGCTTGCAGCTGCTGCCCGTTTTCCAAACATTCGAGTGAAGGTTAGTTTTCTCATGGGGCCTTTGTTTTTAATATAAACATCCCCTGCTAAGCTTGGGACAGAATGTTTATTAGCCATCGAGCATACAAATCCTCCGAAAGGGAGAGCTGTCCTTGCAGTTGGTTTTCCCACGAGATGCATCATTCTACTGAACATGTAGGAACCTATATCCATCCTTTTTTTTCTTTCCCATATAATAAAGAAATTTTACTCTCTCGGGATGGATGAAAAACTCATGTCCAGTAGGGTTGAGTGTTTGAGATACGTAGGCATGCAATAATTTATACAAAGTTGATAATTGATCTTTATATACATTTTGAGGGGTCTTGGCACCCATCGAAACACCTGTAATCTCATGAATTGCATCCGTCATGGAAACAGTTTCAATATCTTTCATATCAAACTCAGGAACTGGATCAAATCCATAAAATTCGTTGATGACAGCAGCATTTACCCTAATCAGTTTCCCTCTCAGAAACACCAGTGGTTGATCCTCTTCTTTTTCTTTAATTTCAGCCGGAAGATTTGAGTAAAATTCTCTTACTATTGTTTGGAAGATTTTTTCAAGACAGGATTTGTTCAGTTTCTCCAATTGATAGAATTTCAATATATCCAGGAAACCTTCGTCTTCGACATCATCCATCTTAATTGATCTTTCAGGCATAACAGCCTTTTTCTTGAAATATTTAATGTAAATCTTCTTAGTTTTTGAGTCTTTAAATTTTTTTACCTCCTCTCCAACCTGGGACTTATTTGATGATTGCTCTTCCTCTTCATTTTCCTCTTCTGATGAGGATTCAAAATCCACAGAGTACGATGATGACTCTGTATCCGTTGCCACCTTAGCCTTCGTTTGAGTACGCCTTCGATCTTCATAAGTTGAGTCATCCGACGAATCTGTATCGAAGATAGATTTTTCGGTCTTTGTCGAGCAATGAGTGTTTTTAGCCTTTTTTGCACATGGCTTGGCTGCCGCCTCCGCCTTCATCGTCGCTGCCGTCGCCGCTGTCGCCGCCGCTGCTTCCGCCGCTGCCCTTTCGGCCTCTGCCCTAGCGACCATAATCTTGGTTTTCGCCGCCCTTGCAAGTTCTGCCCTTCGGGCCTGTATCGCATCCCTTTGTGGATTCTTCCCCTTCGACGACGGTCGTTGTTTCTTCGGCGGCATTTTGATTAGAAGAGTGTTTTGGAGAGGGTTTAGGAGAAGGAAGAGGGTTTGAGAGAAGTAGAGAGAAAATTCGACCGTCTTATGTGACCTTGGGAAGTGAAAAAAATTAGAATAGTTTTGAGTTTTAAATTAATTTATTACTATTATTACTAGTATAAGACGGTCGAATTTATTACTATTAAATTTAAAAAACTACTTTCCAAAATTAAATTTATTACTATTATTACTAGTATATATCCATGTGAAATCACTACATAAAGCATTGGGATTTTGAGACCCTAATTTTAAATACTACTTTCCAAAATTAAATTTATTACTATTATTACTAGTATATATCCACGTGTTCCGTATAGATTATTGAAAAATTTGGCAGAAAAAATATGGTGGAAACATGTTTATTTAAAAACATTTGACAACATATTTAAGAATGTGAAGTTTAATCTCAATATTTCCATGTTTCGAATATTCGATTAAATTTTTGAAAATAAGAAGACTATGTACTCGAAAAGAGTAAAATTGAAACACTCAAAGTTGTCCTCTATTTTATTTTGTAATCATATTTAAGAAGAATTTGACGGCAATATTGACGCTGGCAGCATAATCAATTCTTTGACGTAACAAGTCATTGATGGGGATATCGTCGCTGATATATGGATTTGACGTAACAAGATTTTTTAATTATAAAGAGCAATGCTATAGTTAGCAAATGGGTGTAAGTTGTCAGAAGGTTGAAAAAGTTTGATTGTAGCCGAAAACAAATTGAGTTAACA
Organism: Iris pallida; assembly: GCA_029216955.1. Lineage (NCBI taxonomy): Eukaryota > Viridiplantae > Streptophyta > Magnoliopsida > Asparagales > Iridaceae > Iris > Iris pallida. The sequence goes on from JANAVB010042420.1 coordinate 17,699,413, forward strand.
AAATATTATATTTCATTAAATCCCAGCTTCGTCGCCGGAACATTCTTCGGAGAAGTATACAAGAGGAGGACAAAAAACTGTAAAAAATTGAAAAAAAAAAAGTCTAGCCCTCACTGGCCTCGCGGAGGATCTCCGCAAAGTCCTGCAGGGTACGCATACCCGCCCTATGGCACAGGCGGCGAAACACTTCCCTCTTCTCCAGAGAATCCCGTTCCTCTGGAGTGATCGGCAACAGGTCAAAGTTGGGCGCCGGATGAAGAGGTCGAGCGATGACCTCCAGTGATAACCCGCAGGAGGTCAGGAAGTCCGCAGCCTCTGCCAGCTAGTCACGGGCCGGAGGCGGCGCAGAGGGTGCTCCATGCGGAGAGGCTCGACGACGACTGGAAGAAGACTCTGGCAATGGTTCCCAACCAGATAATCTTTTTGGAGCCATGTTAAATGTGCAACCTACTCAGATGAATGGGGACCCCTATGTATATATACACATTCCAAACTGACTCTTCCTATTCCTTATTGGAAGTTGGGGATATACACTCTTACAACCTTCACCCATTGCTGACATGTGGGCCATGGCCCACATGTCAGCAATGGGTGAAGGTTGTAAAAGTGTATATAGGACAGATTTTTGGGTTAGTTGCAGGCTTAGTTGGTTGTGCTGTTTGGCTTTTACATGGAAGGCCTAGGTTCGAGTCTGGTGTTTGGGTTCTATAGAATTTTTCTATTGTTAACATTTTTTGGGTGCTAATATGCTTTTTAACTTAGTATGGAACAAATTTTGGGACTGTTAATGGCCATTCTCCGTTCCTCTACCACGGAGAATGGTACATCTAGGACGAAGAATTGTACATTTAGGACGGCGAATGGTACATTTAGGACGGAGAATGGTAAATGTAGGACGGAGAATGATACATGTAGGACGAAGAATGGTCCATATAGGACGGAGAATGGTACATTTAGGACGGAGGTAGGACGGAGAATGATACATGTAGGACGGAGAATGGTACATATAAGACGGAGAATGGTACATTTAGGACTGTTCTGTAGGGTTGTGAATTTTAAATAGTTTGGCTGTTTAGGTTTGTTTTGAATCTATATAATTTGGTTTTGAAGGCTCGTGATGATGAATTAGTTTGGCTGTTTGGCTGTTAATTGCCATTCTTCGTTCCTCTAACACGGAGAATGATACATTTTGGACGGAGAATTGTACATTTAGGACGGCTAATGGTACATTTAGGACGGAGAATGGTAAATGTAGGACGGAGAATGATACATGTAGGACGGAGAATGGTCAATATAGGACGGAGAATGGTACATTTAGGACAGAGAATGGTACATAAAAGACGAAGAATGGTACATTTAGGACTGTTCCGTAGGGTTGTGAATTTTAAATAGTTTGGCTGTTTAATTTTGTTTTGAATCTATATAAATTGGTTTTGAAGGCTCGTGAAGATGAATTAGTTTGGCTGTTTGGCTGTGTAAATAGATTTTAAAGGGTTGTGAAAAATAAACCAATATTTTCGTATCGATCACCATTAATTATGGTGAATGGCACTGATACCACTAATATGAGTGGAATTTGCACCGCCAGAATTCATTTTGAATAAGCTAAAATTTGTGTTGGGAAATGGCAAAATCTCTAGGATATGATTACACTGAGATGTTGTATTAATGGTAAAATCTGTGTTGGGAAATGTCGAAATCTCAGAAGTGAGCCGTCTTAGGCGTCATTATATCACAGTCTATTTTATTTATAAAAAATAATCATGTAAAAAATTAGTATTGACAAAAGTAAAATTTGCTCAAAATGGAGAATCGAACTCATAAAAAATATCTTGTATGTAGACTAGTGAAATATATATATAAAGAAATGCATGTATGCATGCTAATGTTTTCAACATTCACCCCAGGAATGATAGAACATATCTAAATCATTATGCCACTCGTACACAGGTTCTCCTGGTACTGGGATTACATTATCAAAGGATTTTTTAAACGTCTGTATTGAATAACAAATTTTCCAGAGTTCGTCGTCGAAGATCACGTTGAAGCACCCACGTATGTCGAGCAGGCGAAGACCCTTGCAGTTGCATATGATAGATCGCAGCGTGTCTCCATTGAACATGCCGAATCCCATATGTAGGTGCTCGAGACGCGGCATCGAATCTGCCACGGCCTTTCCCTCCGCCTCGTTTTTCGGGTCCAGCACGAACATGTTCCTGAGCATGAAATCCGGGGGGGGGCATGTTCCTACTCAGCTTTACCAGACGGCGGCAATAATTTTCGGTGGCAATTATTCCAGTCGACGTGATGTAGAGGCAGTAGCTAATGTCGAGTTCTTCCAGCACAGGGAGAAACTCCAAGTGTCTCACGAAAGTTTCATCACTCACGTCGCACTTCGGAATGTGCAGCACCCTTAGAAACTTCCCACTGTATTATAAAAATAGGAAAACATCAATATAAATTAACAAAAGTATACGTAAAATTTTATAAAAGAAAAAATAAAGTATTAGAATAAGACCAAATAAAATTTTGCACTGGCCTTAAACATGCAAAAGAGAAGGCTGCTTCGTCGAGCTTGTACGCGGAGAGGGACCCTAGATGTCCCTCACTGCGAGCCACGAGCTTCATTACGGTCAAACTAATCTCAGCGGTTTGCTGGGTCCTCCGGCACCACTGTACCAAGTCGAAGTTAGACCAATAGTCTAAGGGACCGTTGAGCGCCTTCCACCAAGAACGGCAAACTGGGGCCACGTTGCACATTACCTCGTCCGCCGGCATCCCCGACAGTACCAGTATCATCGAGAGAATCTCGGTAGGGATGACGGCCCATCCGCTGCAGTTGATCTTGCTCCTCTCCATTGCGACTGTTCTTCTTCTTCTTTCCTTTGTTTCTCTCTAGTCGGATGGGTTCTCTTCTTTGGAAAAGGCTATTTAGCCCTTCGTTTACGCGGGTGTATGTAACCCGCTCGTGGAGGGGTGTGACCGAACAAGTCACGAATCTATTGGGAAATAACGGTAATGCCACTGTATTAATATTAGCAATTAGTCGTTTGGGCTCCCAATATATTTGGGTGATGCCATCTCCCATTATGTGGCATCTGACATGGCAGATAACATAACAGCTGACATGGCAAATTTTAACCCCAAAAATTAATTACCCAAATTTTTTTAATGTTAATGTTAATGTCAATATTAATATTAATGTTAATGCTAATGCTAATGTTAATATTAATCAATATTAATTTAATATTAAATTATTTATTTACTATTAATGTTCATTTTAATATTAATTTTATTGTTAACTTTTGCCATGTCAGCTGTCATGTTAGCAACCATGTCATATGCCACATAATGGAAGATGGTATCACTCAAATTTTTTGGTAGCAAATAGCATTTTCGTAATATTAGTTTTAATTATATTGTAAATTTTAAATTAACAGAAAAGCCAATGTAGATTTAATATTAATGCTACTGTAAAAATTTTCCAATCATACCTCGATACTTACGTTTGTCGACCGAGTTACCGTCTTCATCATTATCAAGTTTTCACCCGAATCATCGTCATCGCTGGGGCGTGATGCCGTACGAGCCTGGAGTTGCGCTCGTGCAAGGCAAGATAACAGATTCACAATAGTGTTTATAGCTCAAATTGATAACATAAGCAGCGGAAGGAAAACGTAGTATACAACAAGAATCTCTTTTATTGATAATGAACTGAAGGTTACAATGGCTCTGAATAGCCCAACTCATCATGCCAATTGGCTACAACGCTCATGATCTCTCTAGCTCACAAAGGAGTACATTGTTCCATACATTATGCCTCTTTATAGCCAACAAGTAGTCTTCGGCTGAACATCTCCATGTCGTAAGTCCGAACGCCAATACGGAAGCTCCTCTTGAACGCTAAGGACTCCATGCATCTGGACGTCCAAGCCGAGCCCCGCCTCGAGCCGAACATATCCTGAACTTGTCCACCACCGTGTCCCTACAGTAGATATAGTTAGACATAATCTTAACATAAACATTGTGATCGTGCTCATCTATGTCCCATTTCGCCTAGCCTACAAGGTTAGAACTTTACATAAGAAATCATATCATTTTACTCAACCAACCAACCGTAAACTTAAACATATGCATAAGGGTGGCAGGCCCTGCGCCTGCACCCAGCGCTAATCTCAGCCCACCGGCCCTATCTATATGAAGGTCACGGTATTTCTGTCATGACCCGCACCCTGATTAGGGGTACGAGTACGTGGTTACGTCCAGCCTACGCCGCAGCTTCGGCGGTAGAACGCTGTCTAGGTCATCTATAAATACTACAACTAAACAGATAGATGTACCTGTACAGTATATACACTCCGAATGGAGGTGACATAGCAATACAGTCTCAATCACAAATGTAAAACTAAGGTAGATAGTATGGAAAGGAAAATACGAATGATAAGAACATGAAATAAGTCCAAGATCCACACAAGACCAGAGCTATACACAAACAACCCAGAGAATCACATAATATATAAAAACTACTACAGTCTAAAAAGTACTAGCTAGCTCGTAGGCCAGGCAAACCTAACTAAGCTACACTACTCAGGGTGAGCAAAGTCTAGTGGCTCTACTAATAAGCCACAGTCCGGGTCTACTCCATCAGACTCGACCCCATAATAGGTCGGGCAATCAGTCACACGAGACAATTGTAATATGTCAACGGTATCCTGTCAGAAAAATGAGCAAGTACAAATACCAACAGCAGTTCCATATGAATTGACAAATACTATAAGAGACATTATAATGAAATACAAGACAAAGATATAGGCGACTTAGTCTCACCGTAATGCATCATGGTATAGTATAAAAGGAACTCCGTGCATAGTGTGGGTTTGGATTTATTGCGCTCGTACTTTGATTCGCTCTGACTATGCACAAAGTTCCTTTGTTCATGGAGTTCCATTGCTCTGACTATGCACGGAGTTCCTTTGTTAAGGGAGTTCCATTGCTCTGACGATGCACGATGAAGTGATTTGCCTCAAGGAATCCAATTGAAAGCTTTAACTGTGAGGAGTGTTGTTCTCTGTCGTCTTTTAGTTCGTGTCCGCGTGGTAGATGGTATTCATCGTGCATCGTTAGAGCATAGGAACCGTAGGATGACTCCTTGAGGCAAGTCACTTCATCGTGCATCCTCCGAGCAAAGGAACTCACTGAGGCAAAGGAACTCACTGCCTCAAGGAATTCCTTTGCCTGAAGGAGTTCCATTGCTCTGCGATGCCCGTACGCAGCTGACATTCAACTTTTTTCTTGATAGTAGGAATTTATGTAGTATTTCAGACTTTCATAATGTAAATTTAACTCAAAAAGTCAAAGTTTTCGTGGTTTTCACAATGTAAATTTAACTCAAAAAGGATTTTATTATAAAAGACAGCAGAGCAGACATTATAAAAGACAGAAGTTCTCTTGAAATCTAATTCTTAGCCCATACCAATCTCATCATTGTAGTCTTCTTAGTCCATACCAACCTCATTATATTCTCATCAAGCTCATCTTCATTCTCTTTTTCAAACTAAACGGAGAATAACATTCTACGTTTCGAAAGACACGGAGAACGTCATTCTCCGTTTAAATAAAAACGGCGAATGAACATTTTAATGTGTTTATTATCCGTTCAAGACAGACGGAGAATGTTATTATCCGTTCCGAAATAAACGGTGAATAGAATCCTCAAACGATTTAATTTAAACGGTAAAGTTATTCTCCGTTTCAAGTAAACGGAGAATTCCATTCTCCGTTTCAACTAAAACTGAGAATATAATCCGAAGGGGCAGATTCATTAGGAATAAATGGCATATAAATAGAAGAATTCATTGGTATTAATGGCATATAAATGGCAGATTCATTGGTATTAATGACAATAAAAGTGACTGTAGCTTGGCGCATGAGTTCGAGTTGTTAAATTTTGCCAATAAATGGCAGAATTTGGGAGATCTTATTATAAAAATGACTGCCCTTTTGGCGCATGAGTTCGAGTTGTTTCATATGTAAATAAAAGTCAAACTTTTCGTGGTTTTGACAATGTAAATGTAATTCAAAAATGATTATATTATAAAAGCAGAGCTTATAAAAGACAGAAGTTCCTTGCCCAATTACATCATAATTACATTGTTGTTTTACAATGTCATTGCTAGGTTCGTTTTACATATTTGCTTGAAAGCAACTCCTTAGCCCATGACAACCTCATCGTTGTAATCTTCTGGTGAGTTTCATTGTCATTTCCTCCCGGTATTTCGAAGGAAGGAGTCGTCAACATATTCATATAATACGCCGTGTGCAAGAGGCAGTTGGGTGCCCGTTGTTATGGGCAATTTAGAGAACAATTCAGTACTTTGCTCTCATACTCCTTCTTCGCCGGGCATCTCTCCCTCATCATATCAACTTTTCTCCTGACGATAGGTTCTAAGATTTTCTTCATTAATTCTGCATCCACCTTGCACGTATCGTACGTGGTTAGCCTCAAGGAGTTGTAGTGTGTCCAGTCATAGGAGATAAAGTTGAATGTGAGCAGAGTATAGTGTTTGATGGATGTATTAAAGAGTGGGATGAATAGCAACTCTATGTCGTCCTCCAAACCCATGACGAAGTCTACTAAATCTGTTTGGATGTCTTCAAAGGCGTCGGGTTTTGCGTTTTCTTCATTGGCACGTTGAACGATGGTCTGTTTCCCAAAAACAATACACAATATCATGAGTAATTTTTTCTGTCATTTTTCATCGGTTTACACATGAATATGGATTTTTCTGTTTGAATTCTTACCAATGTGTGGGCCGTCATGAATGCAGACCACTTATGTGATTGGGGCACCGGCTTTTTTTTTGGGATCAATGGCACCTCCTTCGAACTAGACGGGGGACACCTATTACTGCCTTGAATTTCTCTCAGCTTCCTTATTATTATGTCCAGTATGCCAGCCTCCATGTCGTCATAGTTGAGTATGTCTTGCATGTCTACTGCCGACAGCTGGACTGAAACTCCATTTTCACCCTTTTTCGGATAAAATTCGTATACCATATCACTGCACATAAATTTAGTTTAGATTAAATTAATAAAGATAGATTCTCATTACATAATTGTGAAAAAAGTCTAGAAAAAACGAACGAAAAAAAAGGGTTCAGAATACATACTTTGGAGAATTCTTTCTGAAAATTACGATGTCGATGTATTGTTTCTTCAGCTCTTCATCCGCATATTTCCAAAGTAAGAGTTCATCGCATTCCCTTAGTATGACGTGGTTCTTCTTTAATTCAGCCATTTTGGCGTCTTCTCGGGATTTCGGAGCGGCATTAACCTTCCACTTTTTATTAGCCTCTCCAACTGTATTGCTTTTTATTAACCTCTTTCCCCCCGATCCTCCTCTTCTTCTGACTTCTCTTGGAGCAGCAAGTTCAGCAGCTGCTTGAAACTCCTCACTCTGAAGTACTACAACCATGGCTTCAAGATCTTTAATTTTCCCATCCTTTTCATTGGCTTCAATATTAAACGATTCAACTTTATTTTGAAGCTCCATTTTCTCCTCAACGAGCCTTTCATTTGTTTCTCTGAGTTGTTTGGTTGTTCGTACTGAAATAAAATAAACAACAATAAAATGTATGATGTGAACCTAATACGGAGAATGACATTCTCCGTGTAATATAATACGGAGAATAGAATTCTCCGTTTGGAATTACATGGAGAATAACCTTTCCAGTATCGAAATGATAGGGAATAGCAATTATCCGTTTCAAATAACACGAAGAATGAATATTCTCCGTGTTATAGTACACGGAGAATAGTCATTCTCCTGGAAGATTACAAATCAGAAATTTGAAATAGAAAAGATTTTACCTTGTGCATGTAGATCTGATTTAAGAACAGAATTTTGCTTTCTCAAATCCTCCAGTTCATGCACAGATCCCTCCATCACAACGTTGACTGCACGTTGTTGTGCTTCTTGTGCCTCGAGCTCTTTCAGTTTTTCTTTGAGTTTCTCGTTCTCAAGGTTGGTTGCACGTAACTGCGCTCCTTGTGCCTCCATCTCTTTTAAATTTTCTTTGAGTTCTTCATTCTGAGCAAGAATATCAGAATGATGTCTTCTAAAATCCTCCAGTTCATGCACAGAGCCCTCCGTCACAACGTTGACTGCACGTTGTTGCTCTTCTTCTGCCTCGAGCTCTTTCAGCTTTTCTTTGAGTATGGCATTCTCAAAGTTGGCTGCACGTAACTGCGCTCCTTGTGCCTCCATCTCTTTCAACTTTTCTTTGAGTTCTTCATTCTGCGCAAGAATATCAGAATGATGTCTTCTCAAAACCTTCAATTCCTTTGCTGAGTCGTCCATCACAGCGCCCATTTCATGATGCTGTGGTATTCGTTGTTCATCAAAATTATCCCCACCTGCTTCTTGGTGTTCTTCCTCTTCCTCTTTTTCAACTTCTTCTATAGGTGGCTCATCTTCTTTGTGCCCTTCTTCTTCCCCAACAGGTATAACCAGATCTTCTAATATCATCTTGGATCTCATTTTGTTGTGATATTCGGCCTTGAGGAAGTTTGAGATTTTGTACCCATTCCATGTGAAAAATCTTAGGTAATCAGGAATTGGGGCGAACTTCCTTTCCACAAATTTACTATGTTCTGCAAACCAATAGAGGAAGTATATTGTGCAACCTTCCAATTTATGGAAAGCCATTGAGTAATCCCCCTGTTCAGTTTTGCTTCTACTCCTCTTTATGCTATCCATTACATATGCCAGGATTAACCTTGGCCAGCATATACTGTTGATGACGTCCACACTGTCTACCAAGGCCAAGAATCTGTACGACAAATTTGAACCGCCAGACTTTGTGAAGAATACTGTTTGGCACAAGTGAAAGATTATTAGCTTGGCCAAATCATCTGGATTAACAGCGTTATCTCCGCCACGAAGCCGTCGTAACAATTCAAAGAACTTGTCTCTCACTTCCTTATTCGTGACTTCTGAGTGTTTGCCCTTAGTATTAGCCAGCAATCTTGTGAAATGATCTCTACACAGGCTCAATGATGTTGGTGGTGTGGGCTGCTGTTGTTTTTCCTTTATCAATCTTCTGTAAGAAACATCATCAACGCTTTCTTTATTCAGCGGTAGACCGAATATGACTACCATATCCTTGACGCTTGGCGCGATTTTAACAGTGGTGCTCAATTCAAAGCACCCGACGCCATCTTCTTCTTCTGTGTAACTTGCAATTAAATTCTCAAGCCCTTCCGTTACCTTGGCCATTTCGGAGACGTGGACTCTGTTTTGGTAGAAAATCTCGACAAAATTCTAGAAACCGGTATTCTTCAAGGAACCAATAACTGGCTCGGGTAAACGGCCAACATCTCGATTGACCTCCTCCATAAGATTTAGCATTGGCTTGAAGGTAGAACGGAAAAGTCTTGAATCCTTATTCCTAACAGATTTTCTTTCTGCAAAACAAAAAAACAAAAAACAAAAAATTAGGTCGGAGAATGGCCATTCTTATGCGTTTTAACACTGGGAACGGCATTCTCCGTTTCAAGTTAGACGGAGAATTCCATTCTCCGTTCCAAATTAAACGACGAATAGAATTTAACATTCAAATACGTTTTATGACGGAGAATGTCATTTTCCTTGTAATATATACAGAATTTGCGAACATAAAATCAAAGTTATACCTTCTGTTTGCACTTCTTCTTGCACTTCTTTTTGTTTAGCAGCTTTTTCCTTTTTCCTTTGTGCAACTTTCTTAGAATAGGGTTTCCGTTGTTCTCCGTATATCGCTTTTGGATTTTCTGTAACTGGTGCATCTTCTCTAATTGGTGATGCTGCCGGTGATGATTCTGCCGCTGATGCCGACATGGTGTGAATATTGCGAATGGGGAGGAAGGTTTGAAGATTTTGGAGGAGAATGACCTAGGTTTGAGTACAGAGTGGATTATATGGAAGAAGAGGAAGCTTCGAAACGGTTTTCTTTTTTCCTTTTCTTTTTTAATAAAAGGGTTCGGGGGTGTTTTGAATTAATTAGAAGGGCAAAAATGTCATTCGATGGAAGGGCAAAAGACTCCTTTCTGCTTAATTATATTAATTTGAAGGACAGAAATTATTCTGCTTAATCAAAAAGAATTGAAGTCGTTTGGCAAAAATGTCATTACAACTCAACAAAACAAATGAACATAATACATTAGGGGTTTCCATACATTAGATATAAAAGAAGAAGAAAAAAAATCATCGTCTTCCATATTCAATCAGATTGGACTTCTTTTTTAGCTCTTCATTGTGCTCTGAAGTTGTAATCCATTCAGCAACTTTGCGTCTTTCCTTTTCCGCATCAAACTGCATATAACAAACATAACATCAAAAATATTGCTCTAAAAAGTTGAAGTTTTTGACGACATATTTTCATACTTACATCGATAGAACGGTAGTCCAGGCTATATCGGTCTTTCATGAATGCAATTACAAAAATTTCACAATCAACTAAATTGCCTTGGCGGGGAACATAAGAAGGACGTTTTATTGCAAAAGTAGAAAAGCTGAACCTAGCATCTCTCAGCTTCAAAATCTCTTCTTCGTGAAAGATATCCAAATTTGAAAGCTACAATTACCAGAATACAATATGTATTAGTATACCGCGTATCTTGTACCCAATTCATAAAAATTGATGAATATGAGCTTACTATTTCTTTTATAACTGTTCTGCTTTGAATCGGATCATCTTTAGATGCAAGTGAGTCCCAAATTTCAACAGTCCTTTTTTTAACCAGAACTCTTGCAAGAGTATAGTGTTCGCCCAAATGAATGGGTATGTATATCTGAATCAGGATAATTAGGTAAAACAAATTAGTAAATTTTTAGAAAATTAGGATTAATAATTAAACATAAATACATTAATACCTCTTTACAAGTGCTTAAAGATCCCATGTAATCCTGAAAATATTTAAACTTCTTCCATAATTCATGAGGCTTTTTGACGGATGGAGGTAACGTGGCTTTCTACATACACAGCAATTAATACATTACGAAGGACAAACAAACGAAAAAATTGTTAATGCATATGCATTGAAGAATAAAATGCTCACTCACCGACATCCTTATTGGTAAAAACCATACATTAGCTTTATTAGAGGTTCTTTTCCGTTCCTCCGCGGTGAGAAGAGCAGAGACAAAACCTACAATCTGAATAAATTATTAAAAATGTCAGCGATGGAATCGAAGTAAACATAGACGGCATCTAAGAAGAAATATACTATCTATACATACCCCATTGGTAATTTTCGTTAAAGGAGCTAAGGTCTTCATCTCCCACCGAGACACATAGACTTTGTTGCAAGATGATATTATTTCTCTAAGAAAAGAAATGAATAAATTAGGAGAAAAAAACTGTTGGAATTAAATCAAAACTCATATTACTTACTCGTCAGGTCTATCATCTGCAAAAATATAGTCGTAATATCTCGAAGAAACACTAGTACAATTGCTAGGCTTCGAGGTTGAACCCCTTATTAAATTTTTGGATGGTGTGACCGGATATAAATTTCTACGCATTCTTTTAGAATGACTGCTAAAGTCAGTTTCTTCTTCTTCTATAGCGTCCAATGCGAGAAATTGGTCCAATGCTTTACTACGAGACTGTAGCTCCACGTCCTCCTCTTCGGAAGAAGATACAACGGAAACCACCTTCATATTATTAAATGCTCCAGATGAAGATGCCTCCTTCAAAGCTGTAGATTCTTCAATCTTCTCCAAACGCCGAGATAACTTCATTTGTTCAATTTTTATCTTTGCAACATCAGCTGAAATCGTGGACAGATGTTCTTCAATCTTGCGCAACAAACGCGGAATGAAGGTTTCATTTGGATTTGGCATCCAATCTTCTACGTCTTCTACATTTCCCCCCACACGAGTAGACATCTTGAGAACAAGAAAACTATTATATTTCAGAAAATTATTCTATGTATTTCAGAATGAATAATAGTACTATGAAACAAGAAAACTATTGTATATATAGCAAGAGAGAAGTACAAAAAGTGAGGAAGATGGAAAGACAAATAAATTTCGAGACTAGCAAACAATTTACTAGCCGTTTGATTAAGGAGGGCTCGAGGAAGATTCTACTAGCCGTTTGATTGAGGAGGGCTCGAGGAAGATTCTACTATCCGTTTGAAAATTACAAAAGGTTATCGTGATCAACTTCAATTAAGGAACTCTATAAGAGGTTTAATTCCGCTTGATTGAGGAACTCGACGAAGTCCGCCGCGAACCGGAACTTCTTCTTCTTTTCTTCTTCATCTCCGTTTCTCCTTCCACCACCACAATGCCCTGTAGATTTATAACAAAAATATTAAATTGTTAGATGAAACAAAAAAACTAATTACGGAAAGATTACTAAATCAAAATCAAACAAAACACATATTCATAGAAAACATGAGATTAAAGATGAAAGTGTCACAGAAGCAACACCACAATTATACAACAACTAAGCAGACTCTGCTAAGCAATAACTAAAATTAGGGATTGTGTCCTCCTTGAATTTAATTTACACAAAGAAGAGATTTGAGAGAACGAGCTTTTGTCGTCCATTCTCCGTCCATTCGCCGTATTCACCGTCCATTCGCCGTATTCACCGTTCATTCGCCGTATTAAAAGCAAAGAGAATGGCCATTCGCCGTATTCTTCGTCCATTCTCCGTCCTAAATGTACCATTCTCCGTCCATTCGCCGTATTAAAAGCAAAGAGAATGGCCATTCTCCGTCCATTCGCCGTATTCACCGTCCATTCGCCATACTAAAAGCAAAGAGAATGGCCATTCTCCGTCCATTCGCCGTATTCACCATCCATTCGTCGTATTCACCGTCCATTCGCCATATTAAAAGCAAAGAGAATGGCCATTCGCCGTATTCTCCGTCCTAAATGTACCATTCTCCGTCCTAAATGTACCATTCTCCGTCCATTCACCGTATTAAAAGCAAAGATAATGGCCATTCTCCGTATTAAAAGCAAAGAGAACGGCCATTCTCTGTCCAAAAAAATATTCTCCTCGAAAATATTATCTTTAGAAAAGTTAAAAAATAATCCGCCCGACCTCAGAAGCAGGTTTTCTCAGTTCACCACCACCACCATGACATGTAGTTTATTAACAAAATATTAAATTGTTAAATGAAAATTAAAATTTCAGACAATGTCATGGGCAGTAAAATTAGAGCGGCGCCGCTGGTACTTCTCCTTGTTCGAGGAGGCCTCGACGACGTCCGACGCGAAGCGGACCGATTCTTCTCGGCGCAGCTGGTACTCCTCGTTGTTCTAGGGGTGCTCGACGACGTTCGACGCGATCCGAACCGTTTCTTATTTCCTTCTTCATCTCCGTTTCTCTTTCCGCCAGCACCACCACGACTACCATGGCCTGTAACCAAAAAAAAAAAGCTCAGATTAAATTAGATGGACTTTTAAGAGAGTAAATATGAGTTAAGTTAGGGTGTTCATTGAAAAATTTAAAATGAAGAATGACCTGCTAAAGCAAGTTACCAACAGGTCAAAAGTCTAAATCAGCATTAAATGATATCTCCTGTATTATTTTATCTGAATTAAACCTGAACCGTTGGATCAACATCCAACGGTCCAGATTTCGGATGTATCGATACATCCATTTCCAGCGGATGTATTGTAAAATTTTCCATATATATATATATATATATATATATATATATATATATATATATATATATATATATATATATATATATTTTATATAATATATATATGAAAAAAAAAAATTATATATATATATATATATAAAATATATATATATATATATATATATATATATATATATATATATATATATATATATATATATATATATATATATATATATATATATACACACGTCAACTCATTTGACGTCTTCACTAATATTGCAATTGTCCTGGCACACAAGAGGACCATTCTTGTTAGCACATCATGCATGCTAGCACACAAGAGGACATGTTTGCACACACAGGAGGACCATCCATGTTAGGGACCATTCATGTTAGCATTGATTAGAACGCAACTCAATTAATCTTTTATCCCCTCTTCTATAATTTTACTAGTCATAATCCGTGCCCATAGGACATGGTTCATTTAAGGTATTTTTCCTCAAAATCTTGGACCTCCAATTTTAAACGAACAATAATAATTTTGAGGCCCCCGTCAAAATATTAAATCCCAACCACTGCTGGATGTGAATTTTATTTGGATTCCCCATAAAACTCCACTCTCAATAATGCTCATCCACAACCATTATGAGGCCCCCCATCAAAATATTAAATCTCAACCATCAAAATATTAAATCCCCATCTTTGCATTCCCCATAAAATTGATTCACCAAGATTAAATCCCAACCACTCTTTATCTTGGCACAGTCAGCCCTAGGATTCAAAAACCTTTGTGTTTTGTATAAGAGATTTTAACTACTCCTCTACACACAATTAAGATAAAATTCATCCATCGGGATGAAAAAATCCGTATGGCTTATGCTCTACGACGTATTGTTATTTAGACTCTTTGTTTTGTTCATGGCTCTTGTTTCGACGAAATGCATAAGGATCTCGTAGGATCTACTCCTGGATTGTTTTATATACATACTTATTTCGTGTCATATTCTGAACATTTGCTTATATACAACAGCTTAGTTATGTCTATATGACTATTAAGGTATTTGCTAATCAATTATGCTATTTGGCTCCTAAAATATTTGGGTGATGTCATCTCCCATTATGTGACATCTGACATGGCAGCTGACATAACAGCTAACATGGCAAATTTCAACCCAAAACATTAATTATCCAAAAAAATTAATGTTAATGTTAATGTTAATATTAATATTAATATTAATATTAATGTTAATGTTAATGTTAATGTTAATGTTAAGGGGAAATTTATGAAATGTCCAAAAAATAAAAAAATTTATGAAAAATCCACCGCACAATAACATTTCATCGCGTGCCCAGAATTAGGAAAAAATATATAAAGAGGGTTCCGAATGACCGTTTTGTCCTTCCTTCTAATTTATTGAAAACACCCACAAAACTACTCTTAAAAAAATGTTTTGATACTTCATTTTCTTCCATACGCTGCTCACTTTCGAATCTAGGTTTTCTCCTCAAAAATCTTCAAAAACTCGTCGAAAAATTTTGGAAAGACCGAGACAAACGGCAAAAGTGCTAAAACGAAGGTCCAAACATCATTTTTTTGCGATTCTAAAATTTCGGAAGGCCGTCTAACGAAGAAACGGTTAATCTCAGTCTCCTCGACGATACGCTCATTTTGTGACAAACGAGACCTCGTTTCGACCTCCCAGTCAAAAGTTATGGCCCTCCAAAGTTTCAGCTGACCACAAAATGCAGGAGAATGGCCATTCTCCGTGTTAGAACACGAAAAATGTTAATTTCGCATGAGGGTGGCCATTCTCCGTGTTAGTAACACGGAGAATGGCATTCTCCGTCTTAATTAACGTCTTAATTTACACGGAGAATGGGCATTATCCGTGCTAAATTACACGGAGAATGACCATTCTCCGTCATAATTTACACGGAGAATGGCCATTCTCCGTGTAATTTAGCACGGAGAATGGTCATTCCAGTGTTAAAACGCCGGAGAATGGCCATTCTCCGTGTTAGAAACACGGAGAATTTCATTCTCCATGTTAATTTACACGGAGAATGGCATTCTCCGTGTTAGTAGCACGGAGAATGACTCTCCGTCTTAATTTACACGGAGAATGGCCATTCTCCGTGTAATTTTACACGGAGAATGACCATTCTCCGTCATAATTTACACGGAGAATGGCTATTCTTCGTGTAAATTAAGACGGAGAATGTCATTCTCCGTGTAAATTAACACGGAGAATGACATTCTCCGTGTTAATTTACACGGAGAATGGTCATTTCCAGTGTTAAAACGTTCGAAAATGACCATTCTCCGTGTAATTTAGTACGGAGAATGACATTCTCCGTTCTAAATTACACGGAGAATGTCCATTCTCCGTGCTAAACTACACGGAGAATGGCATTCTCCGTGTTAAATGACACGGAGAATGGTCATTCAAATGTTAAAACACATGAGAATGGGCATTCTCCGTGTTAGTAACACGGATAATGACATTCAACACGGAGAATGGCATTCTCCGTGTTAATTTACACGGAGAATGGTATTCTCCTTGTTAAAATGCAGGAGAATGACTATTCTTCGTGTGATATCGACGGAGAACAGTTGACAGAAACCTAATTTTTATTTTTTTGTTTTGTCGAAAGAAATTTGACATTTATTCAATAGTTTTCGTTCTTCTTTAAAAACGATGCTAACTCTTATGGAAAAGAAGAAGAAGATCTTCTCTCCATAATTGACCTAATTGTTGTAAAAGAAGAAGAAGAAGAAGAAAAGAAGATGATCGGAACTCGACTGCAAAAAAGCATGGTGAACTACGAACGATCTTTGTGATCTCTCGTGAAGAAGAAGAAGAATCTTGGAATACTTAACGTGGAAATATATAATTCTTGGAATACTTAATTTTGTAAATATAGAGCATCTAAAGGGAATCTTGGAATACTTAACGTGAAAATATATAATTCTGGACATTTCATAAAACCCATCCTGCGGGTGGGTTTTTCATACAACCCAACCCCGAAATTGGGTTTCTTAGCAATTTCCAGTAATGTTAATGTTATGATTAATTTTAATATTAATATTAATGTTAATTTTAATGTTAAGGTTAATCTTAATGTTAATTATCATGTTAATTTAATATTAATTTTAATATTAATATTAATTTTAATGATAAATTTTGTCATGTCAGCAACCATGTCATATGCCACATAATGGGAGATGGCATAACCCAAATATTTTGGGAGCCAAATAGCATTTTTGATTTGCTAATTCTTGTGTTTCAAAACTGTTACATTTGGAGGGGTAAATCCTTGCGGGTTTCATTTTATCTAATTGACAAAGGGAAGAAATATCGAGAGGGAGCTCACTAGGGCAGCAAACGAGCCAAATTTTTGTAAGCTTGAGCTTGGCTTGACTAGAATTAATCGAGCTCGAGCTCGAGCTTGAACTCAAGCTTGATAAGTTTTTTTTTTATTTTAGAGCTCGAGCTTGGCTCGAGCTTGTTTATATTAAACTCGAGCTTGGCTTGGTTTGAGCTCGAGCTTGACTTATAAGCAAGCTTGATTCAAGCGTGATAAGTAAACTTGATTGAAGCTTGATAAACAAGCTTGATTCAAGCGTGATAAGTAAACTTGATTCAAGCTTGATAAACAAACTCGATAAGCTCAAAATCAAGCTCACTCAACTTTATTTCAAGCTCATTAAGCTTGATTTCAAGCTAAACAAGCTCGATTTAAAGCTAGTTAGTTTTCAATTCAAGTACATATAATATTAACAATTTATTTATAAAATTTTAATTAAAAAAATCTTAATATTAATTATTAAGGACATATATATAATGCACACAAAAATATTGTTATACAAACATATATAAAAGTAGAATTCAACAAAGAATAAATAAACTTCTAAACAAGCTCCTAAACGAGCTTCTAAACAAGCCAGCTCGCGAGCTCAAACGAGCCGAGTACTTCTATACTTCGGCTTGGCTCGTTTATTAAATGAGCTCGGAAAATGAAGCTTGAGTTCAACTTGTCTATTCGCATTCTATTTTTGTTAGTTACCAAAACGGACGAAAATGTTGACACACCCTTCACATTAGATTTTTATAACTTACAGAATCGTTTTGTTTATATGTATCATGCTAACGTTTTGTGCATACTACTTACTTTGCAAGTGTGGTCAAACAAGAAAACATATGCAACCACTCTCGCGAAGATGTTACGTCATCATAGACTTGATGTTCTTGTAATTTGTAAATATTTCTTATGTAATCTTTGTTATCCAGTTGTCCTTGAAGAGTCCCTAGTAAATGATGTATGATGTACCACATGATTATGGCAGGCTGAAAGAAAATCCAAAATTTCCAAAACTAACATTTCAGTGTTTTCCACATTGGGGGTATACCGACCGATATACCGTTCCAATATACCAGTCGGTATACTGTTGATATCAAATACCATCCAGTAGATAATTCTCTTTCTTACTACACTGAAACAGAATAGTGACTCGTATACTGGAGAACATACTATTTACTAAACAGTATATTGTTTTACATATACTTTTCCATAATTCTGCTCTGTTGTTTCAACTTATACATAAATCCTTCAGCAGTGTTATGTCCAACTAGACTATGTGGTATTAAATGCACAACAATTATAAATGTAGTCGTTACTGTAGTCGAGTACTAACAATATAGTGTCAGTGCTGTAATAGTCACAAAGTCAATTTTTGTTCACCTTCTACTAAGAACATGACACATGTCAATTCAGCCAACACAAAATCAGTTTGGGAGTAGTTTTGTTCACCCACCAAAATAATTTTTATTTTTAATTTGACACGTGTCATGTTCTTAGTGGAGAGTGAACAAACACCATAGTTTTCATGGGTGAACAAAAATGGACTCAATAATCACATATATTTTATAGCTTACTTGTCTTCTATAAATTTATTAACTCTCTTCATTTATGACCATCCTTTTGAGCATTAAACTTCCAACCACCAAAACTCAAACCTTCAACTCTCAAGCTTTTAATTGCCAACCACTATTATGATAGTATAAACAATAGTTGTAAACTTGAGATCTTTTAAGGTCATATTTGGTACGCGGAATTAAGACCTTGAAAAAAAAGTCTTTCAATTCCCGTGTTTGAGTTTTATGGAGTTATCTCTATGAATCTCTTTTGTGAGCCTAACTTTCTTAATCTTCTTACATAGGTTAAGAAAACCTAATTCAGGGTTTACAAAAATTCTAAATTAGTTTAGTAATAATTTTGGCAGTCCAGATTAGATCACACGGTCAAAATATATGCTGATTTGGGCCCACGCTTGAACCAAATATCGACATGCGATATATCGCGGTGTACCGCTAGACCTTCAGAAGAAAAAAAAATTGGAACAAAATCCTCAAATTTGGATATATAGGTCCAGGTGCAACTTGGGCCGGGCAGCCCGGTCCCTGGCTCGGGCTCGAGCCCGGCCCGGTCAAACCCGGTCTAGGCCGGCCCGAGCATGGTCAACAACACGAACCTGTCCGACCCAGTGAGCAACCGGTCCGGGCTTACGTTGCACCTCCGAACCCGAAAGCCCGGACCAGCCCGGCCCATTTGACCGCGGGAACGGGCCGGTCCAACCCGTAGAACCTGACCGGACCGGCCCGGTTCGGCCGATTTTGTAAAAAAAAAAAATCTGTTTTTTAACCGTTTGGAGACCAAATGACCATTTTACCCCCATTTTACTTGTTATTTTAGTCAGTTGGAAGGGTATTTTGGTTATTTTGCTGAAAATTGCCAAAAATACCCTTTTAATAACTTTTTTTTGGGGTAAAATAGGTCATTTTGCACCCAAAAAAATTTATAAATCGGCCATAAATCTTCAAACTTAATCACACCAATAATTTATTTCCGCTTACAATTTTTACAAGCAACCTAGGGTGAAGAGACGATTTATATCATGGATAATAATCAACTACCACAACAACACAAGATTAGCAACAGCAAGATCAGTAACCGCAACCCGCGTCGCAACCTCAACACGCACCACAAGAAAGCTTGAATCAGATCTAAAATTTGGCATCATTTTAGCGGAGTTTACAATGAGCTGGAAATGGCGGTACCGAAAAAAGATACTCCACTAAAGTTCTTGTTGTATGTTTGCATTGTAGGAAACGATTAAAATGAGACCATAGTCGTGGTACAGGAAAGCTACGCAGACATTTAAAATCATGTATCACCATCGAGTAATCTTGTATGAGTCATTAATTGCAGTTTATGTACTAGTAATCTTGTATTAGTCATTAATTTTTAATTATGCAAATCTTGTATTAGTCATTCAATTATCTTGACATTAGTCATTAATTTTTACTTTCTAATTTTTTTGGGAAAAAATATTTGTAATGTGGTACATTAACTTTTACTTTCTAATGTCTAATTTTTTAAAACCTAAATGGTAGATTTTTTTTTTTTTTTTGCTTTTTTCCAAAAAAATTGAGCTGGCCCAGTCCAACGCTGAACCGGCCCGGCCCAGACCCGGTTCATCGCGGCCCGCCCATAACCGAACCACGGGTTCGAACTGGGCTCGGGTTTTCTCCCACCGAATTGACCCGGCCTGTCCCGCTGGTCTACCCGGGCTGAGCCCGGCCCGGCCCAGATTCGATCAAAACTGGTCGACACTAGGCCTGGGTCGGCCCAGCCCAGATGATACCTTGATATATAGGTGGTATAGTACGGTGTACCGTCGCTACTGTTTTGCCTCTGCCTAAAGTCTCGTTTCAGCCACTTGATATGAATTAGTAGCTTTAGTTTAATTTACGCATATTATTACAACTTTAACATATTCATGTTCCATTTAGATATAATCATGTTACAAAACTACTCTTTGTAGTAGGGGTGAGCATTCGGTTTATTCGATTCCGAACCGAATAAGCAAAAATCGAATTGGACCGAAACCGAATAAGCAAAACCGAAACCGAACCGAATTGGTCAATAACCGAACTGAACCGAACCAAATTAAATTGGTTCGGTTTTCGAATTTTTTGTGTTTTTTTTGTTAATATATATAATAACTAAATATACCTAGATATATTCAGTATATACCTATAACATATACCTATATATATTTAGTATATACCTATAATTAACACACACACATACACACACAAATATATATATATATATATATATATATATATATATATATATATATATATATATATATATATATATATATATATATATATATATATATATAATTAACACACACACACACACACACACACACACACACACATATATATATATATATATATATATAGATATATATATGAGTGTGTGTGTGTGATATATATATATATATATATATATATATATATATATAATATATATATATATATATATATATATATATATATATATATATATGAGTGTGTGTGTGTGATATATATATATATATATATAATATATATATATATATATATGAGTGTGTGTGTGTGATATATATATATATATATATATATATATTATATATATATATATATATATATATATATATATATATATATATAGTGTGTGTGTGTGATATATATATATATATATATATATATATATATATATATATATATATATATATATGTTTATATTTATATATATATATATATATATATATATATATATATATATATATATTATATATATATATATATATGAGTGTGTGTGTATGTGTGTGTTATATATATATATATATATATATATATATATATATATATATATATATAAACTAAAAATTTTTATTCGATTTTCGGTTTTGGATCGAAACCGAAACTGAATAAAAAAATTTAGTATTTTCAAAACCGAAACCGAACCGAATTTTTTCAAAACCGAACCGAATTTCTTAT
This sequence comes from Iris pallida, assembly GCA_029216955.1. Lineage (NCBI taxonomy): Eukaryota > Viridiplantae > Streptophyta > Magnoliopsida > Asparagales > Iridaceae > Iris > Iris pallida. The sequence continues at coordinate 17,720,961 of JANAVB010042420.1, forward strand.
TCGGTTCGGTTCGTTTCGATTTACGGTCCAAAATCGAATAATGCTCACCCCTACTTTGTAGAGCCCCGCACCGCTGACTAATCGGGCATTTCTCACTTTTCTCTTCTTCTTTTTTGTAAAAGAAGACTTGTTATGCCTTGTGCGCCGAATGATGGACATAATAGTGTTTCTTACTTTTACGAGTGAAAAAGGCTTCAACTCCACCAGACCTGTCAATTTGGCTAGAACAGCCCTACCCGACATAAGTTCAACCAGAAAAAAGTCCCGTTCCGAAGTCTAGACCCATCCCAGTTTATGGTTACGGCCGTTAAGTCCGGTCGGTGGTCTGGGTCTGGCACGGATAGCCAGTGAAGGCCCAAGCTAAAGCTTATTACACCTGTCAATTATTTAAGTCCAATTTGTATTAATATTAAAGAACGTGCAATAATACTAAAAGTTAAAAAGTAGCTTGATCGATAGCGGCTATTGTATTGCACAAAGGATTGTGGGTTCAAGTCATGCTTAAAAAATTCATCGACGATTTTTTCTTCTTCTTAAAATTGCCATACAAAACTTGGGCACATGTAGGCCCACTCAGTCTATGGTCCACGCACACCATGGCCTAGTCTGAAGTTCGACGTTCCTTAGGTCCGATGAGTTCTGCTCGGCCCAACCGGCCCAGACAAAGCCCACCTTGTCTTGGACCATATGTGACCTTTGGGCTGAGGTTTTCCACCATTCTGTTCGGTCGGTCCCATCCGGCAATAGTGCATGGTTCAGACAAGCCCAGACCATACATGTTTGGCCCATCCAAATTTCGAGTCAAACCATCCCAACATGGCCCACTTCATGGTGTTAATTGGGCCGGCTAGACCGACTCGGACCCGGTTTTGACCGGCCTGGGCAAGGTCGGCCTCAGCCCGATTTGGGAGACGGGCAGGTCCGGGCTAGTCCGGGTCAGCGAAACCCAAACCTAGCCCAGACCCACAGCCCGGATTACAGCGGGCTGGGCTGAACCGGGCTTGGGCCGGTTCAGTGTTGGACCGGCTGGCCCGATTTGGATTTAAAAAACCAAGCTTTTATATATTTTCAAAAAAAAACTTTAAAAATGAAAAAAAAAAAAATTCTAAAAAAAGAATTTTCTAAAATAAATTTTAAGTATAATTTAAAAACGTATAATTAAAAAAATAAATTAGTATAATAAGACTAAAAAATATAATAAAATTTAAAAAATAAAAATTAGTACAATTTAAATTAGTTTAATTTAAAATATTTTATTCATATTTTTAAAAAATTTATTAAAAAAATTATGTACAGGTATAATAAAATTTAGAAAATTTGCACAATTAATTTGCTAAATTAAACATGAATTGTATGACTAGTACAATATTTGCATAATTCAAAAATTAATGACTCATACAAGATTACTAGTACATAAACTGCAATTAATGACTCATACACGATTAATAGATGTCGATAAATGATTTTAAAAGTTTGCGTAGCTTCCCTGTACCATAGCTATGGTCCAATTTGAATCGTTTCCTATAATGCAAATATTCAACAAGAACTTTAGTAAACTCCGTTAAAATGATGCCAAATTTTCGATCCCGATTCAAACTCTTGTTGCAGTGCGTGTTGAGGTTGCAGTGTGGGGGACGGTGCAGGTTGCGGTTGCTGATCTTGTGGTTGCTGTGGTAGTTGATCGTTATCCATGATATAAATCGTCTCGTCACACTAGGTTGCATGTAAAAATTGTAAGAGGAAAGAAATTGTTGGTATGATTAATTTTGAAGATTTATAACCTTTTTATAGATTTTTTGGGTGCAAAATAACATTTTACCTCCAAAAATGAATTATTATAAGGATATTTTTGGTCATTTTCAGCAAAATGACCAAAATACCCTTCAAACGTTCTAAAAACATCAACTAAAATGGGGTTAAAAGAGTCTTTTTGGCCTCCAAACGGTCAAACAAAAATATAAATCGGCCGCTTCCCAGTCGGGTTCTACGAATTTGACCGGCCCGCACTCGCGGTCAAACCGGGCCAGGCCGGTCCGGACTTACAAGTCCAGAGGCGCAACCCAGCCCTAACCCGCTGGCTTAGTGGGTGGGGCCGGTCCGGATCTTTGACCAGGCTCAGGCCGGTCTATACTGATTTTGGCCGGACCGGGTTCGAGCCGCGGACCGGGCCACCCGGCCCAAGTCTCCCACCTTAAAGACCCACTTGACTGGTCTAAACTCCCACAATAAATCGATTCCGAGCTTGGTTCTTTAGACTCCACCGTCGACTTGGACAAGCACCATACTAGACCTCCAAAGACAGGGTTGAGTACCACAAAAGATATGGAGGTCCAAAGGCCAACGAGTTTGTCACACATGAACGATCTATATGGCATACGCCATTCATTGAATACTTGATAATAGCTAGAATGCTTCCCCAAGAGAGAGAGCACCATCCATAAAAATAAAGTAAGCGTGTTTGGAGTTGCCTACGCAACCCCCCTTTCCTTTCGCATTAGAAACTCAATTTTTATCAGCAATTAATCCTATGATATCTCTGTCCACCTATTTATCTTCTCCTTCTTCCATGCTAGTTAGTACTTTGGATGGATGGCCACAAAGCCAACTTGTGGCTTCCATAGCTTGCAAGAAATTGAAGCAAGAGAGAATGGATGTACTTGCTCATTGGTACTTTTGGAATCACTCTCTAAAGCATGCATAGCTTACTATCCTCTAACATCTCCTAAGTTTGCTGCAGCTAGGGAATTCTGTCGATGTGAAAGATGCAGACTCTTGTTGCCATCCTAGGAAAAAGTGGAGAATATGCTTCTTAGAGAGCCATGATTCTCAACACATACTTTAGTGTGTCTTGGTGAAAAAAAAAAAAAAAAAGGGTAAAGAAGAACACATATATAGTTATCTTTCGCTGTAGCGAAGGATGGACAATTGATCCATATACTTATTGCTTGAATCGGCTAACAATAGAGATATATTACCCGTTTACTCGCCCTGTCTTCAAGTTCATTGACGATAAATCCTTCTGATTGCTTCATATAAATATCTTCAATCAAGTCTCTTTTCAGTGTGGTGAATCACCATCTTATGAATCACAGCAAGCGCAATAAACATCCTAATTGTTGTCATTCAATGGATTGGTGCATACATATCGAAGCAGTCAATCCTGAAAGAAAAGAAAAAATTCCTTTAGCCACTAGCATGGCCTTTAACTTGTCTACAGTTCCATTAGATCTAATCTTATTCTTGTTCCATTAGATCTAATCTTATTCTTGGATATTCATTTACATCCAATGAATTTTTCTCCTTCAGGTAGATCGACTAATATTCAAGTACTATTGGATGTTATAGAGTCATTCTTATTATCGATTGCTTACTTCCAGAAAATAACATTTTTGATTTTCATCACCTCACGAAAGGTAAGTGGCTCTGCTTCACAAGATAGGTGACGAAGTCATCTCCAAAGTTATTCCCCTACTCACTCGCTTTGTAGGTATCTTAGCGAGTTCTAATTCTACAACAACATCCTGCAATAAAATTATTTCCTCCAGATTTTTAGTCCTATGGTATTTTCAGCTAGAATATGATCATTGTCTTCTTTCATTTGTTATAGTCTTTGGTAGTTCAACAAGAATCTATGTTCTTTTTCACTACCAGAATAAGTCGATTTAGCGACGCCTAAAGACGTCGCTAAAACAACAATTTTCGTCGCAAAAAATATTTAGCGACGAAATTACCGACGTTTCGGACTGGTCGCCGAAATGTAAGTCGCTGATCTTCTATACGTCGCCAAACGTCGCAATTACCGACGTTCGCCGACGTATTTATACGTCGGTATAATGCCGACGTCTACCGTCGTGTCGTCGCTCTTTGCGACGTAATATTTCGTGTCGCTATGAGTCGGTAAATTTACCGACGAATTACCGTCGGGTCGTCGGTGATTTAGTGACATGTACAAAGTCGCAAAGCGTCGGTAAATCCTAGAAATTCCTGGGAATAATTACCGACGTGCACCGACGTTTACCGACGTCCTCCGACATATATTGACGTTGTTAAACGTCGGTAGCCTGGATAATATTAATTATCTACCGACGTTTACCGATGCAAAATTATGTCGGAGGACGTCAGTAAATGTCGGTAAATCTGCAAAAAAAATAAAAATAAAATAAAATACAGAATGTCCATTTCTTCCTGCAGTTTAAAAAGCCCATTTCTCACTGTAGAATAGGATCCAAACAATCACATAATGTCCATTTCTCACTGTACACAGGTTTCAGTCCCTATAACCAAGTCTACAACAATCACACAATGTCCAGTTCTCAGAATGGCTCAGAACACAACCCAAAATTTCACACAATGTCCAAGTCTACAACAATCATTCTAGCAATGTCCAAATCTGTATCGTAAGACAAACTAAACATAATCAGTTCTATTTCACATGCTTAATTGCCAAGTATGGGAACGAATGGCTCAGAACACAACCCAAAATTTATTCTAGCATACATTAGTGTGAATCATCTATGTTCTGTACATATGGTGTAGTATATGTTCTTATCGTATCTAGTATCTGAAGGATATAACAGAATCAAGATGAACTCACATAATGTAATACTAAGACATCATCTACTACTATATAAGATATAGTGATAGGTTGTCGTATCATCATTGCCGAGGGATGAGGGTCGGAGGACAGTCAACTTTATCTACGGATACATAGTTTCTGCCTCGCCAGTCGAATGGCTTAATTGCCAAGTATGGGAACGAATGGTTCAGAACACAACCCAAAATTTATTCTAGCATACATTAGTGTGAATCATCTATGTTCTGTACATATGGTGTAGTATATGTTCTTATCGTATCTAGTATCTAAAGAATGTAACAGAATCAAGATGAACTCACATAATGTAATACTAAGACATCATCTACTACTATATAAGATATAGTGATAGGTGCTCGCCGGAGGGAGAAGAAGGGGCTCGCGGTGGAGGAGGAGGATGAGCGGCGCCGGAGGGAAGGGGGTCGGGCTGTCGTCGAGGTCGGGAAAGACGGCCGGGAACAAAAAATTTGGGGAGAGGGAGAAATAAAAAGTCGAACCGAGGAAACCCTTTTTATCAGAAATTAGCGACGTCCGCAAATACGTCACAAAGCGTCGGTATTCGTTTAATATTCGGCGACGTAATAATCTTTGCGACGCTAAACGTCGCTGAACTAATAAAACTAGCGACGTTTTCCGACAAATCAACGACGTTGGTTTTTATTACACTAAAGGTAGTCGCAATATGTCGCTGTTTGTTACTATCAGCGACGTATTGTGACGCATACTTTCGGAGTCGCTATCAACGAATGGCTCAGAACACAACCCAAAATTTATTCTAGCATACATTAGTGTGAATCATCTATGTTCTGTACATATGGTGTAGTATATGTTCTTATCGTATCTAGTATCTGAAGAATGTAACAGAATCAAGATGAACTCACATAATGTAATACTAAGACATCATCTACTACTATATAACATATAGTGATAGGCTGTCGTATCATCATTGCCGAGGGATGAGGGTCTGAGGACGGTCAACTTTATATACGGATACATAGTTTCTGCCTCGCCAGTCGAATGGCTTAATTGTCAAGTTTGGGAATGAATGGCTCAGAACACAACCCAAAATTTATTCTAGCATACATTAGTGTGAATCATCTATGTTCTGTACATATGGTGTAGTATATGTTCTTATCGTATCTAGTATCTGAAGAATGTAACAGAATCAAGGTGAACTCACATAATGTAATACTAAGACATCATCTACTACTATATAAGATATAGTGATAGGTTGTCGTATTATCATTGCCGAAGGATGAGGGTCAGAGGACGTCAGTAAACGTCGGTAAACGTCGCTAAATCTGTAAAAAAAATAAAACAGAATATCCATTTCTCCCTGCAGTTTAAAAAGATAACAATTTCTCACTGTAGAATAGGATCCAAACAATCACAGAATGTCCATTTCTCGATGTACACAGGTTTCAGTCCCTATAACCAAGTCTACAACAATCACACAAAATATGGGAACGAATGGCTCAGAACACAACCCAAAATTCATTCTAGCATACATTAGTGTGAATCATCTATGTTCTGTACATATAGTGTAGTATATGTTCTTATCGTATCTAGTATCTGAAGAATGTAACAGAATCAAGATGAACTCACATAATGTAATACTAAGACATCATCTACTACTATATAAGATATAGTGATAGGTTGTCGTATCATCATTGCCGAGGGATGAGGGTCGGAGGACAGTCAACTTTATCTACGGCTACATAGTTTCTGCCTCGCTAGTCGAATGGCTGCAGGAACTATGTCATGATCACCATGTCGTACCGTAAATTAATACAAATGGAGCTGGAGCCAAAATAAAGAAACCAAAATATGACATCCACCTCAAGTGTAGAGTCGGGGGAGAAGATCTTTTCCCCCCTCTCCCTCTCTCACGCTATCAACGTCACAACTTTTCCACCTCAAGTTCTGATCAAGCATTTTCCTTCTCCTCTCCTCCACCATGGCTCTGAACCTATCTGCTCCTCCCTACTTCCCTTCTTCTTATTTGACTCTCTCAGCCACATATGATATCCAGCTCAAGTGTAGAATCGGAGGAGAAGAAGTGGACAGGAAGAGGAGGGGGAAGCAGCACAGCCGGCGGCATGACCCGGAGGAAGTACAGAGGTTTTCTTCAACATACGTAGGAGAACTATAAGGATATATCTTTTCACAATATATCACCTTGTCAAAGACCCTTAATGTGACAACCATGTTAACGCGGTGTCGGAAGACTAACATGTCATAATTTTATAAGTCGTGTGTTTTGACATAATCCTCCAACCGAATTTCAGTTCTATGTAATAATGCAAGATTACGACATAGGAGGAAAGAGTTGGGAGGATTATGTCAAAACACACGGCTTAGAAAATTATGACATGTTAATCTTCCGACACCGCGGTAACATGGTTGTCACATTAAGGGTCTTTGACAAGATGACATATTGTAAAAAGATATATCCTTATAGTTCTCCTACGTATGTTGAAGAAAACCTCTGTACTTCTTCCGGGTCATGCCACCGGTTGTGCTGCTTCCCCCTCCTCTTCATGTCCACTTCTTCTCCCCCGACTCTACACTTGAGCTGGATATCATATGTGCCTGGGAGAGTCAAATAAGAAGAATGGAAGTAGGGAGGAGCAGATGGGTCCATAGCCATGGTGGAGGAGAGGAGAAGGCAAAACTGAATCAGCATTGTCTTCCGGGTCGTCCTCATCAAGGCATAACAGGCTGCTCAGCGTGCCCAGCTTCTTCAACTTCTCGCTGGCTGCAGAGTCGAAATAGGAACGGGTCCTCTTTGCCGGCCCGGAGCTCTGACTCGCACTCATTGCCGCGCTACCGGTTTCCTCTCCTCCTCTGACGCGGGTCATAAGAAAAGAAATTTCGTACCTCTTCTTCACATAAACATCATTGCCGCCTTGTACTCGAGCCTCCTCGTCTATGACGCTATCCAACTTCTCGGAGTCATCGGAGAAGGAGTCGAATGAGTCGGTGGTGATAGCAGATGATTGCAAGACAGGGAGCGAAAAGACAGGCGAAGAAGAGGACGATACGAGTCGAACGGGAGATTCGAGTGACAATATAGGCACCGAGAAGTCGGATAGCGTCACAGACGAGGAGGCTCGAGTACAAGGCGGCAATGATGTTTATGTGAAGAAGAGGTACGAAATTTCTTTTCTTATGACCCGCGTCAGAGGAGGAGAGGAAACCGGTAGCGCGGCGACGAGTGCAAGTCAGAGCTCCGGGCCGACAAAGAGGACCCGTTCCCATTTCGACTCTGCAGCCAGCGAGAAGTTGAAGAAACTGGGCACGCTGAGCAGCCCGTTATGCCTTGATGAGGACGATCCGGAAGACAATGCTGATTCATTTTTGCCTTCCTTGGATGGTATTGATTCTGTAGATCCGTGTATAAAAGAGGAAGAGATTGGGAGTAGAGTGGACCCGGAGGGAAATGAGAGATTGGAAGCTGGGTCAATATCCAAGAAGCGAAATAGAGTCGAGGATTCTGATAGGTTGTCGTATCATCATTGCCGAGGGATGAGGGTCGGAGGACAGTCAACTTTATCTACGGCTACGTAGTTTCTGCCTCGCCAGTCGAATGGCTGCAGGGACTATGTCCTGATCACCATGTCGTACCGTAGATTAATACAAATGGAGCTGGAGCCAAAATATAGAAACCAAAATATAAAATACAGAAACGAAAATACAAAATACAGAAACGAAAATACAAAATACAGAAACCAAAATACAAAATACAGAAACCAAAATACAAAATGCAGAAACCAAAATACAAAATATAGAATCCAAAATAGGACCCTCTGTGAGAACGGATGGCTCAGAACACAACCCAACCGGAGAGGATACTCTGAGAGATCCATCTGAGAGGGACGTATACTCTGAGAGATTACCTTTACAAGAATGATATCAGTAGTGGGATTGAGTGCTGGAGGAGATATTATCAAAGTATACGTCCTACTCAGATGGGTCTCTCACCGTTACTATTTTTTTCTGATAGCATGGTGGATGTGCTCCGTCCACAGATTCTTGCTCCGAGCCAAAACTTTGTCCCGGAGACCAAGTGGACATCTTTTGTGTAGAGTTCGAGTGAGAGGTTCCTGACAGCATGGTGGTCTCCTTTGTCAAAGTATCCGTGCTCATCCCACATCCAATGTGGGATGAGCACGGATACTTTGACAAAGGAGACCACCATGCTGTCAGGAACCTCTCACTCGAACTCTACACCAAAGATGTCCACTTGGTCTCCGGGACAAAGTTTTGGCTCGGAGCAAGAATCTGTTGAGGGAGCACATCCACCATGCCGTCAGAAGAAAAAAATATTAACGGTGAGAGACCCATATGAATAGGACGTATTGTAACGCCCCAGTCCCAAAATACGTAGGACTAGGAACGTAGACATGCCAGCTGTATAATAAATATACGTAAGCTGTAAAATGCAGTAGAACCATAACTAATCTCATCCACACAAAATAAATGAATAGAAGATCTCATATAATCAACTATGAAATTATCATTTGGTACATGTAGTTGGGCGGAGAAAAATCCACTACCAACTATGAAAAGAAATACATAACAAAAGAAAGATTTTGGCGAGCGAAGTGAAGACGATCCAAATGCAATCATCCTCGTAGAAGAAGCAATGATCACGGCTAGAGCTAGAACACCTGCGAAAGATAATAGCACACACCTGGAGAGATAACCAGGTCCCCAGAGAGACGTAACAAGACACATAATATCATGCCATATAAACTGAATAAATATTGCTTAAATAAATAAGTAAATCGAATTATAACATGTTCCAATACGCACCTACTGAATGAGCGTACCATCCCCCCAACCAAACAAGGACAGGAGATGGTAAACTAATTCACGATAACGTATCTTCCCATGCTATGAATCCAATATGGTATCCGGACCCCAACAAGGTTCAATACCTTCTCATCGAAGTAGTAAGTCACACCTACAACCAAACAAGGACAAGATGTGACGAACTAATTCATGACAAGTTATTATTCCAAGCCACGGTCAGATACAAATACCCAAACCAAAAGTACTCGTACCTAACGGATAGGGTAGCCTACCGTTCTAAGTGAAATGTAGTTAAGAACAATCCTTCATACGCATGGGCCCTGGCTAAATAGGATCGACGTAGTCCCCCTTGGGCACCAGAGGCCCCATCAGTAAGAGCATGACATTCCGCAGAATCGTCAGTGGCCGTCAGTAATCATGGATAATCTGACTCGCGTCTCCGGCGGAGCTCACAGGTTACAAAAAGGGAAAGTACATCGAAGCCCATGCGCTAAGGAATTGTCCTCCCCGTCCAATGCCTACTGTGTTGTATCCACAACACAAACCACTATAACCGCTAAGTCAAACTAGCATGCAACCTCTATTAGCGGTTATTCCTATCGCTTGGCTTGTACGTACTGGTGGCCAGCCAATCACGCACTTTCGTGTCCTACATACGACACACAACTTCGTGTTACAACGTGTCAAGGCCAATGAATGCGACACACATGGTGGTCCCTTAAATCTAGGTTTAATTTATAAGAAAATAATACACAGCAGGAAATATAAATAAACAGTAAGTTAATAATTATGCCATGTATCACAGTTTATTTTGCATAAAAAAATAAATAATACATGAAATATGAGCTAAAAATAATTAAACAGCGAATGGCAAGGTGTCTTGCCTGGTAGGACGCCTGGTGTGCTGCAATAATCCAGGTGGCACGATCTGCGATTTCGGTACAACAACAATGCATGGTGACCTCTGATGGTGAGACGGATAGTTCTATTGGGTCCAGAATGGTCAACTTAGTTAGGGTGGACATAATGGTAGTCTCGAAATGGGCGAAGGAATAGGAATAATAGGACTGATTTCGGACAGGGGAAAATTATTGAATTAATGGATAAATATTATATGATATAGAAAACTATTTATAATCTCTCAAAATATATTCTATGAGTTTAAATAAATACTTGAAAATAGTTATATATAAAAATTTCTGAAAGTATATTTTGTTAGTCCAAAAAAATACCTTTAAGTAAATTAGGTTGAAAATCATAATCGTATTAAAACCTTAAGTTGTAAAGGTAGGATTTTTCGTAGAAATCTATTATTTAAAAATATTTTTTTCAAATAATAAAAATCTAGGAAAATATCTCCAAATTTGAAATTTTATCATATTCTAAAATGGTAACTTAGTAAAAATATTAAAAATAATAATTAAACTAATAACCATAATTCCTAATATTCATAACTAGATTTTAATAAATAGTAATCATAATAATAATGCCCACATACTGCTTTACTAGTAGCGTCCACTAAAATAATTATAGTAATACAAGAAAATACTAATAATATATTTATGTATACAGTACATACATACTTACTTAATACAAATAATACTAATAAAAATAATAATAAAACACAGATGCTAATAATACTACTAATAATATGATCACAGTTAACAGTAAAATGTCAACAATGGAAAGAAAGAGAAAAAAATAAAAATAAAATAAAATAGTAATAGTGATATCAGCAGCTAAAAGGGCTACTGCTCTTCTGTCCTTCTCTCGAAGAGAAAAAAACGAAAAAAAATAAAAAAAAGAAAAAAGAAAGGGGATGAAAGGAGAGGGCACGGAGAGAGAGAGGGTTCGGCGGAAGGATTCGGGAGAGAGGAGAGCGGGGGAAGCTTGGCCACGTTCGGGGGGAGTCGCGACGGATAACGGTGGGGACAGGCGCGCGAGGGTTCGGCCATGGGCGTGACGCCGAGGAAGAGGCGGGTGGCGCGGAAGAGGCACGACTAGGGCACGCCGGCGCCATGCCGAGCGGTCGCTGCTGATCGGGCGGCCTCGCCACGTGCATTCAGCAGCAGATCGCCAGTCGGGGCGCACATGGGAAGAGGACGGCGGTCAGGCACGGTGGCTTGGTTGAACGCGGCGGCCGGAGTGGGGTTTCGTGGGCTGGGCTCGGCGTCCTGCGTGGAGGCGCGCGACGGGGCTCGTGGGGGTCGTGCGGCGACGATGGTCGACGGGAGTGGCGGTCGCGGCAGAGGTGGAAGAAGGCGGAGAGTCGTCGCCGGAGTCGGCAGCTAAGGGCTAAGGTGAGTACGGTGGTGGCGGTGGTTTAATTTCTAGGGTTTTTCTCTGGTTGCCGGCGTTGGCGCCGGTGACGGTGGTGGTGGTTGCCAGCGGGTTAGATGGGGTTCGGAGGGGGTTTGGCCGGAGTGAAGGTGGTTCTGTTTCGTGACGGTGGTCCGGCCAGGGTGGTCTTTGGTGGTGCCAGCCTAGGCGGTGGCCGTGGGTTTGGTTGGGGCTTGGTCGAGCTGTGGGTGTTGTTGGCCATGGCGGGTTCGTAGTTGGTCGGGGCAGCGTTGGTCCTTGCTGTGGTGGCGGAGATGCGTCCGTGACTGCAGGGGTATGGGAAGGCTAGGGCGAGGGTGTGCTGTGGTGTTTGGGGAACGGTGACGGGTTGGCAGACAAAAATAAGGTTAGGGTTTACTAGGAATTGGGGTGTGTCTGACACGAAGATGGTGACGAGGAGATGTGTCCGAAATATGGACACGAAGAAGGGGAACAGTGTATTTGTAAAAGAAATAAATTGTGGAAAGACACCTGCCGACACGGGCTGACACGAAAAAAGGTTGGACACCGACACGATGCACTTGACTGGCTATGGAATTTATTTGTGGAGAGATTTGTGGATGATGAAGTTTATGGAGGAGTACCTGCCTATTTATAGGATGTGAAAATTTCCAATTAGATAATGATTATGATTGTTTAAACCCAAATTAGATAATTTGTGTGTAAATTTAAAATCAATCAAATCAAATCCAAATCCAATCCAATTAAATCTAATTTAATTCCCTTAGTTTAAAATCAAATCAATAAATCAAATTCCAATATTAACTATTTAAATAATTACATAAATTCAAATCAATATTTAAATCTCCACAATAAATTTCAAAATATGTTTTTCAAAAATACTAATAATATTAATTTCGAAAATTATATTATTATTTAAAATAAACTAATAAATAATTACTAAATATGTATGTAGGTACAAATGATGTTCTCATAATTATGCTTTTCCAGCATACAAATAAAAATATTATTTATTATTACTAATTGTGAAAAATGTAAGGCATTATAAATAAATAACAAACTTTGGAAATTTTTGGAACGATAACAAAATGTATATTATTTTGAAACTACAAAAATAGAAAAATAATATTTTTAAAAATATGTACGCTCGCACATGATCGCACTCGTCGAGAAATTTCAAAAAATAAATTTCGTGCGCGACGTACAATACGACTACACGACGTACAATACAAAATTTTAAATCGGTACCAAATTTAATAAAAAAATAGTAAAAATTTAGGAGTTTTACATCCTATCCAACTTAAAAGAATTTCGTCCTCGAAATTAAGAATTCGTGGGGGGGTGAGAAGACACAAGGGGTTTCGATGATGAACAATAATTAACAAAATCATGCCGTAAGAAATTGCGATCTAGATCATACAAAAATAATACGGTATGGTCACGGGTAGTGAAAGAGAACGAAATAGATTCACTTAAATTTAGCGATTATAGGGTCTTGATAGAGTCGAGTAGTTTCGAATAGCAATATCGATTGAGAATGGTCATAGCCGATAGGAAGGCTAGAGGAAGTTATGGCACAACGCCTTCGTCCTTCGAAAATAAGTGAAGGCGAAAGCAATATAAAGTTCGAAGGGGGCGAATACGAATATGTGATTCAAAGGCGGTCGTATAGATTTCAAAAGAATCGTCAAGGCAGTCGTGGATGAGATTCTAAGGGGTAAGTTTAACTACATCCCATCCACGTAAATTGATATATGAAAAAGGCGAACCAAAGTGCACTTGGTTGATCAGACCATTATGCACCGGTTCTGATTAGACAATATGTTAGTGGGAATTCTTCCAATAACATATGCCATGAACAAGCTTGATAAAGATTTGAGCTTGCAAAAACTAGGCTACATTAGCATCATTAGTCTAGATAGTAAAAATATAGGCACGAGATTAAGATTGAAATAAAGAACAAATTTGAATAGTCTAAGGGTCGTAAGGATCTAAGTCTTGTTTATTTCCTATACCATCATTCTATGGTTTTATTTACCAAGGCTTGGTTGACCAAATGGGTTAACTTCCTCTAGTTTCTATGGTATAGATAATACCATTTGTATTCCCTTAATGGTCAAGGGTGTGTGGGGCATTCTACCCAACTTAAAGAATTAAGCTAAGGATGTTTTGGGACAACTAACTAGTAGGGTCAATCTCTAGCAAGCACGAAAGAAGGATAAGAATAATGATAGAAGGAATCAAGCAAGATGCAATCGATGAGTCGAACGAATATGAAATCGAGAAAAGAGGTCAAGTATGTGGATGAGATCCTAGACTTTTAATCCTATTCGCAGGCTTGCTTGGCAGGATAAAGTAACCAAACAATTTATCTTGACCTGCATGGGCCACCACAAAAATATGTAACGCCCCAGTCCCAAAATACGTAGGACTAGGAACGTAGACATGCCAGTTGTATAATAAATATACGTAAGCTATAAAATGCAGTAGAACCATAACTAATCTCATCCACACAAAATAAATGAATAGAAGATCTCATATAATCAACTATGAAACTGTCATTTGGTACATGTAGTTGGGCGGAGACAAATCCACTACCAACTATAAAAAGAAATACATAACAAAAGAAAGATTTTGGCGAGCGAAGCGAAGACGATCCAAATGCAATCATCCTCGTAGAAGAAGCAATGATCGCGACTAGAGCTAGAACACCTGCAAAAGGCAATAGCACACACCTGGAGAGATAACCAGGTCCTCAGAGGGACGTAACACGACACATAATATCATGCCATATAAACTGAATAAATATTGCTTAAATAAATAAGTAAATCGAATTATAACATGTTCCAATATGCACCTACTGAATGAGCGTACCATCCCCCCAACCAAACAAGGACAGGAGATGGTAAACTAATTCACGGTAACGTATATTCCCATGCTATGAATCCAATATGGTATCCGGACCCCAACAAGGTTCAATACCTTCTCATCGAAGTAGTAAGTCACACCTACAACCAAACAAGGACAAGATGTAACGAACTAATTTGCGACAAGTTATTGTTCCAAGCCACGGTCAGATACAAGTACCCAAACCAAAATTACTCGTACCTAACGGATAGGGTTGCCTACCATTCTAAGTGAAATGTAGTTAAGAATAATCCTTCCTATGCATGGGCCCTGGCTAAATAGGATCGGCGTAGTCCCCCTTGGGCACCAGAGGCCCCATCAGTAAGAGCATAACGTTCCGCAGAATTGTCAGTGGCCATCAGTAATCATGGATAATCTGACTCGCGTCTCCGGCGGAGCTCACGGGTTACAAAAAGGGAAAGTGCATCGAAGCCCATACGCTAAGGAATTGTCCTCCCCGCCCAATGCCTACTATGTTGTATCCACAACACAAACCACTATAACCGCTAAGTCAAACTAGCATGCAACCTCTATTAGCGGTTATTCCTATCGCACGGCTTGTACGTACTGGTGGCCAGCCAATCACGTACTTCCGTGTCCTACATGCGATACACAACTTCGTATTACAACGTGTCAAGGCCAATGAATGCGACACACATGGTGGTCCCTTAAATCTAGGTTTAATTTGTAAGAAAATAATACACAGCAGGAAATATAAATGAACAGTAAGTTCTAACAATTATGCCATGTATCACAGTTTATTTTGTATAAAGAAAATAAATAATGCATGAAATATGAGCTAAAAATAATTAAACAGCGAATGACAAGGTGTATTGCCTGGTAGGGCGCCTGGTGTGCTGCAATGATCCAAGTGGCACGATCTGCGATTTCGGTACAACAACTATGCATGGTGACCTCTGATGATGAGACGGATAGTTCCATTGGGTCCAGAATGGTCAACTTACTTAGGGTGGACATAATGGTAATCTCGAAATGGGCGAAAGAATAGGAATAATAGGACTGGTTTCGGACAGAAGAAAATTATTGAATTAATGGATAAATATTATATGATATAGAAAACTATTTATAATCTCTCAAAATATATTCTATGAGTTTAAGTAAATTAGGTTGAAAATCATAATCGTATTAAAACCTTAAGTTGTAAAGGTAGGATTTTTCGTAGAAATCTATTATTTAAAAATATTTTTTTCAAATAATAAAAATCTAGGAAAATATCTCCAAATTTGAAATTTCATCATATTCTAAAATGGTAACTTAGTAAAAATATTAAAAATAATAATAATTAAACTAATAACCATAATTCCTAATATTCATAACTAAATTTTAATAAATAGTAATCATAATAATAATGCCCACATACTGCTTTACTAGTAGTGTCCACTAAAATAATTATAGTAATACAAGAAAATACTAATAATATTTTATGTATACAGTACATACATACTTACTTAATACAAATAATACTAATAAAAATAATAATAAAACACAGATGCTAATAATACTACTAATAATATAAATCACAGTTAACAGTAAAATGTCAACAATGGAAAGAAAGAGAAAAAAAAGAAAAAAAAAGAAAATAGTAATAGTGATATCAGCAGCTAAAAGAGCTACTTCTCTTCTGTCCTTCTCTCGGAGAGGAAAAAACGGAAAAAAAAAAGAAAGAAAAGAAAAAAAGAAAGGGGATGAAAGGAGAGGGCACGGAGAGAGAGAGGGTTCGGCGGAAGGATTCGGGAGAGAGGAGAGCGGGGGAAGCTTGGCCACGTTCGGGGGGAGTCGCGGCGGATAACGGTGGGGACAGGCGGCGCGAGGGTTCGGCCATGGGCGCGACGCCGAGGAAGAGGCGGGTGGCGCGGAAGAGGCGCGACTAGGGCACGCCGGCGCCATGCCGAGCGGTCGCTGCTGATCTGGCGGCCTCGTCACGTGCATTCAGCAGCAGATCGCCGGTCGGGGCGAGCACGGGAAGTGGACCACGGTCAGGTACGGTGGCTTGGCTGAACGCGACGGCCGGAGTAGGATTTCATGGGCTGGGCTCGGCGTCCTGCGAGGAGGCGCTCGACGGGGCTCGTGGGGGTCGTGCGACGACGATGGTCGACGGGAGTGGCGGTCGCGGCGGAGGCGGAAGAAGGCGGAGGGTCATCGCCGGAGTCGGCAGCTAAGGGCGAAGGTGAGTACGGTGGTGGCGGTGGTTTAATTTTTAGGATTTTTCTCTGGTCGCCGGCGTTGGCGCCAGTGATGGTGGTGGTCGTTGCCAGCGGGTTGGCCGGGGTTCGGAGGGGGTTTGGCCGGAGTGAAGGTGGTTCTGTTTCGTGACGGTGACCAGGGGCGGTGGTCCGGCCAGGGTGGTCTTTGGTAGTGCCTGCCTAGGCAGTGGGCGTGGGTTTGGTTGGGGCTTGGTCGGGCTATGGGTGTTGTTGGCCATAGCGGGTTCGTAGTTGGTCGGGGCAGCGGTGGTCCTTGCTGTGGTGGCGGAGATGCGTCCGTGACGGCAGGGGTGTGGGACGGCTAGGGCGAGGGTGTGCTGTGGTGTTTGGGGAACGGTGACGGATTGGCAGACAAAAATAAGGTTAGGGTTTACTAGGAATTGGGTTGTGTTTGACACGGAGATGGTGACGAGGAGATGTGTCCGAAATGTGGACACGGAGAAGGGGAACAATGTATTTGTAAAAAAAATAAATAGTGGAAAGACACCTGCCGATACGGACTGACACGAAAAAAGGTTGGACACCGACACGATGCACTTGACTGGCTATGGAATTTATTTGTGGAGAGATTTGTGGATGATGAAATTTATGGAGGAGTACCTGCCTATTTATAGGATGTGGGAATTCCCAATTAGATAATGATTAGGATTGTTTAAACCCAAATTAGATAATTTGTGTATAAATTTAAAATCAATCAAATCAAATCCAAATCAAATCCAATTAAATCTAATTTAATTTCCTTAGTTTAAAATCAAATCAATAAATCAAATTCCAATATTAACTATTTAAATAATTACATAAATTCAAATCAATATTTAAATCTCCACAATAAATTTCAAAATATATTTTCCAAAAATACTAATAATATTAATTTCAAAAATTACATTATTATTTAAAATAAACTAATAAATAATTACTAAATATGTATGTAGGTACAAATGATGTTCTCATAATTATGCTTTTCCAGCATACAAATAAAAATATTATTTATTATTACAAATTGTGAAAAATGTAAGGCTTTATAAATAAATAACAAACTTTGGAAATTTTTGGAACGATAACAAAATGTATATTTTTTTGAAACTACAAAATAGAAAATTAATATTTTCAAAAATATGTACGCTCGCACTGTAGAAGCAAGGAATTTCACAACTAGAAAGACCATGCGCCAGACACTACTTACGCCAGAGCTCGGACAAAATACTTCACAGCAAAAATAACAGATATAGACATAGAAATAGAACTTTTTATTTCACATATAAAAGTCTATTACATGTCTAGAGAAGGTTGTACAAAGGAGAATTTGTACAAAGAAAAGATCCTAAGTCTACGACCAGCAGCCACCATGCGCCTCAAGACAGGCGCAGCAGTCACCATGCGCCTCCAGTCAGGCGCAGCAGTCACCATGCGCCTTCAACCAGGCACATCCCACCATGCGCCCTCAGCAAGGCGCATCCTTTTCAGCAGCTCAGTTATGTGCATCCCCAGTTATGCGTATCCCTTCAGCAGCCCAGTTATGTGCCGCTCTTCCAACCAGGCTCACCTGGCCGAGCAGGATGAGGGTGGCAATTAAGCCCCCCCCCATCCAGAGAAAGAGCCTCAAAAGCCAAAGGAAGACGGCCTAGCACCGCCATCTCGATCTACGGCCCTTCCGGAACAACGGAGACGGGGCCCGAGCATCCCTATCTTTGGATGCAACAGGCACCTTCCGCCTGCCTCGGAAGCCCTCGACTCCGTCTTTTGGATGTAACAGTCACCTTCAAGTGCATCAATGACGATATTGCGTCTCATCTTCACCCTCGGGAGCACTTCGTCAACAGAGTGCACTCGAGTACCCAAGTTCATGTTGGAAGTATGTGAGAGAACGAGAAGCAAACCTTCTCTCCATGTCACTATTTATAGGCCGGGCAGATCAAACCCACGCGCCAAGTGGATGGCTCTCCGAATTCTGTGCAATGAACTTGCATTTAATGGATGAACCGAACGCCTCGAATTCAGCCAAACGGCTGTTTAAAGCACTCGAGGAACGAAACAGCCGCACGCGCCCTTCGACTTCAGGCGCATCACACATACGCGCCCTTCAGAACCAAGCGCATCACAGAGGATGTGCCCCCATGCGTCCCCATACCCAGTGGAACGCCAATCGACGCACCCCCTCAGCTGTCCATCGAATGTCAGAAATATTAAATGTCGAACTGACAGAGTTGGCAGCGCACCTCCTAAAGTCTGAATGGTTGACAGCTTTTTCAGAAAACAAAGCGTCGGCAATGTCAGCATCATCATGACTTTACTCCGACGGCTACTGCCACGTGGCCACTCAACCACCCGCATGCGCCTCTGTAGCCATGCGTCCAAATCTGCATATGTCTCAAAAGCCATGCGCCTCAGACTCTTCACTGATCCCTAAAGACAGAAGAAAAGTCTCCATTTGAAGCTCTGCATGCGCCTCAAAAGCCATGCGCCTCAGACTCTTCTCTGATCCCAAAAGACAGAAGGAAAGTCGTCTGCATGCGCTTCAAAAGCCATGCGCCTAGAATGGTTCGTGACTCCTAAAGGTTACGAGCCAAAGTCTCCTCATGCGCCCGATCCTAGGCGCATCCTACCAGATCATTCCCCACCAAATTCGAGATCTCCGAGCCATGCGTCGATGACACGTGTCCTTTGACTCAACTCATCCAAGATCTCAGCAATAGAAAGATCTTCTTCTCTGCTACGTGCCGGCTCACAACAGCAACATGAAGAGGTCAACCCCTCGATCAGGGCGCATCACCCATGCGCCTCCATCAGCAATCTCCACGTGGCATCCCCACGCACCGGTGCATCCTACATATGTGCGCATGAGCAGCCAACCTGCCCAGCTATAAATAGAGGGATCATTTCCTTCTTCCACACCTACCTACATAGGGACAAGACAGAGAACACCCAACAAAGGAACATATCACCAGAGAGGCAGATACAGACACTCAACGTCTTCCTCCTCTCAGCCAGCTCCAGCACCCAGAACAATCCAAACCTTCAGAGAACCGATAACCGCCGTCAGCTCGTCAACGGAGTCAACACATTACCACTCGCTCCATCGGCACAAGGGACCCAGATAAACAAAAGTGTACTCCTAGGACTACGTCTATGTCCTATATTGTAACACTGTTCTGTTTGTATTGAAATTTGTAATCAAACAATTTTAATGGCAAACAAGCTGGCGACTCTGCTGGAGACCTCTTTCTCCTCCACCGAGAAAGTTGTGTCGCAAGCCGACAACGTGAAGGTGGGCTCCTCCCACAAGACGCTGGTCGTACGCCTCAATCAACAGGCGTATGAGGAGTTCATATCTGAAGACAGTGCGAGTCCTTCGAAGCGGCTGTCGAAGCCGAAGAAGACTCGCCGAGTCTGGGTGCGCAAGGTCGACGCCTCCGACACCACCACCGAAGGGGATGCGCCGATCTAGCCTTCCCTTCCTGCTGACGTCCTCAGCAACCAAGATGCGCTCGCTAGTGCAACGCATCTCTCAGAGAAACGTGCGGCTAACCACGTTCCCCAGCTATCTCCCTCTCAGGCAAGAAAGATGTGTCGACGGAGCAGGGGCACAGCCAATGCCCCATGCATCACCTCTGATGGGCCACAGAAGATCTCTGTCTTTGACAGACTCACTCGCTGTAGTGGTGAGGAGAATTTGGATTCTGAGTACTACGCGCCCCAGCGGCCTGGTACGAAGAAGTCCAAGGCAGCACGGGCCATGCATCCCAAACGTGCTATGCCAGCAACAAGCCAGAAGCATGCGCTCACAGTCATGCGCGCTGCTGATGGTAAGTTATACAAGGTCGACTCGAGTGTTGCGGCACCGAGAACGAGCCGACCTTCAAAGCCCTTGTCTCACTTGGGCGCATCCACTGCGTGCACAACCAAGTCGAGCAAGGCAAATCCAGTGGTCTTGAACTCCCGCGCCTCCTCCGGCGGTGCGTTCGAGGTCCGTTCAAGTCACTCCAATTATTGTGGTTCCCCCACTACTGATCGGGATGCCTGTTTGGTATTAGATCAGGGGGCGCAGCACTCACCTGGCCACTCCGGCGTTTGGCCTTGCCATGCGCCTGAAGGGGTATGAAGGTAGCACTCTCCTCCAACGACCTGCGTAATGTGATCACTCACAAGCGCCGGTCAGGAGAGTCGACCAACAAGCATGATGCGCCTCTCACGGGGCATACTTGTGCGGTGGTCACCATCAACTGCTGTTGCAAGGCGGCAGTACCACCAAGGCAGTCAGTCTTCCAGCGGCTGCAATCATCGACACCCCTCCGACATCGCCTTGGGATGAAGGTGTCAACAGAAGATGAGCCAAGGGTTGCTTCATGCAACGTGATCTTCAACTCCTCGTCAGTCCGAAAGACGACCGACAATTCCTCGTCCTCATCCAAAAGCCAGCCGAGGAAAACTAAGGAAGCTGTCTCGTCCTCCGGAGTGTTCGAAGGCACTCGGTCGAGGAAGAAGTTCTTGGAGGAAGCTGGGGGTAGTCAGACCCTTGTTTCCGAAGACGAAGATGTCCAAAGCACAGTTGCGGCGGATCTTCATCCTCGAGACGAAGTCAGCCTCCCAGAAGCCCCTCAAAACGAGGATGTCCCCCAGAACACAGCTGGGGGTAGTTTCGGAGACGAAGAGGCCCTTCAAGACGGAGCTGAGGGTAATCAGACCCTTGCAGAGGCGCCCGTCGAGAATGACCTCCAGAACGTGGCTAGGGGTGGCCAGGATGAAACTCCAGGAGAGGCGACTCCCCTATATGAGAGTGAGGCCGAGAGCGAAGCCTCCACCAATCCATCCACTCTCGGCCGTATCATGACAGTATACATGGCTGGGGATGATTCCGAGTCTGATGCGCCGCCGTAGGACATCGTCTAGCGCATAGACACATTAGAGGGACGACTCAAAACCCTCTCTGCTTCCATGCAAATACTGACTCAGGCGGTGTTTGAAATACGGTCGGCCTTGACCCAAACACCTTTGACCGATCCCGACCCAGGGGCCAATGGGGATTCGATTGTACCCCTTCAACGGGTATCCTCAGACACAGACCGTCGAGAAGTACCCCGGACGTCTGAGCCCTCAAACGCTCAACTCCAAGTGGTACCACCTTCCCCGACTCCTAGCTCCACAAAGGATGTGGTCGAAATGATCAAGGACTTGCGGGAGCGCTTTGAGTCCAAGAACAGACAAGAGGAGCGCCAGAAGATGGGCATCCCCCAACCCTATCCCCTCGAGTGGAACAAAGTGGTTTATCCTCCAAAGTATAAACCACAAACACTGACACCATATGACGAGAAGGACTCTCCGCGCTGCTACCTGACGTACTTCTAGTCCCAAACGGGATATCTCCCGAAGGAGGACGCACTCCTCACTAGCAAATCCGTCGGTGCATTGAAGGGAGTGGCGTATGACTGGTACTGCAGCCTCCCCGACAATTCCATATCATCCTTTGACGACTTGACGCGCCTCTTCCTCGACCGCTTCTACGACGGCGGGAAGGACATGACGATGGCGACCCTCATAGAGATACGCCAGAAGGAGAAGGAAACGGTTCGGGTGTTCATCGAACGCTTCCGACAGGCCTGCTTCAGACTACCTCCAGGCATGCCGGAACATGCGCTCCTCTCCTCTTGCAGCACGAATATGCTGCCTGCAGTCAAACTCTGGCTCAACTCTACTCCTCCTCCCGACTGGAGCTCCCTGATCATCGAAGCAGAAGCCGCAGAAAAGAAGGCGGCCAATGCACGTCTTCTGGGGGTCAGCTTCCCTGCCTTTGATGACAAGGGAAAAAGGTCTGCAGCCAACAACCCCGGACATGAGACAAAGGGGAAGCAGGCATTGACTGTTAATGCCTCGAAAGGCGCATCTGCGCCTACTCAGAAGCCTCCACTTGCACCAAGGCCCAATGAGGTTTATTCGTTCAACGACGAAGACACTCTGCAACTTTTTGAAATACTGAAGCAGGGTGACAAGATCAAGCTACCGGACCCAAAGCGGCCCGATGAAGTTGGGAAAGTGGACAACCCGAGGTACTGTCACTACCATCGGTTTGTCGGACACCCGACCAAGGACTGTTATGTCCTCAAAAATTACATCCAGCGCATGATCAATGCGGATGTAATCTCCGTCGACTACGAAGAAAAGACGGTGTCAGCCAATGTGGTGTCACTCCAGTTCGGCACCTTGCCGCCAACTACCTCACAAGATAGCGTTGTCCCCATTCCTAAGGTGACAATGGAGGTGGTTAACTTACCACCTACCCGTGACAATGTGAGTGGACTCATCCCACTCACCACATCTCGAGGAGACGTCCTATGGCTCCACCCCGACCTCGTCTCCGAGGTGACTCAACCGGAGGCACGTCCTACCTCCAAATCCAAAGGCAGGAAGATCAAGTCTTGCCGCATAGTCTCTTCTTCAACAGAAGAGGCACTTCCTGTGCAGACGCGTTCACAACAGAACGTCCAACCCGGCGAAGCTGCCGCCGAAGTGGTACCTCCTTGTACCGTCCCTGCTGTCCAGGAAGAGGGCCCGTCTAAGCCCTCAGCAGCCAACAAGCAGAAGCAGGTGGAGGCTCGTTTCGACAGACCTCTATGAAAGAAGAATGCTTCGGGGCTAGCCAAGCAACATAATTTCGACATACTGGCACAACTGGCCATTACTCCTGCCCGCCTATCTTTGTTCGAGCTCCTACGTCTTTCCAAAGACTCCCGAGAAGCTCTCTGCGAAGCTCTGAAGGATGTCGAATCCTTTCTCAGTCAGGTCAAACAGCCTGAAGACCTTCCAACTACTTGTGCGTACTGTCATTGTGCGAATGAAGTTATCCTAAACATAACTTTCACCCAACAAGACATGCTGCTCAAGCACCACCGACATAACCGGTCGCTGTATTATACAGGGTATATCGGTTCAGTCAAGGTGAACCGGATCCAGATCGATTCGGGGTCTTCTCTCAGCATCATTCCGAAGGCGCTGTTATCAACATTGGGGATCCCAATGTACCGGCTGGCGCCCTCCAACACAACCATCAGTGGCTTCAACGCTAGCAAAAGCGAGCCACTGGGCAAAATTCGACTGAAGTATCACATCGGTAACCTCAGAACTGAGGTGACCTGCTATGTTATGGATGCCGAGGTCAACTACAACATCCTGCTCGATCGACCATGGCTACATGAGTACATGGTGGTGCCCTCCACGCTCCACCAATGCATGAAATATGTATCCGCCAACGGCATCATCCGGACGGAGTTCGCAGACATCGATCCTTTCAAAGGGATTGAAGCTAACTTCACCGATTCCGACTTCTACAAGTCACTTGACGAGGAGGAAGCCAAATATGCTGATGACAAGGCAGACGGCAGCTGAGTCGGACATGGAGCCTGAAATGACTCCCGATGCCCCTTTGAAGATCCATCTCAAGGGCAAACCGCCCCAGAAGGTGCCTCCAATGAGCATCAAGCTACCAGGAAAAACACCAACTCCTGAAGCTCCCCTGAAAATACGCCTCAAGGGAAAGCCGCCTCAAACATCGGCTCCCCTGGTGGCAAAATTACAGGGAAAGGCACCAATTACTGGAGGCGCAGTTGAGGCGCCACTGAAGGTACGTCTTAAGGGCAAGCCGCCGCAGTCATCCAAGATGCCAGGGAGGGCTCACATAACCCTCTCGGACCCCAAAATCAAAGTTGTGGTGGACTCTCCTGATCCAACCCCAGTGCTTACAGATGAGGAGCTTGGCAAATATATCTCTGCTGATGTAGACGCACCCTCCTTAGACAATGTAATCCCACGGGATAAAATCTCATATTTTATCAATAATAGAGTGTCTTTTAATTATTCTTGTCTTCCACATTGGAATGCCATGTATACATTAGATAACGCTCTATGATCGTTGCAAACACAAATAACGACCGCCCATCATGTAAATCGAGTAGTCCCGTCTCAAGGAGTCTGTTACATAGTCCCTCCATGAAGTCGAGATGAAGAATCCATCATCTTCGGCAAGGTCGAGCGTCATCAGGACCTCCCGCCACTCAAGCCAGAACCAGATGCCGGCAGAATGTAACTCTATCGGTACACGGATAAGGCAAAGTATCTCATCCAAAAGATGGGCTACGACCTAAGAAGCGACAAAGGCCTGAACTACGGCAAAGGTCGACGTCTCCCTCTCGGACTCGACGGAGGGTAGGCTATGTCACGCCGCCATCAACTCCAGAGAGTTTAGACACAGAAGACGTAGAACATTCCCACTCGTCCGAAGCATCGACTTGGGATTCTGATACCAGTATCGGATCAGTCTTCAGGAAAGTGCTGTCAGCTAACATGACATCAGCACAACCTCAAAAAGATGAAGGCGAAGACCAAGCGCCGGAACCCTTCGAAGAAGAACCCTGGGCTCAACGCCTAGGAGAACAATGGGAGTCTCGTTTCGAGTTATGCGAACCTCCTACCGAAGACGAAGTCGAGCAGATCGAACTTGGGGACGGGTCTTCTTCCAAACCCATCTTCATCAGCAGAAGCCTAGAAGGAGAAGACCGAGAGTCTTTAATCCAACTGGCTAAGGAGTATATAGACGTCTTCGTCTGGAGCTACGAAGACATGTCGGGACTCGATCCACAGATCGCAATGCATAGGTTGAACATCTTACCCGATGCCAAACCTATTAAACAACAACAGCGACGCTTCCAGCCGGACATCATGAATGCCATCGATCAGAAGGTAGACAAACACTTGACTAGTGGCTTCATCCGTGAAGAGCAACACCCAGATTGGGTAGCCAACGTCGTCCCCGTCACCAAGAAGAATGGGAAGATATGAGTCTGTATCGACTTCAGGGATCTCAACTCTGCTTGCCCGAAGGACGAATTTCCGCTTCCAATCACTGACGTGATGATCGACAACACGTGTGGCTTCGAGCGCATGTCTTTCATGGACGGGTATTCGGGCTACAACCAGATCAAGATGTTCCCTGATGACGCAAAACATACGTCATTCAGGACTCCAAAGGGCATTTTCTGCTACACAGTGATGCCCTTCGGCTTGAAGAACGCCGGTACGACATACCAACGAGCTATGAGCACCATTTTCCGTCAACATCTTCGCAAAACAGTCGAATGCTATGTTGATGACATCGCAGTCAAGAGCCGCCATAAACGAGATCACCTACAGGACTTGATGACAGTCTTCGATCTCATGCGGGCACATCAACTCAAGATGAACCCCGCTAAATCTTTCCTTGGGGTTTCTAGCGGAAAATTCTTGGGCTTTGTCATCACGGCGAAAGGCATTCATGTTGATCCCGAGAAGACCAAATCCATCCTCAACGTGGACCCTCCGAAGAATCTTCGAGAACTTCGGGGCTTACAGGGACGTCTGGCATACATTCGGAGGTTCATAGCAAACCTTTCCAGCAAATGTTAACCCTTTACTCAGCTCATGAAGAAGGGAGTCTCTTACGTCTGGACAGAGGAGTGCCAAAAGACTTTCGACGACATCAAGGCTTACTTGACAAGCCCGCCAGTCCTGGTAGCACCTGTCGCCGGCAAACTATTTCTCCTCTATGTCCGTGCCATGGATCATTCACTGGGCGCTCTGTTGGCTCAAAACAGCGATACAGGCTACGAGCAAGCGATCTACTACCTCAGTCGAACGCTCATTGGGGCTGAACATCGGTACAACCCCGTTGAAAAGGAGTGCTTGGCTTTAGTGTTTGCCATCCAGAAGACTCGCCATTATGTCTCGGGCCAGACAATGCATGTCATCTCCCGAGTCAATCCACTCAGAGTCCTCATGACGAAGCCAGGGTCATTAAACTCCCGGCTAGCTACATGGGCGATCCTGCTAACACCATACAACATGGTATTTGTGCCACAAAAAGCCGTTAAAGGTCAGGCCCTGGCCGACTTTTTAGCTGCACACCCCATCCTGGAGTCCTCAAGACTCTATGAAGACATCCCGGATGAGGTCCAAGAAGCAAACGTCACCGAAGGAAGCTCCGTTTGGCAGATGTTTTTCGATGGCGCTTCAAGAACAGACCCCAAAGGCCAGATCGTCGCAGGAGTGGGGGTAGTCTTAGTCTCCCCCGATCAGCTGGTCATCCAGCGTGCTTACTCTCTTTCGAAGCCGTGCTCCAACAATGTTGCTGAGTACAACGCGCTCATTATGGGACTCCAGCTGGCACAACAGCTGGGGATGGATCATCTGGAAGCCTACGACGACTCGAAACTCGTCATAAACCAGATCCGAGGGCAATACGAGGTTTGCCATGAAGATCTGATCCCTTACCATGAAGTTGCATTGAACATCATTTCAACCTTCACCGGGTTCTTCATCGAACACGTACCTCGTCTACAAAATCTAGAGGCTGATGCTCTGGCTGGCCTTGCGGCCTCATTAGCAGCACCCCTTGGGACTCAACACTACGTCACGGTAGTTGGCCGAGACTTGGTTTGTCCTAAAAATAACCTATGCTTACGAGTGGACCACGCCATGCCGACAAGTACTGGTGTTAATGTCCGAGACTGGAGGTTCCCGTTCATTGACTTCGCCATCTACGAAATTCTCCCAGAGGACCCAAAGGAAGCCGTCTTAGTCAGGAGACATTCTCTTCGATTCTATTATGATACAGCCACTAAAATGCTGTACCGACGCTCCTATGATGGGCTTCTCCTTCGATGCCTGTCCAACGAAGAGGCGACCGAAGCTCTTCGAGAAGCTCATGACGGAACTTGCGGAGCTCATCAACCTGGTCCTAAGTTGCATGATCGACTGTGACGTATGGGCTACTATTGGCCAACCATGGCCGCTGATGCTGTCGACTATGCTAAGAAGTGCCATGCGTGCCAACTTCACGCAGACTTCATTCATACGCCGTCAGAACCACTACATCCTACAGTCGCCTCCTGGCCCTTCGAAGCCTGGGGCATGGACATTGTAGGACCGATCACCCCTCCTTCATCAAGGGGGCACCGCTTCATCCTGGCCATTACCGATTACTTCTCCAAGTGGGCAGAAGCAGTCCCATTGGCGGAAGTAAAGAGCTCCAGGGTGGTCAGCTTTATCAAACACCATGTCATTTACCGTTTCGGAGTACCCAGGCGGATCATCCATGATAATGGTCCTCAGTTCATCAGCCATATTTTCAGCATATTCTGTGACAAGAATATCATTCAAAACGTGGCATCAACCGCCTACAATCCGGTAGTAAACGGATTGGCCGAGGCGTTCAACAAAACTATCGTTAGGCTGCTCAAAAAAGTCGTATCATCCAACAAACGCGACTGGGACAAAAAGTTTGGCGAATGTCTTTAGGCCTACCGCACAACGGTACGAACCCTAACAGGCAACACACCATTCTTCCTGGTCTACGGAGTGAAGCGGTACTGCCTCTCGAGATCCAGATACCCTCACTCCGCGTAGCAATCACAAACAAACTCACAGAAGAGGACAATCAACGTCGTCGTCTGCGGGAGCTGGAGGCACTTGACGAAAAGCGTCTCTTAGCTCAACAACGTATCGAACTCTAGCAAGCCCGTATATCACAGGCTTTCAACAAGAAGGTCAAACAGAGAACTTTTCAAGTTGGCGACCTGGTTCTGGCATTCAGGAGGCCGATGGTGTTAACTCACAAGACACCAGGAAAGTTCGAGCCCAAGTGGGAAGGACCTTTCATCATTGAGACGGTATACTCAAACGGTGCTTACCGCCTCGCCAAACCCAATGGGGACTTATTCATGATGCCCATCAACGGTAAGTTCCTGAAGAAGTAATACTCTTGACATCTTTCAGATATGTTCTTCCACAAGGGGATCTATGGACCCAACCATCAGGATTCACAGACAAATTCCTTCCAACAAAACCATACGCTTCTGGAACCCAGCTGTTTCGTAGCATCCTCCAGTAGAAAGACAACCACGTCCACATCACCTCTAAGTTGTCCCTCTACACCCTACAAAGCGGAATCTTACACTTCGTAAGCCTATGCTATCCTTCATGTTTACCACGTCCACATTACCTCTGAGTAAACATCTCGTACAAACAACCCCTGCGTTGTCGTATATTTGATCGCAGAACTTTCACGTCCACATCACCTCTGAGTTGTTCAATGTATCCCCCAGGATCACTCCTACCACGTCCATAATACCTCTGAGTAGGAAGATTCTATCATTTGAACCCCAATGATTGCCACGTCTACATTACCTCTGAGCAAACATGTTGGTTCCTTCATACTTATTATCTGTACCTAAAAGCCAAGGTGCGCAAAAGATAATAGGTCCACACAAATCATCAAGTTCATGATAACTAAATAAACACATCACAAAAAAGTTGCGTACTTCTTTATTTTCTAAAAAAGAGAGAGTACAAAACTACATTATCCCCCAGCAAGAGTTGCAAAAACATAAAAAAAGAAGATGCTACAGTCCCTAAACATCTCCAGGGTTGGCTGAAAGCTCTCTAACTCGACGTCTCAAGTCGGCTGCATGAGTCTCCACAGTCGCCAGGACTCGACGCTCAGCTTCTTGACGCATCAATTCAACAGCCTCAGCGGAAGTATCATTCTCATGCTTCTCATCAAGCTGTTGTCGCTGCCGAGCCAGGGCAAGAGCCCGGTGAGTGAAAGTTGCTTCCTCCTTCTTGAATGTTATGTGTTCAGCCTGGACACGTTCGGCATCTAACTGGAGTCGGGCCCGTTGGTCCTCAAGGCGGCGCATCTGGGCGTTGATCTCCGCAATATTAGCGTCCAACGCAGCTCGCATTTCCATTGTCTCCTTCATGGACTGAGATAACTGCCCTACCACAGCCTCAGCCTCAGCCACCTCGCACTCCCAGATGCTCACAGTGGCCTGGTAGGAAGACTCAATCTCGGCGATCAACTTCCCCTTCTCTGCATCTATCCAGACGGAAAGGTCATTTCGCTGGATGCGCTGAAGCTCCGTGAGCCGCTGGTCCAGCTCGATCATCGAAGCCTCCAGGATCTCGGCCATATGGTCGTGGCCTTGGTGAACGCGGATCAGCTCGATATAAGGCATTGCCAGAGTTCTTGCCGTCGTAAAGCTCCCGTTGGCATCCATCACCACAGATACACCCCTCTGCAGCATTTTATACACCCCCTCGACGATGAATTTCACATATTCATCTGCGTCCGCCAGCACCTGCGGCGTCATAGCAGGAGTTGGAGGAGCTACTGTAGTTAGCGGACCGGAAGAAGATCCGCCAACCTCAACCTGCGAGACCGGAACCTCGGTATCAATAGGCTCTTCATCAACATGGGCCGGACTGCTAACCCGAGGAGTCGAAGGAACAGAGGAAGCCGGCACAGGCGTCGAGATAGTACCCCAAGTAGAAGGAGCAACACAGGGTTCCATCACACCCTTACCCTTCCCGAACTTGGAAGTACCACCGATGTCAGCGACTGCCTCTCCAATCCCCAACGCACTATCAACAGCCAATACTTCCCCTGGCAGAACGGGAAGATCAACACTCATCTCCTGGCCCGCCCCGGGAGACAGGACTGGCAGATGAATCTCATCATTCTCAAGTCCCGCTGCAGGGACAGGATCTGTCGCTACCTCATGATCGGTAGCCACCTCAATTTCCACGGGTGAGGCTGGGGTAGGACTCGGCAATGATACAGCCGACCTCCCCTCATCATGACAAGGAGGGAAATCAACCCTCTCCTCTGTTCCAACCATATCTGTTGCCCCCGCAACAGACTCTTGCAACGCTGGAGGGACGTCATCCGAAGACGACGAACTCCACCCTACATCATCACCAGGAAGCCTCATGTCTGCTGGACCCTCGGCATCCAAGGCCCCAGCCACGGCCTTTATCATCTCGGAAGCTGCTGCATCCTCAGTTTCCCTTCTGACATAATCCGGGGACGCTGGAACGACAACAACATCCTCCGGATCCTCCCTCATAGGAGACATCATAGTCGGCGGGATGCGCACTTCAGACGAACCCGCCATCTCCTTTGGCCTGCTCCCACCGAATTTTGGAGTACGAGGCTTTCTTTTTAGCGGCTCCTGTACAAAAGGGAAGCATTGATTACATAAAATATCGAACCCAAACCAGACTATGTGGGGCATCCTTACCTCTGCAGATGCTGAATCCGATGACACCGTCGGTGACGATGTCTTCTTCAGTTTCTTTGACGCAGGAGATCCAGCCCCTGCATCTGCACATCGTTTCGGTTGATCAACCGAAGGTGCAGCCTGACCCACCCCTGGTGGACGGTGTAGTCGGGCCTTAGCCGATACATGCCCAGTTACCACTAACGGGGTGCATACAACGAGACTCGTCTCCCTATCGTACCCGGAAGACACGGCAGCCATAACACAGTAAAACTTGGCGGCCGAGTAAAGAATGGGCGGCCGCGGATCCTGGGCGGGCAGCATAAAGCGAGCTCCGGTACATCCGGCATTATAGTAATGCCAAGCTCGTGCGCCATCCAGCAAACTTCCAGCATACCCCAGGGTGATACTGGGATTGTCCAACATCAGCTGCGCATAACCGAATTGACGTGCAAAGCGGCTCGGTAAATACGGTTCCAGGAAGCACTGATTCCTGTTCCGGTACACCAGGTGGGATGGCCGAATACTTTCCTTAAGTCTTCATTGGCCTCAAAACCCAAGAAGATCGGACCAAGTTTGGTGATCTCCCATCCCTAAAGATGGGATAAAACCCTTCTGCAAACAGGGACGCCAGTGTGCGACCAACTCCTCTGGTGGAAACGGCGGAGGAATGCATCTCCGGCCCTGTAGTCTTCTTCTGAACCCGGACTCATTACGTTGGGATGGTGTAAAATTAACCATCCCATCAAATAGTGAAACGGCAGTTCAGAACGCGGGAAGTTATCCTTTCGACCTCGGTCATGAATCACATTTCCCGCGAACTCGTGTAAACCTCGCAGTAAATTACATACCATTGCAGGGAATAGAGCCAGACGCCGGCCAAAGACCAACTTCACAGCTGGCAGGATCCAGTGCCGGGTCACTCTCTCTACAGAGCCGGATCCGCCCGGAAAGACATAATCCCGAAGCCAAACCATGAGATACGCGACCAATACTGCTTTTGATGACATTCGATGAGCAAGATGCCAGAAACAGCTGTAGGAGCGTTCATCAGACTGCTGGTCCTCATTTTCTCGGGGATTCTTCTCATCTAACCTGCTCATCTCAGAGAGCACTTCACTACGAGAGAGCGCCTGTCATAGCCATAATATTTTATATATATATATATATATATATATATATATATATATTAAGGGTATATTTATTTAATTATTTATCTTTCAAAATTATCCCCAAAAGAATTTAATTATCAAAAAAAAAATCAATTTTTTTTTCCATGGCCCTTATGCAAATGCCAAATTTGCATTTTTGCACAAAGGGTTATGTGTCTACCATGCATGGGAGACTTGCCATTTGGCATCCTCTCCCCATGACATAGCATTAAGGGCATTTGGGTCAATGCCTAATTAAAACCTATTCTTTATATTAGAGAGAGAGTAAGAATGAAAACCATTCTTCCTCTCATTTTATCCAGGTACATTCATCCCTCTTCTCCTTCCTTTCCTTCTTCTCCTTCTTCCCCTTTCTCCTCTTCTTATTACTCCTGCTACTGCTATTACTGTTCCTGCCGCTGCTGTTACTGCTATTGCTATTTCCGCTGCTGCTGCCGCTGCGGGCGCGCGCAGCCGCCGACCGCCGACCGCCGACCGCCGGCGCCACGGCTGGCCGGCCAGCACACCCCCCCTTCTTCTTCTTCTTCTCCCCCTCCTTCTCCTCTACATTCTCCCCTTTTCCTCCTCTTCCTTTTCAATTTGTTCCAAAATAATTCCTAGGTTACTTGGTTAACCCAAATTCAAATTTTGCTTAGGTTTCTGAATTGGGTTTTGGGGAGATTCTCTAAGGAACACAACTAGAAGCAAGGCTCAAGCAAGGCAAGCCCTCACCCCTTCCTCCTCTTGAAAAACCTCAATTAGTATAATTTCTGTATTCTTTATTTTGTTTATATATGAATTTCTAAAATTTTGGAAAATTCATCGAAACTTGGGGTATTACTAAAATGAGTGTTGAAAGTCAATTGATAGAAATACTCATGAATGTGTAAAATCATATACGTGGAAATTGGACACACAAATTTGTTATGGATATATATTTTAGGGAGAAGTTTAATCATAAAACTTGATATATGTATGTACACACATAGATGTATATGTATGTATGTGTGCCAACACCTTCATGTTAGTATAATTATATCCAACATGCATGTAGAAGGTTATGCATATAATAATATATATATATGCACCTACCTAAAAGTCCTTGTATAAAAATATATATACAATATATCTTTGATAAACCTTTTCATGTATATGAAAACTTGTCTATTTATCAATTTATTTTTTTTTATTTTGATTCTGTCCAGATTTTTTTTATATAGCTAAAATGGCTCTTAATGTCATGAAATTACAATAAGGATGACTATTTATGGATATCAAGGTACTATGGTAGCTATATTCACTTTTCAAGTGTAAATTGATATATTCTTTGCATCCTTGAGAAGCTAAATGTGATTATTAGCAAGTAATGATGTTTTGACTACCTCCTATTCTAATAATTATGTTCCTACGAATTGAATTGCACTTGCAACCCAAGAATCAGATGCATGCGTGTTTGCTAAGGTAAGAAAGTTTTCATTTTTTTTTTCTTTCTTTTTGCATAACTTTATTAATGCGTGGTCCGGTGTTGAGTTGTTCCACCGAAGGGGTCGGCGTACCCAATATATATATGTTTTCCTTATATTTGTTGTTTCTGGAAATATTTTCGGGTCAGCAAATACAAAGGAGACTCTGCCGAAATTTTTAAGAATTTCCAGAGTTAGCCTCTTTTGTGGAAAACCGGGTCCTTTAGGATTTTGACATTAAAGTCTAGTTCCTAAAACCATCCAACTCCGATCTACATCTTCGGAGGGATTCTTGGAAATCATTGTCCATATTGATATTTTGGGACTTCCTTATTCCGACTCTTTCTTGGACCATATTAATCTTGGAAAAGCAAATTGTAAATTAGATGCGACTTGACTTCTAGGACTCCCGTCTTGGGGATAGTCCTATGATAATTGGAGTCTAGATTAGGTTGCATGGGGTTTTGGGAGAGAAACCTGGATCACACCCGGCTGACTTCTTTGCAATATGATTTTACACTTTTCGTACTGATCAGTCCCTGTTACGGTGTTCGTGCGGCCGCGCGATCTTCACCGGGGTGAGGCTTAGCTCACCTTCTTGTTTTGCAATGGGGCATCTATGCCCTGAGTTTCAGCTCAGATTACCCATTTACATCTATCACGTGTTTTGCAATGGGGCATCTATGCCCTGAGTTTCAGCTCAGATTACCCATTTGCATTAAATTCATTAGGCATCTATGCCCTGAGTTTCAGCTCAGACTACTAATGAATGGGTTCGATATTCTTGGAAAAGTTCAAGTCATACGAACTTCCTTTTATAGCTCATGATTCGATGATTCGAGCCAGATGATTCGGAACTAACTCATGATGCTATCCTGGTTTAATCACATCAATATGTGATAGTACAGACGGCTGGAGAATCTAAGCACCACCCGTTTTGTGTGAGCCTGATCCCGGGCCAATGGGATTATTGTAGAGATGCTAGGCGTGGGTGTGTGATCTAGAGAGTTTTTCTAAATTGCATTTACGTCTAGAAAGATTGTTTTTGTGTCCTTGTGACATTAATGTGAGAACGATTCGCTTCTTGATTAGTATTACATGTATGGACTTTAAAATGATCAAGTTTACTCCATTTTGTATTTACCTGCCTTATCATTCCACCTTCATAACTTGCTCCTTTGACCGAGGGCTTGCTCGTCGTATTGACGACCTAGTTTTGTTCACTAGGGACTGAAGCAGATCAGGACGAAGGCCAGGCTTACACTGAGGCAGAACTTTATGAATGATGTAGGACTGAGGGTTGTAGCTTTATTCTGGGAACCTCATAGCTATGTGACTTATGTATTTGAAGAAACATGAATGCAATATGTAAGTTATGTATTTTGAAGAACAATGAATCCAAAATGTATATATGTGTTTGACGATGAGACTTGAATTATGTTGTAACATTTTGGGATAAATGAATGTTATGCTCTTTTGTGGAAAATTGTATTATTTCCTTAACTCTATGCCTATCTAGGACCTTACAGGCGACAATCGCGGGATGCAATTGGGTTCATGTTGTATGGTCGCGTAGCCTGGGGATGTTGTACGTACTCGACTCGCCGTATTCTGGGAGTGGGACGTGACACGTCTTTTGCATCTTGCGAACTTTGTACATAAAGGAAGTCGTTAGTCACTATGGGGTGCCGGTAAGTATCATCTCTGACAGGGACACTCGGTTCACCTCCAAGTTTTGGAGAAGCTTACAAGATAGTCTTGGCAGTCGCCTGAAGTTTAGTTCAGCATATCATCCACAGACCGATGGGCAGTCAGAAAGGATGATACAAATCTTAGAAGATATGCTAAGGGCATGCACCCTAGATTTCAGAGGATCATGGGATGATCATCTGCATCTGATAGAATTCTCCTATAATAACAGTTATCAGGCCAGTATCAAGATGGCGCCATTTGAAGCACTATATGGGAGGAAGTGCAGATCACCTATATGTTGGGGTGACGTCGGAGAACGACAGCTTCTAGGGCCAGAATTGGTCACTCAGACTGTGGACATGGTCAAGGCAGTTCGAAGTCATCTTCAAGCTGCGCAGGACAGGCACAAGATGTGGGCAGATAAGCATCGGAGAATTTTGAATTTCAAACCAGGAGATCATGTATTCTTGAAGATCTCGCCAACAAAGGGAACAATCAGGTTTGGAACCAGAGAAAAGTTGAGCCCAAGGTTTATAGGCCCATTCGACGTCCTGGATCGAATCGACGACGTGTCTTACAGATTGGCCTTACCCCCATCCCTAGAAGGAGTCCACGACGTCTTCCATGTATCTCAATGCGGAGAGTTGGGCCAACTGTGATTTCCGAATGATCCAATATATGACTAAAATGAGTGTTGAAAGTCAATTGATAGAAATACTCATGAATGTGTAAAATCATATACGTGGAAATTGGACACACAAATTTGTTATGGATATATATTTTAAGGAGAAGTTTAATCATAAAACTTGATATATGTATGTACACACATAGATGTATATGTATGTATGTGTGCCAACACCTTCATGTTAGTATAATTATATCCAACATGCATGTAGAAGGTTATGCATATAATAATATATATATATATATATATATGCACCTACCTAAAAGTCCTTGTATAAAAATATATATACAATATATCTTTGATAAACCTTTTCATGTATATGAAAACTTGTCTATTTATCAATTTATTTTTTTATTTTGATTCTGTCCAGATTTTTTATATAGCTAAAATGGCTCTTAATGTCATGAAATTACAATAAGGATGACTATTTATGGATATCAAGGTACTATGGTAGCTATATTCACTTTTCAAGTGTAAATTGATATATTCTTTGCATCCTTGAGAAGCTAAATGTGATTATTAGCAAGTAATGATGTTTTGACTACCTCCTATTCTAATAATTATGTTCCTACGAATTGAATTGCACTTGCAACCCCAGAATCAGATGCATGCGTGTTTGCTAAGGTAAGAAAGTTTTCATTCTTTTTGCATAACTTTATTAATGCGTGGTCCGGTGTTGAGTTGTTCCACCGAAGGGGTCGGCGTACCCAATATATATATGTTTTCCTTATATTTGTTGTTTCTGGAAATATTTCCGGGTCAGCAAATACAAAGGAGACTCTGCCGAAATTTCTAAGAATTTCCAGAGTTAGTCTCTTTTGTGGAAAACCGGGTCCTTTAGGATTTTGACATTAAAGTCTAGTTCCTAAAACCATCCAACTCTGATCTACATCTTCGGAGGGATTCTTGGAAATCATTGTCCATATTGATATTTTGGGACTTCCTTATTCCGACTCTTTCTTGGACCATATTAATCTTGGAAAAGCAAATTGTAAATTAGATGCGACTTGACTTCTAGGACTCCCGTCTTGGGGATAGTCCTATGATAATTGGAGTCTAGATTAGGTTGCATGGGGTTTTGGGAGAGAAACCTGGATCACACCCGGCTGACTTCTTTGCAATATGATTTTACACTTTTCGTACTGATCAGTTCCTGTTACGGTGTTCGTGCGGCCGCGCGATCTTCACCGGGGTGAGGCTTAGCTCACCTTCTTGTTTTGCAATGGGGCATCTATGCCCTGAGTTTCAGCTCAGATTACCCATTTGCATCTATCACGTGTTTTGCAATGGGGCATCTATGCCCTGAGTTTCAGCTCAGATTACCCATTTGCATTAAATTCATTAGGCATCTATGCCCTGAGTTTCAGCTCAGACTACTAATGAATGGGTTCGATATTCTTGGAAAAGTTCAAGTCATACGAACTTCCTTTTATAGCTCATGATTCGATGATTCGAGCCAGATGATTCGGAACTAACTCATGATGCTATCCTGGTTTAATCACATCAATATGTGATAGTACAGACGGCTGGAGAATCTAAGCACCACCCGTTTTGTGCGAGCCTGATCCCGGGCCAATGGGATTATTGTAGAGATGCTAGGCGTGGGTGTGTGATCCAGAGAGTTTCTCTAAATTGCATTTAGGTCTAGAAACTCTCTGGATCACACACCCACGCCTAGCATCTCTACAATAATCCCATTGGCCCGGGATCAGGCTCGCACAAAACGGGTGGTGCTTAGATTCTCCAGCCGTCTGTACTATCACATATTGATGTGATTAAACCAGGATAGCATCATGAGTTAGTTCCGAATCATCTGGCTCGAATCATCGAATCATGAGCTATAAAAGGAAGTTCGTATGACTTGAACTTTTCCAAGAATATCGAACCCATTCATTAGTAGTCTGAGCTGAAACTCAGGGCATAGATGCCTAATGAATTTAATGCAAATGGGTAATCTGAGCTGAAACTCAGGGCATAGATGCCCCATTGCAAAACACGTGATAGATGCAAATGGGTAATCTGAGCTGAAACTCAGGGCATAGATGCCCCATTGCAAAACAAGAAGGTGAGCTAAGCCTCACCCCGGTGAAGATCGCGCGGCCGCACGAACACCGTAACAGGGACTGATCAGTACGAAAAGTGTAAAATCATATTGCAAAGTCCGGCGGAGTGGAGAATTGCGAAGGATCCCCCTTGTCTTGCCTAAAGACGTAATCTCTCCAAGCGGTCACATGAGGCTGCAATTCGCCCTTGTCCCTCTTCTGCATATAGTAATGATGACTAGCCACTTCCTTAAAGACGGCCGTCATCTCTTCAGCATTGTCCCCCAGGACTTGAAATTCTTCGTTGGTCGGAAAATACTCTTCATAGGGTTCCGATCCCCAAGGGAGCTTTGATACCTCATACATCTCATGAAGTGCGAGCCCTAACTCCCCCACCGGAGTTAAAAAGGTCCCGGTATGGATATCAAACATCTTCAAGAGTGCAAGGAACATATGCCTGTTAATGTCGACACCTGCCTGGGTGGCACGAATCGCGGCAGTCAGCCCAATTTCTCGGAGCTCAGTCTGGAACCGCGACAAAACCCAGAGTGTCAGTTTATCCCATTTGGAAGCATAATGACACCAACCTTCTACCCGAAACTCTCCTTTCGGATATGAGCGTTCCATCAACAGCATGCGATGTGCAAAAGTCAAAGCACTATGGGCAAATGTATCAAGGGAAATATCACTGTAAATGCTCCCAGGACGTAGAGTCCGCCAGGTGAAAGAAGACCCAGACCGCACTGCGGACAAAGTATCTTTCTGATCGAAGGTTGAATCAATTTTGATGATGCCGGTCACCGCCCCCCCTGAGAGGGAGTAAGATCCCAAGACATCCTCCTCTTGGAAGCAAGACGACAGAAGGCCGTCAAAGGCCATTGACGTTCAAGTTGCTTGACGGTCATATGCACTCCTTTTGCTGTGAAAAACCAGTCTTCCTTGACCTTCAATACTGTTGCTTCCGTAGAAGTAAGGCGGTCCCCAAACAGGAACTCAGGCTTCAAGAAGGTCACTTTATCAGATGTGGCAGATTTCAAAACTCCACGCTCCATCATCCGTTTGAGGAACCCATACTGCTGTTCCCGGATTTGAGTCATTCTCTCGGGATGCTGGTCCAGCGTAATAGCGGCTTGAGCAGGGTTCATCACTTCCTCGTTATAATCTACTCCCGTCTGGCAGAGGGCAGTGTCCAAGAGCACTTCACTCAAGAGTGGGATAGGCATCGACACTAGCAAAGATTCGAAAAATGTTAGAACTAACAAAAGAATCTGAGTCTTATCAAGAGCGCATAGCGCGTCCGAGAGCCTCGGCGCATCATCAGGGTCTAAACCCAGGCGCATCAGCAGCGGAGCTTCGGCACATCATCAGGGCGTGTGTCCATGCGCGTCAGCAGTGCTTCGGCGCATCATCAGGGTTTAAACCCATGCGGGTCAGCAGTAGAGCCTCGACGCATCTTCAGGGCTTAAACCCATGCGCGTCGGCGGCAAAAATCTCGGCATATCATCAAAAGACTCAAGGTCTATGTGTGTTGGTGTAACTTACCAACCACCTCCGACCGAACTTCGACAGGACGACGAGGAACATCGACCGCTGCAGCTGTCACAGGTTCTTTTCCTTTACCCTTGCCAGCACCGCCGCGAGGAGTCTTGGGAGCCATTTCTCTGAGAGAAGAAAAGTTATGGTTTTTGAAGAAGAACTCTAAAGAAAGCAAAAGCAAGGAGAAGAAGAACTCTCTCTCTCTCCATCTCTTGCCTATTTATAGGGCTTGGTCGCACGCGTGAACCGATGACGAGTGATCTCAGCCGTCGCCTCGGGTTCTGTGAAGGATAACCACAAATAAAACCAAAAGATCATCATTAATCTTTTCGGTTACCGAGGTATCATCATCATCATTAACTGAGAGAAGCATGCGCCCGAACAGGCATACGCCCCAACAGTCATGTGCCCTGACCTCCATGCTTCTTATTCAAAGTATTCCAAAACTTATCCAAAAGTTTTAAAAACATTGAAGGGGGTCTTGTAGAAGCATGGAATTTCACAACCAGAAAGTCCAGGCGCCAGACACTACATACGCCAAAGCTCGGACAAAATACTTCACAGCAAAAATAACAGATATAGACATGGAAAGAGAACTTTTTATTTTACATATAAAAGTCTATTACATGTCTAGAGAAGGTTGTACAAAGGAGAATTTCTATAAAGAAAAGATCCTAAGTCTACGACCAGCAGCCACCATGCACCTCAAGACAGGCGCAGTAGTCACCATGCGCCTCCAGTCAGGCGCAGCAGTCACCATGCGCCTTCAACCAGGCACATCCTACCATGCACCCTCAGCAAGGCGTATCCTTTTCAGCAGCTCAGTTATGTGCATCCCCAGTTATGTGCATCCCTTCAGCAGGCCAGTTATGTGCTGCTCTTCCAACCAGGCTCACCTGGCCGAGCAGGACGAGGGTGGCAATTAAGCCCCCCCATCCAGAGAAAGAGCCTCAAAAGCCAAAGAAAGACGGCCTAGCACCGACATCCCGATCTACGGCCCTTCCGGAACAACAGAGACGGGGCCCGAGCATCCCTATCTTTGGATGCAATAGGCACCTTCCACCTGCCTCGGAAGCCCTCGACTCCATCTTTTGGATGTAACAGTCACCTTCAAGTGCATCAATGACGACATGGCGTCTCATCTTTACCCTCGGGAGCATTTCGTCAACAGAGTGCACTCGAGTACCCAAGTTCATGTTGAAAGTACGTGAGAGAACGAGAAGCAAACCTTCTCTCCATGCTACTATTTATAGGCCGGACAGATCAAACCCACGCGCCAAGTGGATGGCTCTTCGAATTCTGTACAATGAACTTACATTTAATGGATGAACCGGACGCCTCGAATTCAGGCAAACGGCTATTTAAAGCACTCGAGGAACGAAACAGCCGCACGCGCCCTTCGACTTCAGGCGCATCACACAGACACGCCCTTCAGAACCAAGCGCATTATAGAGGATGCGCCCCCATGTGTCCCCATACCCAGTGGAATGCCAATCAACGCACCCCCTCAGCTGTCCATCGAATGTCAGAAACATTAAATGCTGAACTGACAGAGTTGGCAGCGCACCTCCCAAAGTCTGAACGGTTGACAGCTTTTTCAGAAAACGAAGCATCGACAACGTAAGCATCATCATGACTTTACTCCGACGGCTACTGCCACGTGGCCACTCAACCACCCGTATGCGCCTCTGCAGCCATGCGTCCAAATCTGCATGCGCCTCAAAAGCCATACGACTCAGACACTTCACTGATCCCTAAAGACAGAAGAAAAGTGTCCATTTGAAGCTCTGCATGCGCCTCAAAAGCCATGCACCTCAGACTCTTCTCTGATCCCAAAAGACAGAAGGAAAGTCGCCTGCATGCGCTTCAAAAGCCATGCACCCAGAATGGTTCGTGACCCCTAAAGGTTACGAGCCAAAGTTCCTCATGCGCCCGATCCTAGGCGCATCCTACCAGATCATTCCCCACCAAATCCGAGATCTCCGAGCCATGAGTCGATGACACGTGTCCTTTGACTCAACTCATCCAAGATCTCAGCAACAGAAAGATCTTCTTCTCTGCTACGTGCCGGCTCACAACAGCAACATGAAGAGGTCAACCCCTCGATCAGGGCGCATCACCCATGCACCTCCATCAGCAATCTCCACGTGGCGTTCCCACGTACCGGCGCATCCTACATATGTGCGCATGAGCAGCCAACCTGCCCAGCTATAAATAGAGGGATCATTTCCTTCTTCCACACCTACCTACACAGGGACAAGACAGAGAACACCCAACAAAGGAACATATCACCAGAGAAGCAGATACAGACACTCAACGTCTTCCTCCTCTCAGCCAGCTCCAACACCCAGAGCAATCCAAACCTTCAGAGAACCGATAACCGTCGTCAGCTCGTCAACGGAGTCAACGCATTACCACTCGCTCCATCGGCACAAGGGACCCAGATAAATAAAAGTGTACTCCTAGGACTACGTCTAAGTCCTATATTGTAACACTGTTCTGTTTGTATTGAAATTTGTAATCAAACAATTTTAATGGCAAACACGCACATGATCGCACTCGTCGAGCAATTTCGAAAAATAAATTTCGTGCACAACGTACAATACGACTACACGACGTACAATACAAAATTTTAAATCGGTACCAAATTTAATAAAAAAATAGTAAAAATTTAGGGGTTTTACACGTATACTCTGATAATATCTCCTCCAACGCTCAATCCCACTTCTGATATAATTCTTATAAAGGTGATCTCTCAGAGTATACGTCCCTCTCAGATGGATCTCTCAGAGTATCCTCTCCGGTTGGTTGTCGTATCATCATTGCCGAGGGATGAGGGTCGGAGGACAGTCGACTTTATCTACGGATACATAGTTTCTGCCTCGCCAGTCGAATGGCTGCAGGGACTATGTCCTGATCACCATGTCGTAGTCCAATATAATCCAGAGATTAACATAGTTCTAATTCATATATGTAGTCCAATACAAATAGTCTAATACAAAAATAACCCAATACAAATAGTCTAATACAAATAAGTACTAATAGCTAATGAGAACCACGCTGCTCACGCAAACGCTCAGTGATATGTTCACGCAACCACCTCAAAAAAGCGAGATTTTTGGCGCGAGGAGAGATGTCGTCCCTTGCAAGGACTGTATGAAGAGAACTCTCGATCTCACTAGCTACCGGTGCTGGATGAATAGAACTCCCGGTCTCACTAGCAACCGGTGCCACTTCCTCCTCAACTGTAGGAGGAGCCACCTCAGCATTCACTGTTTTCTTTAAACGACGTGCCGCTCCTCGGGTCATGGGTGCCATCTGGTAAGATCGATAGTCACAAATAATATAATTGTAACATAAGCAAGCTATCTAAAGGAACCATCATATAATTTGAGTACATTTTCGAAAGCCGATAAAGTATAAAAAATTTGATTTTTTCCCAAGTGTGAGAACGGATGGCTCAGAACACAACCCAAGATTCATTCAAGCATACATTAGTGTGAATCATCTATGTTCTGTACATATGGTGTAGTATATGTTTTTATCGTATCTAGTATCTGAAGAATGTAACAGAATCAAGATAAACTCACATAATGTAATACTAAGACATCATCTACTACTATATAAGATATAGTGATAGGTTGTCGTATCATCATTGCCGAGGGATGAGGGTCGGAGGACAGTCAACTTTATCTACGACTACATAGTTTCTGCCTCGCCAGTCGAATGGCTGGAGGGACTATAATAAGACACAATTCACCAAAGAGAACCATACTGTAGAACTCACACTTTAAGATAATAGATGAAGAAAGACTTGTATGGAGGATCGATAGGGTTGAGCGATGTTATTTTATTCTACAAAGAGAACCATACTGTAGAACTCATACTGTAAAACTCACACTTTAACACAATTCTACAAAGAGTTGTCATAGGGTGTTGAGCGATGTCATTTTATTCTTTTCTTCTTCTTCTTCTTGGGATTTTTGAGTATTGGATCTTGAGAGACATATATAGCTAGAACTTACGAAGAATGGAGTACCATACTTC
Source organism: Iris pallida (assembly GCA_029216955.1). Classification (NCBI taxonomy): domain Eukaryota; kingdom Viridiplantae; phylum Streptophyta; class Magnoliopsida; order Asparagales; family Iridaceae; genus Iris; species Iris pallida. The sequence continues at coordinate 17,764,500 of JANAVB010042420.1, forward strand.
AACAAATAGATGTTGACTAATTGGTTCATATACTTGTTGTCTAAAATAAGTGTAGGAATGTTGCAAGGTGAAACAATGTATCAAACACTATATCGAAATCCAAACCCAATATGCAAATCCAAATTAATACGAAAATACACAAGTGTATGTAGGGGATTAAGTGTACAGAGGTGAAATACATATATATGCAAGCTTGGGGGTGTCCACGTGTCCAACAAATAGACGTAAAGTGTCCAAAACCTCACGAACACGCTGTATCAGTGAACACATGGTCGTAATGTGTCTCCGTGTCCATTTTGGACACGAAAAACACCTCAATTAGGGTTAGGATTTACCTTCAGTCTCCTCGCGATGGTGGAGGAGGAGGAGGAGGAGGACAAGTTCGGTGGTGGAGGAGGAGGGAATTGAGTGTACAGAGGTTAAATACATATATATGCAAGCTTGGGGGTGTCCACGTGTCCAACAAATGGACACAAAGTGTCCAAAACCTCACGAACACACTGTATCAGGAGTCGAATGGTCGTAATGTGTCTCCGTGTCCATTTTGGACTCAAAAAACACCTCAATTAGGGTTAGGGTTTACCTTCAGTCTCCTCGCGGTGGTGGAGGAGGAGGAGGAGGAGGATCTCGCGGTGGAGAAGGAGAAGGGGCTCGCGGTGGAGGAGGAGGAGGAGGAGAACAGGCTCGCCGGAGGGAGGAGAAGGGGCTCACGGTGGAGGAGGAGGATGAGCGGCGCCGGAGGGAAGGGGGTGGCTGTCGTCGAGGTCGGGGAAGAGGGGCGGGAACAAAAAAATTGGGGAGAGGGAGAAATGAAAAGTCGAACCGAGGAAACCCTTTTTATCAGAAATTAGCGACGTCCGCAAATACGTCGCCAAGCGTCGGTAATCGTTTAATATTCGGCGACTTAATAATCGTTATGACGCTAAACGTCGCTGAACTAATAAAACTAGCGACGTTTTCCGACAAATCAACGACGTTGGTTTTTATTACACTAAATGTAGTCGCAATATGTCGTTGTTTGTCGCTACCAGCGACGTATTGTGACACATATTTTAGGAGTCGCTGAATCCAAAAATATTAGCGACGTTTTAAGTCGGCGTCGCTAATTTCGTTGTTGATATGACTTATTTTGGTAGTGTTTTTTCTATAAAGCTTATCATCAAATAACTCATAATTCGAGATTCAATAGTGTGGTTTCCTTTTAGATCAAGGAATCTCCGATCGTCACTCTTCTCGATGTAGCCTAGAAACATACTATTGGGTCCAGTCTGAATTTGATAACATCATATTTGTGGGACCCATATCTGAATCAAATATTTGATTTGATTTAATTTGGACGTGCATAATTAATGCTGCACTATTTTAATATTCTCTATTACCTAAAATAGGGTCTCTCATTTTAGTAATAGGATTTCCTATGTCAGGGTTCATATTTTAGGGATTCTTATGGCTTAAAATAGGATTTCTCAACTATATGTGTGTGTGTGTGTGTTTGTGAAGGGTACTGGAGATAATAGGAAGAGCACAAAAGGAAGATTCAAAAAATCTAAAAGAAAGTTCATACTTTACTTTTAGGGCTCACCATCTAAGACAACATGATGAGAAGATATGTGCAAGGAGTCGTTGCATTCGTACAGGGAGATCCCTATGGCTATGATGAGCGATTTCAAGCTGTAATCTCCTTCTTTCTACTTGTGTTTGGTAATGGTGTTGAATCTTTAGGCAAATAATTCAACTTTGTTTATTCAATCTTGTAATTTTACTTGAGGTTATAAAGATTGAAATTTGTTCAAATGGCGTAGTCATAGAACATATATTGTGTTTTGTCTGTCTTGGTGCTTGCGTTAGACGGTTGGTTGGTTATCTCATGTGGGTTTGCCTAGTTTCCAACACGTACTTAGTAGTAGTTCTTGGGGCCAACTTTTGAACATTGATATATATTTTGAAGCTTGATATATGACAGACACAACCGAGTTCACAACAAGAGTTCATGAATAGTTATATCTAATTGTGCAAAAGGCATTATGTTGAGGATAAAGATAGCTATCATAACAGCTTCTTCCCAAAATAAATTAGAAAGTCATGTCGTTAATTAATAACATAGAGTTCATCATCTTTGTTAGTACATGCTTCTTCCTTTCAACAACTTTATTCAATTCTTAAGAATAAAGAACAATAGTCTCATTCGCGAAAAGTTACTTAGTTCACGAGTTGAACGAGTTTAGAAGAAAAAAAGGTCGATATTAAATCAATTCTAAAATTTACTAGTTTACGAGTTGATTGGTTCAACCGATTGGTCTTGTCTGATTTTTATAATACTGCATAGAACCACTATATGGACAAGTGGTTGTTATTCTACCTACCGGCCCCTTCAGAAAGGAAAAAAGAATAAGTCCACTGGACTCGTGCGTACGTTACCTCACATTGAGCGAGTGTTCATGTGGTTGTGACCGGTCCGTGAATGTGCCTCGATTCGGACACGGGATCAGAGAAGTTACCTCGTCTTGTGCGTGCAGTCGAGCGGGTGCGACCAGTCCATAGACGTCCCTTATCTCGTGCAAAAAGATGTGCAATGACAATGATGAAATACCGTGAGGACGTATGGCCGTCCCACCCACGTTCCCATAACATCAGAAGTCTGATGAACGTGACATAATTTGAATTTGCACAAAAAAAGAAAAGAGAAAAAATAATAATCTTGAACTACTAATACCAAGATCCATGTTATGTTGCGAGTCACCAACATGATTTTATCTTCATATTACACTGTGTTATCCTTAAAAAAAAAAAATTACACTGTGTTGTCGTCTTTGAAGGAAAAAAACCAAACAGACATGTTTCTATAATTTGGTCAAATCTGGGGGAAAGAAAAAAAAAGAAGCTCCGAACGACTAAGATTAGAAATCACACATGGGAAACGAGACTAGCCATGGTCTACAAATTTTTTTCCTGGCTGGACCACTTGACTTCGGGAAAATCGACACAGACAGAACAGTTGGTAGTTAGATTTGCACTCTGCCAATTCTATTTTCTCGTAGTAATAATAATAATAATAATAATAATAATAATAATAATAATCATCGAGCATGAGGTCTTATCAGCTTCGCTTTGACCCATCCCTTTTTGTGGAAAAATATTATTAGGTCACCATTCATTCTATATCCTTTTTCTTTTTGTTTTTTAGATTTTTTTTTGTCATTAATATCTTACATTTGAGCAACTAGATTCATAAAATAAAGGTAGATCTAATTATCGAGAAATAAAAATCGTGTACGTACATTTTACATGACTTTTATCTGTTTATTTTTTTTTTAATTGTATGATAAAACTATTTTAAAATTATACAAACTATTTTAAAATAAATTTATATTTTAGATAGTGAATACTTTAGAGTGTAATTATTAATTAATAATAATTATGTTATCGGAGATGTGTACAATTTACATTTTTTATTTTTATTTTATATATATATATATATAAGAATAAAAAGAATATTTTTTTTGGAACATAAAAATCTAACGGTAAAAACAGAAACTATGAAAAATTTTGAGTTGCACCTCACTTGTTTTATCATAATTCAATTTGCTTCCATTTTAAAGAGAAATTTTGTATCTTATCCCACTTGAAATATAAAAAAAATTGTTGCACTCCACTTGATACATGAAACCCTCTACTCTTAACAGAAAATGGTTAATGAGTAACACTCAACTCCTTTGACCATCTTACGTTGACACTTTTGGGACCAAAATATTTCGTATTTACACTTTTGATAGTAAAACTCCTTTGGTTCCAGGAACCTACATACTCAGATATGCATAGATAGACGCCAAGTTGGATCAGTCCGTTGAGAATATTTTGATCTCAAAAGTAAGTGTTTACACGGAGAGTCAAGGAGTTAATTGTTACTCGTAAACGATTCTTATTAAAAGATTAAACCAGGATGTAAGTAGAAAAAATAACTCAAATTTAGAAAGTAGATGTGAGTAGAAAAAATAAGTAGGATGTAAGTAGAAAAAATAACTCAAATTTTTTTGCAATTTATATGCAAGATTTCTCATTTTCAAGCTGTGGGACCCGCGCCGCCTCTCGCGGGTCTTGTGCGGTGCGGCTGTATGCGCCCACGTTGGGCATGGTTAGCTTTGGTAGGAGCTGCTGATGGCAACCTGCTGTGTCGCAAGCCTTGTTAGCAATCACCCCAATAACGCGTATTATACCCGAATTTTTTCGTATCTTACATAAACATATAATATTTATGTACGTTTGAAAAATTTGAACTTGTACGCGAATTTTAATCCTGTGAAATTTTAAACACGTACCGTACGAATTTTTAAAACATTCGGCCAAAAAAAACTTGACTGAAAAACCCAACAGTTTTCACTTCCTTGACTCTTGCTGCTATTAAATATTAAGACTGGCACAATTATCAAAAGAAAAGAAGAAAAAATCTCACAACTGTAACAAAAAAAAAAACCTAAGAATCTTTGCAATCTTATTCTCACACTGAACCCTTGTTTATGAACGAGTAGAGGTGGAGTAGAGGTGGGTGGGCCATATATATATACCGAATTTTTAGTGCCGAATTTGTTCATATGAAACGTACTAAATACGAATTAAATCTAATCCGAATATTTTTAGTTAGACAATTTTTTGACCAAATTTTTTACCATATTTTACTTATATTATGTTGATTTATACTCGTACGTTCCAATTTTTTTTCGTTTGTCGAATTACTTAACAAGGGTCGCAAGTGCCAAAACCTGCCAGACACGTGTCCTGAGACGAAAGTAGATAGCTTGCTGGTGAGAGGCTGAAGTAGGGTCAGGCTAATGATTGGCTTCTTTCTTTCCTCTTGCAGTGGGCTTAGCTCATAGACGCGTGGCTGTCTGGCTTCAACTTCAACAAACATAAGAAAATGAAGAAAACATTTCTTTTTCTTTTTGATACAGGAGGAAGATATTTTTTATAGAAATGCATGCGGAGCAAGATGTTTGTGAAATTTCCAGAACGAGAGACGAATTGTCAACTTATTAGGCGGTGCCAAGTCACTTGGCTAATTGAAGTTGAGTTTTGAAAATTTTCATCAAATGAATTGTCAATTTCTTTTTGGCTGGCTTCAATCGAATTGTCAACTTCCATTTATTTGGTTAAATTTTTAAGGAATTTTTCGACTTGCTTTCCACATTATTTGTCCGAATTAAGTATGCACTCTACTTTTTTGTATTAATATACATTACCTACAACATTGGACGGATTCCGTCAAAAATATTTTTTTGGAACCAAAATGTCTTTTTCTTCTTCCTTCCTCTTTTCTCTAACTCCCTTCCCGCGACCACCAACGCCTCCTACCTCCCCCCTCCGTCACCGCCTCCTCCCTCTCCCTCCCTCTCCTCTCCGCCTCCGCTCCCCCTCCACTACCGTCCTCTCCCTCCGCTCCCCCCTCCCCTCCCTGCAGCAGTGGCGGCGGCGGCGGCAGCAGCAGCGGAGGCGGAGAGGAGGGGGGAGCGGGAGCGGTGGCCCGGGGGATAGGGGGGTCCGGTGGCTCCGGGTGGGAGGAAGAAGAAAATAGGAAGAACATTTGGTTCAAATTTTTTGGTCCAAATATTTGACCGTTAATTTTTGATAAAATTCGTCAAATGTGAAAGATGATATACATTAATACAAAACAGTGAAATGTATTCTTAATTTGAACGAACAAAGTATAGTACAAGTTAAAAAAAATTTAATTTTTAAATGTGGGAAAGACTACGGAGATGGCTCACCTGGAACCAAATGCATTCGATGAGAATGAGAAATTGAGCCAATATTTTGAGTCTGGGAATAGGACTCTCTCTCTCTCTCTCTATTATGTGGTGGTGGTGACATGCACATGCAGTATTGAGAAGAGGATATTTCTTTCTTTCAATTACTTTCTTTCCGTAAAGCTCCTCTTTCAATTTCTTTCATTTTTGAAAAAAATTTATTTGCCAGCTCCGATGGCGAAAACTGATGAAATAAAATATACTGCCAACACAGTTGGCGAAATATTATTTTCTGCTCTGAATTATGAATTATGGCCAACTCAGTTGGCTAAAAATTAAAAAAAAAAAAAAATCTCTCGGGACACCAAATCACTTGGCAAAATGAGCTTCCCACGCCATTTGACTTGCGTAAGTCTGTTTTTTTTTTTCTTTCTTTACCGTCATTTCATTTGGTGGAATATCTTTTCCGTCAACGTGCCACGCTAAATGAGTTGGCAATTTGTCCCTCGTTCTGAAAATTTTATAAACTTCTCACTTCACATGTATTTCTATAATAAAATCTTTCTCCTGTATGAAAAAATATGTTAAGAAAAGTTGTTCTTATTTTTTTTTAATTGAATTTCTTAAGTTCGTTTATGTATTTTATTTAGAGGTGAACAAAACAACGAGTCCAAGTTGGACAAGACCCAGACCTCCTCGATCGGACTATATTCTGTATATGGAAATTCAATATTGTCTAATATTTAATTGAGTGGATTTTTTCCCTCTCAAATCTGTCATCCAGCTCGCTAAGAATCATGTACGGTCCTAAGCCAAAGAGGGGTCCGAAACGAAACTTTCAAAATAGATCCCATACATAATGTAAAAAAAAAAGTATAAATAAAAACAAAAAAATTGTTGTAATCACAATTTGAATCAATGACCTCTTAAATATAAGTCTAACTTCATGAGCACTACAGCACAATACTTTATGTTAAAAAAAGGCACATGATACATAATTGTTTTATTGTAAATAGTTTTATGTTGGTGTCCCCTTACGTCAGGGGGCCCTGGGCCGTCGTCCGACCTGCCCTGGACCAGGGCTGCCCCTGCTAAGAATAAACATGTATTGTTATAAAAATTTGAAGAGAGATGAAGATACTTTTTTAGGGGTTTGCGGGTATCTTGGTCTAACACGCACCCTAACAACCATTTGTGAATATTTAGAGGCATTTGATTAAAATATTCCTAGAATACATTCTTTTCTTCTTTTTGGTTTTTATGGTTGGTTGAAGCAATGTTTTAAAAACTGGACCGATGATCGAACAAAATTTTTTTGGTATAGGTCGGACGGAGATTCAATCAGGTTCAACCGAGGTTCAAATAGAGTTGGTTTGGTTTAATTCAAATAGGTAAGATATTCATATTTACTTCTTTATTTGATTTGGTTTTGTCCTTAATATATTTGTTTGGTTTAATTTTACAACTATAAGGTCTACAAAAACCAAAGCAAGAATCAAATTGTCCAAATTTTACATGATAATTTTTTTGATTTTTTTTTACTAAAGAAACAAAATTGACCGTTTGAATTGTGAACCAGTTCGGTCGATTCACGGTTGAACCCCAATTTTGAAAAATCCGATAGTTCTTTAAAAGAGCCGGTTTTAGTCGAACTGGACCGAATTTTAGCATAAACCGGTTGGACCCGGTCCGGTTCTTGCAACATTGGTTTGAAGGAATATTTGTGTCATCTTTTTCCTCCAACAAACTATAAATTTGATTCATTTCAATCATTTATATCCCAATTCTAATATTTCTAGCCTCTTTCTTGAAACCTTTTCCAAATTTATTTTACTCCGTTCTAATTCGATTAATATCAATATAAACACTCGTGAATAAAAGAAATTACATTAGTCTTAATCAAATGTAAAGATCAATGGATGCCTAAGTCTGTATGAACTCACATCGAAACTTCCACTAATAGAATCTAATTGACTACACATCATTCTTTGGAAGACCCACGTCTTCCATATATACTATTTACACCTTCCACACTACTTTACAATTTTCATTATTCCGGACACTCCTGAAATTGTGACGAGATTAATTAGTCCAATATGTGGATCTGTCTCAAAATATCAGGACAGTGAGGGACTAGGTACATAGATTCCAAAGCTGCCTCCTAAACTAGCCACAACAAAGGATCACAATATGCCTAATATATTTGCCAAAGAAAAGCTACCATAGTTATTATGTACAAAGAAAAAAAAAGGAAAATAAAACTAACAAAGTGGGACTAATTCACATTTAAATATCTTCAAGTTGATGGAAATATTTTCAGAAAACTTTGTATAGAGTTAGAAAATTAAGTATATTTACGCAAGGTGGAAGAAGTTCAGAGAGAGATAGAACCTCGTATAAATCTTATATGATACCAAACGAAATATAAATATTTGAACTTAGTACCATCTGGGATAGGCATCCAATATTTTTTGTCACTAATGTTATTTACTTCTTAAAAAATAGTAAGGTTAAGTATTATTATCTTAGTTATTTTAAAATATTTTGGTTTCATCGAGTTATATGTTAAAATTTTAATGTTCAGATTCAAAAGTGTGATATAATGGAGGAAATTGAATCTGCTAATTAAATAAAAATGAATGTCAAGAAACTGATTCAAATATATAGCATATTAGAGAAAATTGAACTTAAAAAAAAATATATAAACAAGAATGTATCTAAAAATATCAAATTCCAAAATTTGGTTGGGCCATGTCCGAGTATTAAATAAAATAGAACGCACAATCCCTCCTCTCTAAAATTTTCAAACTTTTTTTAATACTTAAATACAAGTAATTTCCTAATTCTGTATGAAATTTTCTAAAATACTTTTAGGAACAAATTACTATTTTTTTAATTAACTAGTGACATGCTTGGAACGGTTGAAAGAATAGTTGATTGCAAAATGCCACAAAAAGTAGCGATCTTTATATGCAACAAAAAAAACACAAAAGGTAAAGTTATGTAAATAAAAATTGCCCAAAAAATACTTTGTACAATTTGTTTATTTCCATTAGTAAAGTAGTCACACAAAGATTACACACGTAAATTTTTTAGGCATACACCCAACTTCACAGTACCAATTTTGTTTACATATTAATCAAAATGAGATTACAATTGCATAATCTCACATCTAAGACTCTGTAAGAAAGAAAAAAAAAAGGAAAAAAAAAAACTAATTAAGAAGAGGAAAAGCTAACGGAAAAAAAATAAAATTTTCCACCTTTGCTCTTCTTTCTTCATTCTTTCCTCCTCCCCGTCCTTTAACAAAATTAAAATTTCCTTTCCCTCTCCTCTTTCTCTAAAATTGTTTTTTCTTTTCGGACTTTTATCAAATTTTTTTTTACAGCTGCTGCTGCTGAGTTAACCAAAAGTCCTCCATACTCCACGAATTTTCACTCAGGTCCTCGCCCCACCAAGCTCCTTGGAAGTCGAGTTCCGGTAAGTCCAGGGAATCGTAACCGAGCCCGACCGGGCTCGGCAACGACTCCTGCCAGGACATGCCATAATCTTCTACTCGGATACTGTCGTGACCGCCCAAATTGTCACATCCCTCTGCAACCGGAGTCGACGTCGTCGGAGAGAGCTGGGTCGCGCCGGAGCACTCCGGACTCGGCTCCGGGCAGGCGCTGCTGCCCGAGTTGGCTGCCCGGATCCTCTCGAGCAGACGTGGCATCCAGAGGTGTTTCATAACGTCCTTGAACTTCTTGCTGTTAACGTCGCACTTGAGATGCTTTGCGTGCTTCTGCACTCGAGTCCTCCAATAGTTCTTTATTTCGTTATCAGTCCTCCCCGGCAGGTGCTCTGCGATTTTCGACCACCTGTAGCAAACCCACGTCAGCACCAACGATACATATATTAGCTAAGAACTCCGAGGGGTCTATTTGAAAATTTGACTCACCGGTTTCCCCAGCGTGAATGGAGCTCGAGAATGAGTAGTTGCTCTTCGGGGGTGATATTGCCACGCCGGACATCGGGCCGGAGGTAGTTCAGCCATCTGAGCCTGCAGCTCTTGCCGGTCCTCTTCAGGCCTGCGCGTATTACAAAATGGGGCGTGAAATTAGCAAAAATTTTCGGACTATGTTTGTTGTCCAACAGTTGCACAACGAAAATAGATCACTGTTACGATGTTAGGATACTGCTACGATGTCCGTCCCCAAGGGCGTTAGCGTGCCGGTCCGAGACCACATGGCGTACAATCATTGGCTGGCCGCCACGTGGACTCGGGCCACCGTGATCATCCTCTAGAGACGGACAAAATATATTGGGAAATTGACCGAGTGGTCTCTACTCTTATCAAATGATATAATAATTATTCGCGGCGGCGGCGAGGGGGGCAGCGCTTACCGGCACAACGTGCGAGCGAGTTCCACCGCCCTTCGCCGTGGGCGGCTATGTAGTTGACGAGGACGAGGTCCTCGTCGACGGTCCACGGGCCTCTTCTCAGGCCCATCTCTAGTTCTTGGTCGCTCGTCGGGGTGGTTTCATAGTTAGGAAACCCCTTCATTGCATCCATGAGAGAGAGAGATAGAGAGAGAGAGAGAGAGAGAGAGAGAGCGCTCTTTTAAGAATGGTATTGGACGTATGTGATGGAAAGAGAAAAGGGTGGGCGAGGGGTTATTATAGGGGAGGAGGAGAAGGAAGAGACATGTGACACAAACACGGCCGCAATGGGACTTAAATAAATTAACAAATACATTAAACTAATTAGGATGTTAATCCATTTTTTTAATTAGGACAGCGTGAGGAGGGGTTTGAATTTTGACTCTCCCACTCAAACTCTCTCTCTCTCTCTCTCTCACACACACACACACTTGATGTCATTGGTGTTTTCTACTCTCTCACTTGGACTTGTATTGCTCTCTCGTCTCCGACTCTCCTCAAGTGGGGGTTTTGTTAATTTGTTTAGACACAATACATTATACATTGTTAGGGGGGAGATGGCGAACTTAGACCCGGTTTGTATGCTTTTAAATGGATTATTTTGTATAATGGTATTAGATTTATGGTTTAATTAGGCTTTGGATCTGAATTTATCCATTTTAGGCTTTGGATACTCTAAATTTTTTAATGATATTTTAGTGACGAACATTCGTCATTAAAAGGCTTATTTCGTCACTTAGAGTCCAATTTTATTACTAAAATGTGTTACTAAAAAGTTCGAGTACCCAAAATCTAAAACGGACAAACTCAGTACCCAAAGTCTAATTAGGTTCTAAACAGTGTACCCTTATACAAAATAATCTTTTTTAAATGTATGTTTGCACCTCTAGATAGTCAAGACCAAGAAAAAAAAAGTCGAAGCTCTAAATATCAAAATTCGAAACCGAATCAAAATTAACCATAATCGACACTGAACCAAACCGATAATTAATACGGTTTATTGGGTATGTTCGGTTGGGTTACTTTTATTGTTTAATGGGTTGCGTCCAAAGTTGGGGTTGTAGTTAATTTATTTTAAATTTCTATAAATTTTGTACATATATTTGTTGTATTTTAAAGTTGAGTCCAAAATTTTTTTGTGTGGTTAGATTATAAAAGCTGGACTTTAAAACATATACCTAGAAATTGTTGTTTTTAAAATATATGCATCTTGATTATAAAATATGCATAAAAACTGAACCTATTTAATAATTACATAAGTTTTATATGATTTTGGTCCAAAATTAAACTCAAAACTGAAATCGAAACCGAAAATAAAATTTTAAATGATGCTGCACCTATCTGTACAACATAGAGCTGGGATTTGTTGGTTAGTTTTTGGAGCTGGGAAGAGTGAGACAACTAACTAGTCCATGGTTGTGGTGGTTCTATGGGCAATTAGTCGGTCGTCGAGCAATAACATCATCTTAGAGTTATTGCATGTTTTTTGGGGATTCAACTGGCTAGTATATACATTAGAGCATCAGATTCTCAAAGTCATCTTGTGGAGAGTAATCTTTAACTTGTCTTTCAATGTGTGTGTGTTTTTTTGGGGGTCTATCAATGTGTTCCTAGCATGTCAATATATATAGAACCTCGAACTTAGACCTTGGAATTTCGGTTTGAAAAAAAAAAGTCATTAATTTTTTTGTGTTTGGATGTCAAAGAAATAAAATAAAAAAATTTGAAGAAAAAGAAATTAGGAGGGAAATAGTTTTCCCACTCTCCCACCCTGGATTCACTTTCCTACCCGACCGGAAAAGAAATGATAAAAATATAATTTTTCAATAAAAATAAAGTGCAAAATATTGATTTTATTTTTCTTGAACCAAACTAGACCTTAATTTTGTTGTGATGGAAGTTCTAAATCTCAATGAATAAAAGATTTATGAGAAATTTTGAGTCGCACTCCACTTGCTTTATTCAAATTTAAGGTGTATTCTACTGTTTTACCATAATGTACAACACTCCACACTTTTGACGGTTTTCGTCATTCGTTAACGGTCAACTCTTTTGACCCATTTTTTGGACGAAAATGCCTTCTTCTTTTTTCACGAAATCCCCCCGTTCCAAGACACCCCGATGCGCGCATGCCCCCGTGTAGTGCCCCGTCCCGCAAAAGTCAATCGGAGGAATCGAAACGCCGACGGCGTTGGAACTTAGCCTTGCAACGGCTGCTCGAAGGCTCGCTCGTCCGAGGCGACTCCTCGCACAGGTGGGGGAGTTTCGGTGAACTCGCTTCATCTTAGCCTTCACTTAATAACTCACTTGTTTTCAACTTGCACAAGTAGGATAATATAAAAGCTACGAACGCCCATAGCTAAGGGAATAATCCCGACCCGTCGGAATGTCTTAGAACATGAAAAATGGTCCCACGGTCTTCATAGAAGTCGGCTCAGCGTGCTTTCAAATGACACTCGATCCTTCCACTACCAAAATTTATCGATTTAGCGACGGCCGAATCCGTCGCTAAGACGACGGTAATTACAATTAGCGACCGATTGCCGACGGATATTGGCCAAAAACATCCGTCGACAATCAGCTCGTCGCTAATAACCATCCGTCGCTAAGTTGTCGTCACATGACGGAATAGCGATGGATAGTCGACGTCACAATATGAAGACTTAGCGACACGTTCCCGACGGATTTTCGTCCATTTCAACTATTAAGTACTTAACTGTGTAGGAAATAGCGATGTAACATTCCGTCGGTAACCCATCGTAACGGCGTATCAGATCGTATCGTTGCGTCGCTAATCCGTCGATAACGTCGATATTAAGTGACGGATTAGCGACGGTCTGCTGACGGAAAAACCGTCGACCAGCTTCTGGAAATTTATGTCATTTCCAGCAACTTGGCGACGGATAAGTCGTCGCTATGCCGTCGCAACGTATCGACCGCATAGCGACGGATTAACCGTCGACCTTGTTCTGGAAATTCTTGTTATTTCCAGAATACGGGCGACGAATATGTCGTCGCTATTCCGTCGAACAATAAATCAGCTCGTCGGATGGTCCGTCGACCATCCGTCGCTACCTGGGAATAATTTTCAAATATCCAGTTAGCGACGGAATAACCGTCGAAAAGTCGTCGGAAACTGGAAACATCCGTCGCAAGACGGTCACAAGTCCGTCGCTAACTGAGAATATTTTGAAAAAAAAATTACTGCTTTTTAGCTCTTCGCAAAAATTTGCATAAACCAAACCAATATATAATGCACACCAATTATCCAACAATCACATAGACCAAATATATTATGCACACCAATTATCCAAGAATCACATAGACCAAAATATGCACATACGAATTTAATGCACACCAATTATCCAAGAATCATATAGACCAAACCAAATTAATATAAAATAGACATCAAGTCAGACGATGAATCCTCACAGCCAGGGATGATAGTTGCGTTGAGGCATGTACCATTCTATCATCCACTTTGCATATGAAGGCTCAATCTGGTTGAGGTCTTCTGTAGGGATAGGAGGGTCGGTCCCGATGCTACTACTCTCTGACGGTGGCTCCTCCTTAGCTTCAAGCTTGGGAGCAATCTCTTCCCTGATGGTCATCGGTTCTTCCTTGACAGTCACCGGCTCTTGTTTGACGACGGAGACTTCCTCCGTGTCGACCTCCAAGGGTTTCTTGCCTCGACCCCTTCCTCGACTAGCAGCACCACCTCGACGAGTCCTAGGAGCCATCTTTCTGACAACAGAAATTTTCATATAGGGTAAAGAAATTGACTCAAGTTATAAAAGTTGTGACGTTGGTTTTTTGCGTTTATCATCATTAGAGGGAGCAGCACTCGAAAAGTTGTGACGTTGGTAGCATGAGAGAGTAAAAATCTGTATCACAAGACTAACAGAATTACTATGTAATCATGTACTCACCAATAACCGGATGTAACTGGAGTCGTTGGTACTATCGTGCAGTAATTTGTGGATCCACAGAGATGCTAGATGTACTTAGTATCTAGTGTATCAGATTAGTATCGTTCTATCGGTTTGGTATAGGACGTATCATATTGGTATCGTCCTATATCCGATATGTACATGTATCGGCCGAATAGCTAGGATTCATATTGGTCTTATCGATTTGGTATCGGTCATATCCGATAGGTATCGGCCGTGCTGGATTAGTATAGACTATTTCGGATTAGTATCGTGGAAGGTTTAGTAACAACTGTACTTGAATTTCTTTCTTCTCGAGCTAGAATACCATTGTAAGAGAATCACCAGATCGTGATTGGCCAGTTACAGTAACATACATACTTCATTTTCCATCAGGAAAAGCGAGATTGAAAAGGAAGTATGTATGTTCTGTAACTGGCCATCTACGCTCTCGTGACTCTCTTGCAATGGTAATCTAGCTCTAGAAGAGAGAAATTCAAGTACACTTGTTACTAAACCTTCAACGATACTAATCCGAAATGGTATATAATAATCCAACACGGCCGATACCTATCGGATATGACCGATACCAAATCGATAAGGCCAATATGACTTAATGGCTATACGGCCGATACATATCGGATAGGACGATACCAATTCGCTAAGGCCAATACCAACCGATACGGTCCATACCAAAACAATAGATCGATACTAATCCGACACGGTCAATACTTATAAGTACCTACGGTCCAGGAGGTTGATCCGCTAGTACATCCATGTACGAACAACGAAGTAACGATCCATTTCAATTTGGATGTAAAAATATGTATCGTAAGACAAACTAAACATAATCAGTTCTATTTCACATGCTTAATTGTCAAGTATGGGAACGAATAGCTCAGAACACAACCCAAAATTCATTCTAGATGAACTCATATAATGTTTACAGTCTTGGTCTCAACTGTCTTCGATTCTATGATCCCATGTCTTAGGTTAAATAAATCACTAACCTCATCACGGTGAGTCTTGGTGTAGCACTCAAATATGGGGCACCCGTAAATTCGTCGAGGTTTTAAATCATCGACATTGAGTTTTAAACCCTTACGTAGCCTTTCTGCTTCACTTCTAGGGTCGAGCAGCATCTTCTTGCAAGCTTCGGTCTCCAGATACTTAGTGTCAAGATTCTGGACGCTTTCGTAGAGCATGTCAACGCATCCTAGCGTCAATTTACTCGGTAGGAAATTGACGCTAGGATGCGTTGACATGCTCTACGAAAGCGTCCAGAATCTTGACACTAAGTATCTGGAGACCGAAGCTTGCAAGAAGATGCTGCTCGACCCTAGAAGTGAAGCAGAAAGGCTACGTGAGGGTTTAAAACTCAAAGTCGATGATTTAAAACCTCGACGAATTTACGGATGCCCCACATTTGAGTGCTACACCAAGACTCACCGTCTGTATAGTTCGGTTATTGGCGCTCGATGTCCCTGTGGTAAGGCAATGGATGAGGATATTGCGTGGGAGGGGGTTGCAGATGGAGGCAACAAGGATGGCGTATTTGTGAAAGGAGGGAAAGGATACATAATCACAGACGATTTGCATGTAAGGCCATTCTATTCCATGGAGTCTGCGTTGTCTATTTTTTGAAAACATGGGATCATAGAATCGAAGACAGTTGAGACCAAGACTGTAAACATTGGCCGCGATGAGGTTAGTGATTTATGTAACCAAATGTAGTAATCTTGTAATTTAAAGTTGGAAGAACATGCAAGTAGCCTTATATATAGTTGCTGCCTCACCAGTCGAATGACTTAATTGCCAAGTATCGGAACGAATGGCTCAGAACACAACCAAAGATTCATTCTAGCATACATTAGTGAGTTCATCTTGATTCTGTTACGTCCTTCAGATACTATATACGATAAGAAAATAGATGATTCACATTAATGTATGCTAGAATGAATCTTGGCTTGTGTTCTGAGTCATCCGTTCTGATAAAGCATCTTTCTTCTCCTCTCCTCCATCATGGCTCTGAACCAATCTGCTCCTCCCTACTTCCCTTCTTCTTATTTAACTCTCTCAGCCACATATGACATCCAGCTCAAGTGTAGAGTCGGAGGAGAAGAAGTGGGCAGGAAGATGAGGGGGAAGCAGCACAGCCGGCGGCATGACCCGGAGGAAGTACATAGGTTTTTTTCAACAGCCGTAGGAGGACTATTTCTTCTACGGCTGTTGAAGAAAACCTCTGTACTTCCTCCGGGTCATGCTGCAGGCTGTGCTGCTTCCCCCTCATCTTCCTGCCCACTTCTTCTCCCCCGACTCTACACTTGAGCTGGATGTCATATGTGGCTGAGAGAGTCAAATAAAAAGAAGGGAAGTAGGGAGGAGCAGATTGGTTCAGAGCCATGGTGGAGGAGAGGAGAAGGAAGATGCTTGATTAGAACGGATGGCTCAGAACACAAGTCAAGATTCATTCTAGCATACATTAGTGTGAATCATCTATGTTCTTATCGTATATAGTATCTGAAGGACGTAACAGAATCAAGATGAACTCACTAATGTAATACTAAGACATCATCTACTACTATATAAGATATAGTGATAGGTTAACGTATCATCATTGCCGAGGGATGAGGGTCGGAGGACAGGCAACTTTATCTACGGCTACATAGTTTCTGTCTCGCCAGTCGAATGGCTGCAGGGACTAATGCAAATGGAGCTGAAAAAATATGCATAAACCAAACCAATATATAATGCACACCAATTATCCAAGAATCACATAGACCAAATATGCACATACGAATTTAATGCACGCCAATTATCCAAGAATCATATAGACCAAACCAAATTAATATAAAATAGACATCAATTATCCTGAAGAACGTAACAGAATCAAGATGAACTCACATAATGTAATACTAAGACATCATCTACTACTATGTAAGATATAGTGATAGGTTGTCGTATCATCATTGCCGAGGGATGAGGGTCGGAGGACAGGCAACTTTATCGACGGCTACATAGTTTCTGCCTCGCCAGTCGAATGGCTGCAGGGACTATGTCCTGATCACCATGTCGTACCGTAGATCAAATGCAAATGGAGATGGAGCCAAAATACAGAAACCAAAATACATAATCAAATCCCTGGGACGGATGGCTCAGAACACAACCAACCGGAGAGGATACTCTGAGAGATCCATCTGAGTAGGACGTATACTCTGAGAGATCACCTTTACAAGAATGATATCAGTAGTGGGATTGAGTGCTGGAGGGGATACTATCAGAGTATACGTCCTACTCAGATGGGTCTCTCACCGTCACTATTTTTTTCTAACAGCATGGTGGATGTGCTCCGTCAACAGAATCTGGCTCCGAGCCAAAACTTTGCCCCGGAGCTCAAGTGGACATCCTTCGTGTAGAGCTCGAGTGAGAGGTTCCTGACAGCAAGGTGGTCTCCTTTGTCAAAGTATCCGTGCTCGTCCCACAACCAATGCTCGTCCCACAACCAATGTGTGATGAGCACGAATACTTTGACAAATGAGACCACCATGCTGTCAGGAACCTCTCACTCGAGCTCTACATGAAGGATGTCTACTTGAGCTCCGGGGCAAAGTTTTGGTTCGGAGCAAGATTCTGTTGACGGAGCACATCCACCATGTTGTCAGAAAAAATTAGTAACGGTGGGAGACCAATCTGAGTAGGACGTATACTCTGATAATATCTCCTCCAGCACTCAATCTCACTACTGATATCATTCTTGTAATATTGATCTCTCAGAGTATACGTCATACTGAGATGGATCTAATATTCTCTCTTGTTGGTTTTCGTATCATCATTGCCGAAGGATGAGGGTCGGAGGACAGTACAAATAGTCTAATACAAAAACAACTCAATAAGTAGTCTAATACAAATAGTCTAATACAAAAATAACCCAATACCAATAGTCCAATACAAATAAGTACTAATAGCTAATGAGAACCACGCTGCTCACGCAAATGCTCAGTGATACGTTCACGCATCCACCTCGAAAAAGCGAGATTTTTGGCGCGAGGAGAGATGTCGTCCCTTGCAAGGACTGCATCAAGAGAACTCTCGGTCTCACTAGCTACCGGTGCTGGATGAATAGAACTCCCGGTCTCACTAGCAACCGGTGCCACTTCCTCCTCAACTGTAGGAGGAGCCACCTCAGCATTCACTATTTTCTTCAAACGACGTGCCGCTCCTCGGGTCATGGGTGCCATCTGGTAAGATCGATAGTCACAAATAATATAATTGTAACATAAGCAAGCTAACTAAAGGAACCATCATGTAATTTGAGTACATTTTCGAAAGCCGATAAAGTATAAAAAATTCAATTTTTTGCCAAGTGTGAGAACGGATGGCTCAGAAGACAACCCAAGATTCATTCAAGCATACATTAGTGTGAATCATCCATGTTCTGTACATATGGTGTAGTATATGTTCTTATCGTATCTAGTATCTGAAGAACGTAACAGAATCAAGATGAACTCACATAATGTAATACTAAGACATCATCTACTACTATATAAGATATAGTGATAGGTTGTCGTATCATCATTGCCGAGGGATGAGGGTCGGAAGACAGTCAACTTTATCTACGGCTACATAGTTTCTGCCTCGCCAGTCGAATGGCTGCAGAGACTATGTCCTGATCACCATGTCGTACCGTAGATCAAATGGAGCTAGAACTGAAGCCAAAATACAGTACTACTTCACCATGTCGTACCATTTTACTCTCTCTCTCTCCTTCCTCCCTCCGGCACTCTCACTCTCTCCGGCGCTCTCACACTACTAATTCTTATGTGTTTTAAGTGTGAGAACGGATGGCTCAGAACACAACCCAAGATTCATTCTAGCATACATTAGTGTGAATCATCTATATTCTGTATACATATCGTGTAGTATATGTTAATCTTATCGTATCTAGTATCTGAAGGACGTACGTAACAGAATCAAGATGAACTCACTAAAGTAATACTAAGACATCATCTACTACAATATAAGATATAGTGATGGGTTGTCGTATCATCATTGCCGAGGGATGAGGGTCGGAGGACAGGCAACTTTATCTACGACAACATAGTTTCTGCCTCGCCAGTCGAATGGCTGCAGGGAATATCCGTCACCATGTCGTACCGTAGATTAATGCAATTAATGGAGCTGAAAATATCCGTCGCTAACCGGTAACTAGTCCGTCGCTAACTGAGATTGTCACATACACATATGTATATCACAGCTAGATGTATAGATATATACATCTATACAGAAGCACACAACTGATAGAACTCGCACTGTCCTTGAGACAGTGAACATATACACCATGAATCCAAACCCCATATATATTCACATTTACTAATCCAAACACCACCAAACTAATGGAACACCCAATATGGATAACACATTATTTAGCCAATATATAAACTCAGATGAATTTGAGAAGCAAAGCCACCCGCCGCCTCCGACCAAAGCCCGCCGCCCCAAGCCCGTCGCCCAGTAGTTTGGTTGCATATATATATGAAGAGTGCTTATGGGTGTGTGTCGATTGCAAATAGCCCCGATGCACCCGCCCCAAGCCAGCCGCCCTGCCCCCAACCCAAGCCAGCCGCCCAGCCCCCGACGCCGCCGCCCCAAGCCAGCCGCCCAGCCCGCAACCCAAGCCAGCCGCCCAGCCCCCGACGCCCCCGCCCCAAGCCAGCCGCCCAGCCCCCGACGCCGCCGCCCCAAGCCCACTGCCCAGCCCCCAACCCAAGCCAGCCGCCCAGCCCCCGACGCCCCCGCCCCAAGCCAGCCGCCCAGCCCCCGACGCCCCCGCCCCAAGCCAGCCGCACAGCCCCCGACGCCCCCCGCCCCAAGCCTGCCGCCCCAACCCCGACGCCCCCGTCCAACCCCCGACGCCCCCGTCCAACCCCCGACGCCTCCGACCCAAGCCAGCCGCCCAGCCGCCGGCGCCCCAACCCCAAGCCCACCGTCCAGCCCGCCGCCCCAAGCCCACCCGCCTCCCAGATCTCGACCCAAGCCAGCCGCCCAGCCCCCGACGCCCCAACCCCAAGCCAGCCTCCCAGACCCCGACGCCCCCGCCCAGCCCCCGACGCCCCAACCCCAAGCCCGCCTCCCAGACCCCGACGCCTCCGTCCCAAGCCTACCCGCCCAGCCCCCGACCCAAGCCAGCCGCCAAGCCACGGATGGCCCAGCCCCGATCGCGCCGCCCAGACCCTATAACCGAGAGAGAGAGAGAGAGAGGGGGGGTTACCTTCGGGAGAGAGAGAGGAGAGTACGCCGACGCCGACGACGACACCGACGCCGATCACCGAAACTGACACCGGCGAGAGAGAGAGAGAGAGAGAGAGAGAGAGAGAGAGAGAGAGGAGAGAGAGTGAATTTGGAGGGAATGCCAAAAGTTCCCTCCGCCTTTTCATTTAAGTCTGGAACGCTAATTTAGCGACGGAATGGCGACTACGAAATATTCGTCGCCCTATAGTCGCTATTATTGATTATCCGACTGAATATCCGTCGCTACGTAGTCGAAGATATGTTCCGCCAATTATATACACAATTCCCGTCAAATAAACGACTACGTGGCGACGACCGAATATCCGTCACTATAACACCGACACACTAGCGACGGATGTGCGACCTTTCCTGCCCCTAAAATTAAAATAAAAAATGGCAAATGTTTGTGGTCGGTAATCAGTCGCTGAGCGGCCACGAACCCGTCGCTAATACCGACGGAATAATTCCGTCGCTAAATTGCCGTCGCTAAATGAGCGTATTTTGGTAGTGTTCGACCCCGTGGCTTGGGAGAAGGAAGTTGGCTTAAGTTGTTAAGTTGCCCCGACACTTGAAATAGCCTAAGTCCTAGGCGTCGCCTGCGTGAATGCTTGGTAAAGCATGCACGGTCCCGTCATTTGCCCCAACACTTGAAATAGCCTAAGTCATAGGCGTCGCCCGCATGAATGCTAATAAAGCATACACGGTCCCGTCCCGCAAGGCTTGGCATAGCCTTCGCACGTCCCGCAAGTTAAGTCGTCTCGCACGACTCGTTGGCTTAAGTCTAGGCACCCGAAAAGTTGGTTGTCCAAGTCGACCCCGTGCCTAGCACATTCCCTCGATGCGAAGCTCGGCTAGCCTTTGCTCGTCGAATCGTTGCCCGAATAAGTTAGACAAGAGTTGTGCTGGGCTATCGAAGCCATTTCTAGTACTGTCCCGCTCTAGCTGCGGTTGTCAAGTCGCGTAGCCCCTTGAGAGCAAGGTTCATTGCACAAAGTATATGACTTGAGCATTAGTGTCGCCTAGAGAACCAGGTCTGTCTAATGTACGAGTTACGATCAGTTTAGTAAAAGCTTGCCACGAACAAAGGAAGTCCACGCGACTGGTTGTCGCCGAGATCGATCCCGCTACTTGGGAGTCTCGTTAACTCATGATATGTCCCGCACACGAGATCGGTCCCCTGGCTTGGGAGTCTCGCTAAGTCTTGATATGTCCCGCACACGAGATCGGTCCCGCGGCTTGGGAGTCTCGCTAAGTCATGATATGTCCCGCACACGAGATCGGTCCCGCGGCTTAGGAGTCTCATTAAGTTCCGACAGTTAGAAGGAAAGCATGGTCATGTTAAGGAAGGACTGGATAGACTGGATAGATCGAGTATGCATGGTCATTGGACAACTTGTCGATAAGGTGTAGTCTTCTCGAGTGATCACCGGGGCGCCGGGATCATTCGGCCCAGGAAAAGCGAGTGTGGCTCAAAGTAGGATGCTGGATGACCGCATGGGAGAGTTCGACCCCACCGGGCTTGCTACTCGTGTCGGTACAGGCCGATATCCCACGAGCCATGTCCAAGATAGCTTGAAATTGCTAGTGACCACTCATGTAGATGTGTCGGCAAATAGCGACATACCGCGTGTATGCCTTTGGATTTGGGTCTAGATCTTGAATGCAGGTCTAGTCGGTAACACAAGGTCTGGGCCTAAGACTGGGCTGCAGCATAGACACCGTGCTAAGCACGATACTTGGCGTCGGGATGTCCATGAGATCGATACCAGGTTTGGCAAGTCTTGTCTAAGTTGGTTCATGAGTCGAATAGAAAGACCGCTAGGCGGTAGCATGGATAAAGTCTTGATAAGTTGCGAGACGCGGCCTCAATCTTGAAGCATGTACAAGTCTAAGCAGATCTTAAGGCACGAATCAAGTCTAGCGGCACGGCCTGCACGAGTCGTCCCATTGCCGTCCTTGGAACTTGAATCATTGGCACGAGGATTGGTCTAGCGAACTTGAGTTTAAGTAAAAGTTTTGGCACGGCCGAGTGCGCATAAGTTGCTCCTCGGCGAAGCACTGTCCCGAACATGTTAAGTTACAAATATTATGTGGCACGACCCTGCCGTCCCGAGTTAAAGTTTGGTCAAGTACCTAGGCGATGAGGCACTGCCTCGATTGAAATACACGGTATTGTAGCACGACTCTGTCGTTGCACGTCGAGTTGGTTAGACGTCAAGTCTTAAAACTGATCCTAAGGCAAGACTAGAAAGATAATCGAAAGGGGTTTAAGCTGCACAAAGTAAATGAACGTGTCGGTTATGTATGGGTGGGCGAGAAGCTCACTCCACCAGTACAGTTGAGTACTGACATCCACACAGTGTTCATGTGCAGGCACAGGTAGAAGCTCGTAGTGCAGAGCTCGCTTGGATGCGTCGAGGCACGAAGTTTCCTTGGCGACTCGAAGCGTGCGTTCGCGTGGATTGAAGACTTATACAGGACATAATGTATGGACATTGCCTTCCGAAGCTTCCGCTGACATCAAACATTGTATCGAGAGATGAGAGAGAGCAGAGTGAATTGTAAATGAGAGAAAAGTGAGCACGAGAGACTTGTAATTCGGTCTTGCGCCCACAAATGTAATATTGTATTCAATATCAATAAAAGAGTTTCTTTTGAATGACTTGTGTTCATGTGTTCTTGTTCTTAAATTTCTGCTGCATATTCAATGTATCTGCTTGGGACTATCTGTGCGACGACCCCGTCGCCACCGTTGTAATCGGCCGTTATGGAACTGCCTTGCACGAGCGCAATCTAGGCTCGTGCGGCATCACGCCTTAGCGAGGACGATCGCTCCTACGGGAGCGGGACGTGACATAATGGTATCAGAGCACGGCTTTACGTCCTTGGACTTCACGTCGAATTTCTCAGTTGTGAAAGCTCGTTCATGGGAAAAAAAAGTGTGCGCTCTCTCTCAATGTCCCTCGGTATGTCCATACAATAAGTCTAAATATTTTCAAAAGCTCGTACAAGCGTTCAATCGAACGCATCGATAGGCAACGGCCTTTGTGCCGAATGATGTTAAACATGACTCGATAGAAAAATATGCTAAGTTAACAAGTCGCGTGCGTGCCCGACTAGTCTTGCGTCGACCTAGAAAATGAGCATGCAAACTCGAATATATAGTCCGTCCGGGATAACTATGCACACGGCCTTTTGGCTAAGTTGCGTCGCGTATTGTGCACCTCGACTTTTGGTGCAAATGAGTCGCAAGCAATATCAAGTACCGCTCAGTCGGGAATGAGCTACACTTAGAGTGTCTATCGATAGGAACACTATCGAGTTAACGCTTAGGCGTACATGGAGGATTGACTTGGATTTCGAGGAAATAGTGCGAATAACTTAGTACGTCGATGCGGCGTGAGCGATTATGCTAACGATTCGTCGAAGGAATCCGCAGGATGTCTTAGCGAATGATACGAAGTGATTGAGGACTAGATCGGATGGCTCGAATCCGAGTGGTGTATGGCTTGTCTTGGAATTCATTTGAGCAAATATTGAGGATTACGAGTATGTCGACGAGGCGATGTGATCGCGCAAAGCCTTAGAACACGTCATGCTTAGTTGGTCGTGACTTCGAATGTCCCGAACGAGCATCTCGTTCGAACAACTTGTGAATAGGCAACGCAAGTTAGAAAACGATATCGAATCACGCTCGGAACGATGAATGAAAATGAATGATCTTGATCGAGAAAACTTAAAGGATAGTGCGTACGATATCGGATTGATGCAAATGAAACGTGACTTGAGTTTCGAACAACGATCTTGAAATGAGCTTGAGGAATAGCGATCGAACTTGATCTTGGATATCGAGGAAATTGTGGAATATCCAACTCGGACAACAGCATCAACGCACGACTCGAAATTGGTTGCAAAGGAAGATCGTCAGGTTACGCATATCGTCGATGGTATTGAGGCGTATCAAAGATCGATATACGATAACTCGGGGGTACTTTGACTCGGCAAATGACCATCGTACAAATATCATTATTTCGATGGATGCTATACTCGGGATATTGAAAGGTGTCGAAGAAAAGATAAAACTTGGCTCGAGGATTTTCTAGTTGAATGAATGACGGTCGGACTATCGAACTTGGATTGGATGAAAAATAAAAATGGTTGGATTTGCTTCGTCGATAACCACAACTTCGACATTCTTGTCTTATGCGAGCGCAACCCCAGCCTCTCACATACGTCGCGCCGATTAGGGCGATCACTCCGCATGAGTGCTGGTATGGTGATTCATACAGCGGGAGTGATTGAACTTGGATGGCGTAGCAATCTGATTGCTTCGACTTGTGGTTTGACGCGGAGGTGACTCGAGAATGAATTTAAGTGCTTGAAGGATTGAACTTGAAGATTGAGTAGGTCTAAACCGCATATCGAGAATGAGTTAGTCTAAACTCAAACAAGAGTTACGCCCCGATGAGAATGATTATTCTGCGGGAGCGTTGCATGGTGATTCATGAACCGCCGTGGATAATCGGACTCGCGTGAGATTGGGGTGCAACATATTGTCAAAGCTAGACGACCTCGTGATCGAATACATGAATTGGTTAGAATGGGTGATTTGAATGGATTCGATTTTGTTGCGCTGCGCAACGAACGCCCTGACACGAAATAGATGATCGTGCTCGATGTTTAGAAATCTGAGTGATGCGAGCTTGGGTAGAAAACCCCGTGCTATCGACCTTGGTTTGACCCTAGGATTGGGGTCAGTGTTGGCATTATTGTTGGAGAACTATGATTCCAATCCTGATATTGACTTAGCCTCGCAAAGATTGGCCTAGCGGTTAGGCGAGACGCCCTGTTTCATGAGTTATCAATCGAAGGATTGATCTTGTAGATTGGCATGGATGGATAGTGTGAATAATGAATATAGGAAAAACCCCTCACGAGATTCGGCTGACATGTATATATTTCAGGGACGCCGGAGTATGTGCACGATGCGACTCGAGTGAGAATGACGAATTCTCTATCATGCGGCTTGGCTGAATACATGTATTTTGGGGACGCCTGGAATGCGTACACGATCCAGCCAAGTGATACGTTGAATAAAAATGAGACTTGGGGAATGGAAGAGTGTCGAGAATTCGAAATCGTGTTGAAGGAAAGAATGATAACAGTGCGAGCGTGGCTCGGACTCAAGGAAACGCGTAGGCGTGCCTCGCTCGACTGTTATATTCTCGTGTCTAGGCTCGATTAAGTCTTGGCCATAGAAATGGTAGGATGGCTTGCCTTCAGGAAAGTCTCGAGGACGAGACTTGTTCTGAGTGGTGTATGATGTAGTGCCCCGTCCCGCAAAAGTCAATCGGAGGAATCGAAACGCCGACGGCGTTGGAACTTAGCCTTGCAACGGCTGCTCGAAGGCTCGCTCGTCCGAGGCGACTCCTCGCACATGTGGGGGAGTTTCGGTGAACTCGCTTCATCTTAGCCTTCACTTAATAACTCGCTTGTTTTCAACTTGCACAAGTAGGCTAATATAAAAGCTACGAACGCACATAGCTAAGGGAATAATCCCGACCCGTCGGAATGTCTTAGAACATAGAAAATGGTCCCACGGTCTTCATAGAAGTCGGCTCAGCGTGCTTTCAAATGACACTCGATCCTTCGATCCCGTGGCTTGGGAGAAGGAAGTTGGCTTAAGTTGTTAAGTTGTCCCGACACTTGAAATAGCCTAAGTCCTAGGCGTCGCCTGCGTGAATGCTTGGTAAAGCATGCACGGTCCCGTCATTTGCCCCAACACTTGAAATAGCCTAAGTCATAGGTGTCGCCCGCATGAATGCTAATAAAGCATACACGGTCCCGTCCCGCAAGGCTTGGCATAGCCTTCGCACGTCCCGCAAGTTAAGTCGTCTCGCACGGCTCGTTGGCTTAAGTCTAGGCACCCGAAAAGTTGGTTGTCCAAGTCGACCCCGTGCCTAGCACGTTCCCTCGATGCGAAGCTCGGCGTAGCCTTTGCTCGTCGAGTCGTTGCCCGAATAAGTTAGACAAGAGTTGTGCTGGGCTATCGAAGCCATTTCTAGCACTGTCCCGCTCTAGCTGCGGTTGTCAAGTCGCGTAGCCCCTTGAGAGCAAGGCTCATTGTACAAAGTATATGACTTGAGCGTTAGTGTCGCCTAGAGAACCAGGTCTGTCTAATGTACGTGTTACGATCAGTTTAGTAAAAGCTTGCCACGAACAAAGGAAGTCTACGCGACTGGTTGTCGCCGAGATCGGTCCCGCTACTTGGGAGTCTCGTTAACTCATGATATGTCCTGCACACGAGATCGGTCCCCTGGCTTAGGAGTCTCGCTAAGTCTTGATATGTCCCGCACACGAGATCGGTCCCGCGGCTTGGGAGTCTCGCTAAGTCATGATATGTCCCGCACACGAGATCGGTCCCGCGGCATGGGAGTCTCGTTAAGTCCCGAAAGATAGAAGGAAAGCATGGTCATGTTAAGGAAGGACTGGATAGACTGGATAGATCGAGTATGCATGGTCATTGGACAACTTGTTGACAAGGTGTAGTCTTCTCGAGTGATCACCGGGGCGCCGGGATCATTCGGCCCGGGGGAAGCGAGTGTGGCACAAAGTAGGATGCTGGATGACCGTATGGGAGAGTTCGACCCCACCGGGCTAGCTACCCGTGTAGGTACAGGCCGATATACCACGAGCCATGTCCAAGATAGCTTGAAATTGCTAGTGACCACTCATGTAGATGTGTCGGCAAATAGCGGCACACCGCGTGTATGCTTTTGGATTTGGGTCTAGAGCTTGAATGCAGGTCTAGTCGGTAACACAAGGTCTGGACCTAAGACTGGGCTGCAGCATAGTGTGAAACCCATGTTTTGTAATTAATTAATAATAGTATTTTAGTATTATTATTAGTATTTCTAATAATAATAATAATAATAATAATATTATTATTATTATTATTATTATTATTATATATTTTGAGTGCAAATGATTTCGAAAAAAATAAATAACAGGGATTTTTGATTTCAGACCCAGACCCGAGTCCGAACCCAGACCCAGGCCTGAGCCGAACCCCTTTCTTATTTCTAAAATCTGATTTGGTTATTTATATATAAAAAAAATAAATAAATAAATTTTGAGCTGGTCCCGTAGGACCAGCATACTCCTCTCTCTTCCCACTTGTTCAAGTCACCCCCTTACTCGTTCAGGTCAGGCCCATATTTTTCTCACCCCACCTTTACTCCTCACCACATCTCTCCCCCACGTACAGGAGAGATTTTCTCCTTTCTTCTTCTTAAACCCATTCTCTCAGAAACTCCTCCAACCCCAACGTTCATCTCCCCTCTCTCTTTCTTCTCAGAGATTAACTCTGCTCTCTTCCTTTCTCCACAAACCTTCACCCCAAACCCTCTTCTCTCCCCACGCCCGCGGCCACCCTCTCCAGGCCCGATCCCCCGCTCGCGCGCCCCCGTGCGACATCTCCCTTCGGCGCCCCCTCTCCCCGAAGCTCGGCGCCCGACCCGCGGGTCTCTCCCCGCACCCTCCCCGCGCCAGCCCGACGCCCAGCGGAGCGCGCCCCTCCTCGGCCGACCGCACCCCGCGGATCCGCCTCTGGCCCGCGCCCCGTACGGCCCACACCCCGCCGAGCTCCCCTCGGCAATCGCCCCAGCGCGCCTCCTCGCGTTCTGGCCGCTGCCCTAGCCGCTGCCCCTCTTTCACTGCTGTTCCAGCTTCCCGACAGTACCCTGTTGGCTTCCTCGCTGATCTAGGTGCGTGCCCTAGCCGCGCACTCCCCGATCTGCTGATTTTCGGCAACGACGCTGCTGTTCCAGCGCTGTTTCGGGAATTATTCGCTGTTTCGGAGCTCTATATTCTTTCTATTTTCATCTGAGAGCTCTAGCCGAGAAACTTGAGGTATAACCCCCCTGTCCCGCTCATTTTGTTTCAGTCGATGATGAGAAATGGTCCCCGATTCCCTTTGGGAATTCGATTTTAGCGACGTCGTAATTTTCCGGGACTTTCGGAAAGGTTCTGTGAATTATTTTGGATTCCCGAAATATTTCGGGAATTGATTTTTGGTATGTTTTAGCTTTCCGGATTTTTCGGTAGCGTTCTGTGATTTGTGGAATTGGAATCGGACTTCCGAAATTATTTCGGGTCGTTCCGATTATTCTGTGGATTGGTTGTGGATTATATATATATATAAATTCGGGTTTTTCCCTGGTTTGGGACTTGCAGGAAATTATCGGCGTCATTTCCCAGTTTTTGGGTTGACCAAAAACAGAGGAGATGCTGCCGGATTTTTTCGTAAATCCTGGATTATTTTAAAAATGAATTTTAAATAATTTTCGGAATTTTATTCGATATTTGATTTTTGGGTGACGACCGTATCGGTCAATGGACCCGGCTAAGTGCAAACGAAACCGGCCCCGCCCGGACGTTGAGGCATTAGCCAAGATAAGGATTGGACCATATCTGAGACTCCATATTTATCTTTATTTTTATTATTTATTTTTGTTTATATTTTATTTAATATTTCAGTTTAGGACTAACGGCGGTTTATCTTATTTCAATTTATGTAAATAAATTGTAATGGGCATAAGCCCAGCTGGCTGTGGTCTGTAACTGTGATTGATAGCTTAGGTTTCTGTTATTTCTGGTTTTTGCGAGTTTTTACTATTTAACGATTAAATTGACTAAAAAGTATTTTCGTATAAAATTAATTAATGTTTTCTCACCTAAAATTGACAAGTTTAGTATTAATTAAAAAGTCACGTATTTCTCACTAAATAAGAAAATTAGCTTTATATTTATATTTATAGAAAATACCAAGTTTTCCTAAAATAATCTGGCAGCGACGATGATTTTCCGAATTCAAAGTTAAAATGGCCTTTTTTCCCTCGTATTCAATCAACGCACTAATTATCGTGTTTTCTGTGTTTGGTTAAATTAAAGAACTAAAATGGACTAGAACGCAAATAGAGATTTCAACTAGTGTAGCTAGGTTGGTAAACCTGATATCTGAGTCTATCTCTCGAATGTAGGAAATTCGAGGACGACTCTAACTTCCCGTCTCGAAGTCTTCTACCTCTCCAGTCATTTCCTTGAGGCAAGTATAGTTTGTGTTAGTTTACAGTTATTTATTTAATCGCTTTACTGCAAGTTTAAACCACGATGCAAACACGAAACTCTCTCTGAGAGCAATGTAACTACTGGGGACTGGGGGAATAGTGTAATGAGTATGACCATACTGTAACTTTACTGTAACAAATCCCATATCCTTTACTGTAACAAACCCAAGCCGGTCATATTTCATTGCCTGTTCAAATCACACTATTTTACTGCTGAAACTAGTCATTTCTAAACTGTTTAAAAGTGCATGATTATATTATTTATTTTAACTGTTTAAATTAGCATGAATTGTACTTTGCTCCCTCCTGACTGGAGATAACATTTTTAGGGAACATTGAGGATGCTGAGCTGTTATACTATACAACAGCTAATTTTGACCCGGTTCTGTACCCTGTTGGAGGACGCTGGACTTGAGGCCGGCGAGCCGAACACTTAGCTATATTTTCTGTTTATAGATTTGTTGTTTAGAATTTTGTAATTTGACTTCAGCTTTTAATTCAGTTCTTTCACATTCCAGTTGTACTTACTTCAAGTTTAATAAAATTTCATTTTTCGAATTTTGAGTTGTGACAAATTTAGATGTTGTTGTGGATTACCTGCTAATGGAACAGCTTACTGCCGCCGTCTCAACAACGGTGCAGGCTGGGCATGATCCGGTTCGACCCAATTACTTGGGATCGGGTCGTGACATGTTTTTAGTGGTGGCCCATGCAGGTCCTAGTCCTACAACAACTTAGGAAAACATACCTAGAAACAATTAGAACACTAGAACATTGATTTGTCACAACATAGGACCGAATTATATATACATAAATATTTTTGTTTGATTATAGACTGGTAGGATACCTTGCTTATGTTTGTACCCTAAACCTTCCAGAATCTAACCAAGGATAAGACCAATCCTGTTGGCGATGAGGTGTCATCTACGGATCATACCCCATCTCCTCAACCAAGTCCAGGGTTTATTCCCTCGCGGCTGATTGACCGTCCCCATGATGCATCCAGTGAAGTTTTCACTACACTGGCGAATCCTATCTCTTCTCAAACTGAGTTGCAATTCCTCGGTGGAGTATCCATTCCTGTTGCTCCACCAGTACCAGCAAACACCTTCCAAATGGTTGCCCTATTCCAAAAAATCCTGGAGTTCCAGAAAGCTCAAGTTGAAGCCCAGCAGAACAGATGAATATCACGAGAGAAGAGATGAAGAACGTCAATGATGTAGCCTTAGCTATCTTAAACCAAGTTGGAGCGGAACCTCATCCTAGGAGGGATACCCCTGAACCTAGAAGATATTTGAGCCCTATCCGACAGTCATATCGTAAGAAGCTATTGGTTTGTGACTGCTGTAAAGGCTTGGTCACCAAGCCAATATTTGTCGTAAAGATTAGGAAAATGTTTGGCATGTGGATCTGCTGAACATCGGGTAAAGGACTGCCCCTTATCTTTCCATCAAACCAGAGCACATATCCCAGCAACACCTGTTAGGCCACAACCTAGGGGCTCTTCCTATCCAGCCGACCTTGCCTCCTACTATAAGGCATAATGCAGACTCGAGGTTCATAGAGGAGGAAGCAGTTGGAGACTGCTCATGCAAGAGCCAGAGCCATGAGGATTAATACCTAGGACTGCTGAATAGCATTGTCTATTGTTATAAGAAGTTGTAACAGGATGTCCTTAGATCAATCATAAGAGTTTTTGCTGTAATTCTTCACATGAATAAACTTCTTAGTTACACCTTTATGGTAGATGTTTCCCTGATAGTTTTCCCGGACTACCACAGATCTAGACATAGAGTTCACTACTGATCTAGTCTCCGGCTCTTTCCTATTTCTAAGGGATGCTATAGAGTCAACCCGAAGGAGGCCAAGAAGATGAAGGATCAGATCAATGAAGGCTCTAGGATTTATCCAGGATGGAACTTCATCCTTGGGAGCGTCTGCCTTGTTAGTGCACAAGAAGGATGGAACTGTACGGATATGCATCGACTACCGGGCGCTGAACAATATCACCATCAAGAACAAGTACCCTATGCCCCGGATCGATGACCTATTTGATAAATTGAGCGGAGCCATGGTGTTTTCGAAGATTGATCTTAGATCTGGCTACCATCAGATCAGGGTCAGGAAGGAAGATATTTCCAAGACGGCATTCAACACCAAGTATGGGTAGTTTGAATTCTTGGTCATGCCGTTTGGACTGACGAATGCTCCTGCGGTGTTCATGAACCTTATGAACAAGGTTTTCCATGAATATCTAGATCAAATTGTCGTTGTCTTCATCGATGACATTCTGATCTATTCAAAGACGGAAGAGGAGCATGAAGAGCACCTCAGGAAAGTTCTGGAAACTTTGAGGAAGGAGAAGCTGTTTAGTAAGCCTTCCAAGTGTGAATTCTTTCTAGACAAGATAGAATTTTTGGCTATGTTGTCACAGGAAAAGGAATTTCGGTGGATCCGAAGAAGATAGCCGCTGTTGAGAAGTGGTCCCAAGCTCAGTTGCTGAAATCAGGAGTTTTTGGGCTTGGCTGGCTACTACCGGAAGTTCGTGAAGGGTTTTTTTTGCCAGAATTGCTGAGCCGAGGACGAAGCTCACTCGAAAGAATGAAGAGTTCATCTGGACGGAAGATTGCCAGGCATCATTCGAGGAACTGAAGAAGAGACTTACCACTGCACCAATCCTTGCGCTACCCGCAGGAACTGGTGGTTTCTCAATCTACAGTGACGCCCCAGATAAAGGACTGGGTTGCGTTCTTCAACAAACATGGAAAAGTGATTGCTTATACATCTAGGCAATTACGGACTCATGAGAAGAACTATCCCACACATGATCTAGAGCTTACGACAGTCATCTCTGCTTTGAAGCTATGGAAGCATTATCTATATAGAGAGAGTGAAAATATATACAGACCATAAAAGTCTGAAGTATGTTTTCACTCCGAAGGAGCTGAACATGAGGCAAAAAAGATGGCGGGAGCTGATGAAGGATTTGGATATCGATCTACAATACCACCCAGGTAAGGCTAATGTGGTCGCAGATACACTTAGTCGATATCCTATGGCGATGTTTTTGACCAAGGAGCGGCATCTGCTAGAGGATATCGAGAAGCTTGGACTGGAGATTATACTGCCTGGAAGGAAGGAGCTGGATGCTGATTCATTTTTGATGAAGTTGCAAGTGAGCTCGAGTCTGATGGACAAAATCAAGAAGACGCAGTTTCAAGACGAGACACTTTACAAACTTAGAGATCAAGTACTGGCAGAAACACTTGAAGGATTCTAAATCGCCAGTGACGGAGCGCTGAAGAATGGTACGAGGCTTTGTGTACCAACTGGCGAACTAAGGAACGAGCTGATGCAAGAAGCGCACCAGTCGCAGTATTCCATACATCCTGGAGCCAACAAAATGTATCGGGATATGCGTAGCATTGTTTGGTGGTTTGGAATGAAGAAAGATGTGGCCAGGTATGTTGCTAGATGTTTAATTGGTCAACCAGTGAAGGCCAGCAGACAGAGACCAGCAGGACTATTGCAGCCACTTGACATTTCCAGAGTGGAAATGGGAGCACATAACAATAGATTTTGTATCGGGACTGCCTCGATCCCAAGGAGGGAAGGATACCATTTGGGTTATTGTGGACCGACTGACGAAGTCAGCTCACTTTATCCCCTTCAAGGTTGGTTTATCCATCGAGAAGTTGGCAGCACTGTACATGCGGCACATCTACCGGATTCATGGAGTTCCGGTAAGTATCGTATCTGACAGAGATACTAGATTTATCTCTCACTTTTGGAAGAGTTTGCATGACAGTTGGGAACACAACTGAAGTTCCGCACTACCTACCATCCCCAGACTGACGGGCAATCAGAAAGAACAATACAGACGCTAGAAGACATGAGGAGATCCTGCGTCTTGGAATTTGGAGGGTCTTGGGAAAACCATTTGCACTTGGTAGAGTTCTCTTACAACAACAATTATCAAGCCAGCATTGGTATGACCCTATTTGAAGCTCTCTTTGGACGTCGTTGCCGTACACCACTTGCATGGGACGACGTAGGAGAAAGAGTACTGCTGGGTCCAGAGATGGTGACTGACGCAGTAGAGAAGGTGAATGCAAGCTCAGGATTGCCCAAGACAGACAGAAGCATTGGGTTGATAGTAGTAGTCGACCAGTGAAGTTTGAAGAAGGAGATAGCATTTCTGTGAAGTTTTCTCCTACCAGAGGAACAATCAGTTTTGACGGAGCTGGAAATTGAGGCCAGGTACATCAGGCCACTTGAAGTTTTAAGACGAGTTGGAAGTAGCGTACCGGATAGCTCTACCAGCTAATCTTGAGAGTGTGCAACGTCTTCTACGTATCACAACCCAGACGCTACATTCCGAATCTGAGCCACATATTGGAAAGTTCAGAGCTGAAGATTGGACTCAACCTTTCAGAGCCGGAGAAACCAGTTGCAAGTGTAGTCAAAGGTGAGAAGAAGATCAGAATTTGAGCCATCACGTAAACTCCTATTCCTTATCTTTTCGTTCTAAACTTGACTGATGCTGCTAAATTAGCCTAGTTTTGCAAGCTATCTTTTATCAAGCTTGATCACGACGGTATTTTATTGGGTGCACCCACTAAAATATTGTCTAATCAGGACCGGTGCATGATGGTCTGATCAACCTCGTGTACTTTGGTTCGCTTTTGTATTTTCTACATGGATGATATCATAAATGAAACTTATCCCTAAACCGTCTCATCCACGACTGCCTTGGAAATTTTTATTGTTGGACCTGAGTTACGGGTGTAGTACCCGTACCTGTTCGATTCTCCTACCTTGCCTTTAATTTCGAGGACGAAATTTTCTAAGGAGAAAAGATTGTGAAACCCATGTTTTGTAATTAATTAATAATAGTGTTTTAGTATTATTATTAGTATTTCTAATATATTATTATTATTATTATTATTATTATATAGTTTGAGTGCAAATGATTTCGAAAAAAATAAATAACAGGGATTTTTGATTTCAGACCCAGACTCGAGTCCGAACCCAGACCCAGCCTGAGCCGAACCCCTTTCTTATTTCTAAAATCTGATTTGGTTATTTATATATAAAAAAAAAATTCGAGCTGGTCCCGTAGGACCAGCATACTCCTCTCTCTTCCCACTTGTTCAAGTCACCCCCCTTACTCGTTCAGGTCAGGCCCATATTTTTCTCACCCCACCTTTACTCCTCACCACATCTCTCCCCCACGTACAGGAGAGCTTTTCTCCTTTCTTCTTCTTAAACCCATTCTCTCAGAAACTCCTCTAATCCCAACGTTCACCTCCCATCTCTCTTTCTTCTCAGAGATTAACTCTGCTCTCTTCCTTTCTCCACAAACCTTCACCCCAAACCCTCTTCTCTCCCCACGCCCGCGGCCACCCTCTCCAGGCCCGATCCCCCGCTCGCGCGCCCCCGTGCGACAGCTCCCTTCGGCGCCCCCTCTCCCCGAAGCTCGGCGCCCGACCCGCGGGTCTCTCCCCGCACCATCCCCGCGCCAGCCCGACGCCCAGCGGAGCGCGCCCCTCCTCGGCCGACCGCACCCCGCGGATCCGCCTCTTGCCTGCGCCCTGTGCGGCCCACACCCCGTCGAGCTCCCCTCGGCAACCGCCCCAGCACTCCCCCTCGCGTTCTGGCCGCTGCCCTAGCCGCTGCCCCTCTTTCACTGCTGTTCCAGCTTCCCGACAGCACCCTGTTGGCTTCCTCGCTGATCTAGGTGCGCGCCCTAACCGCGCACTCCCCGATCTGCTGATTTTCGGCAACGACGCTGCTGGACGCTGCTGTTCCAGCGCTGTTTCGGGAATTATTCGCTGTTTCGGAGCTCTATATTCTTTCTATTTTCATCTGAGAGCTCTAGCCGAGCAACTTGAGGGATAACCCCCCTGTCCCGCTCATTTTGTTTCAGTCGATGATGAGAAATGGTCTCCGATTCCCTTTGGGAATTCGGTTTTAGCGATGTCGTAATTTTCCGGGACTTTCGGAAAGGTTCTGTGAATTATTTTGGATTCCCGAAATATTTCGGGAATTGATTTTTGGTATGTTTTAGCTTTTCGAATTTTTCGGTAGCGTTCTGTGATTTGTGGAATTGGAATCGGACTTCCGAAATTATTTTGGGTCGTTCCGATTATTCTGTGGATTGGTTGTGGATTTTATATATATATATAAATTCGGGTTTTTTCCTGGTTTGGGACTTGCAGGAAATTATCGGCGCCATTTCCCAGTTTTTGGGTTGACCAAAAACAGAAGAGATGCTGCCGGATTTTTTCGTAAATCCTGGATTATTTTAAAAATGAATTTAAAATGATTTTCGGAATTTTATTCGATATTTGATTTTTGGGTGACGACCGTATCGGTCAATGGACCCGGCTAAGTGCAAACGAAACCGGCCCCGCCCGGACGTTGAGGCATTAGCCAAGATGAGGATTGGACCATATCTGAGACTCCATATTTATCTTTATTTTTATTATTTATTTCTATTTATATTTTATTTAATATTTCAGTTTAGGACTAACGGCGGTTTATCTTATTTCAATTTATGTAAATAAATTGTAATGGGCATAAGCCCAGCTGGCTGTGGTCTGTAACTGTGATTGATAGCTTAGGTTTCTGTTATTTCTGGTTTTTGCGAGTTTTTACTATTTAACGATTAAATTGACTAAAAAGTATTTTCGTATAAAATTAATTAATGTTTTCTCACCTAAAATTGACAAGTTTAGTATTAATTAAAAAGTCACGTATTTCTCACTAAATAAGAAAATTAGCTTTATATTTATATTTATAGAAAATACCAAGTTTTTCTAAAATAATCTGGCAGCGACGATGATTTCCCGAATTCAAAGTTAAAATGACCTTTTTCCCTCGTATTCAATCAACGTACTAATTATCGTATTTTCTGTGTTTGGTTAAATTAAAGAACTAAAATGGACTAGAACGCAAATAGAGATTTCAACTAGTGTAGCTAGGTTGGTAAACCTGATATCTGAGTCTATCTCTCGAATGTAGGAAATTCGAGGACGACTCTAACTTTCCGTCTCGAAGTCTTCTACCTCTCCAGTCATTTCCTTGAGACAAGTATAGTTTGTGTTAGTTTACAGTTATTTATTTAATCGCTTTACTGCAAGTTTAAACCACGATGCAAACACGAAACTCTCTCTGAGAGCACTGTAACTACTGGGGACTGGGGGAATAGTGTAATGAGTATGACCATACTGTAACTTTACCGTAACAAATCACATATCTTTTACTGTAACAAACCCAAGCCGGTCATATTTCATTGCCTGTTCAAATCACACTGTTTTACTGCTGAAATTGGTCATTTCTAAACTGTTTAAAAGTGCATGATTCTATTATTTATTTGAACTGTTTAAATTAGCATGAATTGTACTTTGCTCCCTCCTGACTGGAGATAACATTTTTAGGAAACATTGAGGATGCTGAGCTGTTATACTATACAACAGCTAATTTTGACCCGGTTCTGTACCCTGTTGGAGGACGCTGGACTTGAGGCCGGCGAGCTGAACACTTAGCTATATTTTCTGTTTCTAGATTTGTTGTTTAGAATTTTGTAATTTGACTTCAGCTTTTAATTCAGTTCTTTCACATTCCAGTTGTACTTATTTCAAGTTTAATAAAATTTTATTTTTCGAATTTTGAGTTGTGACAAATTTAGATGTTGTTGTGGATTATCTGCTAATGGAACAGCTTACTGCCGCCGTCTCAACAACGGTGCAGGCTGGGCATGATCCGGTTCGACCTAATTACTTGGGATCGGGTCGTGACACATAGGCACCGTGCTAAGCACGATACTTGGCGTCGGGATGTCCATGAGATCGATACTAGGTTTGGCAAGTCTTGTCTAAGTTGGTTCATGAGTCGAATAGAAAGACCGCTAGGCGGTAGCATGAATAAAGTCTTGATAAGTTGCGAGGCGCGGCCTCAATCTTGAAGCATGTACAAGTCTAAGCAGATCTTAAGGCACGAATCAAGTCTAGCGGCACGGCCTGTACGAGTCGTCCCATTGCCGTCCTTGGCACTTGAATCGTTGGCACGAGGATTGGTCTAGCGAACTTGAGTTTAAGTAAAAGTCTTGGCACGGCCGAGTGCGCATAAGTTGCTCCTCGACGAAGCACTGTCCCGAACATGTTAAGTTACAAATATTATGTGGCACGACCCTGCCGTCCCGAGTTAAAGTTTGGTCAAGTACCTAGGCGATGAGGCACTGCCTCGATCGAAATACACGGTATTGTAGCACGACTCTGTCGTTGCACGTCGAGTTGGTTAGACGTCAAGTCTTAAAACTGATCCTAAGGCAAGACTAGAAAGACAATCGAAAGGGGTTTAAGCTGCACAAAGTAAATGAACGTGTCGGTTATGTATGGGTGGGCGAGAAGCTCACTCCACCAGTACAGTTGAGTACTGACACCCACACAGTGTTCATGTGCAGGCACAGGTAGAAGCTCGTGGCGCGGAGCTCGCTTGGATGCGTCGAGGCACGGAGTTTCCTTGACGACTCGAAGCGTGCGGCCGCGTGGATTGAAGACTTATACAGGACATAATGTATGGACATTGCCTTCCGAAGCTTCCGCTGACATCAAACATTGTATCGAGAGATGAGAGAGAGCAGAGTGAATTGTAAATGAGAGAAAAGTGAGCACGAGAGACTTGTAATTCGGCCTTGCGCCCACAAATGTAATCTTGTATTCAATATCAATAAAAGAGTTTCTTTTGAATGACTTGTGTTCATGTGTTCTTGTTCTTAAATTTCTGCTGCATATTCAATGTATCTGCTTGGGACTATCTGTGCGATGATCCCGTCGCCGCCGTTGTAATCGGCCGTTATGGAACTGCCTTGCACGAGCGCAATCTAGGCT
This sequence comes from Iris pallida, assembly GCA_029216955.1. Taxonomy (NCBI): domain Eukaryota; kingdom Viridiplantae; phylum Streptophyta; class Magnoliopsida; order Asparagales; family Iridaceae; genus Iris; species Iris pallida. The sequence continues at coordinate 17,802,899 of JANAVB010042420.1, forward strand.
CGTGCGGCATCACGCCTTAGCGAGGACGATCGCTCCTACGGGAGCGGGGCGTGACACCCCGTCAGCTGCCGCTTACCCCCTCCCCGCCCCACCCCCACGGGAGGCACAGTGGCGGAGCAGGAGCGGACGTCGGGGCGAGGCTGAGGCGCAGCAGCCGAGCGGGGGCGGCGGAGCGGGGCGGCGGGGGAGCGGTGGTGGTGTTGGTGAAGGTGGTGGCGGTGGTGGTGATGGTGATGGTGAAGGTGAAGGTCGTGGTAGTGGTGGTGGTGATAGTGAAGGTGGTGGTAATAATGGTGGTGGTGGTGGTGATGGATGCGGCAGCGGCGGGGCGCGGGCGGGGGCGCAACAGCGGCGGCGGGGCGGGTTTGGATTTGGGTTTGTGAGAAGACAAGGGTATTTTCGTCAAAAATTATCGGTCAAACCTTTTGACCGTCAGTTATTGACGGTTTCCGTCAAAAGTGGGGGGGGGGGGGGGACGGTGTCGTACAGTAAAGCAGTTGGGTGCACCTTAAATTTGAGTAAAATAAGTGGGGTGCGACTCAAAATTTCTCAAAATTTATCTCCTCATTTAAAAAAAGTTTTTTGTGTAACGGAAATATATAAACAAAACATGGGATTCAACAATGACAGAAAATAATCTGCAGATTAGGAAACATTTTCTCAAGTATTTCTTAATTAATTAGCAAATAATTCTTTCGAAGAATTGTCGAAACTTGGAATCATCTCTTCATTTTCTTAAAGAATTGCAGCGGTGAGAAAACTTTACTTAAACAGTAAATCTTATGAGCTTACTAGTAGGGAACACTTAAATCTCGAAAAGATATGAACTTTTGATCACGATCTAACCGTGTTAATAAAATATCTAAATTTTACATTTAGTTCCGACACCGATGTACCGACTATACCGGGAGCGGTACACCAACGATATACCAAAAATTGACCATTTTGGATTAGAAGTTTTTTGGAACAAAATCATGTTACACTATCAGATATATGTCAATAATGGTATACCGACGATGCACCGCCGTCGGCAGTGATATGACTTTTTTCAATAACTCTGACATGCATTCAAATCGAACTTCCTTCGTTATCTTCAACTTCCTAAACTTTTCCGACACACGAACAATCGTATTCTAACACATCCAATACCAACAACAATTGCATTATCCAGTAGTGATACGCCCCCGAGTCCGGATAAAATAGAGTCCGGATAAAATAGGATTGTAGTAGAATAATTGTGACACAAAGAAGTCAGACTTTGATTGTTTAAGTATGTAAAAACATTCAACGGCTATAAACTAGTGATTTTTAAAAGCTTGACTATATTCCTCTACATTTGTCCTCCTTTCGATCAATTTGGTAATAAAATAGGTAAAATTGATAACGATTAGGTGTGAATTCGTAAGATTAGGAGGTTTATTTTCAAAGACAGGTCATATTGGAATGAACCCTAATGGTACCAACAACATACATATTATTCAAATGATCAGCTCATCTGGACGTTTGAAATCAGAACGAAAGCTGACTTGAGAAGCTCATGATAATTATTTGGGAATTTGACTTGTTGCAAAATTTGGAAGAATTTGAGAATGAACCAAAAGTAGGGTTGAATATGTTGCAAAGATCCAACCATAGGTAGGACCATTTTGCCGATAGGTCAGGCTTTTCTAGTGGACTCCAAGAGATCAGTGTGTTAAGGTTTCGTCGGTGCACGGAACTCTGAGAACTATGTGCTTCGATAACAGTTAACATCATGTTTGGTTCGAAAAATCAAGTAGAGGTAATTCAAGTAGTGGACTCTTACATTTTTGTAAAACTGTGGGGTGCACCGATAATTCAAGTAGGAGATAAGTCAAAAATTTTCATAATTTTATAAATAGTAATTATAAAATAACTGCTGCAATTGTGGTTGTGACTTTAAAATACAACCAATGGTGTTTCAAAAATTTATATATAAAAAGGACTAATTAGCGATCGGATCCTAAATTTTATTTCATTTTAGAGTTTAAGCTCTCACATGTCCAATTGAAGAGTTTATGTCCTCAATTTTTTTTTTAATTTTGTTTCATTATACCCTCCCTAATCTATTTATGGTAAACAAAAAGATCAAACATGAAGGGAGGTATAATAGAAAAAATAAAAATTCAGTGTCTAAACTCTCCAATTTGACATGTCAGGATTTAAACTCTAAACTGATATACAACCCGAGGTCTAAAAACTAATTAGCCCTACAAAAAAATAAAAAAAAAATAAAAAAAATAAAAACTCCTTTTATATAACAAAATATGAGCTCATGACTTTCGGAAAATAGGACACATGGCAATTCTTATGGTGTAACCGAACTCGAGTGGCTCTTGTGATTACCAAGGAAAGGTATAAGATCCTGATTAGGTGACGGAAGATCAGTGGATCGAGTCACGGGGGCGTATTATTCCTTCCATTTATTTGGTGGGAGTTAGGGGACAATGGGTCCAACATGTATGCAAATGCAGCATGTACAAAGTCCCGTGTGTATCGTCGGACATTAAAAAAAAAAAAAAAAAAAATAAAGTAAATCACAAATATGTAGTATCCGACTGATTTAAGACTCGCTTAGCTAGATTCGGCCGGCCATTAGTTATGAAACGCAGTACGTGTGTGTGATTCCAGAATTACAGTCACAGTAATTTTATATGAAACACAATGATTACCAAATGATTGTGATCGTGATTTAGAAATCACACATGCTCTGTCTTTCTAAAATCGCCATTTTTGTTGGCATCTAATTCAAAATAAACAATAACATTAACATCTAATTCAAAATTAGAAGATGTTCATCGGCTAATAGGAGACAAATTTATGAAGAAGATCAAGCCATCGAGAATGGGATTTGGAAATCACATAAATGAATGATGTGATATCTCTGATGCACTTGATTTTGGTTTGAAAACCATCATGTTTTGCGATTTTACGCTCTCAGTTGAGTAACACCCAGTTACGAAATCACATATACAAACTACACTTAACTAACACCTGATTTTGGAATCACGGTTGACTAACGCCTGATTTTAGAACCACTCGACGGAATTGACCAACCTCTCCTTAGAAAATATTCTACGAAAACCTCTTAGTATTTTTTTTTTCTTTTTCTCCTGCTAGTCCAAATCCCTCCAAATTAGTTAAAGTAAACATGTAACAGCACATTCGGATCCCTGCTCAACTCTTATATATGTTATTTTGCAGTGAACTTTCAACCGAATTCGAATAAGTCAAAACATAATAAATCAAAATTCTAAAAATCCAAAACTGCAAACCGGATCGAAATTAACCATAACCGAAACCGATAATCAGTTAGGTTTGTACGGTTCGTTCGGTTGGACTATTTTTTATTGTTTAATGGGTCGGACCTAAAGTTGAAATTGTGGTTAAATTATATTAAAATTTATAATTTTTATACATAGGGTTGTAAATTTGGACAAACAAAAATTGGGCTAGTTATAAATTATCAAAGTTGGACTTTAAACATGTACATAAAACTGGTATTTTCAAAATATACACATTTTTAATCATAAAATGCACAATATTTAATAATTGTATAAGTTATATTCGATTTTTCAAAACTGAATAAAAGTTTTTAGCATTTTCAAAGTCGAAACAACAGAATTTTTCAAACCGAACCAAATTTTTTATTAGAATTGGTTCGGTGGTTCTAGGTCCAAAACCGAGTAATGCTCGCCCCTGATGTTATTTCTAAAAATAATAAGATGGGTAATTTTCCTGGAAAAGTGGGAATTTGCCAGGCAAATAGGAAAAGGTAAGAGCAGCAAATAGTGATCTTTTAAGTTGTATAAAACAGGTTCAGGTAGAGAGATATTTAACCCCCTAACAAAAGGATTGTGGAATGAGTACTGCATCAGACATGATGTAGGGAACACTACATAATTTGTATATATGCTACAAAAGCTGATGCTTGATTAGTACATTCTTTAGGGAGCAGGCACCAATGTGCTAACCCTACATGTTTTCTCTAAGCATTCACCGGAGTAATATAAAAATGTCACACATGGTACATGAGGCTCATTAGGCTAATGGGATCAGAAAGTTTCCTAGGTTCATATAGATTATTAAGATTGATGACCAGCAGTGTTAGTTCACATCCCTAGATCACCCCCACTCTAATCTCAGGCTCAAAGAAGGAATCAGATATTTGACATGGGGTTGGCGTGTGTGTGTGTGTGTGTGTGTGTGTGGGGGGGGGGGGGGGGGGGGGGGGGGGGTTTGGATAGAGTGGGATAGTGTGGGTTAGGTGTAGGGTGGCTCATATAAAAAAAAATTAATAATAAAAATTATAATTAAAATCAAAATCAAAATAATATATAAAAGAAAAAAGAAAAAAGAAAATTGAGGGTAGGCTGGATGACACTTAAAAAAAAAATACATAACAAGATAGATTGGTGCGAGGAATCAGTAACTTGGTAGCGTTCACGACCCTCATCGAACAACTTGTACTTAAGATCGAGCTCACTATCTTTGGGATCGACTAAGTTCGATAAACTTAAGCTATATTTGGTATCGAGCTTAGAATCTGTAGCGCAGAACAACTTCATTAGGTTAAAGTTCTACTTAATATAGGATTGAACGTGTCCACTGAGTTCGACTTCACTCTTTCCTAAAACAAGGCTTGATGCTACAATAAGTTACTTTAGGTGATGTTTGGATGAAGGTTCGGTATTAGGAATCTACTTCCAATTACTTTTTTATGAAAAAAAAAATCAACGTTTTCATACTCATATTTGGTTTGATTGAAAATATCCAGTCAGTAATTTTTTAGTTTTTCATTCTCATATTTGATATTTGGTTTAGACATGAAAATATCCAGTCACTAAATTTTAAGTTTGGATGAAGGTTCGGCTCAAAACCCTCTAAAATTAAGACAATGTAATTTTTGAGTTTCTTTTTAAACACTCTAAATCTAGATGTTTTGAGGATTTTTGTTTTTTTATTCCGTTTATATTGTTATAAAAAAAAACTAACTACAATTATTAATACCCTACTATATTTCTTCCTTCGCATATTTCTTTCTCTTGAGATCCAATCTGACGGCTCAAATTTTGCCGTTCATTTGATGTGTTGGTGAATGTTTTTGTCTCAACATAATTTATAAATTACACTTGCCAAATTATTTTATGGTTGCAAGATTATATTATTGTTTGGGAGGACAATGATATAATCTTTCTTTGAGATTTTTTTTTGTTTATATATATATATATTGGAACATGTAATTGTGTCACAGACTCCTGGTCCGAAGGCCTACAAACTCACTCCGAAAGCTCGTACCAGCACTTGTATCTCACCGCATCCTGCCCACACTCACATTTGTTCTTCCACATTGAATTAAATGTGTTTCTCCCGTTGCTCGAATCCGCAACCTCTTGGGAGGATGTGCCTCACTCTAAGCACTTGAGTACGAGATGATTAAACTTAAATCAAATTTCTCTTACGGAACAAAAAAATCGCTTCCGCAAATAAACCTCATACTTATGTTTCTCTTCCAAATTTCTCTTTTTAAAAAATTTAGATCTCTTCTTTTAAAAAATAAATCAATCTCTATATTAAAAATTAAAATCTCTCCTTTTAAAAAAAATCTATCTATATTTAAAAAAAATCTATCTTAATCTTATTATTAATTTTAATAAATGTTAATTTTTAATGTTAATATTAATTTTAACGTTAAAAATGTTAATATGACTACTAGAATTTTATTTATGTTAATTTTTAATTTAAATGTTAATTTTAAACTAAAATTAACATTAAAGGCAACATAAATATTAACACTAAAATTAACATTAAAATAAAATTAACAGTAAAATTAAAAATAAATTAACATTAAAATTGAGATTAAATAATATTAAAATTAAAATTAACATTAACATTAACATTCAAATTTAAATATAAACATTAAAATTAAAAAATTCACATTAAAATTAATAATAATATTAAATTAACATTAACATTAATATTAATATTAATATTAAAATTAAAATTAAAATTAAAATCAATATTTTAAAATATATATTTCTTTTTAAAGATAGATTTATTTTTAAAGATAGATTATTTTTTTCAAATTTGTTTTGAAAGATAAATTATTTTTAGATTCGTTTAAAATAATCTCTCCATTTTAAAAAATAAATAACCAAATCTATCCATCTCTATTTTAAGATAAATAATAAATCATCCCTATTTAAAAAAATTAATTGATGGATATGACTGATTTTTTAAGATAGGTATATCTTTTTTAAGAGGAAAGATTTAAATTTTTTAAAGAGAGAAATTTTGAAGAAAAAGTATGAGCTTTGTTTGCCAAAGATATTTTAGTTTTTTTGTTTTGTTTTGTTTTGTAAGAGAGATTTGATTTTTGTTTAATTATCCCGTAACTTATTTCCGTATAGAAAGCTGGCTATATATATATATATATATATATATATATATATATATATATATGGGAGCGGATCGGGAGCCCCGCCCGCGGAGCCCCGCCCTCCCTTAGCCGTTGGATCGCGCGGGCGGGGGCGGGCCCCACGCGGGCCCGCGCGATCCGATGGTGCAGGGGGGGCGGGGCTTCGATGGGGCTCCGCGGGCGGGACCTTTGATCCGCTTCCTATATATATATATATATATATATATATATATAATTGAGCAAAACTTTTATTGGTCATTCATTGAGTCATTATCTTTGCTTTTTCCAAGTCGAATCGTCACAAGTAAGAAAGCGTAGCATCTGAATGTAGAGATTGTCGAGGTTGACGTATCAAAATGTTGCCGACGGTGATAACTATGCCGGACAAAGTCGATATGTGGTTGTCCGAGTCCATATATGCTCTGCCGTGTGAACTAACTATGCTGTTTTGTCCGATAGGGTCCTACTCCACATCTGGCAAATAGCTACTTCAAAGTACTTGAGAAGAAAATTGAACTGCATTTCACTTCCGAACATTTGTTTCTTAGACACGTGGCCAAAATTTATTAGTGCTAAAGAAAGCATTGGGCTTTCTAAATAGGAAAAGAAAAATGCTAAGTCTACCACCAAATAATTACAACCTTCTTACAACATCTCTCTTCTATTCCTTAGATATGGGTTCCACCGGATCCTACCTCCCCTCTCACCCCCTACTACATGGGCTCCACCCAACCCCACCACTTCCTCCTCTCCTCCAATCGAAGTCCGACACGTGTATTTGGTTGTAGGCATAGCAAAGCTCATAGAAAATTTATGTGATGTGATTTCTGTGTGGCATGAGGCACAAGACAATGCCTTTCTTAGGTGGCAAGTCACATAAGACAATAAAGTAGAAAAAATTTCTCCAATGCAAAAATATTGAGAAGACAATAAAATCTATTTTCTTTCAACTTTCAAGACAATTTCTTCCTTTCTTTCTAATTTTTTTTTATTGATACTTGATGATGTGAAGGAAATGGTATTGTGAAGTGCATAGTCTAGAACAAGACAACCACTTGACAATGTCTTGTCAACTTCACAACTTTTTTGACATTTGCATTGGAGAAGAACTTTTTCAATAAAGTCTTGTTATTCCTACGTGGCAATAACTTTTTTCTAAACTCACACTTGCATTGGAGATGCTCTAAGACCATCTCCAATAGGGGTTTCTATCTTCCCTATTTCTATGGAAGAAATCTATTTTAGAAAAAACTTCTTCCAATGGGGATTTCTATCACCATTTCTATCCTAGATGGCAATGATGTAGGATGGAAACTTTCTAGGAGGGTTTCTACATGTAGAAACTTTCATAGAAATTCTCCTATCTCTCATGACAATTATTATTGGGACCCACACCATTAAATTAATCCTTTTACTATGTGACACATAGAATAGAAATTGATAATCCATTGGAGACCATTTTTGTATATCTACAATTTCTATGTAGAAACTCTTCCAACTAGGATAGAAATCTCCTTAAAGTACAATGCCAAGTAGGATAAGAACTCAATTTTAGAAATCACCATTGGAGATGGTCTAAGCTCCAGGGGAGACCGTGGCTGAAACCTCGCTGCCACATGTCATCCCTCCAATGGCTGAAAAATGGATCCCACAAGCGCTGCCACGTCTCACCTCCAATTGGCTGAAAAATGAGTCCCGGAGACCAATACGTAGCGTCGGTTCACGTGTCGGTCGCCCACGCGATCTGCATCAAAACATTGTTCTAAATAACTATTAATCTGACCAAAAAGCAAACATCCTTTTTTTTTCCCTCTTTTCTTAAAAGCCTCCATTAGTTAGATTCTCAAGTTTTACTCTCCTTGACTTGAGTTCCATTCTGCTAGTCTTCCTAGTCCAAAGTTTGTGTGAAGTGAACAAATTATCATTCATTCACAGGTCCTGGCTAAGCATCTGGCACAAAGTAATGGTGTTTCAATTATATATGGAGGAATAAAGAGTACCGAAGGTGATGTTTTCTTTCGGAATTTCTCTCACAAAAGCTATCGATACTTTCGGATTTCTAGGGTCCTTGACAGTGCTAGGAACATAAAAAGCAGAGGTTCTTGTTTCGGTTGTAGAAGCAAGGTACAGTAAACACTTTCTCGTGCACTTCGGAGAAGATGTGCAGTCTCCCCGTTGACGCGGGACAAAGATCGATAGGATTTAATTGAATCGTAATCAATTAGTTTAACTATTAGCGCAAGATTCTATTACGAACAAAATTATTGATATAATTTCACAATAATATTACAAGATGTAAAGATTTATCTTTGAAGTTAGATGTGAGTTTTGAAATATACCGAAGGCTCATACACCTTTAGAGCAGAAAAGAACTTGCAATCCTACCAAATCCATTGTCGAAGAGGTATTGATGAAAAACATCCAGAAAAAGATTCATGGGAGGATTGAAACATGTTAAAGTCGGGACACAATTTTTCGATGGAAAATTGAGAATTCGTAACAATTGTAAAAACAATCGTTATTACGTAACACTTCACAGAAGGTACGTAACAGAAATTCCACTAATGCAACACTTCACAGAAGGTGCACATATTTCTACTAACGCAAACACTTCACCGAAGGTACGTTAATAGAATTCTGATGAATGAAGAAGGTGAGCAACACTTCACAGAAGGTGCACATATTTCTACCAACGCAAACACTTCACCGAAGGTGCGTTAATAGAATTCTGATAAACGAAGAAGGTGACAGACGAAAGATGGAAAAACTCCTGCTGGGGTGAATGATCACCGTTGCTCAAAGCTTTATTCGCCCCACACGAATAGCTTCCAGGAACCAGCAAGTTCGTCGGAGAACTTGGAACACTCTTGCTCTTCTAACTCTTCGAATGAACACGAACTCCCGTGCAAAACTCAACGCTGGTACAATACCTCTCTTCTCTCTCACAGCTTCTAAGCACTTGTAAACTTTCTGTCTACTACTTGTGTATTAGTTCCTTACTGTTAGAGAGAAGGAGGAGACCTTATATAGGTCCCTGCAACAATTGCCCGGTTAGCACAAAGTTAGGGACGTGGTAATAACCGCCCCGAACATGGAGCAACCGCTCAGAACATGCAAAGACACGTTCTGCCGTAAGTTGTGACACTCGCGTAACCAGCGTGATTTGTACTTTACGCACACAGACATTTTACACAACCTGCGCACAATACGCACTCTACGCACACTGCGTACGCAGCGTACGCTGCGCACTCTAAGCACGCTGCGCGCACTGGGCTGCGTACTGGGCAGCGTAACTGGGCTCGCGTAACGGGCCGCGTAACGTGGTCGCGCAAGTGGCTCGCGCAACGAGCGCAACTTAAGCGCACTATGCGCCTAGCGACGATGCTGACGTGCTAAGTGTAAAGTGCGCCAACAAAATGCCACATTACGCCTCATGAGCCCTTGAGCCCGAGTCCGAGCCCGAGCCCGAGTCCGAGTCCGAGTCGCTAAGTCCCTACGGGACTTAGCTCCCATGGAAATAAATTTTCCAAGAGCAAAAAGCATGAATGTTTTTATTGTTGATTTAGCCTTTTTTTTCATTAGAAAAATAACCCCACATGGCACACCCATGTGCACCTCCACACCACATGTGCATCTCTAGAATATGAAAGCTAATATATAGAGATACATTTGTTTTGGCATAGCCGATGTGGGACTAAAGTTCTAAACAAAAGATGCCAAAACCCAACAATCTCCCACATATCTCTATATATATGGGTATAAGTGTTCCCCAGAGTAACTGTCCATCATGCATTAGGAGAGATGTCGCTGACGACTTGAATCTTCCCGCATGGGTCAAACAACATACTATAATACAAGAATGGACTAAGCTTTGAATTCTGCATCATAGCTAAAATTCTTCCCACTCACATAATGTAGTTACATGTACTTCTGGCTACACATTAAAGGTCCTGTGCAAGCCTGGTTTCAGTGTATAATTTCGGGCGTCTACAAGTTTACCCTCAAGAGACGGCCTGATATCTCTTTGTCCATACACTATAGGTGAGTTCATTATAAAGAGACATGGCATGAAGCGCTTTGCGCTTCCCTTGCGGTGCTACGCCGCTATGACATGGCTTAAAGCTGAGGCCTTACCCCGTACCGGAAACCTCATCGTAGTGTCATACTACTGTAGCATAAGGCAACCGCCTCTTTGTAGTGCTAAACTACCCAGCATGAAGCCTTAGGCTCCCTTGCGGTGTTACGCCGCAACGACATGGCTTGAAAGGCCGAGGCTTTATCCCTAACCGGGTACCTCATCGTGGTGTCATGCCACTGTAACATGAGGAACTCCTCCTCTTTGTAGCGCTGACTACACCCCTCTTTATTTTTAACATACAACATTAGGCTAACTGCCTATTTGCGGTGCTACGCCGCTATGACTTGGCCTGCTAAGCCGAGGCTTTATCCTATTCCTGGGCAGCACCCCACATATAGGAACCTCATAGTGGAGTCACTCCACTGTAGCATGGAGTTTTACTCCTTGTAGTGCTGCTCTACCGTGCTTCCTGTAAAGCACACCAGGCATTCACTCTGCCTGAGAACTCGTTAAGGCAATTAAGCCAACCTTCCCACAGGAACCGTTTTCCGCAGAAAACAACAGTAGACAACTGTGGTTATAGGTCCGTAACTGTCACGCCCCAGAACCAGAATACTGGAGAGCGGGGGAATGACTCAGCCAGCTACGTATTACGGGTAGATGAATACCGTATAATACGATCAATGATGTCTACAAGACGAGGGGGTGCATACTACATAAAAGTCTTTCTATGGTCCCTTCACATCTATTGTCTCAATCATTCGAACAAGAAACAGAAATAGAGAACATGTGAGATAAAGCAGTAAGGCGTCCCAAACGCTCAGTCAAAATGTTCTTGATATCTGGCTTTACAAAATACAGCCAGATGATGTAGTAAGTATACACAATTGTTATCAGCTGCAGTCTGACTTAGTTACAATTATGCAAAAGTAGGTAAAAGACAATTCGACTAACATGTCGGTGCCAAACGGCAAAGTATAAAGTATTTAACAGAACAAGCGGGGAAGTAAGAAACCCACTCGAGTCCTCCTGCGATCATCCCTCTAGTATTGACCATCTTGGAGGTAGAAGTAAGATGGATCCTCGGGGACCGGCTCTAAATCTGGCCATGCAAAACCAGAGAGGTTAGACCTCTAATAGCAAGTACCGCAAGGGAGCACGATATGAGGAATGAAACCAGTAATAGGAAACATAATAAATAGATCTCTGCTGACTACTGGAATTCACATTACATCACGATACTTCGAACCAACCTCCCAACCAAACAAGGACAGAAGTTGACCCGTCATGTCCTGATATTCCGATCATCATAGTCAGTCATCAGAGTAGGTACAGTACACAAACAAATCAATTTAAACGGCCATGCAACTACTACGGCTTGCTACTGTAAGTTCCAGGTTATCCTGGAATTATGCAATAGAGGATTCCTCAGTTCTTACTATGTGCAAGCAAGGCTAGTTTACCCAGTCAATCAATTGCGCCAATCATGAATTAGACGAGTCCCAGCGGGACGCCCGTCATCAATATATAATATACAATAGATAATATAACCAGATACCGCACCCTACCCGTGTGGCAGATTTGCAGTATCTGTGGGGACCAATCGGCCTGTCGGGCACTACTAGTCCCAAGAGGGTTGCCATGTAAGAACTCGGGAATCCATTCTCTCCATGCAATTATTATTTTATTTAACTTAATAGTCTCTACATTGAGTGAAGTCCCATGCCGTGGGTCATGGTCATTCAAATGAGTACTTTCGTACGGGATACGATATGCACAACTCTGCAACGATACCAGTGCGGTCAGGTTGTAGGTCTTACATAGCGTAATGCAACAATCAAAACTAACCACGGAGTAATCATGCCTTGACCATAAAGTACATATGCTATTTTTGTAAGATAAATAAATAACTAAATAAATAATTAATTAATTTGAAGCCTGTATGTGCATGTATGCCAATATTCGAGATTAGCCAGTCGATTGCAATAGTTCATAGTTAATATGAACGTGTCTCATTCATTCAATTCAATAAGACGACTAGCCAGTCTCTTAGTTCCAACTAGGAAGCATGATCAATTATTTAAATTAAGATATCAATCCTTAGTTATTAATGCCAAGATAACAATCAATGTAAATTAATGTAAAAATGCCAACTAATGCTAATAAATACCAAGACAATTAATCAATGTCAATCAGTGTCAATTCAGGACAAGAATCAATCAAAAAGGCATTAGAGCCAGAGTTCATGCGGCTCGCGAGACTTGGGTTTCATGCGGCCGGAGATGAATAAGTTACATGCGGCTGGACAAGGGTGATTCCATGCGGCCAAGTTAGCAAAGCCTCATGCGGCTAGAAACTAAAGGGGCCTCATGCGGCTAATTAAGTCAGGATCCCTATGCGGCTAGGGTAAGTCATGCAGCTGAGAATGGTCAGCGCCATGTGGCTGATATATATATATATATATATATATATATATATATATATATATATATATATATATATATATATATATAAAACTTCATGCGGTCGGAAAGTCGACGGTTCATGCGGCTTAATTAAGCCCAAGCTTATGCGGCTAGATAGGACTCGGGTCCTTATATAGCCAGAATATAAATTCAAATGCCACGTGGCCAGGACTCCATGCGGCTCCAGAAGACTTGCCGCATGAAAAACTCATGCGGTCAAGCATTGTCATGCGGCCAGGATCTGTTCTTCTTCTCCGAATTTCCTAAGGACAGAACCATGGAAACCCTTGCTTCCAAGCTCTCTAAATCCTTCATTCCAAGCCCAAATCTGAACTTCCATAGGTCAAAATGGGGTAGAACGAAATTCTCTACAACATGAAACCATCAAAACTTAAAGATAACAAAGTTTACAAGATCAAAACCTAAGAAATCCAAAAATGTATTAAACTTAGATCTATAAGAAATCAACCATGGAAATTGAAAATGCTATGTACTAAAGAGGCTTAAGATCAAGTAAGGAAGATGATGGAACGATAATAATGGTGATCCATCAAGAAGCAAGTTTGGCACTTGCCTTGGTGGCTGGTAGGTGGGGGAGGAGTTATGAGGAAGAAAAAGATTAATGGTGAAGTAATGAAGAGAGAGAAAGGGGATGGCTTTAAATGGAAGGGGTGGTGGTAGGTGGGGGTTTGTTTCGGTTCATGATGAACCAACATACTAAACCAATCCAAGCCGAACCCAAAGTAAAGCTAAATCAGAGTATGAAAGCAGAAAATAAAATACAGAAATAAAATTGCAGGAAATTAATTAACATAAAATTAAAGGGATTTAAATACAGAACAATACATGATAAATATTAAATAAATACATTCCAGCAGTACATGTATTTAGAATACGTATTCTGGGAACGGGAAGTGACATCTCTACCCTCCTTAGAAAAATTCCGTCATCGGAATTTTAAATCCAAGCAGGATAGGAATATCAAGACTAAACTAATCTAGGCACAAGAAACTTGAGCAAGCAATCATTCTTCAATGTTTAACTAGCAGATAATATATCTATATTAACAATCTACGATATCAAGCAGTTCTATCCATGGGGTGACAAGCATGAGGGGTTAAGGCAATCAAGGTACACGGGAAGAAATATACCTTGTGAGTCAAACAGATGTGGATACCGTGATCGGATATCATCCTCATGTTCCCACGTTGACTCTCCTAATGAGTGATGACCCCAAGCAACCCGGACAAGACTAATTGTTCGGTTCTTGAGTATCTTCTCTCTTCGGTCCAAAATAGACACTGGCTGTTCCTCGTAAGACAGGTTGGTACCAACAACCAGCTCAGAATGATCAAGGATATGGCTGGGGTCCGATACATACCTTCACAGCTGAGATACATGAAACACGTCATGCACCTCTCGTAACAAAGGTGGAAGGGACAGACGATAAGCAACATCGCCTATCCTATCAAGGATAACGAATGGTCCTACGTATCGCGGACTCAACTTCCCGCGAACGCCAAATCTAATGACCCACGGGTATGTGAGATCCGCAAGAATACGTGGTCCCCAACGGAAAATTCTAGCGGCCTACGATGTTGGTCCGCCCAATGACGATGCCGATCCTGCGCAACTCGAAGTCGCTCTCTAATCCCCTTAACCACTTCAACCGTCTGAACAATCAATTCCGGGCCTAGCATCTTCCTTTCCCCGATATCATCCCATGCTAGTGACGACCTACACTTCTTACCATATAGTGCCTCAAATGGCGCCATCTGGATACTGCCTTGATAACTGTTGTTGTATGAGAATTCGACTAAGTGTAGTTGGCTCTCCCAAGATCCTCCAAAATCTAGGGTGCAAGCTCGCAACATATCTTCCAAAGTCTGAATTGTCCTTTCTGATTGCCCGTCCGTCTGTGGATGGTAAGCCGTGCTAAATTTTAACTTGGTGCCTAGACTATGATACAAGCTCTTCCAGAAATGTGATGTGAAACGGGTATCTCTGTCTGACACAATACTGACAGGGACTCCATGCTGCCTGACTATCTGTTGCATATATAACTCTGCCAACTTTTCTGTAGATTGCCCTACTCTGAAAGGAAGAAAGTGTGCTACCTTTGTAAGCCGGTCCACTATCACCCAAATAGCATCTTTACCACTCGGTGATCTCGGTAAACCGGTCACAAAGTCCATTGTAATATGCTCCCACTTCCATTCCGGAATAGGAAGTGGCTGCAATAACCCAGCTGGCCTCTGCTGTTCTGCCTTCACTTGCTGACATATCAAGCAACGGGAAACAAATCTAGCTATCTCCCTCTTCATTCCATTCCACCAGAAGTGCTGCTTGATATCTTGGTACATCTTGGTCCTTCCAGGATGTATAGAATACTGAGAACTGTGAGCTTCTGTCATAACCTCCTGTCTGATATCTCCACTAGGCACACATAGACGTGATACAAACCTAAGTGTACCATCTTCATGAATTTGTATCTCCTTTCTGAGCCCTGACTCACACTCTGCCCTAAGCTTCTGAATCCTTGGGTCCTGCGCCTGAGCTGCCTTGATCCTGTCTACCAAGTCAGATTGAACTTGTAGACTTGTTAGAACTCCTATATCACTAGGAAGTATAACTTCTATGCCCATCTCCTGAAGGTCTTCTAAAATATGTGCTTCTGTGTTGTCAACATAAATGCGCCGCCTCTCCTGCTAAGAGCGTCTGCTACCACATTAGCCTTGCCTGGATGATACTGAAGCTCAACGTCGTAATCCTTGATCAGCTCTAACTATCTTCTCTGTCTCATGTTCAGCTCCTTCTGAGTAAAGATATACTTCAGACTTTTGTGGTCTGTGTACATGTCCACTCGATCACCATATAAGTAATGCCTCCATAGCTTCAAAGCAAATACTACTGCCGCCAACTCCAAGTCATGAGTTGGGTAATTCTTCTCGTGGTCCCGAAGCTGCCTAGATGCATATGCTATCACCTTTCCGTGCTGCATGAGGACACATCCAAGTCCTTTACCTGACGCATCGCAATATACGGTAAAACCTCCGGGTCCAACTGGCAATGTAAGAATGGGCGCTGATATCAACTTCTGCTTCAGATTCTCAAATGATGCATGGCATTCTGCCGACCAAACGAATGGTACATCCTTTCGTGTCAAGCGGGTCATGGGTGCTGAAAGTCTTGCAAAATCTGATACAAACCTTCTGTAATAACCTGCCAATCCCAAAAAACTCCATACATCAGCTACGGTCTTGGGTACTGGCCAACTATCTACTGCTTCTACCTTCTTGGGATCTACTGCTACTCCAGCTCCTGATATGATGTGACCCAAAAATGAAATGTGGTTCATCCAGAATTCACATTTACTGAGCTTGGCATACAACTGGTTCTCCCTCAGAACCTGTAACACTTTCCTGAGGTGGTCTTCATGCTCCTCTTCACTGGCAGAGTATACGAGAATGTCGTCAAGAAACACAACGACAAACTGATCTAAGTAGGGCATAAAGATACGGTTCATCAAATCCATAAATATTGCTGGAGCGTTGGCCAAACCAAACGGCATTACTAAGAATTTATAATGCCCATACTTCGACCTGAATGCTGTCTTGGGAATATCCTCCTTCCGAACCCTCACCTGATGGTACCCTGAACGAAGATCTATCTTGGAGAAAACTCTAGCCCTGCTCAACTGATCAAACAAGTCGTCGATCCTTGGTAGTGGGTACTTGTTCTTTACTATTGCCGCGTTAAGCTTCCTGTAGTCGATACACAATCTGGATGATCCATCCTTCTTTCCTACAAGTACCACTGGAGCTGCCCATGGTGATATGCTAGCTTGGATGAACTTCTTCTCCTTCAATTCCTCTATGTGCTGATATACCTTGGCCTGCTCCGAATCCGCCATTCTGTAAACCCGATCTGATATCGGTTTAGTTCCAGGTGCCAATTCTATACTGAACTCAATATCTCTAACCGGTGGTAGACCTGGAAGTTCTTCAGAAAATACGTCTAGAAACTCTTCAACTACCTTCGGAACCTGAACTTCTTCCATTGTCGTTATTACTCCCTGCCCTTGCTGAGTTGCCTCTGATCTGACTAAGGTGAATCTCTTCATGCCTGGAATATCAAAAGATACACTCCCACTACGACAATCTATTGTCGCATGACTGTCTTTCAGCCAGTCCATGCCTAAGATAACGTCGAAATTTCCAACAGAAAATTCTATCAACTGGGCGGGTAAGGAATGCCCGCAAACTACAACGCTACATGCTATAATAACTCTACTAACTCCTACGAGCCCATTGCCGGTGAGTATATTCAACCTCCCTGGCAATGCCTCGAACTCCATTCCTACCCGTGTCGCAAATTGTGAAGATATAAATGAATGTGATGCTCCCGAATCAAACAATGCTACTGTGGGATATGATACGACGAGAATGTTACCTGCCACAACATCTCCCGATGCTAATGCCTCTTCCAAGGACAGTGTGAACGCCTGCCCTCGACCTCCTTGTTGGTTCTCATGCGGCGGTCTAGCCTGGTGCTGCTGCTGGCCCCTTCCTTGATGATGCTGGGGTAGTCTATGCTGGTGTTGCTGCATCGGCGGTCCCTGCTGCCGAAACATCTGAGCCTGCGACATTAACGGGCGCTGTGCCAACGGTCTCAGTGCTACCGCTGGTCCTTGATACTGTCCTGCCCCTGGTGCTGGCAAAGCAGGAAACTGCTGTACTGGTCCTCCTGACCTCGAATTCATGGGACATGTGGTAACCCGATGATCTGGATTTCCATATATCAAACACAGTCCGTTCAATGCCCGACACACATCTCTAGTGTGCCCTATCTTCCCACAATAAGTGCAGCCCGCTGGGGGTTGCTGGTTCTTCCTTGGTTGTTGCTGCTGCTGCCTGGGTGGTGGTGCTGGCCCTCGTATCGCCACATCGTGGATACGAATGCCAAGGGATGGTGCTATTGTTCGGGGCGCTGCTCCCCCTCCTCCTTCAATCTGACTGTGAGATCTCTTCTGACCTCCAGTCCTTGCTGTGATCTTCTGAATGGTGATCTCATGCCTTCGAGTTGCCGTCAATACTTCGTCAAAAGTCTGGTAGTTGTGCCCCTCTATCAATTGCAAGAGCTCAAGATGAAACCCTTGCTGGAACCTCATCGCCCTCTGGCGCTCCGTTGCTACCGTCTCCGGGGCGAACCTACTCAATCTATAGAACTCCGCTGCATAAGCATCTACTGTCTTGTCGGCCTGCTTGAGGTTGATAAACTTCTGTTGTAGCTCAAACTGCGCCACAACTCCATAGTACTTTGTCTTGAATCTGGCTGTGAAATCGTCCCAAGCAACGGGACGTCTGATACCTACTTCCTCTAATTCCCACCAATCACGTGCGAGATCCTGAAGTAACAACTTCACCTGATCCACACGTTCTTCTGTCGGCACCTTAGCGGCTGTCAGAATAGCCTCGATATCCTTAAGCCATGCATTTGCTGAAATAGAATCCTCCGTGCCCTCGAAACGACGGGGGTTGTACTTGCAAAACCTGATTGATGCTCCTGAATCCGGCCTTGCCCCTCTTTCCAAAGCTGTCTGTAACCCTTGGTTGAGTAATACGTTCTGCTCTTGCAACTGAGCATGCATACGCTGCTAGGCTAACATCTGGTGTTGCTGAGTGGCCATCATCCCTCTCATGATCTCCAGAAGAGCCGGTGTGTCCACTTCCACGGGGGTAGGTGGAACTGTTGGTGGTGGTGGAGCCTCTGGATACTGCGATCCAGCTGCCGCTTCCACTATCACTTCTTCCTAGTAGTCTCTGGAGGTAGTACCGGCCCGTGTTGCTGATCAACCTGGTCATGTTGTCCATGCTGCCCTTGTTGTTGCTGCCCAGTCCTGACAGATGCAGACGAGGTGCCCCTAAGAAAAGGGACAAGAAAACAATCAAACGACCGGACAGGAAAGATCAATGAAGTCAAAGGATACTGGAATGTCAAGCTAGAATTGAGAATCAACGAATTATGAGATCAAGGGGGAACATGTGTGATTGAGACATCCTATTAAACACCCCACAAGTCTGAAATCAGACCTGCATGGGCCACCACTAAAACCTTGTCACGCCCCAGAACCAGAATACTGGTATCACGCCCCAGAACCAGAATACTGGAGAGCGGGGGAATGACTCAGCCAGCTACGTATTACGGGTAGATGAATACCGTATAATACGATCAATGCTGTCTAACCAGACGAGGGGGTGCATACTACATAACGTCTTACTATGGTCATTACACATCTATTGTCTCAATCATTCGAATAAGAAACAGAAATAGAGAAAATGTAAGATAAAGCAGTAAGGCGTCCCAAATGCTCAGTCAAAATGTTCTTGATATCTGGCTTTACAAAACATAGCCAGATTGATGTAGCAAAAGTATACACAATTGTTATCAGCTGCAGTCTGACTTTAATTACAATTATGTAAAAGTAAGTACAAGACAATCCGACTAACATGTCGGTGCCAAACGGCCAAGTATAAAGTAAGATAACAAAACGAGCGGGGAAGTAAGAAACCCACTCGAGTCCTCCTGCGATCATCCCTCTAGTGTTGACCATCTTGGAGGTAGAAGTAAGCTGGATGCTCGGGGACCGGCTCTAAATCTGGCCATGCAAAACCAGAGAGGTTAGACCTCTAATAGCAAGTACCACAAGGAAGCACGACATGAGAACTAAAACCAGTAAGTAAGAGAATATAATAATAGATCTCTGCTTTCCACTAGGATTCACATCACATCACGACACTTCGAACCAACCTCCCAACCAAACAAGGACAAAAGTTGGCCCGTCATGTCCTGACATTCTGATCATCCCAGTTAGGTAACAAAGTAGGTACAGTGCACAAACAAATCAATTTAAACGGCCATTCAACTACTACGGTTTGCTATTGTGAGTCCCAAGTTATCCTGGGATAATGCAATTAGGGATTCCTCAGTTCTTACCATGTGCGAGCAAGGCTAGTCTATCCAGTCAATCATGTGCGCCATGCATGAATTAGACGAGTCCTAGCAGGATGCCCGTCAATATGCAATATACAATAATAATAAAAGCAGATACTGTTCCCTGCCCGTGTGGCAGTTTTACAGTATCTGTGGGAACCAGCCGGCCCGTCGGGTATTACTTGTCCCAAGGGGGCTGCCATGTAAGAACTCGGGAATCCATTCTCTCCATGCCATCATTATTTTATTTAACTTAATAGTCCCTACGTTGAGTGAAATCCCATGCCGTGGATCATGGTCATTCAAATGAGTACTTTCGTACGGGGTACGATATGCACAACTCTACAACGATACCAGTGCGGTTAGGTTGCAGGTCTTACATAGCGTAATACAACAATCAAATCTAACCACGGTAATCATGCCTTGACCATAAAGTACACATGCTTCTTTTGTAGAAAATAAATAAGTAAATAAATAAATAAATAAATAGATTGAAGCCTGCATGTGCATGTAAGTCAATATTCGGGATCAGCCAGTCGATTACAATAGTCCATAACATGAACGTGTTTCATTCATTCAATTCAATAAGACGACTAGCCAGTCTCTTAGTTCCGACTAGGAACGCATGATTAATTTAGTCAAGATAACCATTATTATCAATGGTGACAAGGCATGAAAGTCAATTAGTATTAAACGGGGGTCGAGTCTATAACTCTCATGGTCAAGTCCCAGTTATACTGGGTATCCCAAAAATCAATCGGGACACAAGGCACATTCCACATAACAATTGATATTAACAATATTATCATATCATGATTTTATCGAGTTTATGCCAAAAAGGCGTAAGGATATAAAATGGACGTTAAATATCTAATAAAATATCAATATACAGGGCTATAGAAGATCAGGGTAAGTAAGGTCAGCGTACGCTCAAGTCAGGCTACGCTCAAGTCAGCGTACGCTCAGGTCAAAGAGGCAGCGTATGGGCTCCATACGACTCCTCACCATCCAAGTCAGCGTATGCAAGTCATACGCTCCCCAAAGGCAGCGTATGGACTCCATACGACTCCTGACCATCCAAGTCAGCGTATGCAAGTCATATGCTCCCAAAAGGTAGCGTATGAACTCCATACGACTCCTGACCATTCAAGTCAGCGTATGCAAGTCATACGCTCCCAAAAGGTAGCGTATGAACTCCATACGATATACGCTTCCAAAAGGTAGCGTATGCAAGACACACGCTTCCTAAAAAGGTAGCGTATGGACTCCAGACTGCGCTGCGCTAACGAGCGCGCACAGCTCAGTGACGCAAGCTAAAAAGCTAGTGTACACTGCTCACTGTCTTCTCCAAACAGCAAGAACTCCATGGTTGCACCCCAAAGCTTCAAAGGTCCATAACTTGGTCAAAACAAGTCCAAATCCAACTTTCCAAAGGTCAAAATTGGGTAGAATAAAACTCTCTACAACATAGAACCATTAAAACTTGAAAACAAAGAAGTTGATAGATCAAAACCACCAAACTCCGAAAATAACTCATTTCTAGATCTACAAAAATTAAGACTTCGAAATGAAAAATGCCAAGTTCTAAACTCTCTTAGGATCACGAGAGGAAGATAAATGAACCATAAAAACATGGGTTCTCATGTGGAGCAAGTTGTACTTGCCTACGATTTGGTAGGTGGAGAGAGTAATGAAGAAGAAGAAGAGGAGTAATGGTGAGAATGTGAGTTTATGAGGAGAGAGAAAGAGATGTAAGCTTTAAATAGAAAAGGGGTGGTAGGTGGGAGTTAATGGGCCGGGTTACAGGGGGATCCAACAAAGCCAACCCGAGAACCCAACCTAGGCCGAACCACAATAGGCTAACTAAAGCAGAGAATAAAAGCAGGAAATAAAGTACAGAAATAAAATTACAGAAATATAATTGCAGGAAATAAATTAACATGAAAAATTTAAAGAGCAGATTAATTGATTAACATAAAATTAAAGGAATTTAAATACAGGATAATACATGATAAATATTAAATAAATACTCATGAGTTGTACATGTATAAAAATACGCATTCTGGGAACGGAGAGTGACAACTGGAGAGCGGGGGAATGACTCATCCAGCTACGTATTACGGGTAGATAAATACCGTATAATATGATCAATGCTGTCTACAAGACGAGGGGGTGCATACTACATAAAAGTCTCCCTATGGTCCCTTCACAACTATTGTCTCAATCATTCGAACAAGAAACAGAAATAGAGAACATGTGAGATAAAGCAGTAAGGCGTCCCAAACGCTCAGTCAAAATGTTCTTGATATCTGGCTTTACAAAATACAGCCAGATGATGTAGTAAGTATACACAATTGTTATAAGCTGCAGCCTGACTTAGTTACAATTATGCAAAGTAGGTGCAAGACAATCCGACTAACATGTCGGTGCCAAACGGCAAAGTATAAAGTATTTAACAGAACGAGCGGGGAAGTAAGAAACCCACTCGAGTCCTCCTGCGATCATCGCTCTAGTATTGACCATCTTGGAGGTAGAAGTAAGCTGGATCCTCGGGGACCGGCTCTAAATCTGGCCATGCAAAACCAGAGAGGTTAGACCTCTAATAGCAAGTACCGCAAGGGAGCACGATATGAGGAATGAAACCAGTAATAGGAAACATAATAAATAGATCTCTGCTGACTACTGGAATTCACATCACATCACGACACTTCGAACCAACCTCCCAACCAAACAAGGACAGAAGTTGACCCGTCATGTCCTGATATTCCGATCATCATAGTCAGTCATCAGAGTAGGTACAGTACACAAACAAATCAATTTAAATGGCCATGCAACTACTACGGCTTGCTACTGTAAGTTCCAGGTTATCCTGGAATTATGTAATAGAGGATTCCTCAGTTCTTACTATGTGCAAGCAAGGCTAGTTTACCCAGTCAATCAATTACGCCAATCATGAATTAGACGAGTCCCAGCGGGACGTCCGTCATCAATATACAATATACAATTGATAATATAACTAGATACCGCTCCCTGTCCATGTGGCAGATTTGCAGTATCTGTTGGGACCAACCGGCCTGTCGGGCACTACTAGTCCCAAGAGGGTTGCCATGTAAGAACTCGGGAATCCATTCTCTCCATACAATCATTATTTTATTTAACTTAATAGTCTCTACATTGAGTGAAGTCCCATGCCGTGGGTCATGGTCATTCAAATGAGTACTTTCGTACGGGGTACGATATGCACAACTCTGCAACGATACCAGTGCGGTCAGGTTGTAGGTCTTACATAGCGTAATACAACAATCAAAACTAACCACGGAGTAATCATGCCTTGACCATAAAGTACACATGCTATTTTTGTAAGATAAATAAATAACTAAATAAATAATTAATTAGTTTGAAGCCTGTATGTGCCTGTATGCCAATATTCGAGATTAGCCAGTCGATTGCAATAGTTCATAGTTAATATGAACGTGTCTCATTCATTCAATTCAATAAGACGACTAGCCAGTCTCTTAGTTCCAACTAGGAAGCATGATCAATTATTTAAATTAAGATATCAATCCTTGTTTATTAATGCCAAGATAACAATCAATGTAAATTAATGTAAAAATGCCAACTAATGCTAATAAATGCCAAGACAATTAATCAATGTCAATCAGTGTCAATTCATGACAAGAATCAATCAAAAAGGCATTAGAGCCAGAGTTCATGCGGCTCGCGAGACTTGGGTTTCATGCGGCCGGGGATGAATAAGTTACATGCGGTTGGACAAGGGTGATTCCATGCGGCCAAGTTAGCAAAGCCTCATGCGGCTAGAAACTAAAGGGACCTCATGCGGCTAATTAAGTCAGGGTCCCTATGCGGCTATGGTAAGTCATGCAGCTCATGCGGCTGAGAATGGTCAGCGCCATGCGGCTGAGAAATCTCATGCGCCATGCGGCTGATATATATATATATATATATATATATATATATATATATATATATATATATATATATATATATATAAACTTCATGTGGTCGGAAAGTCGACGGTTCATGCGGCTTAATTAAGCCCAAGCTTATGCGGCTAGATAGGACTCGGGTCCTTATATAGCCAGAATATAAATTCAAATGCCACGTGGCCAGGACTCCATGCGGCCAACACTTCATGCGGCCAACACTTCATGCGGCTCCAGAAGACTTGCCGCATAAAAAACTTATGCGGTCAAGCATTGTCATGCGGCCAGGATCTGTTCTTCTTCTCCGAATTTTCTAAGGACAGAACCATCGAAATCCTTGCTTCCAAGCTCTCTAAATCCTTCATTCCAAGCCCAAATCTGAACTTCCATAGGTCAAAATGGGGTAGAACGAAATTCTCTACAACATGGAACCATCAAAACTTAAAGATAACAAAGTTTACTAGATCAAAACCTAAAAAATCCGAAAATATATTAAACTTAGATCTACAAGAAATGAACCATGAAAATTAAAAATGCTAAGTACTAAAGAGGCTTAAGATCAAGTAAGAAAGATGATGGAACGATAATAATGGTGATCCATCAAGAAGCAAGTTTGGCACTTGCCTTGGTGGCTGGTAGTTGGGAAGGAGTTATGAGGAAGAAGAAGATTAATGGTAAAGTAATAAAGAGAGAGAAAGGGGATGGCTTTAAATGGAAGGGGTGGTGGTAGGTGGGGGTTTATTTCGGTTCATGATGAACCAACATACTAAACCAATTCAAGCTGAACCTAAAGTAAAGCTAAAGCAGAGTATGAAAGCAGAAAATAAAATATAGAAATAAAATTACAGAAAATTAATTAACATAAAATTAAAGGAATTTAAATACAGAACAATACATGATAAATATTAAATAAATATATTCCAGCAGTACATGTATTTAGAATACGTATTCTGGGAACGGGAAGTGACAGTAACCTCTCCATGCCCAATAGAACATGTATCCACCGTTCCTGATATTCTTCCAGTTAATGGTCCTCCCTTGAACTAAAAGCTAGATGCCTAGTAGATAAATCCTTGAACTAATAGCATAAAACTTTATGGTAGGAATACAATAACTAATATCAAAATGCCTTCAAGCCTATTTTACATGCTGAGTCCTCGACCAGCTGGCGCTTGAGGCCCTTGGTGAACGGATCCGCCAGGTTTTTCTGACTCCGAACATCAATTACTGTAATTATACCTCTCTTAATAAGATCGTGTACTGCCCTGTGCTTTAACCGCACAGTCCTCTTCTTTCCGTTGAAGAGGTCATTTGATGCCACCGCCGTAGTCGCCTGGTTGTCGCAGTATATCGGTATTGCCGGTATTTGCGCCCCAACCACTGGAAGATCATACATGAGCTCCCGAAGCCATTCTGCTTCCTCGGCTGCGGTGTCAAGTACAAAGAACTCAGATTCCATGGATGACCGCGAGAGCATTGTCTGCTTCTTCGACTTCCATGATATAGCAGCTCCACCCATTGTAAAAATATATCCACCTGTTGTCACGCCCCAGTACCGAAATACGGAGACGGACTAGGCCAGCTACACCATATGAGGTACGTAACGTCATACGGCGATCGTGGCTGTCGAGAGACTAGGGGGTACATGCTACAATCAAGTCTCCTATGGTCCCACAGAGTTCTATGTCTCAATCAATCAAATCACATCAGCAAATAGATGAACATTAAAGATAAAACAGTAAGGCGTCCCCGACGCTGTATCAAAATGATCATGAGAGACTAGCTTCATAATTTAGCTATCTCAGAGAGTCAGGAGTACAGAATTATACACAGCTGCAGTCTGTTTAATTACAATTATGTACTGACACAAAATATCAAGTAATCCGGCTAACAGATGCCGGTGGCTAAACGCCGCAAAAGTATAAGCAGGAGTGGTGGAGAAGGAACCCACTCGAGTCCCCGAACTGCTATGCTCCTAGTATGCACCATGGATGTCAGGGAGGAAGATCGTGTTCTCTGGCTCTGCTACGGGATCTGGCCAAACAAAACCAGCGGGGTCAGCCCCGAATAGCAAGTACCGCCAAAGGGGCACAAGAGTTAAGATTAAAAACCCAGTTAAATGGAATGATTGATAATAGTAATACTTATGCTACCATTATAGGGTAACGCCACATCCTCGAACCCATATGGTACCCTTACAACCAAACAAGGACAAAAGGTACCGCATGGAGTCGGGACGCGTCGTACTCTATAACTTTCGCATAAGTTAAAGGGTATAAACAATAAAATCTCCTGATCGTGACATCGGTCGACAGCCCATCGTGGCACAATAACCAACCCAACAATCAAACAAGAACATGGGTTGGATCATGCACCATGATAGACCATGTTCCTCAGTCATTCACAGAAGTAGCACTTCACAACCAGAATAAGTCTTCCGTTCACAACTTCGGTCCACAGCCTGTCATAGTACGATAACCAACCCAACAATCAAACAAGAACATGGGTTGGATCACGTACCATGACAGTCTGCTTCTCTCAGTTATTCACGGAAGGTAATAGGATACAAGCAAGTCGTTTTCACGGCCAATCAAGTCTACGAGTTTCTAGTGGGACGAGGTTATCCTCGCATCATGTTAATAGGAAATCCTCAGATCGTATCTTTCCAGCAAGGCTAGCCAACCCAGGGGTTCGCGTAGACAGGTATGATTGAGCACAGGTCCCTCGCAAGGCCACCTTGCTAAAACATATAATATATAGCAGGAATTAATCGGATACAGTCATCCACTCGTTGCAGATGACACAGTATCCGTGGAGACCAGCCGGCGCGTCAAGACAGTATCTCAAGGCGGCTGGTGTAACACGATCTCGGGATTCTTGCCCTCCCCATGCATCTAGTATATTTAGTTGCCTAATTTAACCCTAGGTGAAATCTTAGATTTTCATGCTGTGGCCTGCATGATTATCCTCCTAAAGTAGTACTTTAGTACGAGTACCCCAAAGAGGATCCATGTCAATCAATATGTCAACATGTTCTACCCTCCTTAGTGTAATGCATCATTGCAAATACGCCACGTGGAGTTACGAGTCATTTGTCGAGCATGAACAAGAACTGGGACATTCAGGTACATGTATCAGGTAGGAACACTTTGTTCTCCGGGTCACATTAGTGCTCATATCATGCTCGGGACAAAAGGCGTAAGGATATAAAATGGGCATATAATATATATATATATATATATATATATAATAATAATAAGGTAACAATATAGGGCACAAAAGTCCATGCTGCTCGAGGGGAGTGAGTCCATGCGGCCGGGTCAATACTGGTTCATGCGGCTGGGACTACACGCTCATGCGGCTCAGAGAGCCCCAAGGCGCATGCGGCTGGAAGGTCGGGTTCATAAGGACGAAGGGGTGTCAGCGTATGCGGCTGGTGTGGGCAATACATATGCGACTGGATGAAGGATGGGCCTTATGCGGCCCAAAAACAGTAGCGCATATGCGGCTGGGTACAAAAGAACTCATGCGGCTCGAAGGCTAGCCGCATGAAGTCCATGTTACAGGGGATCATGCGGCTGAGTCTGAACAAGGCTTATGCGGCTCAATTACTTGCCGCATGAAGATTCATGCGGTCAAGTACTCAAGCAAGTCTTATGCGGCTAGGAAGGACTTTCCATGCGGCTGAGCTCGAACGAGTCTCATGCGGCTGGAAAGGCCATGCGGCTCAGAGGCTTGCCGCATGAGGATTCATGCGGTCAAGTACTGCTCTTCTTCTCCACTTGTCCGAGAAGAGGAGCCAAGCAACCATGGCTTCCAAACTACACAAAACCTTCATCCGGAGCCCAAATCGGAACTTCCTTAGGTCAAAATGGGGTAGAACAAAATTCTCTACAACATGGAACCATCAAAACTTAAAAATAATAAAGTTTGCTAGATCAAAACCAAGAAAATCCGAAAATGGTTAAAACCTAGATCTACAAAGATTAAAGCTTCAAAATGGAAAACTTCAAGTTCTAAACTAGTATAGAATAAGGTGAAGAACATATTTTGACAAATAATTTTGTAAGAAAATATCAACAACATTTATGGATCCATCTCTTGAGCAAGTTGGTACTTGTCTTGGTTGGTGGAGGAAAGTAAATGAGAGAAAATAAATGAGAGGAGAGAGAATGAGTTGAGTTATTATATAGAATCTTGAACCCATGGGTTCATGATGAACCAAGGTGAACCAAGAATAGGTTTCCCAAATGAGCCAAAACTGTAGGCCCAAATGCAGAAAATAAATTACGAAATAATAGTGTGTCGAATATTTTGGGAAATGCATGAAGAAATACAGCAAATAAATACAGTATAAATACAAGGTAAATACGGTTTATCGGTTTACGTATTAAAATACGTATTCCAGGATCGGGGAGTGACATCTCTACCCTTCTTAGAAAATTTCGTCCTCGGAATTCCAGCCAAGACAGGATAGTGAAATCAGGGCAAGCAAGGCACAATCATATACAAGTTAACTATCATAGCAGTTATTATCATACATCACAAGGTGCAAAATAAGCAGGTGCAGATAAGCATGGAATCGTGTCAATAAGGTGCAAAAATATACCTTATCAGTCAAACAAATGCGGATATCGAGATCTGATCTCGTCCTCGCGCTCCCAGGTTGACTCTCCCGGAGAGTGATGGTTCCAAGAAACACGGACAAGGCTGATCGTCCGATTCTTGAGTACCTTCTCTCGCCGGTCTATAATAGATACGGGTTGTTCCTCGTAAGTTAGGTCGGTACCAACGACTAACTCAGAATGATCGAGGACATGACTCGGATCCGGGACATACCCACGTAACTGGGACACATGAAACACATCATGTATGCCAGTTAACGAAGGCGGAAGGGCAAGTCGATAAGCCACATCGCCTACCCGAGCGAGAATCTTAAAAGGACCAACGTATCTTGGACTAAGCTTTCCTCGGGTTCCAAATCTGATGATACCCCGAGTAGGTGAAATCCGCAGAAACACTTGGTCGTCCGCTCTGAACTCTAGAGGCCTACGATGCTGATCTGCCCAATGACGATGTCGGTCCTGCGCAACTCGAAGGCGCTCTCTGACCAACTTAACTATCTCCACAGTCTGTGTGATCATCTCTGGTCCCAACAACTTTCGTTCTCCTACGTCGTCCCATGCCAAAGGGGACCTGCACTTCCTTCCGTACAATGCTTCGAACGGGGCCATCTGAATGCTAGCCTGATAGCTGTTGTTATAGGAGAACTCCACTAGATGAAGGTGATCCTCCCAAGATCTGCCAAAATCCAAGGTACACGCCCGTAGCATATCTTCTAACGTCTGAATGGTTCTTTCTGATTGCCCGTCAGTTTGTGGATGATAAGCAGTACTGAATCTCAACTTGGTTCCTAAACTTTGGTGTAAGCTCCGCCAAAAATGGGAAGTAAACCGCGTATCCCGATCTGATACTATACTAACTGGAACACCGTGCTGCCTTACTATCTGCTTCATGTACATTTCTGCTAACTGCTCAGTAGTTTGTCCAACTAGGAAGGGAAGGAAATGAGCGACCTTCGTGAGTCGATCTACTATTACCCAGACTGCATTCTTGCCAGCCGGGGATCTAGGTAAACCGGTCACGAAATCCATCGTGATGTGCTCCCATTTCCATTCTGGGATAGGAAGCGGCTGTAGCAACCCTGCTGGTCTCTGCTGCTCGGCTTTCACCTGCTGACATACCAGACACTTGGATACAAATATCGCTATCTCTCTTTTCATGCCATTCCACCAAAAGTACTACCTGATATCTCGATACATCTTCGTTCCTCCTGGATGAATGGAGTAAATAGAACTATGAGCTTCGGACATAACTTCTTGCCGAAGGTCTCCACTCGGTACACAGAGTCTGTTTCCAAACCTGAGCGTACCATCTTCATGAATCACTAACTCCTTCCTACGGCCTGATTCACACTCCGACTGCAACTTCTGAATCTATGGATCTCCTGCTTGTGCTGCCCTTATCCTCTCTACTAAGGTTGACTGAATCTGCATACTGGTCATTCTTCCTATATCCCTTGGCAAAACTACTTCGATTCCCATACTCTGAAGGTCTTCTAAAATATGCTTCTGTGAGGTCAAGATAAAGGCACTGTCTCTCCTACTCAGTGCATCTGCAACTATATTCGCCTTGCCTGGATGATACTGAAGATCCAAGTCAAAATCCTTCAGTAGTTCTAACCATCTTCTTTGCCTCATGTTCAAATCTCGCTGCGTGAACACGTATTTCAAACTCTTATGATCAGTATAAATCTCTACCCGATCCCCGTACAAATAATGCCTCCACAACTTGAGTGAAAACACCACAGCTGCTAACTCCAAATCGTGAGTCGGGTAATTCTTCTCATGGTTTCGAAGCTGTCGAGACGCATATGCTATCACCTTTCCATGCTGCATCAATACACATCCAAGACCCTTCCCAGATGCGTCACAATATACTGTAAAGCCTCCCGCTCCTACCGGAAGCGTCAAGATCGGGGCTGAGATCAACCTCTTCTTCAATTCTTCAAATGATGCCTGACAGCTAGCTGACCAAACAAACTCTACATCCTTGTGCGTCAAACGCGTTAAGGGCGCAGAGATCTTGGCAAAGTCCGCCACGAACCTTCTGTAGTAACCAGCTAATCCCAAGAAATTTCGCACTTCTGCAACCGTTCTCGGGACTGGCCAATGCTCTACGGCCTCAATCTTCTTCGGATCCACTGACACTCCTGCCCCAGAAATTACATGCCCCAGGAACGAAATGTGATCTAACCAGAATTCACACTTGTCGAGCTTCGCATAAAGTTGATGCTCCCTCAATGTCTGCAAGACAGTCCTAAGATGTTTCTCATGCTCCTCTTCACTGCTGGAATAGACAAGAATGTCATCTATGAACACTACCACAAATTTATCCAAGTACGGCAGAAAGATGCGGTTCATTAAATCCATGAATACTGCGGGGGCGTTGGTTAGTCCAAAGGGCATTACTAAAAACTCATAATGCCCGTATCTAGATCTGAATGCTGTCTTCGGTATGTCTTGCTCCCGGACTCTTACTTGATAGTATCCCGACCGAAGATCGATCTTGGAAAAGACACTGGCCTTGCTCAACTGGTCAAACAGGTCATCAATCCTTGGTAGCGGGTACTTATTCTTCACTGTTACTGCATTCAGCTTGCGGTAGTCGATGCACATCCTCGTCGACCCATCCTTCTTGGGAACTAGAATCACTGGCGCGGCCCATGGCGATTTACTGTCTTGGATGAATCCTTTAGACTTCAACTCTTCTTCATGTTGATACAACTTATCCTGTTCTGATGGCGACATTCTGTAAACTTTGTCTGCAATAGGCCTCGTTCCAGGGTTCAACTCAATGCTAAATTCTACCTCTCTGACTGGGGGTATCCCTGGGAGCTCATCAGGAAAAACGTCGAGAAAATCTTCGACCACTCTCGGAATCTGTCATGGCTCTGACACTGCTGCTGAGATGACGCCTCCGGCCTGATTCTTCAAGGTTCGAGTAAAGATGAACTGCTCCATCCCAGGAATGCTGAATATGACCCTACCTCCTCTACAATCAATGGTCGCATGACTGTCTCTCAACCAGTCCATGCCAAGAACAACATCAAAATTCCCCATAGGGAATTCAATCAATGACGCGGGCAGTAAATGCCCACACACCTCTACCGGACATGAAAAGTGCACTCTGCTAACTTCTACGAGCCCATTGCCGGTGAGTATATCCATCCTCTCCGGCAATGTCTCAAACTCTAATCCAATCCGTGTAGCATATTGCGCAGAGATGAATGAATGAGTAGCGCCTGAATCAAACAATGCTACAGCGGGAAATGAGGTGACGAGAATTTTACCTGCCACCACGTCACTAGACGCTAGAGCCTCTCCCAAGGTCAATGTGAGAGTCTGGCCCCGCGGAGCCCCTTGTTGCGGCCTTCCTCGACCATGCTGTTGCTGCCTCTGAGGGCCTTCGGCTTCCTGTGCCTGGCGGAACATCTGAGCCTGCGTTGGTAGACGCTGGGCTAGGGGCCTCACTGCTAATACTGGCCCTCCACTCGGGGTTGCCACCGGAGCTGGCAACGCTGGAAACTGTTGAGCTGGCCCTCCTGGCCTCCGCATCATAGGACAAGTAGAAATACGGTGGTCTGAACTACCACACCTCAAGCATAAGTCATTCGCTGACCGGCACACCTCCCTCGTGTGCCCTGCCTTTCCACAGAATGTACAGTCCTGGGGTGCTCCCTGACGCTGTTGCTGGTTTCTCGGCTGCTGATGCCGAACTGGCACTGTATTAGTTGACACGACCGTCCTCCGCGGTGCTCCTGCATCATGAATACGTACACCGGGTGCTGGTGCCGATGTTCGCTGCATTGCTCCTCCTCCAACCTGGGAATGAGATCTCTTCTGACCTCCTGCCCTCGATGCCAACCTCTGCTGGATAAGCTCGTGCCTCCGAGCTGCCGTCAAGACAGCGTCAAACGTCTGGTAGTCGTGTCCTTCCACAAGCTGCAATAATTCCAAATGAAGTCCCTGCTGGAACCTCATAGCTTTCTCTGGCTCCGTTGCCACCATTGATGGTGCGAAACGGCACAATCTGCAGAACTCTGCTGCATACCCATCTACGGTCTTGCCTGCTTGCTTGAGACTGGTGAACTTCTGCTGGAGCTCATATCGAGCTACTACGCCAAAATACTTGGCCTTGAATCTGTCACTGAAGGTGGTCCAACGAACAGGGCGTCTTGTACCAACTTCTTCTGATGCCCACCAGTCGCGGGCAAGATCCTGAAGTACCAGTTTGACCTGATCAACCTTCTCATCATCTGGAACCTTGGCTGCCACAAGAATGGCTTCGATGTCTTGAATCCATGCATCTGCAGTGATGGCATCCTCCGTGCCATCAAAATACCTCGGGTTCAAGCGACGGAACCTTCCTGATGCTCCCGAGTCAACCCCGGCACTCCTCTCAAGAGCTAACTGAATCCCTTGGTTCAGCAACACGTTCTGCTCCTGCTGTCGAGTCTGTTGCTGTTGGTTAGTGACAAGAACCCCCCGGATGATCTCCAGGAGTGCTATGGCGTCTGGTACTGCCGTTGCTGCTGGTGCTGCAGGAGTTTCAATAACCGGCGGCTGCACTGCCTCTGGTTCCATTTCTGCTCGTGCCTGCACTGGAGAAGGTTCTCTCTCCTGTTGCTGCCCAGTCGAGCCATGCTCTTGCTGCTCTTCCTCATGGGCCTCACCTGCTACTGAGAATGAAGCACCCCTATAGAGAAGAATATAAGATTATCAAGTCCGGACGAGGAAGATTTCGAGGATGTAAGTCAGGTTAGAGATCAAGGCAAGGACAGAGAATTCGAAACAGAATTTCAAGGGGAACAAGTCTTGATTGAGACTCCTAATAATTCGCAATACCCCACAAGTCTGAAAATCGGACCTGCATGGGCCACCACTAAAACCTTGTCACGCCCCAGTACCGAAATACGGAGACGGACTAGGCCAGCTACACCATATGAGGTACGTAACGTCATACGGCGATCGTGGCTGTCGAGAGACTAGGGGGTACATGCTACAATCAAGTCTCCTATGGTCCCACAGAGTTCTATGTCTCAATCAATCAAATCACATCAGCAAATAGATGAACATTAAAGATAAAGCAGTAAGGCGTCCCCGACGCTGTATCAAAATGATCATGAGAGACTAGCTTCATAATTTAGCTATCTCAGAGAGTCAGGAGTACAGAATTATACACAGCTGCAGTCTGTTTAATTACAATTATGTACTGACACAAAATATCAAGTAATCCGGCTAACAGATGCCGGTGGCTAAACGCCGCAAAAGTATAAGCAGGAGTGGTGGAGAAGGAACCCACTCGAGTCCCCGAACTGCCATGCTCCTAGTATGCACCATGGATGTCAGGGAGGAAGATCGTGTCCTCTGGGGATCTGGCCAAACAAAACCAGCGGGGTCAGCCCCGAATAGCAAGTACCGCCAAAGGGGCACAAGAGTTAAGATTAAAAACCCAGTTAAATGGAATGATTGATAATAGTAATACTTATGCTACCATTATAGGGTAACGCCACATCCTTGAACCCATATGGCACCCTTACAACCAAACAAGGACAAAAGGTGCCGCATGGAGTCGGGACGCGTCGTACTCTATAACTTTCACATAAGTTAAAGGGTATAAACAATAAAATCTCCTGATCGTGACATCGGTCGACAGCCCATCGTGACACAATAACCAACCCAAGAATCAAACAAGAACATGGGTTGGATCATGCACCATGATAGACCATGTTCCTCAGTCATTCACAGAAGTAGCACTTCACAACCAGAATAAGTCTTCCGTTCACAACTTCGGTCCACAGCCTGTCATAGTACGATAACCAACCCAACAATCAAACAAGAACATGGGTTGGATCACGTACCATGACAGTCTGCTTCCCTCAGTTATTCACGGAAGGTAATAGGATACAAGCAAGTCGTTTTCACGGCCAATCAAGTCTACAAGTTTCTAGTGGGACGAGGTTATCCTCGCATCATGTTAATAGGAAATCCTCAGATTGTATCTTTCCAGCAAGGCTAGCCAACCCAGGGGTTCGCGTAGACAGGTATGATTGAGCACAGGTCCCTCGCAAGGCCACCTTGCTAAAACATATAATATATAGCAGGAATTAATCGGATACAGTCATCCACTCGTTGCAGATGACACAGTATCCGTGGAGACCAGCCGGCGCGTCAAGACAGTATCTCAAGGCGGCTGGTGTAACACGATCTCGGGATTCTTGCCCTCCCCATGCATCTAGTATATTTAGTTGCCTAATTTAATCCTAGGTGAAATCTTAGATTTTCATGCTGTGGCCTGCATGATTATCCTCCTAAAGTAGTACTTTAGTACGAGTACCCCAAAGAGGATCCATGTCAATCAGTATGTCAACATGTTCTACCCTCCTTAGTGTAATGCATCATTGCAAATATGCCACGTGGAGTTACGAGTCATTTGTCGAGCATGAACAAGAACTGGGGCATTCAGGTACATGTATCAGGTAGGAACACTTTGTTCTCCGGGTCACATTAGTGCTCATATCATGCTCGGGACAAAAGGCGTAAGGATATAAAATGGGCATATAATATATATATATATAATAATAATAATAATAATAAGGTAACAATATAGGGCACAAAAGTCCATGCGGCTCGAGGGGAGTGAGTCCATGCGGCCGGGTCAATACTGGTTCATGCGGCTGGGACTACACGCTCATGCGGCTCAGAGAGCCCCAAGGCGCATGCGGCTGGAAGGTCGGGTTCATGCGGACGAAGGGGTCTCAGCGTATGCGGCTGGTGTGGGCGATACATATGCGACTGGATGATGGATGGGCCTTATGCGGCCCAAAAACAGTAGCGCATATGCGGCTGGGTACAAAAGAACTCATGCGGCTCGAAGGCTAGCCGCATGAAGTCCATGCGACAGGGGATCATGCGGCTGAGTCTGAACAAGGCTTATGCGGCTCAATTACTTGCCGCATGAAGATTCATGCGGTCAAGTACTCAAGCAAGTCTTATGCGGCTAGGAAGGACTTTCCATGCGGCTGAGCTCGAACGAGTCTCATGCGGCTGGAAAGGCCATGCGGCTCAGAGGCTTGCCGCATGAGGATTCATGCGGTCAAGTACTGCTCTTCTTCTCCACTTGTCCGAGAAGAGGAGCCAAGCAACCATGGCTTCCAAACTACACAAAACCTTCATCCGGAGCCCAAATCGGAACTTCCTTAGGTCAAAATGGGGTAGAACAAAATTCTCTACAACATGGAACCATCAAAACTTAAAAATAATGAAGTTTGCTAGATCAAAACCAAGAAAATCCGAAAATGGTTAAAACCTAGATCTACAAAGATTAAAGCTTCAAAATGGAAAACTTCAAGTTCTAAACTAGTATAGAATAAGGTGAAGAACATATTTTGACAAATAATTTTGTAAGAAAACATCAACAACATTTATGGATCCATCTCTTGAGCAAGTTGGTACTTGCCTTGGTTGGTGGAGGAAAGTAAATGAGAGAAAATAAATGAGAGGAGAGAGAATGAGTTGAGTTATTATATAGAATCTTGAACCCATGGGTTCATGATGAACCAAGGTGAACCAAGAATAGGTTCCCCAAATGAGCCAAAACTGTAGGCCCAAATGCAGAAAATAAATTACGAAATAATAGTGTGTCGAATATTTTGGGAAATGCATGAAGAAATACAGCATAATAAATACAGTATAAATACAAGGTAAATACGGTTTATCGGTTTACGTATTAAAATACGTATTCCAGAATCGGGGAGTGACACCTGTGGACCTCTCGCTCTCCAAATCTGAGCACCAGTTGGCATCACTGAAGCCTTCCACTACCTGCGGATCTCCGCTGTAGCACAGTGCATATGTCTGAGTCTTCTTGAGATATCTCATAACCCGTTTCACAGCCTTCCAGTGTTCAACACCAGGGTTGCTCGTGAAACGACTCAGCATTCCCACGACGAAAGCTTTGGCAGGCCTTGTGGCAGTAGTAGCATACATCAAACTCTCGATTACGCTTGCATACTCCAGCTGCCTGACGCTTTTCCTTGAATTAGGCTTCAGCTTTAGATCACACCTGTACGGCATATCGATCCCTGGAAGATCTTGATACCCATAACGAGTGATCATTTTCTCAATATAATGAGATTGTGACAGCGCTAGTCTAGTGTCTGTCCGGATGATCTTAATCCCTAAGATCACATCAGCTTCTTCCAAGTCCTTCATACTGAACTTGCTCGAGATGAGCCTCTTTGTCTCCGTGACACAGCTCATATCCGTACCTAGGATAAGCATGTCGTCCACATACAGACAAACGATCATACCTCTTCCATCAGCGAACTTCGTATAAACACACTTGTCCGTCTCGCTGACCATGTAGCCATTTGACCTTATAACCTTGTCAAATTTCTCATGCCACATCTTGGGAGCCTGTTTAAGACCATACAAAGATTTCACCAACTTGCAGACTTTGTCTTCAAGACCCTTGACGAAAAATCCCTCTGGTTGTTGCATGTATATCTCTTCGGTCAGCTCGCCATTTAGGAAAGCCGTTTTCACATCCATCTGATGTATCACCATCTTATATATCGCTGCGAGAGCAATCAACATTCTGATGGTAGTCATCCGTGCTACTGGAGCATACGTGTCAAAGTAGTCGATTTCCTGCTTCTGAGAAAATCCTCCCTTGGCTACTAGCCTAGCCTTGAACTTGTCAATAGTTCCGTCTGCTTTCATCTTCTTCTTGAAGATCCATTTGCATCTGATAGGTTTCGCTCCTTCAGGAAAATCAACCAACACCCAAGTATTATTTGAGGTGATGGAATCAATTTCATTGTCAATCGCCTCCTTCCAGAAAACTATATCTCTGGTCTTCATCGCCTCATCATAGGTAAGCGGATCTGCTTTCACATGATATGTGACAAAGTCACTTCCGAAGTCCTTCGGCCTCCTCACTCGCTTCGTTGACGGCTCAGCGAGATCTGGTTCAACCGTTGTTTCAACAACATCTTCTTGGACCACATCTTCATTGAAGACCTGCGCACCCTCATTATTCTCTGGAACATCCGCAAGAACAATATTCTTGTGCCTTGCAAATTTGTCTTCAAAATATTCTGCGTCGCGAGATTCAATGATATGATTTGACTCAATATCAAGAAATCTCCGAGCATCACTCTTCTCGGCATACCCCAAGAAGATTGTCTTAGTAGTCCTTGTCCCAAGCTTCTGAATCTTCAGATCTGGAAGCTTGACATATGCCAGACACCCCCACAATCGAATGACTTAGGTCTGATCTTGAACCAGAGTTCATGAGGAGTAACGTCTGAAGTTGCATGAGGCACTCTATTTAGAATAAAAGTGGCCGTTAATGCAGCTTCTCCCCAGTAGCACTTAGGAAGACCAGCAGTCAACAATATTGAGTTAATCATTTCTGTTAACGTTTTGTTCTTCCTCTCTGCTACTCCGTTTGATTGAGGAGAGTACGGAGCCGTAGTCTCATTGACAATTACATGTTCTTTACAGAACGATGCGAATTCATGAGACATGTACTCCCCACCTCGATCACTTCTTATTCTTTTGAGTTGTTGTCCAGTCTGCCGCTCAGCTTCGGCTTTGAACTCCTTGAACTTCTCAAATGCTTCGTCTTTAGCCTTCAGCAAGTAGACGAACGCATACTTTGAGAAGTCATCGATGAAGGTTATAAAATACTTCATCCCGGCCTTTGTAGAAAAATGTTTGAAGTCACAGATATCTGAGTGTACTAACTCCAGAAGATCTGTACTTCGATTAACCCGAGGAAAGGGTTTCCTTGTGATCTTAGTTTGAGCACAAACTTCACATTTCTCTACCTTACCCCCACACTTGGAGATAAGTCCTAGACTAGACATTTTGTTAATTCGTTTAGAATGAACATGTCCTAGCCTATTATGCCACAACTCATAAGTATAAGCAGAATGAGTGATTGTATTAACAACATTGAACTGATTTACAAGCTAAATTTTGAACATTTCTTCGGTATAAAAAGCTTTTCCGAAATATGTTCTCCTGATAGACATCACCATCTGGCCAGCATTGATGTCCATCCGGAGGCCTGCTTTGCAGAGTAGGCCTCCTGAGATCAGGTTCTTGGCGATAGCAGGTACATGCTTCATGCCTTGAAGCGTCAGAGACTTGCCAGAAGTCAGCTTCAATACCACTGTCCCGATCCCCAGCACTTCAGCTTGTGCCTGGTTCGCCACCATAACCACATCAGAAGTAGGGGTGTAGGTGGTGAACCACTCTTTGCTGGAGCAAACATGGCAGGTGGCTCCAATGTCTACCGACCAGTCAGCATCAGTTCCTACCGTATCAACCTGTGCAATCATAGCAACAACATCAGTGATCATAGTTACCTTACTAGGCTCTCCTTGCTCCGATTGCTTGGCTTTTGTTTTGTACTCATTCTTAAAGTGACCCTTCTTGCCACACTTGAAGCAAGGCATTTGAGACTGTGGCTTCTTTTTCTTGAAAGAAGTTTCCTTGACTTTTAGATTGTCAGGGTCCTTCTTCTTGCTGTGGGAAGCCGCCTGCTTTCCCCTTGGTTCCTTGGTATGAACCATATTGGCGTTAGCCAATTGCTTGGACAGTACGTCCACCTTCAATTGAGCACGCATCTGGTCCTCAACATAGATTTTCTGCAGGAGATCTTCAAGGGTGATCTCCAGCTTCTTCCTATGCATATTTGCATAGAACTTGCTCCACCCAGCGGGGAGCTTTGAGACAATCCCTGCAACAACAAACTTGTCGGGGAGGGGAATCGTCTCGTCTTCCAGCTTTTATCGCAGTTTCAGGAACTCCTTTACCTGCGGCAGCATAGACTTTTCGTCCTCAAAGAACCACTTGTGATATCTTTCAACCACAAAGATTTTACTGCGGTTCTTGTCTTCTTCGTAGAGTTTTTCTAGAGCCTCCCATATGTCTCTAGCGATAGTCTTCTTAGAATAGGATTCTGCAAGGGAATCTTCCATAGCATTCAGGATAAGCAGTCTGCAAATACTATTTTTCTTTCTCTATTTTGCTTGAAGTTTAATAGCCGCGGTGATTGCGGCAGCAGACCCAACATCTGGAACAGTAGGTTCTTCCTCCAGAAGCACGTGATCTACGTCTTTGAGTTGAAGGGTAAGATATACCTTCCTCTCCTAGACTTGGTAATGTTCTCCATCAAACTTTTCTAACTTGCAAAAGTCAGAATTGAAGAGTGAAACATTAACGTTTTCCATCGTAGCCTTAAAGCTTTGAGATTGTTAAAGTCGAGGCACAATTTTTCGATGGAAAATTGAGAATTCGTAACAGTTGTAAAAACAATCGTTATTACGTAACACTTCACAGAAGTACGTAACAGAAATTCCACTAATGCAACACTTCACAAAAGGTGCACAGATTTCTACTAACGCAAACACTTCACCGAATGTGCGTTAGTAGAATTCTGATATGAAGAAGGTGAGCAACACTTCACAGAAGGTGCACAAATTTCTACCAACGCAAACACTTCACCGAAGGTGCGTTAATAGAATTCTGATAAACGAAGAAGGTGACAGGCGAAAGATGGAAAAACTCCTGCTAGGTTGAATGATCACCGTTGCTCAAAGCTTTATTCGTCCCACACGAATAGCTTCCAGGAACCAGCAAGTTCGTCGGAGAACATAGAACACTCTTGCTCTTCTGACTCCTCGGATGAACACGAACTCCCGTGCAAAACTCAACGCTGGTATAATACCTCTCTTCTCTCTCACAGCTTCTAAGCACTTGTAAACTTTCTGTCTACTACTTGTGTATTAGTTCCTTACTGTGAGAGAGAAGGAGGAGACATTATATAGGCCCCTGCAACAACTGCCCGGTTAGCACAAAGTTAGGGACGTGGTAATAACCACCTCGAACATGGAGCAACCGCTCAGAACATGCAAAGACACGTTCTGCCGCAAGTTGTGCCACTCGTGTAACCAGCGTGATTTGCACTTTACGCACACAGCCATTTTACGCAACCTGCGCACACTACGCACTTTACGCACACTGCGTATGCTGCGTACGCTGCGCACACTGTGCATTCTGCACACTCTACGCACGCTGCGCACACTGTGCGCACTGGGCTGCGTACTGGACTGCGTAACTTGGAACAAAACGCCACATTACGCCTCATGAGCCCTTGAGCCCGAGACCGAGCCCGAGCCCGAGCCCGAGTCCGAGTCCGAGTCCGAGTCCGAGTCCGAGTCCGAGTCGCTAAGCCCCTACGGGGCTTAGCTCCCATGGAAATAAATTTTTCAAGAGCAAAAAGCATGAATGCTTTTATTGTTGATTTAGCCTTTTTTTCCATTAGAAAAATAATTCCACATGGCACACCCATGTGCACCTCCACACCACATGTGCATCTCTAGAATAGGAACGCTAATATATAGAGATACATTTGTTTTGGCCTTAGCCGATGTGGGACTAAAGTTCTAAACAAAATATGCCAAAACCCAACAAAACAAGTGTTGATGAAGAGCACCCCTAATAAGACGTCGAAGAGATATTGATGAAGAGCCCCAAGAAAGGATTGATGGGTGAATGAAACAAGTGTTGATGAAAAAAAAATGAAAAAAAAGAGCAACCCGCAAAAGATTGATGGTAAATTAAACAAATTTTAAAAATTAAATTTAAGCCACTTTGGCATAGTACCAACCTTTATATATATATATATATATATATATATATATATATATATATATATATATATATATATATATATATATATCAAACCGAAAAAAAAGACACCTAAAAAAAACGAACCAATACAACAAACACACTATTTTGTGATGACTTCGTCACTCGGACAAATCATATTCCCTATTAAATGACTAATACAAGATTGATTATAAATATATCAATGTTTTGTCCCAAGAATCAGATGTTACAAATCTCAAGAAATAGAATAAGATTACAATTCAGATCCATCACACCCCGATGACAGCTCCCTTAACGAATCAAAAAATCTCCTCGAACAGATCTCCCTTCCTCTGATCTCTTTGTAGAATTTGGTAGATTGCCTGAAGAAGATTACAATTCAGATCCCATCACACCCCGATGACAACTCCCTTAACGAAATAAAAATCTCCTCAAACAGATCTCCTTCCTCTGATCTCTTCATAAAATTTGGTAGATTGCCTCATTGCATCTCCTCCAAGAGCATTCCTCAGTAGCAACCCCCTTAGCCCCCTTAAATAGGTCTAATTAAACTTAATTTAGGATTAAAAATTCTAAATTAGCCCCAACCTAGTCATGGTCGTCCAGATCCAATCAACAACCCAAAATAGTGTTGAGAAATAGTCCAAATTGCTCAAAATTCGAACTGACGGTACATTAG
Source organism: Iris pallida (assembly GCA_029216955.1). Taxonomy (NCBI): domain Eukaryota; kingdom Viridiplantae; phylum Streptophyta; class Magnoliopsida; order Asparagales; family Iridaceae; genus Iris; species Iris pallida. The sequence continues at coordinate 17,844,803 of JANAVB010042420.1, forward strand.
AAGTATTGTCACGCCCCAGAACCAGAATACTGGAGAGCGGGGGAATGACTCAGCCAGCTACGTATTACGGGTAGATGAATACCGTATAATACGATCAATGCTGTCTAAAAGACGAGGGGGTGCATACTACATGAAAGTCTCGCTATGGTCACTTCACATCTATTGTCTCAATCATTCAAATAAGAAACAGAAATAGAGAACATGTAAGATAAAGCAGTAAGGCGTCCCAAACGCTCCGTCAAAATGTTCTTGATATATGGCTTTACAAAACATAGCCAGATGATGTAGCAAAGTATACACAATTGTTATCAGCTGCAGTCTGACTTAATTACAATTATGTAAAAGTAAGTGCAAGACAATCCGACTAACATGTCGGTGCCAAACGGCAAGGTATAAGGTAAATAACAAAACGAGCGAGGAGGTAAGGAACCCACTCGAGTCCTCCTGCGATCATCCCTCTAGTATTGACCATCTTGGAGGTGGAAGTAAGCGGAGTCCTCGGGAACCGGCTCTAAATTTGGCCATGCAAAACCAGAGAGGTTAGACCTCTAATAGCAAGTACCGCAAGAAAGCACGATATGAGACATTAAACCAGTAAATAAGAGAATATAATAATAGACCTCTGCTTGCTACTGGGATTCACATAACATCACGACACTTCGAACCAACCTCCCAACCAAACAAGGACAGAAGTTGGCCCGTCATGTCCTGATGTTCTGATCATCTCAGTTAGGTAACAGAGTAGGTACAGTACACAAACAAATCAACTTAAACGGCCATCCAACTCCTACGGCTTACTACTGTGAGTCCCAAGTTATCCTGGAATTTTGCAATAAAAATTTCTCAGTTCTTACTATGGACAAGCAAGGCTAATCGATCCAATCTATCAATTGCGCCAATCATGAATTAGACGAGTCCCAGCAGGACGCCCGTCATCAATATACAATATACAATAAATAGTATAACCAGATACCGCTCCATGCCCGTGTGGCAGGTTTGCAGTATCTGTGGGGACCAGCCGGCCTGTCGGGCACTACTAGTCCCAAGAGGGCTGCCATGTAAGAACTCGGGAATCAATTCTCTCCATGCAATCATTATTTTTATTTAACTTAATAGTCTCTACGTTGAGTGAAATCCCATGCCGTGGATCATGGTCATTCGGAATGAGTACTTTCGTACGGGGTACGATATGCACAACTCTACAACGATGCCCGTGCGATTAGGTTGTAGGTCTTACATAGCGTAATGCAACAATCCAAACTAACCACGGAACAATCATGACTTGACCATAAAGTACACATGCTTCTTTTATAGTAAAATAAATAAATTAATAAATTGAAGTCTGCATGTGTGCCTGTATGTCAATATTTGGGAATCGGCCAATCGATTATAGTAGTTCATACTTAATATGAACGTGTCTTATTCCATTTAATTCAATAAGACGACTAGCCAGTCTCTTAGTTCCATCTAGGAACGCATGATCAATAATAAATCAAGATAACAATTAATGTTAATTAATGCCACATTCGGGAAATAAAAATTGGGGAATAAATAATGATTGGGAAATAAATAATCTCATGCGCTGTGAGAAATGATTGGGAAATAAATAATCTCATGCGCCTGGGGAATGATTGGAAAATAAATAATCTCATGCGCTGTGGGAAAGGTTGGGAAATAAATAATATCATGCGCTGTGGGAAATGTTGGAAAATAAATAATATCATGCGCCTGAGGGAAATGATTGGGAAATAAATAATCTCATGCGCCTGAGAAATGAGATTGGGAAATAAATAATCCATGCGCTGAGGAAAATGATTGGAAAATAAATAATCTCATGCGCCTGAGAAATGAGATTGGGAAATAAATAATCCATGCGCTGAGGAATGAGATTGGAAAATAAATAATCTCATGCGCTGTGGGAAAGGTTGGGAAATAAATAATATCATGCGCCTGAGAAATGAGATTGGAAAATAAATAATCTCATGCGCTGAGAAATGAGATTGGAAAATAAATAATCTCATGCGCCTGAGGAATGAGATTGGAAAATAAATAATCTCATACGCCTGAGGAATGATTGGAAAAATAAATAATCCATGCGCTGTGGGAAAGGTTGGAAAATAAATAATCTCATGCGCCTGAGGGAAATGATTGGGAAATAACTAATCTCATGCGCCTGAGAAATGAGATTGGGAAATAAATAATCTCATGCGCCTGAGGAATGAGATTGGGAAATAAATAAACTCATGCGCTGTGGGAATGCGGCTGTGATTCCTGCACAATCGGCGTATGGGATACTCACGTTGCGTCTTCAGTACATGCGCGTAAGGAACCTACGTGCATGACACGCTCGGAGTCAAAGAATGCGTTGCCGGGACTTCACGGCGCATGGCCTCCCGGCGCATGGCCTTCCGGGCGCATGGGGTTCCCGGCGCATGGGGTTCATCGTCCCCAAACAGCCAGTTCAGCCATGAAAGTCCTAAAAACTTGCTATGGCCATAACTTCCTCATCCGAAGTCGAAATCAAGCGAAACAAAAGCCAAAACTGAATGAAATTGAATTCTCTACAACATAGAACTATTAGTTTTCGAAAATAACCAAGTTTTAGAGATCAAAACCAAGAAAAACCGAAAATGTATCAAACTTAGATCTACAACAAATAAGCCATGGAAATTGAAAGTGCTAAGTACTAAAGAGACTTAGAATCAAATAGGGAAGATGATGGAACAATAAAAATAGGGATCCATCAAGAAGCAAGTTGGCACTTGCCTTGCTCTCTTAGGTTGGTGGAAGAGTTATGAGGAAGAAGAAGAGTAATGAGAAGAAGAAGTAATGAAGAGAGAGAAAGGGTTTGGGGCTTTTAAATGAAGGAGTGGTGGTAGGTGGGGGGTTTATTTCGGTTCATGATGAACCAACATAATTAAACCAATCTGAGCTGAACCCATAGCAAAGCTAAAGCAGAGTATAAAAGCAGAAAGTAAAGTGCAGAAATGAAATTGCAGGAAATTAATTAACATAAAATTAAAGGAATTTAAATACAGAGCAATACATGATAAATGTAAAATATTTACATTTAAACAGTACATGCATTCTAAAAATACGTATTCTGGGAATGGGAAGTGACAAGTATACTGTCAGTGTACTGTGTGTACAACAAAAAAATTGCTGAATTTTTTTTCACAAACCGGTATACTACTAGTATATCCGTTTGTGCTATTTTGACTCAGAACTAAGTCTCATCTCGGTTCATCTGTAACCGATCATCGCCTTTGTCGCAACTTCCGTAAGCACTCCATGGCATTCTAGACTTTCTTTCCAAACTCCAATCGAGACTTAATTCCCAAGACTCTCCATTTTTATTATTATATTTTTTTCATTATTATGTTTTTTTATTTACTTTTATTTGATCCCTTGCAAGCATACATTGCTATGATTACTGTCTAATTATCATTATTACAACATGTTACATTGTTAGCGTCCAAGCTAGACTTGGGTGCGATTGACGGAGTTCGTCGATTCATTTGCTTTTTTTTTATGCATGTTGACTTAGTTGCTAGATGACTATCATATATTAGTGGAATATTTTCATATCTCCTTGGCCATGACACACACACATGACACTAATATGAGACTCATCTTAGGGGCACGGACCATCGTACTTGACTGATCATCGACCATCGATATATACGGGACGTGTGAGGGTTAGAAATGTAACTGCTATGATTAGTGCATTAGAGACTCAAGCAGTTTCAAACTGGACATGTTGTGGATATGACTTAGTCAGTATGAAAATTGAGGGAAAGGACAGTCACTAGGCATATGGGCTACCAAAATCGGTGAACCATATGATCCCGAGGGAACTATGAGAGTTAGTTTGATTATCATGTAGGCCTCTGTCGTTTGCTGAACGTTATGCTAGGATACAGATGACTGGTTGCAACATATATATATATATATATATATATATATATATATATATATATATATATATATATATATAATGAGTCTATACATGTCCATGCGTTGAACGTTGTCCTCTAAATTTGCACTTAGGACGTTAGAAACACGTTTTTGCATTTATTTATTGTACAATATGTATATAATATGTTGTTTGTATCTTGCTACGTCCCTCTAAGGATCTAGTTTCCTTTCAGGACTGGACGACCATGGACGTGGACGAGGAGGTCTTGCATTCAGAGTTTCTATGATTCATGTTAGATGGATTATTTATTTTCTTGCATTTCATTTCATTATCTATTTGCATGCTTTCAGTTAATAATAGTCATTTGGTAGTGGATTTATTTCCATCCGACTATTATCACTCTCAGATTATCGTTTCCTTCAGTTATATACTATTGTTGTCTCATGCTTAGTTATTACACTTATGGTATGGATGAGATCATTACTATAGATACGTGACCAATTTTTACTTTATGAGCTTGAACTCAATTACTGCATCATAAGTTTCATATATTGGAGTAGCCTACATACGCATGACAACTGGCATAGTCACGTGCTAGTCCCTCGCACTTTGTGACTGGGCAGTGACAAGCACCAAACTCAGCTTTCAAATGCAAGTATTTACACCCCCTCATCACGTGAGACAGTCACAATAAGAACTATTCCATAGCATCCTAAGTTTATTTTAATTAATTTAATACACGAGTTCTACACACTAACCTCCTTCCCAATCATTCCTTTTAAGAGTTTAAGCATTCTTCACTATCATTAGTTTAATATTCACCTGAGAGTAGAACTCGTGTAGTCTTTCCTAATCATGGACATCGACCTCACTTTGGCCTTAGTGTTCAACACATCGTAAGCGTATCATTACCAAGCTAAATTAAACTAATACATCACACCTAATATATGATTAAATTAATTAGGATAAAAGAAAAGAAAATTAAGCCTCTTTTTTTCTAATTTAGTTTGGTAATGATATGCTTACCATGTGTTGAACACCTTGGCTTAGAAAAAAGAGGAAATGGCATGACTCGGAATGGAATATATGTGTTATTTAAAGCATAAGGGAACAAGTGGTAACAATAGTCTTAATTTTCTATGAGGACATTTTTCTCTCGAATGTATTCTTAAAAGGAGACCAATTGCTTTAAAGCCAACAAGGTCCTCCAATGGGACCCGCATCTCTGCGATCCCGACCAATTAAAGAAAATATGTGGTACCATAAACTTTGTTCAGGATTAAATTTACACATACAATCAGGAGCGGTCCTGATCCAGGGCAGGCCGGACGACGGCCCAGAGCCTCCTGACGAAAGAAGACACCAACATGAAACTATTTATATTAGAACTAGTATGTATTATGTCTTTTTTCAACATAAAGTATTGTGGTGTAGTGGACTTATATTTAAGAGGTCCTTTGTTCAAATCTTGACTACAAAATTTTTTGTTTTTTGTTTTTTTTTACATTATATATGAGGGTCCATTTTGGAAGTTTAGCCTCGAGCTCCCATCAGCACAAGGCTGGCCCAGCATACAATCACAAGTTATTTTAAATTGCATACTAACCAAGATCATTTAGATACTGTACCATTTTCTTCAATTTCAAAGGTTCTAGTGACTCAATTTTTTTTCGAACAAGATCTTTCCAAAAAATGTGGATCGGAGATGATGGGAGTCCATTTATTATCACACCTTGATGGATTTATAACAGTAATGTAAGTTATGATTCTTATACATCTATATAATAATAATAAGTGGTATTTTTTGGTTGAACATAAAAAATATAATATAATATACGATTAAAAGATGGAAGGTATACGAATATACCACATGTATATGTCACTAAAAACCTTAAAAGTAATAAAAAATAATATTAAATAATATAAATAAGAAATAGTTTTGAAAACTAAAGTACCAAAGAATCTCGTAGTCACGAGGATAGCTAATTCATAAAGTAGTGATTATTTTGTACAAGCTCATTAAACCTCGTCCAAATGAACTCTTCATATTTCTTGCACAAAATATATCTAAATTTCAAAAAAAAAAAAAAAAAAAAAAAAAAAAAAAAAAAAAAAAAAAAAAAAAAAAAATCAGAAAAAAAGCGAGAATATAAGCGAGCTCTAGGTTGTGATATTTAGTTAAATGGATTGTACAAACTTGGACACTTTAAGGCCTCGTTTGGTTGATGAAATCTTAGGGTTGGAAAAGGAAAGTTGTTCTTTTTCTATGTTTGGATGTCAAAAAAAGTACGATGAAATGAAAATGATTCCAATAGAAAACAAAATGAGGAAAGAGGTTCCTCCGTCCAACCAAGATCTCACTTTTCCATTATAGAAAATTCATTTTTCCTTCTAATTTAGTTGTCATCTCCAAACACCGGAAAAATTGTAATTTTTCAAGTAAAAGAAAAGCAGAAGGAATTGATTTCCTTTTCTTTCCTTTCCTTTCCGCAAACCAAACGAGGCCTAAATTCATATTGAAATCCTAGAGGTGTACATGGAAAAATATCCGTGAAACGTTGAAACTAAGCCACAAGTGTAAAGTCAAAACAAATCATTACGAAGCTGATACATAACAAAATATTGCATTACAAACTTCTCACAATAGAGTTGGTAATAAACCTGTATCAAACCTTCACAATTTACTAAAGTGTTAGAAAAGCCAATAAAAACATATAACACATATTTATATGCAAAGTGCCCACTGAAATAATCAAATATTATATAGTAAGGACGCCTTGCGCGTGAGGAAGTGCAGCCGCCAAGATGACCACAATTCCCACTGGACGTACATTTTCACTTATAACCCCCAAGTTTACTTAAATTTGAATAAAGTACCATCCTTTGAATTTATGTCATACTAAGTCATACTGGAATCCAAAAACTCAGATTAAAAAACCAAAAAAAAAAAAAACTTTTTCTTTACAAACTGACTTTAAGAAGCGTATTAAATCCAAATTTACACTTTCAAAGAGCAAAGGTATAAACACTTTTTTCTGCACAAAAATAAGATCATCAAAGTCCCATTATTATAACTAACACATGTTTTGCTGCCAATAGATACATAGCAAACCAAAAGCGAGATCAGTCAATAGAAAGTTCAAACTGAGGACATGGCTTGATAAAATAATAATATATATATGACGATTAGAACGCCATCCTGTGTCTCTGTGTCAAGCTTTGGCTCGTCCTGCTGCTACACAAAAGCTAAAAGTAACAGTGCTGGTCTCAAACTTTCCCTACTATTGCATATGAATAAGAACTATCCACACATGCTTTTAATCAAAGCAAAAGCCAATTATGTTTCATTGTTTCTTCAGTGGTGCTTGCTGTTGGACCACTAGGCCAGCTCCATCATAACCTCATTATTCTAATCACTTCCATTGCTAACACGAATGACTTCTTCAATTTTATCACTTGCACCTAAAGAGTAGTCCCATCTTCTCCTCCTCCTCGCCTAAGTCATGGTCAGAGCTGAATAGGAGGAGTTGATGTGAGAGTGACACCCGCAATCTTTAAGCTTGAACATGTAAGGATGTTACAACTGGCTAGGGTTTCTCCGGGACACACGTCGATGTCGTTCCCGTCGAAGTCCAAGGAGCTAGATAGGGAAGATCACATCAGTGCCGAAAAGAAGATCCTTGTTAGGTAGTTTGCAGCCATACGTATGGCGGTGTATCGACTCGTAGACCGCCACGACCATTAATTAGGACTGCTGAGTAGCAAGCAAGGTGTTAGTGGAGTGGGGAAGATAAGGGATGGCGATGTGTAGGGAGATGGTAATCAAGGAAATATGCTTGGAAGAAGTTTGAGATGTTGTCCAGGTGCAACGGCATCCATATTATGATTAGGTTCAAACTCTTCTTTCCCTTTCAAGAGAACCTACTGTGTGAATATCCTGAATTCATTTGTAAACAGTTGAAGGATGACTAGGGTTTAAAGTACCTGGGGAAAAAACCCGTTTCAAATGCCAAACCAAGTCTTGCAGGAATATGGCTTAAGCATGAGCATGATGTGTTACGTCGTGCCAAGATACCTAATATGCAAGCGCGATTTCTTTCTTGTACAATCTTCAAGTTTCGGAGTCTAAGTTGATCAAAAATCTCCGCAGAAGGTTCATCGAAGGAGCTCGGTTGAATCTATTCATGACGACCCTTCAGGGGAAATATGCCTTTCGAGTTGTCACATACAATTGAAGGCAATGGGTGAGGGCAAGGCTACTGTGTGTTATGATCCATCGGGATATAAAGGATATGGGACTTTCCTAAACATATGGATGGCATCAACTTAGCACAAACTGATGGGAGGATGTCCCTACAATTGGCATCAAGAGAGGGACATATCTTCCAACACCACCTGGAAGGTGACATGCATCAAGCAACCCTGGGACCAATCTGGACCTATTTGGTTGTGTATGTAGTGGTAGTACTATTGGAGGAAAGGTCTTCCAACTTGGGGGCTCTTTTAGTTTTGCTAAATTTGCAAAGCAATAAACTATCTTCAAGTCATATAAGAAAATATATACAGATCTTGGTTTTGATAAAGCAAACCAAACAATGGAATTGAAACTTTAATATTAAAAAAGAGATTAATTAGTGAGTGTCGTGTTACAGTGTGCAACAAGAGAATAGGTAGAGCATTAATTTCCATATATTACAAAACATTTAATCATGCGAAGAAGAAAAATCTCGTTCCACAATAACAGAGGCTAAAAACCAGCAGGTGCACGAAAACTAACCACTTGTTGCCATTAGGACCTCACTTCGAATTCTCCTGCCCGAGTGAGGGCTCGGAATCCTTTATATGGCCGACTCTCCAAGTTCCCAAGTCCCAACTTGTCAATCTGCAAGCCTGAGAGAGCAACACCCATGATCTTGAACCCCACACGGAATACAGGAAACACGTGCAATCTATCCACCCCTGGCTCAAGGAGCAGACTTCCCGAGAGAGCTGGGGATTTATCCTTCGGAATCTTCCCAATGGACCAACTACAGGTCTAAAGAACAAACAACAAATCTTAAGTTAGCCTAAACAGATGTTTAGGTTTTCATCCAAAAAAGAAGAAGAGATACATAAACTAGAATTAATAAGACTTGGCACAATTGATCTGGTTGACAATTTTAGGGTGCGAGACTGCGAGTTTTGTCTTCCGTTAAAAATGTATTCCTTCACTTTCCTTTCTTACACATATTTGGTTTGCTGGAAATTAAGGGAAAAGAAAGGAATATGCACAAGTTTTTCAGGTAGAAATGAGATCATGTTTACATAGGATCAAGTTTCATTTTCCTTTCTCTCACTTTCTTAGAAACCAAACACAGCCATAAAGTTTCTTAAACTGAAGAAAGACGATGAAGTGACATCTAGATCTGGACAAGAATAGAAATTTTAGTCCAGTCTCCATATCCAGGAAACTTTTCAGTTGTCACGTTCTGTTATTTAGATCAGTCAGTAAAACTGCAACTTTTCAGCCCAACTGAGATACTAGATATAGAACCTAACCTTAATAGCATGAACAAACAAAAACGAAAATTCTGCCTATCCATAAATTCTTCATTTGTTAATGCTTCCCTACCAACCAACAAAACTAGAAATATAATTTTCTTATATAAAAAATTAGCTTCATAAATATTACCATCAAAACTAAATATAAAGAAAAGCTTTCGATGAAGAACCTATAGAATCTAACATCAGTCATGAAGAGGCGTCAAAAAAATAATCAAAAAAGAACTATTTACTACCTTATCAGCAAGGACATTCACGGTTCCACAATTTGAGCTTAACTCTGTCGAAGCCACACACGAGGGAAGCTGAAATTGTACCGTTATGTTATCAATTGGTTTCCCAGGATCTTTCCGTATGCCAACCAACACATTTATATGACAAGTTCCCGCATCGGAAGTTAGCTGTGGCTTCACATAAATTGGTTCCTTCTTCAGCTTTTTGACCCTGCTCATTGAGAATTCATAATAATATAGAATCTAAATCCAGTCAAATAATGTGCAAAATACTGAATCTATAATTTTGGCAGCATACAGAATTCTAAACAAACCTGTAGCTCATGAGCTTAAACTGCCCATCAGGAGGCACAAATGACAATATTTGACCTGATTCCCATGGTCGAAAGCGCACACAAGGATGAAACCGCACATCATTCAGGATGGTAGGGTTTGCAAATGACAGGGTCAAATCAGGAAGACCTGGTAGGTGCGAATCTACTTGAATTTCACCATATATTTCACACTTGACCAGAATCCCTTCTCTGCAAGGAGATGCCAAAAAGAAGTTCAGACAAAAACCTCACACATATTAAAGACACCAAGAAACATACTAATAAGCCCAAGCAAGAACACCTACAGTAACCAAAAGTTGGGCAGCCCAATGTTGAGGCCTTTGGTATGGAAGGGGTAACTCCTGTGTTCTTAACAAACACCCCCCCCCACACCCCCCCCCCCCCCCCCCCCCCCACCCCCCCCCACCCCAAGTCAATCTCAAAAAAGGAGAACCTATTGACACAACCAAAGGCTGAGTGATGGTGGAAAGATTAGGGGTCTCATCAAATCAAGAACCCAAGAGTTAATGTTAGAAATGTTCTGTCTGCAATTGGCCAGATGATCAGTGGTTGATGTAGTGGCAAAATTGATGCAGGAAAGGGTAGGTGTCTCATCAAATCAAGATTTTAGTGTTTATTATCACAATAATCTAGATCTTAGCCAGGAAGTTGGGTGGTTTGATAGAAGTGATGAAATTGATGCAGGACAGGATCTAGATCTCATCAAATTGAAATCTTGAGGCTTGATTTAGCAACTGCCTAGAACTTGGCTAGGATTTTTGTAGCTGGGAAAATGGCTGAACAGTACCCAGTGAACTGCCCATCACCTGAATAGTCCCCATGGGTACTGCAATATACTACATCTATTTTACTCTATTTTCTTTTACTGTCGTGAATTGTTTGGCATCTTTTGGGCCTCTGTCCTTCAAGGTAGGATTAGTTTGGGTTTAGTTTTCGATTTCCTATTAGAAGTAGGATTAGGCACTTCTTTTTTTTACTTTGGATCTAATTTTAACTAAATTGAAGTCCCTTCAGGAATAGGATCTTTTGGGGTCCATAAAAGGAGGGACCAACCCGTAATGTAGTATCATTCTACTATGAATTAAATTATGCTCATTCAGAGATTTCAGAACTTTGGATATGATTAATAAAAAAATTCAGTCTACCAAGCAGCACCTAGATACCTACTGGCCCGAGTAAAATCCAAGCCACGCCCGACATATAGGGTTACAGCGCCTCCATGGCTAATACTTGGCTTATCTTTGGATGTAACAGCCATTTTTCATACTTGTACTCAGACCACGACTTCTGCAGGATGTCTGGTAAATTATGATAGAAAAAGGATCCTGAACTAGAAAATTGTCTAGAACGGTAGCATGACAAGAGTTTGTGCTTTCTTAACATCTTCCATACAGTAAGTTCAGATGCATTTCACAAGAGGATATCAAGAACTAGTGAAAGTAATTTGTAGATAAAAGGATGAATAAAGGACAAATTGTGTCAACTACCCCTATGTTTTACATTTATTATAGAAACCACACCTACTTTGAAACTAATTACACGGACCACCCCTATAGTTTATATTTTCTACAGAAACTTATAACACTGTCCACCCCTATGTTTTATAAAAATTATTAAGGAGAGGGGTGGTCAGTGTTATTATTTTCGGAATAGGGGTAGTCCCTGTAATACTCATGAAACATAGGGGGGTCAGTGTATTTATTTCATGAATAAATTAACATTGGTATAATCAGTAACTTTATGCTGAAAACAGATGATAAAGCTAATATGACAAACATTAATATTTTAACATGACTTGAGCTTGTTTAGTTAGCAGCCCAAGATAAACATCATAAGACTATGTTCATGATGGAGAGAGAAAAACGTGTTTGAACTTCAAAAACAACTAAGGAAAACATCAAAAGCACATGGAAAGGAGAGAAGACGAAGAAAGATGGAGATAAAATTTGACCTGTTAATGACTGCATCCATTTCCTCTACAAGGTCAACATAAACCTCATTACTCGCATTCTTTAGGTCAGTTTTTCTCCACGGAACACATGATGATGTTGCATCTGGAAGCGTATTGCTCATATTGGAACTTTTCCCCGTCACAACGCTCAACATTTTGCTAACAATATTTGGCGGGGCTACCATCTCCCTCAAGATATTTGGCTCTGTTGTTAGAGGAAAACCATTGTCCATCATTTCATCCAATAGCTGCAATTTGTGGCAAATATACCATAATCATCGAAATTCTACAGCTTTGAGCCATGTAGAAGAAACCTAAAACATAACACCAAGAATGATTGCTAAAAGAAACTATTAATAATAGAAAATTGATATCAAGAGATGCTAACAGAAAGAGATAAAATAAACTATGGAAGTTGAGGGAAATGGAGGAGCCAAATAAGCCAAGAAACTATGTGGTGGTTTCCCATTTCGAAGTTCTTGTTTCCTCCCTCGACTTATTGTCTGGTTGGGAGAAAAATAAGCTTGGAATCCAAGAACTTAAGTTTTTGGAATGTTGGGACCCATCTTTCCCTCTCTAAAAGTGAAGTTCTGTAAGCTCCTTCATTTTTGGCTTAGAAGTTGGCCAAGGAACTTGGATAACTTGAGGCTTGTGTGGCACGGGGACAATTCATGTGGGTCAAGTTCTTGTTCCCCTAACTCCGACTTCTCAAACAAGAGAACTTGGATATGTCCCAAGTTCTCCAAGTTTTTTGCTAACTTCCATGAATCAAACAGGCCATAGGAGCTAGTAAACTTTATGGTTGATTCCCAAATTTACATAACACTCCATTTAATCCACTAGAAAACACAACTATCGAAGTGGTGAAACTTTTAGTTATTGATAGATTCAAGAAATAGTTGAGAATTCAGTAAAGAAAGACTTGACCTTGTTCGATTAATTTTTCTTGGTGCCGGCAAGAGAAAACAATCACCTATTAGGGTTGTTTGGTTAATGGACTGACATCTACATTAATTTGGCTAGATGCACTTAAGAGACAATACCTATTATGGCTATTTGGTATACGAGTACAAGGGAGGTGGGAAGTGCAAATTCCATTTTGGAGAAAGTCCAACCATTTCCATATCCTTGTCGGCACTTTCTTCCATTTGTGGTTGGATAGCTAAGAGCCTAAGATGGAAGGTGGGAAAGTGAGAGAGAAGAATTAGATACTACATGCTAACTAATTATAAAACTAAACTGATAATTAGTTATAAATATATATCGTTAACTAATTATTTATTCATTAACAATAATCAGTTACTTAATATTAATTATACCTATCAATTACTCAATACAATTAAATATATCAAGTAATTAATTATCATATTTATTCAATAATAATTAAGTATTATTATTTATTACTATCAATTAATATCATAATCACTTAATATTAATTAAGTATCCATGTTAACTACTATCATAATTACCTAATGATAAGTAAGCATAAAGAATTACTTAATATTTATTAAGTATCTTAGTTACTTATTTATTTAATAATAAACTTATTATTTACTTATGAATATAATTAATTAGTTAACTACTATGATAAAATATCAATGTAGTAACTAGTATGACAGTTTTTTGCTTATATATCTATTCATATTATATTAAGTAATAATTAGTAATATTCTTAAACTAAAGCAATTAACTAGTTAATATAATTAGTTATATAATATCATCTACTTTCTTCCCATGTCCAGATTTGCTTGATCCCACATCCTGATATGTTTGAGAGAAAGTTGAAAGAGGAAAAGTAGAGGGAACAATGGGGGGACGAGAACTTGGATGACATGTCATATTGACATCCCAGATTCTTCCTAGTGAACCACAACACAAAGGGAGTGGCGAATTAATCCTTTACTTTCCAAAAACATCCGCTTCCCACATATACCTCTTGCATACCAAACAGGCCCATACAGACTCTTCAGACGCTTTAGTGACTCTTGTACATACTTGAAGCCGCTTAGCATGCTGATTCCATAGAGCTGGTTTTAGTTTATCATGCTTAGAAATTCAGAAGCTTTTGCATGCAAGTAATAGGATCATATAGATCAATTTGAACTGCTGGTGCTTACTGTGCATTTTTATCATGCAATAATATATTTGAATTTATCATGCTTAGAAAATTCAGAAGCTTTTGCATGGAAGTAGGAGGTCCATATACTTGTAGATCAATTTATGTTGTGGGTCTTAGTGTGCATCTTTATCAATGCAATAATATATTTCAAGAATGAAATTAGTTCATTATTGGTGTTTAATGCTAGTAACTTGGTCATAATCAAGGAAAATGCATTTTGAGTGGCTAACGTGCCAACTGAGTTAAGTTGGCTTGAACAAATAGAGTTAATTGCATATACCCTCCCCTCCTCAACTATAAGGGTCATGGAGTAGAACCTCCCTAACTCAACTTTTGAATTAAATAACCCCAAGCACTATTGCCTGGGTACTGCAGTTGGATCTGTTAAAACAATCTACAGAGCTACCGAGTACAAAATATTATGAATTATTCAATTATATTATATCCAATATTGCTTGTACTATAAAAGCATGTGTCTTGTGTACTGTTCCTTAAACTTGCTGGCCTTATGTGAACTATGGTTATGTGAATTATGGCAGAGTAACATATTGAATCATATAATAACAAACAAACCAGTGTATAAGATGTTGCGTGTAGCTATTTAAAAACAACAGAAGTTTCCTATTAGATATAAATCATATGATAATAAACTTCAAAATTTTAATCAAGTAGCAAAGCTTAGTGATTGATTATTGGATAGATTCAAGAAATAGTTGAGAGACTTAATAAAGCAAGAGTTACATTCGATCAATGGACTGATAGCTCCATTGATTTGGCTAGGTGAGTCAGTAGATCATGTTGATCAGTCAGAGTTTTTTGTGTGTGATAGAAGATCAGTTGCTAACGAATATAACTGGCTGATCATGTTGAATTGTTATTAGTTTGGTTTGGATAGACTTTTTTTAGGCTATCGATTTCTTCATCTATAACATTGAAGTAGAATAATATGGTTGTCCGGATATAGGTCCAAACTTCTCATAACTTCATGTTAAGATATATCTCCACGAAAAGACGCTCTACAACTTGATAGAATATGATAGTTAATACTAAGCATGAGAAGGGTTTGTATAAATACCTCATATACTATTACAAAGTTATCCTTTATTGAGTCTTCATTTAATCCTCCAAGATAATCCGTCAGAACATCCGCTACTCTACACAAGAACTGCAAAACAGAAGGTAAGAAAATAACCACAGTTCCCTATTGTATTAAACTCTTAGTCAAGTAATATTATGCAATTTAACCGTGGATCTTTATGAAATGTGTCACCGATGCTGAACATTGTGTGTGTGTGTGTGTGTGTGTGTGTGTGTGTTTGGAATGGTAACTGCTTTATAAAAATTAAAAGAATGGTGAGGATTACGATCAAACTCTCAAAACCTCTCCTCCCTCTACATAAAACCCAAACGCCCGGCCCTCCTTGCTATATATCTAATCCGGAGCCATGATATCCATGTTCTCCTGAATGCTACGCTCCAATCCTATTACAGAATTTTCCACAGCTTCATAAACTCTACTATTTCTCTCTCGCCAGAGGTGCCACACCGTGCAAGCCAGACGTAACCGCGCCCTCAAGTACCAATGTTGATTAGAATTCTTGAGATTGCCGATTTCTTCGATAGTTTCTTCGATGCTCTTCGTATTCGTCTGCCTCAAACCTAGCATTCTCCGCTGCCCGTTCCAATCTCTCATACTCATCTCACATTGGAAGAAAAGATGAGAATGGGACTCTGGAGCGATGCCGCAGAGGGAGCAACGACTGTTCTCCAACTGAACTCCGAACCTTCTCAACCTCTCTTTGGTGAGGAGTCTTCCTTGTACTGCCTTATAGAAGCAGTAGCAGAACTTTGGGACCGCCTCCTTCATCCATATGCAGTTCGCCCATTTGAATATGGGGCTTATCTTCCTGTATCTGTCGTACGCTATTCTCAGAGAGAATTTCTCCGTGTCCGAGCCTTCCCACCTCCAATAGTCCTTCCTGGGACCGTCTTCTATTTGAATTTTCCGGCCCATCTCCACACGCTCGCCCCAGGAAGAATCTCCCATGATATGTTACGAATCAGGGAACTTACCTTCTCCGACCTGGATCTGATGCTACGGAGATCCGTCCCCGCCATGTCTGTGATGCTCTTGTCATGCCACAGATCGGTGTCAGCACCGTCGGGTATTACCCTCTGAATGCAGGCCTTCAGTCTCGACCTCTGCGGAAGAATTGACTTGAAACTGACCGAAAAATTGGAGTTGCTCTGCATCGACCAAAAGTTTTCTTCCTTGATGTACCTACTTTCCATCCAACTGGACCAATACGATTTCCCCTCTACTAAGGCCCACCCCATCTTGAGTGTTTCCATCTCCCTGAGTGTGGAAAGGGAGCGGACATCTACCCCCCTTCACTCTTTGGTCGACACAAGTCCTTCCATGCAATGGTTTGAACTCCGCCTCTCGATACGAACCGTGCGCACATGCTCTCTATCCTCTGCACCGTCTTCTTTGGGAGGAGCACCACTTGTAACCAATAAGACACCATCGAGTTAATCACGGCTCTAACGAGCTCCACCCGACCGCCGAAGGAGAGCAGCTACGCTTGCCACCCTTCAAGCCTGGCTTCCACCATCCGAATGAGACTAGAGCAGTCTGTGTGCTTAGCGTAGGTGATCGCCAAGGGAACCCCCAAGTACCTGACTGGAAGGGAGGCTTCCTCCACCTGCAGGAGAGAAGTCCACCTATCCTTCTCTGTGCAAGTCCTATTGAGGAAGATTGAACTCTTCTCTTTGTTAAGTCGAAGGCTCAATGCCCTCTCGAACTCCTGCAGGATGTTGAGTAGACACCGCATCCCTTGGTCCGTCAGCTTGATGAATACTAACAGATCGTCAGCGTAAATTAGATGTGAGATATTTGGCTTGACTAACATGAAAATGGGAGTAATCCTCCTCGAGAACTCGGCCACCTCCATGAGACACGAAAGTGCTCTATGACCATCGTAAACAAATACGCAGACAAGGGATCTCCCTGCCTGAGCCCTCTGGAGCTCTTGATGAAGTCCACCGGTCTCCCTTTGATCATAATCGAGAACGAGAGCGTCGAGATGCATTCATAAATCATGTTGGTCCACCAGTCGTCGAACCCCATGGACTTCATAATGTGCACCACGAATTCCCTGCTCACTGAGTCATAGGCTTTTCTCAGGTCGAGCTTGATACACGCTTTGTTGCTCCCAATCTTGTTGAAGTCTAACTAATTCATTGGCCAAGAGACAGTTCTCGCCAATGTACCTCCCTCAATGAAAGCGGATTGATTGAATGAAATCAGACCAGGCAGAAGACATTTCATACGTCGACTCATGACGTTAGCTATCACTTTGTAAAAGAAGTTACAACACGAGATCGGCCTAAAATCATTCAGGGAAGAGGCTCCGACCTTCTTTGGTATGAGAGTTATGAAAGTGTGATTGAATTGCTTAAGCAATTTACCTGTTCGGAAAAAAAATCCCTGACTGCCTCGAGTACGAGCAGCTTTACTTGATCCCAATGGCGGATGAAGAACCCAGCGGTGAAACCGTCCGGACCCGACGACTTGTTCAGCTTGGATTTGAGCACTATCTCCTCCACCTCTATGAGCAAGACGGGCTTGTGAAGAGCTGTTGAAGCTTCCTCTGTCAGAATCCTTTTGCAGATGACAGGCATAAGCAACTGCGTGTAACTCTCCCCGTTGTAAAGGTCTGTGAAGAAGTCGACCACCTCCGCCTCTATCTCAAATAGATTCTCCAGGTTCTTGCCGTTGGCATCTATGAGGATCGCGATCTGGTTCTGACTCTGCCTAGCCTTTACTATGTCGTAGAAGAATTTGGAACAACTATCTCCCTCCTTCACCCATTCGCACTTGGCCTTCTGTTTAAACTTGACCTCCTCAAGTTGTAATATTTTGTTCACCTGCTCCTTTAAGCGACATTCTCTAGCGAGGTTATCCGGGGAGGGGCTGCTATGATTTACCAACTGGACGTCCTCCAGTTCCTTGCTAAGTTCGGCCACGGAAGACCTGGGTTGATCCCTGAGCCATAACTTGATGCATCTCTTGATTTCCTTGAGCTTCGACATCAACCGAAACTGACTGAAACCAGAAAACTGGACGCTCCATCCGTCTTGAACGACCACGTCGTATCCAGCTAAGAGCGGCCAGGAATTGCAATACTTAAAGGGGGAAGGCCTCTTGACTGAGCTATCCAAGAAACTCACCTGGAGCGGGGAGTGGTCACTTGGACCGGCCAGGAGCCCCTTGACCCGAGTGTCAGGGAAAACTTCGAATCACCGCGAATTCCCCGTGTGCAGTCAATCTGGCACTCTATCCTATTCTCCACTGCCTGATTGTTCCACGTCCATACCACGCTAGACCGATGGAGATCAGTGATCCCCGCCTTAAGCGTGCAAGAAAGGAAATCATCAAGATTGTTGTCCGGAACCGCCCTCCCACCTCTCTTCTCGTCTTTGTGCATTATGGCATTAAAATCCCCGATGAATAGCACTGGATAGTTAGTTGCCACTAGCATAGTCATCCCGCCCTCGTTGGAGAATTCCATCACCATCATCTGTTGCGACTCGAAACAAAGCGTTCCTCTCCAAACCTGCTTATTCCACATAACCATAATCCTGGCCATCTCGTTGAGGTGCAGGTTGTGCTCCACCCCCCATTTATTTGGGATCCTCCTATTGATCAAAGCTTTCGACTTAATCTTTGATTCCAACACAACGACTATCGAGCTTTTGAGCCTTCTCATCTGATCTCTAATACTTCTCCATCACCCTACCGAGTTGGCGCCTCGGACATTCCAGGAGAGGATCGGCATTAATTAATATTTGCGGGATCCTTCTGCATTCTCGTGCTCATCCGGGAAGAGACAGATGAGTTTTCTGGACTAGTGCTACTATGCTCCTGCTCGTTAGAAGTATTAGAAGCTCTCTGCAGCACTGCTGCCCATAGCGGATTTGCCCTGGTTAGTCTTGATTCCTCTATCGTCCCCCCAAGCACAATGTTCCTGACTGCGCTCTTTAGTTTAGCCGCGTCAGGATGTTCTTCCTCCTGGTTTTGGGGTCTTTATTCGATGAAGATGACTCTGGAGTGCCGCTTCCTGTACCACCTCTCTCTATCACCGTCTGTTGGGACCCCTCTATCGCTGGCACTTGTTTGTTGAGAGGCGACGCATGGCCCTGCCTTTTTCCGAGCATAGAGTTCTTGTTCCCCTCATCGAAGACGACTATTTCCATTTTTCGTTCTTCGGCTTGAACTTCTTCTTCGTCAAGGGTACTTGTTATATCCTTGCCCGCGGATCTCTCCCTTGTTTGCTTACTTGTACTACTTCCCAGAGTCTCCTTCTGGCCTTGACTGTTCTCCTCCTCCTCCTGGCCACCCATAAGCACGTCTTCATCTGCCAGGGTTGTATCTTCCTCCCTGGGTTCTTGGACCTCATCTGAACCTTCCCCCCTCTTTGCGACCTCCCTCCTGCTGCAGCCTGACTTAAGGTACCCGAAGCATTTGCAATGATCACACGATGGGGAAACCCATTCGTATTCAACCCTCTGGGAGAAGATTTCTCCCGTTGGGATCATATATTCAACCGATCGAGGAAGCTCTGCTCTAGCTTCTATCTCGACGAAGACCCGGCCATAGGATATTCTCACCTTCCTGTTCGTGGTCTCGTCCGCCTTTATGGGAACTCCCACCAAGCTCGAGAGCTTCATAAGCATCGGCGTACTCCAATATTGAATAGGTAGGTTGGGGAACCTAACCCAGATCGGCGCCGATAGGAGCATCTCTTTCACACTGTAACTCCGACGTCCATCTCTTCAGAATGATCGTCCTGCCGTCGAAGATCCACGGCCCTGCGTGCACGATACGTTCCATGTCTTCCACCATCCCAAATCTAATAAAGAAGCAGCCATTTTTCCTGGAGATGAACTCCATATTCCCCTTCGGATGCCACACTCGACTAGCGTACGCTTTGATTTGGTCGTAGAAAGGTTTACTGTCCATAACGTACAATACGATCGTGTTCTTCCAATACTCCTCCGTCTCCTCCAAGTCTTCTCCGATAAACTCTGCGATCGGCCTTCCCTCTTTCTCCAACAGTTCTACATACTACATCTCGTGGGAAATAGATTGGTTGTTGGCTCTGTACATTTTCGCCCATGTCCTCCTTGTTCCTCCCTGACCTCGTTGCTCGACTTCTCCGCTCTAGTTCCTCCTCTCATGGAGTCATATTCATCCGAACTGACTTGGGCTTGGGATATCTTTCTTGAATCCACTTGGACTTTTCGTCGAACACTTTCACCGTACCTTGGCGTGCCTCTGCCTTCCGCTTGAGCTCTTCTGCGATCCGGCCTAATCTCCTGATTGACTGCTTCCCTTCTTCTTTCTCCTCCGGCCGCTCTTGGCTGGGCCTGCATCCGTTGAGTATGTCCTCTTCCTCCCGCTATTTGGATCTGACCTCCGTTGGGAGGCTTTTCTCTTCGTCTTCTGAGAACTGTTGTCCAGCCACCCGCGGCTTCCCACTGCGATCTCCTTTCGACGCTGGTTGGAGAACCCCCAAGAGGATCGGCGGGATCCCATTCTGTCGTTCTCTTCCTGGCGCCTCCATCGCCTCTATCGCCACTCGGGGGAGAGGCCATCTTATATATATATATATATATATATATATATATATATATATATATATAGGCTAAATTGTACTTTGATACCTTCAACTATTCCGATTTTTCAACTTGATACCCTAAACTTTTTTTTGTAACAAGTTGATACCCGAAATTTTTTTGGGACGAAAATACCCATGGTCAAACTTTAAAATTACACCCCCACCCCCACCCCACCCACCCCTTCCCTCCACCCCCGCCCCCCCTCTCGCTTCCGGCCGCCTCCCCCCCCCCCTCCCGCTCCAGCCACCCGCCCCCGCCTCTCCCCCTAGGGCACGGCAGCATGGGAGGAGGGGGGGCTGGGGGAGGGTGGACGGAAGCGGGAGGGGGGGGGAGGCGGCCGGAAGCGAGAGAGGGGGGTGGCCGGAGGGGGGGCAGGGCGGGGCGGGAGGGAGGGAGGGAGGCTAGGGCGGGGCGGGAGAAGGGGGTGGCCGGAGAGGGGAGGGGAGAGGGAAGGGATAAGGGCATTTTCGGAATTTTTAGAATTTTAGGTATGAAGTTGAAAAAAAATAATAGTTGAGGTATTAAGCTGTTGAGTAAAAAAGTTTAGGGTATCAAGTTGAAAAACCGGAATAGTTGAAGGTATCAAAGTACAATTTAGCCATATATACACACACACACACAATAAGCTAGAGAAATTTTGACCTTCATTTTACATATTTTACTTACTTATAAAGTCAACAAAAGAGGTTTCTTCGAATAGCTAAACATATAGAGTCAAGTTAATCATTGACATGATAATATGATTTGACTTGAATTTAAAGAAATCGGAGAACATAGGAAGGGTTTTCTGGTTCATCTTAAGATGAGTATTCGCCATAAAATCCCCTATTTTCTTAATTGGCACAAATAAGAGCCATATAGAGACATGGCAATATTCCTTACACGGGTGGGATATAAGACAAGCATCAATGACCCTAAAACCAAAAGAGGTTTGTATGAGTTAGAAGCTTTGCCCAGCTGATTATTCTTATTAAACTGAAAAAACCACTGATATGGAGGTATAAGACAATCTAGGGCTAAATGATACTTGTGAACTCAGCAAACACCATAGGGCTAGTTTTAAACCTAGGCATGATGAAGGATGCTTAAAACCTTTTGAATTGGTTAATTCTGGTGTTTGGGGTCCTGCTAGAACTACTGGTTTGTTGGGTGCTCGATATTTTGTTTTTTGTTTTTTTTATCGAGATGATTATTCTCGTATGACTTGGATATATGTGCTTAAATATAGATCTCAAGTGTTTACTACTTTCAAATATTTTTATGCTGAGATCACAAATCAGTTTAGTTTAATGGTATTGCTTGCTTTAGGTCTGATAATGCACTTGCGTATAAACTTCAGGCTTTTTGAGAATTTCTCGAGCCCAAGGATATCATACATCAAACTTTGTGTGTTGATACTCCTCAACAAAATGGCACTTTTGAAAGAAAGAATGGACCTATCATTGCTATTGTCCATGCCTTGATGATAAAAATGATCATACCTAAACAATTTTGGGGAGATGGAGTACTTACAACCACATTTCTTTTTAATAGAATGTCATATCGTGTCTTAAAGGAAAGACACCTTTTCAAGTGATATTTCCTGATAAAGAAGCTTTTTCTCTCACCCCCAAAGTGTTAGGTTGTGTTGTTTTGTCCATAATCTATCTCCAGGACGAGACAAACTTGACCCTCAAGCATACAAGTGCATTTTCTTTTCTTGGGTTATTCTCGTACTTAGAAAGGGTATAGGTCATTGTCGACTATGGCGTGCCTCGGACGTGCCTCGCACCTCACTAGGCGAGACGTCTTTCTCGGTACGCACCCAAGATGCGCCTAGGCACGTATTATGGGTTTTTTTAATATACAAAAGGCTTTGAGGCATGGAGATATCCCTTACCTCATACAAGTGGGATGGAAGTAGCCCTTTCTATGGTTGTCAAAGTTGGCTACAGTTGAACTGAAAAAAGTAAATTGTACTCAAAGCGTGATAGGAAGAATATAAATTCGTATTAGTTCTGTTGACTGCTATTGCTGCTCTGCTAGGTAACTTGGTTATGGTTTAACATTTTTGTTGGTATTAATATGTTACTAGGTTTTATTTCTTATATTACTAATTTATTTATTTATGTACGTATATTTTTAATTTTTGTGTCTCGCTTCGTTCGGACGTGCACCTTAAGTGCGCTTTCTGCCTGGGACGATATGGACTATTTGCTCCTCGTGTGTGCCTTGCGCCTTTGACTACCTTGGTATAGGTGTTATAGTCCTACTTTGAGAAAACATTTTGTTTGTGCTGATGTAACTTTCCTTTAGGATGTTCCTTATTACTCCACTTCCGATAGTCAACCAGAGGTGTTCAGTCATCAAGAAACCGTTATTCTTGCCCCTATTCTTGATTTGCCTCCAGTACACGTTCCTCGTCGCCAAAAAAGTACAGTTTCTCATCATAAAAGAAATATTGCTCAGAATGAACATATATAGCCTCCATTGCACCCTCCAACATCATCCTCGGCGCCTGCAGATACAGTTGTTCCTTCTTCTGATTCAAATTTTCTAGTTGCTATTCGTAAAGGTAAAAGGTTATGTACTGAATATCCTATTTCCCATTTTTGTCTCTTATGATCATTTGTCACCTTCCCTTAGAGCTTTCTATATTGCTGTCATCTTTCACTCTTCCTAAGTCCTACAAGGAAGCTCTCTCTCATCCAGACTGGAAGAAAGCAATACAAGAAGAAATAAATGCTTTACAACTAAATCATACTTGGAACCTTACTCCTAAGCCTCCATGTGCCCAAGTTATTGGTTGCTGTTGGTTTTCACAATTAAACAGATTCCAGATGGTTCTGTCAATAGATTGAAAGTCCGTCTTGTTGCAAAGGGTTATACTCAGACATATAGGATTGATTTTTTTCGTATTGTTCTCTCTTGCAACTAATTTTGGTTGGCCGTTACGTTATCTAGATATCAAAAATACATTCTTACATGGGGATCTTGCCAAGACACTGTACATGGCTCAACCACCTGGTTTTGAGTCCAAGAGGGAGTATGTACGTCATCTCAAGAAGTCAATTTATGAACTCAAACAATCTCGGTTTTGGCAAGTTTAACAAAGTGGTGGTTTCACATGGCATGATTAAGAGTCAAGTAGATCATTTTGTCTTCTTCAAGAGGAAAAAGGTTGGGATTGTGATATTAGTTGTTTACATAGATGATATTGTCATCACGGGGAGCGACCAGAAGGTGTTCAGATATTAGTTCAACAACTAGGAACCAGTTTCCTCACCAAAGATTTGGACAAACTTGGGTATTTTCTTGGAATTAAAGTTGTCAGGTCGAAGAAAGGTGGTTAGTCTATCACAAAGAAAATATGCTCTGGACATCCTGAAGGATACATGCTATCTTCGTGTTAAACCTGTAACAACACCCATGGAGCCCAATTTGAAACCGAGTATTGGTGACATACTTGATGATCCAGAGAAGTATAGGAAACTCGTAGGTAAACTCATATACCTAACAATCACTCGCCCATATATCTCTTGTGCAGTCAGCGTTGTAAGTCAATTTATGACAACTCCTTGTGCTCCTCACCTTGAACGAGTTATAATAATTTTGAAGTACCTTAAGGGGGCTCCGGGTTGCGGCCTCCTTTACAAGTCTAATGGGCATCTTCATATATAGGGTTACATAGATGTTGATTGAGCGTGATCTCCATCAGATCGAAGATCCACCACTGGCTTACCTTCATAGAAGGAAATTTGGTAACTTGGAAAAATAAGAAGCAATCAGAAGCAGAATATTGTGCAATGGCTCATATTGCACGTGAGCTCACTTAGTTAAGAACTCTATTACAAGAGTTTGGGATTCTAATACAAGACCCAATTCATTCCTCTTTATTGTGATAATCAAGCGGCTATTCATATTGCTAATTTGCTAGTAATCCTATATTTCGTGAAAGGACAAAGCATATCAAAGTTGATTGCCACTTTATTCGATCTAAAGTGTCAAACGATGAGATAGTTACCCCTTATGTACCTTCCGACAATCAGTTAGCAGACATCTTCACCAAGGCACTTTCAAAGGCTTCATTTGAATCGATACGTAGCAAGCTGGGAGTTATTGATATATACTCGCCAGCTTGAGGGGGAGTGTTGGTAGAATACTAGAATTGGATATAGCTATATTGCAATAATATATCGCTATACTTATTGGTTTAATATCTTGCTACAATTAGAGGATGTGCATATCATGCTATAATTGGAGGACAGACAAATATTGCCATATCACTGAAGATTTTTCTACATTTGTTGTGGTCTTTTCTACATTTGCTTCGTGCCTTTTTTATGTTTGTTTTCTGTTATACATACCGTTGTAATTCTGATCAATAATATACACAAAAATTAGTTCTCTTCCACCATTCTCTATTCTTCTTCTTCTCTTGTTATATTCTATGTCACAAAATGACAGGACACAACATTTTCTAACAATCTTAAATTAAATAAAGACGCATAGACAATCTCACCTCAATTCCCATCAAGGGAGGCATCTCGACCTGGGTGCAGGCCAGGAACGTGACGCCGCCGCGGTAGATTTGGAACAGATAGTGCGTCGGAGACGCGACCACCGGCAAAATCTAATCAAAAAATTTCAACACATCATAATCGACACAAATCACTACTAGAACCCTAGAAATAAAGAAAAGGAATCCAAATTTCTCCAAAATCCCACCTTTGAGGAATCGCCACCTTGGGAGAGGACGTGGTCCCAGAACCAGTCGCAGATGGACCGGTCGACTCTGTGACCGGTCATCTGCTTCTCGAGCATCACCTCCCTGGATTAAAGAGAACGAACTGGATCGTAAATTTAGAGATGGAAATTGGGAAGAGGGAAAAAAAAAAAATTTGTTAGAAATTTTGGGGAATTTTAGGGTTTTGGAGAATCACCCGGAATCCGAAAGAAGAAAAATACACTGCAACATCTTTGATCGAAGAATGACAACAAATCCAAATGTATTGATGAAATGCGTGAGAAAAAAAAAATTATTTATAAGGGCACATAACACATTCAAAGTTGATCAAGACTATTCCATTTCTGACAGTCCAGTTAAACTTAGAATTATCACAATTTTTGACAGTTTTAGATACTTTATGGACTGCTAGAAAATATGGCAGTCCAGTTAAATACGAGATGGACTGACAGAAAAATGTGGCAGTCCAGTTAAACATAGATCTGGACTGCCACATTTTCTGACAGCCCATAAAGTACTTAGGACTGCTAGAAATGGGATGTGCCTTGATCAACTTTGGATGTTATAAATAACAAAAAAAAAAAAAAAATTTACTTTCCCCCATTACTAATAAAAATTTGTACTTATATGCCCTTTTTTAATATTTGTTAAACTTATATTTCACTTTTTTTTTAAATATTTAAGGACTGTTTTTGTAACAAAACAAATATTTTTATTGACAAAGAGTGTAATATAAGTCTAATAAATATAAAAAATGGAATGTAAGTACAAAATCTTATTAATAAATGGAACGAAAGTTAAAAATACTCCAAAAATTACATATATTATGTTGTTACTGGTCCCATATTATGTTACTGGTCCCACCAGTAAATAAATACTCCAAAAATTACACATATTATGTTGTTACTGGTCCCACCAGTCAAATTAAAAACGGATTTTTTCGTTTAGAGTAAAGAAAATAGGGTTAATTGCAAAAAAAGGAAAGATTTTGGGATATTAGCATATGGAGGGATGATCCTCCAAGAGAGTTGGCGGCCCCATTGGGGCCTCCAACTGAGTTGGCGGCCTGGGGGGGGGGGGGGGGGGGGGGGTGTTCGGCTGTTTAATTTTTTTTTTTTTTTTTTTTTCTTTTCTTCCTTTCTTTCTTTCAGCCACTACTTTTTTTATTTTTTTTTCTTTTCTTTCTTTCTTTCTTTGTTTCTTTCTTTCTTTCTTTGGGGGGAGGGAAAGGTTTGGGTGAGGGCTTATGCAGGAACCCATTGTTTTGAATCCCATTGTTTTTCAAAAACAATGGGCTTATGCAGGAACCCATTGTTTTGAATCCCATTGTTTTTCAAAACAATGGGCTCCCTCCTCTATATAATCCCAACTCTCTCCTCTTATTCTTCACAAACTCAACTTTCTTCTCATCTTCTAAAACTCTCATCTCTCCTTTCTCCACAACCACAACAGATGGCTAACGTAAATGATGGTCGTATTCCTGGTGGACCGACTACGGAGTTGATTATGAATCAACGTACAAATCATATATCCGATAAAATATTTACTGGAGAGGTAATTTTTTATTTCTTGTCATTTTTTTACTATATTGTCAATTTTAGTTAGTAGTTATCTAATACATTTTAAATGTTAATTTTTAATTTCTTTGACAGTCTTTTGATCATGATCCTTTATTACGTCTCCGAGAGCATGGAAATTGGCGGAAAGAAAGACTATATGACACATGGGTTTTAAATGACGTCCAAAAGGCCCTAGTCCAATCTTTCGGGTTTCAATATCTAGACCAAATTAAATTTCTCATTCACGATCGTGATCTTATTTTAAGTCTTGCTGAACGTTGGTGGCCCGAACGTAACACTTTTCAACTTCCAATAGGGGAGATGACGATCACGTTATGTGATGTCGCAAACATATTGGGATTGCCTATTATAGGAGACCCAATATATTTTGACCAACAATCTACTTCATCTAATTTGATTACTACATATCTCGGAGTTATGCCTCCGGATGATTTGAAAGGTAGTAGTTTTGTCACATTTTCATGGCTCCGTGGAAATTTCATGGACTTAAATCACACCATGGATGACGAGGAGGTTGTCGTAGATAATATACGGGTACGTATTTTAATTGGTAAAATACGTAAGAATTTATTTAGTATTTATTAAAAGATTTGCTTTCTTATTTTCAGATTATTCAGTGTACTAGAGCATACTTGCTCGCTTTATGTGGTGCTATTCTCTTTCCCGACTCAAATGGGAATACTGTTAATGTGCGACTTCTACCATTTTTAGCTGATTTGACCAAACCGACTAGTCATGCATGGGGAGCTGCTACTTTAGCATATCTTTACGCAATGCTGACTGAATTTGCTACTATGAAAACTCGCAAGAGTATTTGTGGATGTATGTCACTAGTGCAGGTAAGAAGACTCGCAAGAGTATTTGTATGAGTATTTGTATTTCATTGTATTTACTTTGTACTGAATTTTTTGCTCAATTTGCTGTAGGTCTGGTCGTACGAGCACTTCTACATTGGTAGACCGGTTACCAGTGTAACTAGTGATATTGGAGTCTTTCCTGTTTCTATGCGTTGGTCGACGGATGTTGTAGATCAACAACATTGTCAATACAAGGCTGTCTCAATTTATCGTGAACAATTTGATACATTGCAGTATACTGAGGTAATGATTTAATTATTTGATGAATGACTTTAAATTATTGTACTTATTCACACATTGTTGTTAAACAGGTGATTTGGGCACCATATACAATTACACCAAATGATCCAGAAATAAAAGGATTGTCATATTGGCTCAGTATGCATAGATCGTACATTATATATGATCGGTATACAATGTATCATCCGGGAGATCGTGTCCTCCGACAATTTGGGAGGAGACAGATTATTCCAGATGATCCGCCTCAATTTCGTCCAATTTTGTTAATATTCTTCTACGTTTGCAGATATGGGTGACTACATTTATAGGAAATGGTGGGGATCTCCTCGAATGGTAAACAGAAACTATGATTATGAGGAACCCAGGTTCAAATGTAGAGCCATTGACGATTCTAGTTTGCGTGCTTTTGTTGATGGGATACATGATTTGGTATGATTAAACCCTAATTTAGATATTAAAATACCAATAATTTGATACAATCATTTATTATTAACTGCTCTCATATTTCAGAGTGTACAATACCAACAATCTTTCCAACAACCAGAGACGTTGGAATGCTTGCGGCATAGTCGAGGGCTTATGCAGGAACTAGTAGCACGTATTGATCGCCTAGGCCTTGGAAGGGACCCCGAGATGCCTCCGATACAGTCGTATCTTCCGACGGATTATCCAAGAGGCGTTGTACGACGGAGACACTCACGCCGTAGGAGGGACGCTGCTGGAGAGGACGAGGCTGCTCAGCAAGAGGAAGATGAGGAACTTCCTGGAGAGCAAGCTGCTCAGTACGCTGCTGGAGAGGAAGCTGCTCAGTACTACCCTGGGGAGGAAGCTGGTCAGTACTACCCTGGGGAGAGTAGTCAATACTACCCTGGGGAGGGATCTACTCAGTATTACCCTGGAGAGAGCAGTCAATACTACACTCCATCAGCACCGGTTCCTACTCAGACTCAAGCAGCAGCGGAGACTGAGGATAACCAGGAGGAGGAGGAGGAGGAGGAGGAGGTGAGAAGAGAAGATACTGCAGGCAGAAGGAGGAGTATAAGCCTAAGTAGTGTTGCAAGGCAAGCTTATCGTAGAATTACTCGAAGATCTAGATAGATTGCAAACAGGTTGTAGTAAAATAAACTTTTGAATTCTTGTCTTTAAGTAGTAGTAGTAGTAGTAAAATAAACTTTTGAACCGTCAATGCATGCCTTAAAACAAATATATACTCTTTGGAAGCTATTGTTTTCTACTGTTTTTAGAAAAAATCTACTACCAGGATTTGTCTCCAAAATTCTAAATCCGTATTCCTCGAGACTACCATAAGCCTCAACATAACTTCCATTTATTTCGGCTAAGGACATCTCTCGCGCTCTCCATGCTTTGGAATAAGTAACATGTACACGATGTTCTCTATATATATCTTTAACTATCTGTGCTGCGCTATACGATTGATTATCTCTAATTATATCAATAATCCTGCTCTTAATCCATGCAGCACTAGCTAGTCGATGACGTCCAATTGTGAGCGCACTAAAACAAGAATGACGACTTTCTAATGTACTTATTTTTACTATGTTCCCATTTCCAATGGATCTGGCATATACTCTCCAACTACAGTTCGGTTGATCACAGGTATATATAATTCCACGAGAATTGTTCATACTACTAGCTGAACAACTAAAATTACGTTCAATTGCAACATTACTTACAAAACTTCTAAATTCAGAACGAGAAGAAAATTCTTGACCGATAAATAATTCACGGGTGGAAGCATTATCTATATTATCATCTAAGTCATATTCCATATTTTCAACTAAATCATCACTGTTTCCGTCGTCTTCATCATCATTATCAGCGTCGGATTCATCTGATGATTGGTTTTGTTGAAAAGATGGAACAAATTGTTGGGAAGAACTACCACCCGCAAAATATTGACTATTTCTGTTATCAAAATTTGTGGCTATTTGAATAACAAAAATATTTACATAGCGTGATTGTGAATTAATTTCAAAAATATAATTGCATGCTTCATCACTGTCTATTAAAAAACATCTACCATTAAAAACAGACTTCAAAATAAATTCGTAATGAATAGAACAACGTTGAATAATAAGATTACGTAAATTTTCAAAAGTAATACTCTCATGAGCTGAAAATATTTGACTTTCTCCGCCTTCATAATCTAACCCATTTAAGTTACCTCCGTGCGAACATATTATTCTTACGCTATGATCCATGATCGAAGGAGGCAACTGCTAGAGATTGATCAGAAGTTTCTGCGGGAGAACTTGATGAATGGAGAACTTGATCAATATATGCTAGTGTGTAACAGGAAGAAGAGTGAGAGTGAGTAATATGGAGTGAGCTGTGAGGATTGAGTGCTCTCATGTGGTTTTTATAAGAGAAGAAGAAGAAGTAGCCGTTGAGAAAGAAAGAAAAGAGAAAAAAAAAAAAACTAGCCGTTAGGCTCCCCCTCAAGTAGCCGTTGAATCAGACAGAAAGAAAGAAAGAAAAGAGGAAACAAAAAAATATAGCCGTTGCCCCCCCCCCCCCCCCCCCCCCCCGCCAATGGAGTTGGAGGCCCCCCCCCAGGCCGCCAACTCTCTTGGAGGCCCCCCAAGGCCGCCAACTCTCTTGGAGGCTCGTCCCTCGTTTTGCAATTTACCCAAAATCTTTCCTTTCTTTGCAATTAACCCTATTTTCTTTACCCTAAACGAAAAAATCCGAATTAAAAAACAAATTATACAATAAATAAATAAATAAGGAATTTGGATAGTTTTAACTTTTTTTCAAAGAAAAAACAAAAGAGAATTACAAATCATAAATTTTCTTTAAATCCACTTGGTACAAAAGAAGGGGAAAAAAAACAATCTAACTTTTAACTTGTCATCATGAAGTAAAATATTATGTTTACCTTTCACATTTTCACATACTTTCTTATTTATTTTAACTATTTTTAAAAAGTATTTTTAGCTTATTACATAAGTTGTTGAACTCCTTTTCTTACTTCAGATATTGTATTCTAAGTAAAAATTGTCGTCTTCTTCTTCTTAAAATTATCTCTTTGATTGTTGTGTGAATCCATAATTGATTTCTTAAATAAAATATTGAGAACTTAGTAGAAGATCTTGAACATTTTCAAAAGAATATTCATTGTAAAATGTATATTAGTAAATATATAAACTGAACATTGTCAAGTTGAAAGAAGCTCCTTCCCTCCACTCTGCCATTACTTCTTTCCGTCACCGGTTCTTAGGTTTTTGTCTACTGTTTAACATTTCAAATCAGAAGGTTAACAAAGAAAAAAGAGGAATTGTTGTTTAAAAAATCATAAATATTCATTGTTTGCCATATGAAATATTCTATTTTTTTACTTTTATTTTGTTGTTCCATTTTTCTGACTTTCAACGTGCTGTCGTCCATATGCGTTCTCTTCTCGCTTTTATTTATTACTCATCGTTGAAAAGTAAAAAAAAAAAACGACGGCTATCTTGTTGATACATCTGTTGAGTTGATAACCATATACATTTGATGCAAAAAAATAAACATCCATGTGCGTCAAAAATTAGAAGAGAGATAGTTGATGACCACATATATTTTATATATCTGTTGAGTCGATGACCACGTATGTTTTGACAATTTTATGCCACATATAATAAAAATTTTGGTAAATATTATATTTGTATTAATCATCCTCTCACTCAAAATCTACAATGCAAAAAAACAAGAGTTATTAAACACACCTCATCTAACCCACTTAACGCTGCTTATTTTTTTCCCCTCAATCCAAGCCGACCCTTAACGCACTACAATTCCAATTCAAAATCCACCCCCCAAATAAGGTTTTTTCTAAGGGCACCACCCTTTTTGCTAGGGGCTAGCCCAAAATAGTTCAAAAATATTACAAGTTTGCCATCCAAAATTTTTGCTAGGGGCTAGCCCAAGCACACCTATAAATACCAATTTTTCTTTTCATTTTCTCTCTCCTTCTTCTCTTTTTTTTTTTTCTCCCTCAACTATTTTCTTCTCTCCTTCTCTTAGGTCAAAGAATTAAAACCCTAATTCTTTTCTTTTCTCCCTATATTTTTGGCAAATTGTTCTCTCCCTCAACTCTAGGTCATTGACTTCTCCAATTTTTTGGTAAGTCATCGAACTAAAATATGTTTCATATTTTAAACAAGAATTTCACATATAAAAGTTGAATTATGTGTTAAATGTAGAAAAATATTGAACATGGATCAACCGGGATCATCAAACGTTCCCGCCACGTCCGAAGAACACGTTCCCGCAACGTCCGAAGACAACTTTGATGCATCGGAAGCTCTCTTGGTAACTACATTTGAACTTGTCATCGGATTTAAAATCGTGCTGTGACACAGAGGACTGCCAACACTCTGGCAGTCCAGATCATAGACTAGGACTGCCAGAGTGGTGGCAGTCCTAGTCTATGATACCTGAATGCCAGTACCCTGGCAGTCCTACAAATATGTAGGACTGTCAGGGTCCTGGCAGTCCTTCTTCTCTGGCAGTCCTAGTCTATGATACCTGAATGCAGAGTTTTAGTCAGTAAAGGTGTTTGTAATTTATGAACAACAATTGCTGTACAAAAGACGGTCTTGCTATTAACACAATTTGCTATTTATGGACACCAATCTTATGCACGGGCCTAATCTATGAAACCTATTTGCTTTAGGATGTTGTCTAATTGTACTAACCTTTAAGTTTTATTGTAGGACTTGAGATCTTCCGATTTTGCGGTACCGGCTCCAATTGCAGTCAATGTAGCCCATTTATTTTGGACCGATCTATGTTTTGAATCAAGCGGGGGTGCGGTACATTGGTGTCGAGAAGTCGGACGGGAAAACAACATTGTTCTAGTGATATCCAGATCGGCCCGAAATCGACCGGGACGACAAACTGTGGTGGTGGGCTGTGAAAGAGGTGGTGTGTTCAGAACGCACAAGAAAAACACAGTTATCCAAAGTAAAGTTCCAAGAAGAAATGTTGGAACGAGAAAATGTGGTTGTCCATTCACGATACATATTAGAAACGAAGAAGAAGGGAAATGGACAATAGAAGTGAAGAATGGAACCCACAACCAAGAGATTGCCGAGACACTATTGGGTCATCCGTATGTCGGACGGTTGAACAATACGGAGAAGAAGATAGTCGAAGACTTGTCCACCTCCGGAGTTGCACCGAGACAAATATATTTCATCATACGACATGAAGATGAGAAGAACATGTCTACAATGAAGTCAATATACAACGCCCTAGCTTCTTCAAACGCTGTCCGGACAAAATCAAGAATGGCTATGCAAGAAGTGCTCAAGTTGCTTGCCGATAATCATTATGTTGAGTTCCATAGAAGACATCCCCAGAGTAATGAAGTATTATCAATCTTTTGGGCTCATCCTGATTGCACAAATTTGGCCAGGTCTTTTGCCGACGTGTTAGTCCTTGATTGCACGTACAAGACAAATAAGTTCAAGATGCCTCTCTTTCATGTTGTCGGGTTCACCTCTACTTGGAAAACATTTCCAGTGACATTTTACTTCATGAGAGTGAGAAACTTGAAGACTACACATGGGCGTTGGAGAAACTGAAAATACTTTACACTGGTCATACAGAGCCGTCAGTATTTGTTACCGACAGAGAGTATGCCCAATTAATGCTATTCGCATTGTTTTTCCTCGAGCGGATACATTGCTATGCACTTGGCATGTCAATCGTAATATTCAAGCCCAATGTAAGTTGAAGTTTCGGAAGGAGGATGGTAAAATCGACATGCAGATTTTTGACGAATTCTACAATGATTGGAATTGTGTGTGGCGAGCATCTACGATTGCTAGTTACGACGTCGCATGGTACTTGTTCAAGCAAAAGTGGGAGACGAGGGAGCCGGCATGCATTTCTTACATCAAAGATACATGGCTTGAACCGTACAAAGAACAATTCGTCTTAGCATGGTCGAATGTGGTGAAGCATTACGGCACGACAACTACCAACCGTGTCGAAGGAGCACACTCTTTATTGAAGAGGCACCTAAAATCATCTCTTGGCAACTTCGTCTCTGTTTGGCAAGCTATACATTTATCAGTAGACCGAACGGTAAATGAAATTAAGACATCATTTGAGATGAGTTTGAATATAGTCAAGCATGAGCATAGAAAGAAAGTACTCTTAGATGCTTTAATGCGCGTGGTATCTCACAAGGCGTTGGCCTTAATAGCTGATGAGATTGAAAGGTCAAAGTTTGTCGGGCTTGATCCCGAGGTTTGCGGGTGTGTATATCGACATACACTGGGCCTCCCTTGTGCACATCAGATTAATGAATATCGCCGTGAATCCATTCCTATTCCAGTAGATGCTGTCGATCAACGTTGGAGGCAGTTGTCTATGATGCCCATGGTGAAGACGGACGATGATTTCTTCTCTTTGCCACAAGTGAAACTTCTCCACGCAAGGTGGTGTTCCTCAGTAGGAGTGGAACGGATGTCCATTGAGCTTAAAATCCAAGAAATTACATATCCGGGGACTACTAGAATGCATGAGCCGTCCGTTGTTTCCAATCCTAAAGGCAGACCTCAAACAAGATTGACTAGTTCACAGAAGAGAAGGCTGGAGTCGACTAAGAGAGATCTATCGTCCTTTGAGCATGTTGAACGAAGCTTACAGCAACCTTCACCTGCACGGAAGGGCAAGCTTGTCGTTCGTCGAAAAATGGAAAAAATGGACCTTCCAAAAAAAGATACAGTTGCAAGCCAAACAACGAGTTTGTATATTGACAAATTTCAACCTGCACTTCGAAGTTACATTTGGTCTATTGTCGATGTCCCCGGTGATGGCCATTGCGGATTTTATGCCCTTGCAAGGCATCTTGGTTATGATGACAAAGACGGATGGAGACGGGTGAGGCAGGAGCTGTACGAGGAGTTAGAGACTCGTCTTCCATTCTACTCCCGCATCCTAAGCGAAGAAACGGTTACAAGTTTGTTGTTAAGTATTCCTTGCACCGACAGTGTTACCGGGACAGACCACTACATGTCAGTCCCGTCTGCCGGCTATTTATTTGCTAATAGGTACATGATACCTGTTGTACTTATCTCGTCGGATATTAACAATACATTCTTTCCGATGTACGCTACTCCGACGGACCACGGAGTGTCTAACCTATGTATTGTGACATCCCAGAACCAGAATACTGGAGAGCGGGGGCGTACATAGCCAGCTACGTATATTGAAATGGAATCCACCTCGCTATACGGTCACGGCTGTCTAGATATATGAGGGTTTACTACAAGCCAACGGTCTCTTATGGTCAAGCCTATTGTCTCAATCTCAAGCAAGTAATATAGTTACAAGATGATAGACCACCAAATATACAATAAAATGCGTCCCAAATATTACATATTCAGCTGATCATGAAGTTAGTCGTACAAAATGCGAGGACTAGTAGGAGTTAAGTCATACATGATCAACCCTAGGATTTGTTAATCATGTTTACAGCCCGTAGGCAGACAGTAAGTAAATATGCATCGAGCTAACAGGTGCTCGTCGGCTAAACGTCTCAAAAGAATAATTTTACAATGTAGTGAGCGAATCAAAATGGAAAAAAAAAACCCACTCGTAGCCCGGGTTCCTTCTAGTCGCCACCATCGGGCTGGAAGTTCGGTAGATCCTCGGGTGCTGCTCCGAAATCTGGCCACACAAAACCAGCTGGGTCAAACCCCAGAAAGAGCAAGTGCCACAAGGGAGGCCACGAAATAAGAACAAAAGCCAGCATATCAGAACATAAGAAAATGGAAGAAAAGCACAAGTAATAAAGAGTACAACAGGACGATAAACGACTAGGGACGTGGAACCGTTCCGAGAGCCAGGTTACAACCCGTAAACCAAACAAGGACCGGGGTTGTAACCCTTCGCCTGAATAGCACTTTGTCTCTACCCATTTATTGTTCATAATAAGTAAAATAATCATGTTCAGGGGTACCAGGCGCAGGGACTAGACGAGACTTAGACAAGGCTGGACACCAACCATTCACAAGCGGCCAAGCAAATACTACGGCTTACTACTTTAACTAACTAGGGTTATCACAAACCTAATTACTAACAAGATGCAAATGAGAAATTCCCAGTCCCAAGCCCTGCAGACTATCCAGTTATCCTTCCGCGGGTTGAGAGTATGGTTGGGTACATCCACTACCAGAATAAGTCGTTTTAGCGACGCCTAAAGACGTCGCTAAAACGACAATATTCGTCGCTAAAAATATTTAGCAACGAAATTACCGACGTTTTGTGATAGTCGCTGAAATATAAGTCGCTAATCTTCTAAACGTCGCAATTACCGACGTTTGTCGACGTATTTATACGTTGGTATAATGCCGACGTCTACCGTCGTGTCGTCGGTAGCTTTGCGACGTAATACATCGTGTCGCTACGCGTCGGTAAATTTACCGACGAATTACCGTCGAGTCGTCGGTGGTTTAGTGACATGTTCAAAGTCGCTAAACGTCGGTAAATCCTGGGAATTACTGGGGATGATTACCGACGTTCACCGACGTTTACCGACGTCCTCCGACATATATTGACGTCGCTAAACGTCGATAACCTGGATAATATCGCTTATCTACCGACGTTTACCGACGCAAAATTACGTCGGAGGACGTCGGTAAACGTCGCTAAATCTGCAAAAAAAAAAATAAATAAAATACAGAATGTCCATTTCTTCCTGCAGTTTAAAAAGCTAACCATTTCTTACTGTAGAATAGGATCCAAACAATCACAGAATGTCCATTTCTTACTGTACACAGGTTTCAGTCCTTATAACCAAGTCTACAACAATCACACAATGTCCAGTTCTCAGAATGTCCATTTCTCACTGTACACAGATTTCAGTCCCTATAAGCAAGTTTACAACAATCACACAACAACTAACCAAATAACCAAATATCCAAATAACCAATTCTATACCAAATATCAAAGTCTACAACCAAATAACCAAAGTCTACACACAACCAATAAATAGAATAGGATCCAAACATCCAAATCTACACAACCAACAAATATCCAAGTCACAAATAAAGAATGAAACAAACACAAAGAAACAGTCCTAACTAGGACTACTAGGAATCTGGTGCAGGAGGGGCACCGCCGCGACGAAGGGATAAGAACAACTCATACTCCTCAAGTGAAATCGACACCTTTGGAGGAGGCAGTGACGTCGGTGGAGTCGGTGTCGAAGAAGAAGGCGGTGGAGGCGGCGGAGTCGACGACGATGAAGGCGCACCCGAAGGACCAGCACGCTCCAACGCTGTAAGTCGCTGGTGGTATGAATCCATGATAGGTAACATTCTATCACTACTCTGGACAATCGACTCCTGCGCCAATCTCATCCTCTCGGCCATGGTCACCTGTCCTGTCTGCAGCTCCGTTACCGTGCGCTCTAACCCTCCAACGGTGCGCTCTGTCCTCTCAGTCGTCTCCCTGAGGTCCATAATGCCGCGGTCGAGTGCATCCAATCGTGCTAGCAGCGCAGGATCCTCCGTAGGGTGCTGAGACTGCTCCTCGATCCGTCGTAGCAGGTCATCACGGAGAGACTCCATCATCTGGTGGACTTGGGCAGACTCCTGGGACGGCTGTGGACCATGCACACTAGCAGGAGATGTCCTAGAGGACTGGATCGCAACTAGGGTGCCATAGGATCCCGTACCGTAGTACGTACCCCTACGGAGTCCACCAGCGGCGGCCATCCACAGCTCGTCCGCCGACGGAGCTTGAGTGGGCTGCGAGGAAGTACCGGCCTCTCCTGCATCAGGTGCACTAGCAGCCGCCCGTTCCCGCAGCCTCTGATACTCGGCCTAGAAAGTACTTATTATTACTAACTTCTAATTTCTAATTAATGTACTTATTATTACTAATTTCTAATTAATGTACTTATTATTTCTAATTTCTAATTAATGTACTTATTATTACTAACTACATGAATATTTATTTGCATCATATTTATTAAGTTATATTAAAATTGACACGAAGTATTAAATTAAGATAACGTATTATAATACTTACATAAGTCTGCTCGGCCCTCTCGTCAATAAGGTCACCGCCGCGACGATGGGTGGCCAGGAAGACGGTCACCATGTCGGCGTTACCGACCTTCCTTACCTGTAATTAAATATATTATCTTAGTAATAATTTATCGGTTTTGCATTAAAATAATATTTGTAAAAGAGGAAGACATACCAGACGACGAAAATATTCCGTCATCGGAATCGACCCACCGCACCACTTCGAGGCATGTTGCCTAGCTTTCACGCACACGCTGTTTACACGCTCACTCCTACTAGACTTGTTGGCATGACTTTTGGCCTTAGCTTAGACTTGTTGGCGTGACTTTCTAACCTGGGTGTTACTATTTGCTCTATAACTTATTCATTTAATGGTGGCATGACAATTCTTCTATTATACCCTTACGCCTATTTGTATAATTCTAGGATAACTTGGGACTTACAATAGCAAGCCGTAGTAGTTGATTGGCCATTCAAGATGATTTGTTTGTGTACTGTACCTACTCTGTTGCCTAACTGAGATGATCAGAATGTCAGGACATGACGGGCCAACTTCTGTCCTTGTTTGGTTGGGAGGTTGGTTCGAAGTGTCGTGATGTATGTGAATCCTAGTGGAAAGCAGAGATCTATTATTATATTCTCTTACTTACTGGTTTAATCCTTCATATCGTCCTTCCTTGTGGTACTTGCTATTAGAGGTCTAACCTCTCTGGTTTTGCATGGCCGGATTTAGAGCCAGTCCCCGAGGATCCAGCTTACTTCTACCTCCAAGATAGTCAATACTAGAGGAATGATCGCAGGAGGACTCGAGTGGGTCCCTTACTTCACCGCTCATTTTGTTATTTACTTTATACTTAGCCGTTTGGCACCGACATGTTAGTCGGATTGTCTTGTACTTACTTTTGCATAATTGTAACTAAGTCAGGCTGCAGCTGATAACAATTGTGAATACTTGCTACATCATCTGGCTATGTTTTGTAAAGCCAGATCTCAAGAACATTTTGACTGAGCGTTTGGGACGTCTTACTGCTTTATCTTACATGTTCTCTATTTCTGCTTCTTATTTGAATGATTGAGACAATAGAGGTGCAATGACCATAGTAAGACTTTCATGTAGTATGCACCCCCTCGTCTGGTTAGACAGCATTGATCGTATTATACGGTATTCATCTACCCGTAATACGTAGCTGGCTGAGTCATTCCCCCGCTCTCCAGTATTCTGGTTCTGGGACATGACACTAGCCGCCTTGGCCTTCTCCGACTTCTCCTTGTACCTTGGCTCCTCGAATCGAGCCTTCATCGCATTCCATTGATCAGGGGTGATCCAACCTTGGATCGGCTTTCCGGCACGATCACGATCCTTCTGATCATTGATAGAGTCGCGGATCAGCTTGGCAGCGACGGCAGGAAACATCCCCTCGATCTGCTCGGCCCGGTACGGTGGATAGAAAAACATATCCTAGAAGAGCGCAAACCAAATATTTATCAGTTATATATAATATACAAAAATTATATGATTCATGTTAAAAGCAAATATATTTTAACCTTGAAGTGCGCAAACCAGAAGGCCTTCCTCTCGTCCGGAGCATCAGAGTAGTTAATCCAAGCACCACCATAATTATGCCTCAGCATATGGCCTAGACGTCTCTGTACCTCTGGGGGGCGATATTATACAAACATATTATATTCATGAAAAAAGTTAATTTATGATAAAAACAGAAAGAAAAAAATTATAAACCAAAATACCTACTTTGTACCGTCGGCCCAGATCTCCGTCCTCCTCTCCTCCGGAGGTGCGCACGCATCATCTGCATGATGCTGGTCGGCCGTCGGTGCCGCCGCCTCGGCCGTCGCCGCAGCCTCCGCCATCTGCTCATCCGTCTCCATCGTCGTATCAGCAGTAGGAACGCTAGACGGGCGAGCACTCTCAACAGGCCTGGAACTACTCGTCCCAGGAGATATGCCACGTGACGTCGTCCCAGCAGGCCCACCTACTGTCCGATATGGAGGAGTAATCGGCGACGAGGATCCAGAGCCGGTACCAGAATGAGGTAGCGAAGGAAAACTCCGTCCTCTAGCGGTACCTGTAGGAAGTACCGGAGGAGAGTGACCTCGTTGTCTCCCTCGGAACGCTCCGCGACGACCTGCCATACCTGATAACAGCATATGATAATACAACAAATAATAGAGACTAGAAATATGAAAGTACAACAAATAATAGAGACTAGAAATATGAAAGTACAACAAAGACAACATATAATGATACATTCTACAATAAACATCTAAGTCCAGATAATATATTCTAGAAGAAACATCTAAGTTCAGATAAGTATATCTCTCTCAATCATCTTCAGAATAATCATCTTGTTCGTCTTCCTCGACCTCATCTTCCTCTTCCTCCTCATCTTCGCCTTCGTCGGCTTCGTCTTCCTCTTCGGATAATTCTACATCTTCTATATTATGTGTCGTGTAATGCGTAACTTCCGTGGAGTCCACATCGACAATATTGGTAACAAGAGGTAGCTCGTCCTCCTGGTAAGCTTTTTCGTCAACATCAAAAGTACCTCTGGCTTTAGTCTTGCATACTGCCCACCAGTCAGACTTCGTTGCTCTCCGTCTCGGATAAGCTGTGAAGTACACAAGCTGAGCCTGAGTTGCTAGGACAAACGGTTCGTAGCCTTGATATCTACGCTTGTAGTTTATATCCAGAAGACCATGCTTGTCAATTTTCCAACCTTGATTTTCAATCGGATCGAACCATTCACACTTGAACAACACGATCTTTGCAGGTTCTCTGCCATTATTATATGACAACTCCACAATCTCTCGCAAGATGCCAAAGAAATCATTTCCTGGATCGACATCTTTGTAGTTCGAAGACTTGATACACAAACAACTGTTTTTCGTGGAATCAAGATCCAGGAAGCTGTCTCTGATCGGAGCATTTGTCGACTTGAACCGAAAGCCATTGACACAGTAACTTGTCCATATTTTAAAAAAAGTAATTGGTCCCTTGGCAAGAGTTCTAATTAATTCAATCTCGGATGAAATTAGACGATCGACCTGAATATCAAAGAAGCGATAATAAGTTATTTATTGCGCAGTTACATTAGAAGAGGCCAGTAATTACCGAGCTACTTACATATTGGCTCAACCAAGAAGGAAAATGATGTCTCATTTCTTGTTCTAATGCTTCGTCTGTTAGGTAGGGTCTAACCAGCCTCAACTCATCATTATATGTGCTGGAAAACAACGAAGCAACCGCCGATTAGTACAATAATATTAGCTTATACTATTACATTGAGATGACGTAAACTCATCATCCTGAGTTACTTACCCCTCTAGCTTCTCCACTTCATCCTCGTCGTAATTGAGTAATACATACAACTGAGCAGCCCTTAGCTCTTCGTCATTCAAATATCTCTTCTTCATTTTCCCCGAAGGCTTTCCGGACGCATTGAATACTTTCAGTATTCCATCATTAAATTTTTCATATCCGTCGTCGTTTCTCGGAGCCCTCGTTCTATTCGTAGCAACATGAGATTTGAAATAGGAGGAGCAGAAATTTGTAATCTCCTCGAGAATATAGGCTTCACAAATAGAACCCTCGACCCGAGCCTTATTTTTCACCTTTCTTTTTAGGTGATTCAAATGTCGCTCGAACGGGTACATCCATCGATATTCGACGGGTCCACCAACACGTGCCCCGTAGGAAAGATGAATCGATAAATGCTCCATAGAGTCGAAGAATCCAGGAGGGAACACCCTCTCTAGCTTGTACAGTGTTACCGCAATGTCCTTATCTTGCTTTTCTAGACGATCAACGAGCAATTTCTTAGAACAAAGGTCCCTGAAGAATATGCTAAGCTCCGTCAATGGATCCCAAACTGCATGCGGTAAGAATTCTCGAAATGCAATCGGAATTAACCGCTCCATGAATACGTGACAATCATGGCTCTCCATACCTGTCAGTTTGTTCTCCTTGAGGTCGACGCATCTTCTCAAGTTCGAAACATATCCATCTGGAAATTTCAGACCTTGAATCCACCTACAAAGCCTCACTTTATCCTCCTTCTCCAGTGAGAAAATTGCCTTAGGCTGCTTCAACTTCCCATTCCCGTCCTCTATCAAATGCAATGCAGGACGTCTACATATTTCTTCCAAGTCCAATCTAGCCTTTGGATTGTCTTTCGTCTTTCCCTTTACGTCCATTACAGTATTAATTATGTTGTCAAATACATTCTTCTCGATATGCATGACATCAAGGTTATGTCTAATCAGATTGGTGCTCCAATATGGAAGATCCCAGAATATACTCCTCTTCGTCCAGTTATGAGTGCGACCAAATCCGTCACACTTGTAGCCCGTAGCAGGCTGCTCAATAGCTCTTGGTAAATCTTTTACCTCTTCCCATATCGTGTATCCGGTCCACCTTGGCGGGGGATTAGCCTTCTCCACAACGCCAGCACGAAAAGCATTCCTGTTCCTCCGGTACGGATGATCCTTCGGCAGGAATTGTCGATAACAATCGAAGAAGCACGGTTTGCCTTCGTATTTCAAACGGAAAGCCTTAGTGCTGTCCATGCAATACGGACATGAAAGACGACCATGCGTGCTCCATCCAGATAACATTCCATAGGCCGGAAAGTCGTTGATGGTCCACATAAGTGTTGCCCGCATCCGGAAATTTTGTTTTCTAGATACATCGTACGTGTTGGAACCTACTTCCCACAGCTGATTCAACTCATCAATCAATGGCTGTAAATACACATCGATGTTCTTTTCGGATTGTTCGGACCTGGGATAATAACGGTGAGAAACATATACGGAGTCTTCATGCACATCCAAGGCGGTAGATTGTACGGGGTGACGATCACAGGCCAACACGAATACTGGGATCCCGAAAGTCCAAATGGGGTAAAACCGTCGGAGCAGAGACCCAATCTGACATTACGCGGATCAGAAGCAAAATCTGGATACTCTCGATCAAAGTGCTTCCATGCTTCTCCATCAGATGGGTGATCCAACAGTCCTTCGGTATGTTCCCGCTTATGCCAACTCATGTTTTCTGCAGTTTCCTTCACCATAAACAACCGCTGCAACCGCGGCATCAACGGCAAGTAGTACATCGAAGAGGTAGACTTCCTGGCACCGACAGACTTTCCTCTACCACATGCCTTGTAGCGATCGACACCACAAAATCTGCAGGCATCTTCATCCTTGTCGTCTTTGTAGTACAACATGCACCCGTTGCGACAGGCATCAATTTTTTCGTATCCCATCCAGAGCGATCTAACCATCCTCTTAGACCGGTAGAAGTCTTTAGGCAACTTCGCACCCTCAGGCAATATTTCTATAAGCAACTCCATAAGACGGTTGTAGCAATCTTGCGACATGTTAAAATCGGACTTGATGCTCAACAATCTTGTAACCACCTCCAACGGTGAATGATCCTCACAACCATGATATAATAGAGTCCTTGCATTCTCCAGCAACTCCATGAACTGTGCAGCATCGGGGTTAGGTGCCTCCTCAGGTGCATCATGATCATCCGGATCGAAACTTGGCCCGGCCGCGTCGAAAACCATGTTCACCAACCCATCGTCGTAAGGAGCGTTGTTGTGGACATCTACATAAGGCTCGTACTCCGATGCTAAAGACACAAGTTCTCCGTGCTCGCTCCACTGATATTAATTCGGCGTGAAACCCTTCGAGTATAAATGATACATGACATCCACTTCTGGATGATATTTCAAGTTGCGACATCTCACACACGGACACTTAATTTTGGTACCGTCCATGTACTGAGGGAACGCCTTGGCAAACTGCAGGAACTGGTGTACACCCTCTATGAATTCATCCCGCACACCGCACATGTCATCAGGATGACGGTTGTACATCCAAGTACGATTCCGCAGATAGTAATTCAGCTCCATAATTCTGTAAGATAGATACATCAAGGTAGTGAATGATATGCAATTGTCAGTTCATGCGGTCTACACTTTCCGCAGTATATGTACACATGACATTTTATGTTAAATGGTCAGAGATTATCTGTCATCTTCTTTTCGCATTGCTAACTTTTCTTTCACGTGTTTGTGCGTGCGGTGGTCAGAGATTATCGTGGCGGTATATCACCCGTGTCTACAATATTTCATATAGGCTGAGTTGTAGAAGTC
The DNA here is from genome assembly GCA_029216955.1 of Iris pallida. NCBI lineage: Eukaryota > Viridiplantae > Streptophyta > Magnoliopsida > Asparagales > Iridaceae > Iris > Iris pallida. Next base: position 17,889,219 of record JANAVB010042420.1, read on the forward strand.
AAGTTTTAGGATATTAGTCTATATATTATGTATAGTCCAACCGAGTCAACTCTAAGCTAAACTAGTCCAACTTGGTCAAACTAGCCATTTCTAAGTTGTATAAGTCAAGTTTTAGGATATTAGTCTATATATACTAGTATAAACTCTCCCTCCTCTCCAAATACCTGGTACTAGTTAACCCTCCCCCTTTCTCCCACTAGACACACACATACATATACATGATGTATACAACCACACCATAGTTCCCAGGTTCTTTTAACCTAACTTTCTAGTTGGTACTAACCTCAATAGAACAAACACTCTCACAGCTCAAAATACTAACACATGCTCACGCCTTACGCTTGTGACACTCCCTTTCAAACACAAACACGCACCTATATGTTCCCTTACACATGTTGCCATGTTACCTATAAAAATAGGAAATCCTTGTTGTCTAAAATAAGACACAATTCTACAAAGAGAACCATACTGTAGAACTCACACTTTAAGACAATAGATGAAGGAAGACTTGTATGGAGGATCGATAGGGTTGAGCGATGTCATTTTATTCTACAAAGAGAACCATACTGTAGAACTCACACTTTAACACAATTCTACAAAGAGTTGTCATAGGGTGTTGAGCGATGTCATTTTATTCTTTTCTTCTTCTTCTTCTTGGGATTTTCGAGTATTGGATCTTGAGACATATATAGCTAGAACTTACGAAGAATGGAGTACCATACTTCAACAAATAGATGTTGACTAATTGGTTCATATACTTGTTGTCTAAAATAAGTGTAGAAATGTTGCAAGGTGAAACAATGTATCAAACACTATATCGAAACCCAAACCCAATATGCAAATCCAAATTAATACGAAAATACATAAGTGTATGTAGGGGATTAATTGTACAGAGGTGAAATACATATATATGCATGCTTGGGGGTGTCCACGTGTCCAACAAATGGACACAAAGTGTCCAAAACCTCACGAACACACTGTATCAGTGAACACATGGTCGTAATGTGTCTCCGTGTCCATTTTGGACACGAAAAACACCTCAATTAGGGTTAGGGTTTACCTTCAGTCTCCTCGCGGTGGTGGAGGAGGAGGAGGAGGACAAGTTCGGTGGTGGAGGAGGAGGGGATTAAGTGTACAGAGGTGAAATACATATATATGCAAGCTTGGGGGTGTCCACGTGTCCAACAAATGGACACAAAGTGTCCAAAACCTCACGAACACACTGTATCAGTGAACACATGGTCGTAATGTGTCTCCGTATCCATTTTGGACACAAAAAATACCTCAATTAGGGTTAGAGTTTACCTTCAGTCTCCTCGCGGTGGTGGAGGAGGAGGAGGATGATCTCGCGGTGGAAGAGGAGAATGGGCTCGCGGTGGAGGAGGAGGATGAGCGGCGCCGGAGGGAAGGGGGTCGGGCTGTCGTCGAGGTCGGGGAAGAGGGGCAGGAACAAAAAATTTGGGGAGAGGGAGAAATGAAAAGTCGAACCGAGGAAACCCTATTTAGCAGAAGTTAGCGACATCCGTAAATACGTCGTAAAGCGTCGGCCTACCTTTAATATTCGGCGACGTCTTAAACTTTGCGACGCTAAATGTCGCTGAACTAATAAAACTGGCGACGTTTTTCGACAAATCAACGACGTTGGTTTTTATTATACTAAAGATAGTCGCAATATGTCGCTGTTTGTCGCTATCAGCGACGTATTGTGACACGTTCTATTGGAGTCGCTAAATCCAAAAATATTAGCGACGTTTTAAGTCGGCATCGCTAATTTCGTCGCTGATATGACTTATTTTGGTAGTGATCGCCCAGGAGACGATATACCCTTAGATGACTTAGAGGGTGCAACACATGACAGTATGCTGGAAATGTGCCCTACTCGTCGACAGGCTACAGGTCCGTTTAATGCGCCCAGATAACGAGATCGCTTGTGACTGGAAATTCTCCATGAACTATAGTTTGATCTAGTCATTAGCCTAATCCATATTCAGTGTGAATTCCTGACCGTGGTAACCAGGGAGTCACGTCCTAGACATGATGCAAGACAAGACAAGTGGATTGCACAAAGCAGTAAGAATGAACACCCACGGAGTCAGAGTTGATTATACGAGTCAAGTTAGCCATCGCAACAGCATTAAGTCAAGTCAAGTTACAAATTACAAGTCAGGAGTGCGCCGCCACGGGCCACTTATCAAGTTATCCAGTTGCAAAAGTGAATTATGAATCACAGGTTAAAAGTTAAGAGTACACCCCATCGGGTCACTATCAAGAAGATCAGAAAGTACTAGGATCATAAATCACAAAATTCACGAAAACCGTACTAGTCATAAGTAAACACCGAAAATCGTGCCAGGTTGTGTTGGGCCAAGACAGTCGTGTTGTGTGGAACAAGATCTCAAAACTCCAATCCTCAAAAGAGAAGCCAAGTCCAAGAAATAAAACCAAACCATCATGGGCAAGTGGGTTGCGCAGGGGGTCAGATTGCGCTGGGGGAATAGATTGCGCAGGGGAATGGACTGCGCTGAGGAATGGACTGCACTGAGGTTGGGTTGCGCTAGAGTCGGGTTGCGCTGGGTCGGGTTGCACTGGGATTAGGTTGCGCAGGGGTTGAGTTGCGGAGGATTGGGTTGCGCTGAAAACGAACTGCACTAGGGCAAGCTGCAGGGGTGAGCTGCGCGGAGGTCAAGCACGCCAATGGAGAGAAGGCGCTGGAGCTAAAGAGCGCCAGCGCAAGTCAGCCCAGCGCAAGGCGCTGGCCGAGGAGCTGAGCAGTCCGGCCTTATGCTAAAGAGCGCAGACCAAGGGTCATCTTCTCCATCAGACCGAGAGGAAGACCCCAAGAACCCTAAATTTCAAATCTTCATAACTTGGCCAAAACAAAACCAAATTTGGATTTCCAAAGTTCTAACTTGTATAAAATTGAATTCTCTTCCACATGGAAGCCTCAAAACAAGGAAAATTCTAAGTTTAATAGATCAAAACCATATAAATCCGAAAATGGTTAGAACCTAGATCTAAAAAAAATAGAAGCTCCAAATCACAAAATGTCAAGTTCTAATGTTGTTCACCATGGCCTAATCTAGCTAATAGACAAATAAAATTAGGTTCTTATGTGGTGGCAAGGTGCACTTTCCTATGGTGTTGGTGTTGTGTGGAGGAAGGAAGAAGAAGATGAAGAAATTAATGGAAGTTATGAGGAGAGAGAAAGTTAGGTGGAATTTTAATGAGGGATGGTGTGATGTGTTGAGGGTGGAGGTTTAGTAAAGGGTGGTCCAATGCATACTAAGCCAAACCAAACCAATTTCTTCTCCACAAAATAAAACCACGCCAGGTCCAAAAACCCATTTTACGAGAAAACCAAAATCCGAAAGTTAAGCCAAAACTCAATTACAGGCCAAAATTCGAGAAAATAAAATACAGGTCCAAAATACATGTATGCCTAATTAAAATACGTATTCCGAAATACGGGCATTACAACTCTACCCACCTTAAAAGAATTCCGTCCTCGGAATTTAAATCAAGATGCTTAGAGATGTAAGAGCCAGCTATGCTATCCACAAATAAGCTACACTAAGCAAACAATCAAACAATCATACATGCAAGCAAGGGATAGAAAGCATAAGGCATAAGGAAGACATTATACCTTATGAGTCAAACAAGTCGGAATATCGCGATCGGATGTCGTCCTCACACTCCCATGTTGACTCACCTAGAGAGTGATGACCCCAAGCAACACAGACTAAGCTAATAGTCTTGTTCTTGAGTATATTTTCTCTCCGGTCCAATATAGACACGGGTCTCTCCTCATACGAAAGGTTGGTACCAACAACCAATTCCGAATGATCTAGTATATGGACCGGGTCCGAGATGTACCGTCGTAATTGGAACATATGGAATACATCATGCACCTCACTTAGCGACGGCGGAAGAGCGAGACGATAGGATACATCTCCTACTCGCTCCAGGATATCGAACGGCCCTATATACCTAGGACTAAGCTTTTTCCGTACGCCAAAGCGAATGACGTCGCGGTTAGGCGAGATCCTAAGGAATACATGGTCGTCGATAGCAAACTCTAAGGGACGTCGATGAGCATCGGCCCAATGCCGCTGGCGATCTTGGGCCACTCGAAGACGATCTCTGATCCTTCTGACCACTTCAACTGTCTGGGCAATCATCTCTGGGCCAAGCATCTGCCTCTCTCCGATGTCGTCCCATGCTAGCGGGGATCTGCACTTCCTGCCATACAGTGCCTCTAACGGAGCCATCTGAATACTGGCCTGGAAACTATTGTTGTACGAGAATTCCACCAGGTGCAGATGATCCTCCCACGAACCACCGAAGTCAAGGGTACAAGATCTCAACATATCTTCAAGAGTCTGGATCGTACGCTCTGACTGACCATCTGTCTGCGGGTGATAAGCTGAGCTAAACTGAAGGTGAGTTTCCAAACTCTCTTGCAAGCTGCGCCAAAAGTGTGATGTGAACCTTGAATCTCGGTCCGAGGTGATACTGACGGGCACACCGTGAAGTCTGACAATCTGCCTGAGGTACATCTCTGCCAACTGAGCCGTCGAATGACCAACTCTGAATGGAAGAAAATGAGCCACCTTCGTGAGCCTGTCAACTATAACCCAAATAGCATCTCGACCGGCTGGGGATCTAGGCAATCCAGTCACATGCTCCCACTTCTATTCTGGAATCGGCAAGGGCTGAAGAAGTCCAGCGGGCCTCTGATGTTCAGCTTTAACCTGCTGGCAAACCAAACACCGAGAGACAAATCAGGCTATCTCCCTCTTCATTCCATTTCACCAAAAATGCTGACGAATGTCTCTATACATCTTCGTACCACCGAGATGAATAGAATACTGTGAACTGTGAGCTTCTGCCATGACCTCCTGTCTGATATCTCCACTGGGTACACAAAGACGAGTGCCGTATCAAAGTGTACCATCTTCATGAATGCATAACTCTGGCCTTCTTCCTGCCTCACACTCTGCTCTGAGTCGCTGAATCTTGGAATCTATAGACTGCGCCACCCGGATCCTCTCAACTATGCTGGACTGAACTTGTAGACTGGCCATCAATGCCACGTTGGTAGGAAGAACCACTTCAATTCCCATCTTCTGAAGATCTGCCAATAACTCTGGTTGTGCTGTTAGGAAGTAAACTCCGGCTCTCCTGCTCAATGCATCTGCTACAACGTTGGCCTTCCCTGGATGATACTACAAATCCACATCGTAGTCCACCAGTAGCTCGAGCCATCTTCTCTGCCGCATGTTAAGGTCCTTCTGGGTAAAAATATACTTCAGGCTCTTATGATCAGTAAATATCTCCACCCTATCTCCATACAAGTAGTGCCTCCACAACTTAAGTGCAAACGCTACTGCTGCCAGTTCCAAGTCGTGGGTCGGGTAATTCTTCTCATGATCACGAAGTTGGCATGATGCATAAGATATTACCTTCCCATACTGCATCAAGACACACCCCAATCCTCTGCCTGAAGCATCGCAATAAACTGTGAATCCTCCGGTCCCATCTGGAAGTGTGAGAATGGAAGTCGTTACCAAACCTCGCTTCAACTTCTCAAATGATTCCTGACACTCTGCTGTCCAAGCAAACTGCACATCCTTGCGGGTCAACTGGGTCATCGGTGCCGAAATCCTTCTAAAATCTGAAATGAATCGCCGGTAGTAGCTGGCCAATCCAAGGAAGCTACGAACCTCTGCCACTGAGCTAGGTACTGGCCACGTCTCGATAGCCACAATCTTCTGGGGATCCACTTCCACTCCTCCTCAGGTAATGATGTGACCCAAGTACAAAATGCGATCGAGCCAGAACTCGTATTTACTAAACTTGGCGTACAACTGATGCTCTCTAAGCGTCTGAAGGACGATTCTGAGATGCTGCTCGTGCTCTGCTTCGCTCTTGCTGTAGACCAGGATATCATCTAGGAACACGATCACGAATTGATCCAAGTAAGGCATGAAAATGTGATTCATGAAGTCTATGAATACGGCTGGCGCATTGGTTGCTCCGAAGGACATAACAAGAAACTCCCAATGCCCATACCTAGATCTGAATGCTGTCTTCGGAATGTCCTGCTCTCTGACTCTGATCTGGTGGTATCCTGACCGCAAGTCAATCTTCGAGAATACTGAAGCCCCTTTGAGTTGATCGAACAAGTCATCTATCTTCGGAAGAGGGTATCTATTCTTGATTGTCACTGAGTTCAAGGTACGATAATCTACACATAACCTGGACGTACCATTCTTTTTTTCACAAGAAGCATCAGGGCTCCCCAAGGCAATCCACTTGCACGAATGAATCCCTTGGTCCTGAGTTCTTCAATCATCTTGTACAAAATCTCTAACTCTGAAGGCGCCATCCTGTAGACTCGCTCTGATACTGGTGCTGTCCCGGGGATCAAGTCTATAGTGAACTCGATCTCCCTCTCTGGCGGCATCCCTGGAAGTTCCTCTAGGAAGACATCTGGAAACTCTTCAACTATTCGGGGTAACTGTACTGCTGCTACTGCCATCTGCAATACTGGAGAAGATGGCTCCACTGCGCCTCTGGAAAATGAAAACTCTGGCTCGCCTGGAATACTAAAGACAATCCTGCCAACATGGCAGTCTATCATAGCATACTGGTTCCTTAACCAATCCATGCCTAAGACTATATCATAGTTTGCCATAGGGAACTCTATAAATCTAGCGGAGAACTCTCTACCGCTAACTGCGATCCAACACGAGGAAAACACTCGATCTACTCCTATAAGACCATTATCAGTAAGTATATTGAGCTTCACTGATAATGACTCGGGCTCCAATCCTATCCGTATCGCGAATCGTGTAGACATGAATGAATGCGATGCACCAGAATCAAATAATACCGATATTGGAGAGGAGTTGACGAGAATAGTACATGCCACTACCTCACCTGGTGCAACTTCTTCTTCCATAGCCATCATTATTGCCTGACCTTGTCCTCTAGCTGCGGGTCCCCTCTGCTGGAAACCTCTCTGCCTACTCTGCACTTGGGCTTGGGTATACTGCTGCTGGTTCTGCTGATGAAATGCCTGGGCCTGAGGCAACAATGGCCTCGGGTACTGCTGCTGCTGCATAGGTGTTGGTCCCCTAACCGACGGACTGGTTAGGTTAGAAGAGGACGAACTACCCCTATTCGGGCAGGCTCCTATCTTGTGATCTGCCGCTCCACAAGCCAGGCACAATCCCTGCGCTCTGCGACAATCTGCCACCACGTGCCCTGGCTTTCCGCAATGAGAACATCCCATCGCGGAAGTCTGCTTCTGCTTCTGCTGCTGCGGGTACGTCGGGATTGAATGCTGAACCGACGTTACTGAGGCCGCCCGCCTCGGAGTTCCAATGGTCAAACCCCTTGCTGCCGGGACTGGAGCTGATGATTGGTGCATCTGATTGTGGGACTGCTTCCTACCTCCGGTCCTATCCACGATCCTCTGGGAAGTGTACTCGTGCCTCCTAGCTGCCCTCAATACTGCATCGAACGTCTGGTGCTCGAACTGCTCAACTGCCAACAAGATCTCCAAATGCAGCCCCTGCTGGAACCGTTGGGCCCTGTCAAACTCGGTTGCCACCAAGGTGGGGGCAAACCTACTGAGTCTAGAAAACTCAGATGCATAACCGTCGACCGTTCTGCCTCCTTGCTTCAAGTTGGTAAACCTCGTCTGCAGGTCGTACCGAGCTACAACATCGAAATACTTCGTCTGGAATCTTTCTCTAAACACCGCCCAAGTGACCGGCGCTGCTAACCCTACGGCCTACGCCACCCACCAACTGCGAGCTAAGTCTAGCAACTGCAGGCGTACCACTACCACCTTCTCATTCTCAGGTGTCCTGGCTGCTTCCAGAACTACCTCGGTATCCTGAAGCCAAGCGCCCGCGGCAATCGCATCCTCGCTGCCGTCGAAGAATGGAGGGTTCAAGCGCTTGAAGCTGTTGGCCGCGCTGTTCCCCGGATGACCGCCTCTGGTCAAAGCATCTGCCACTGCCTGGTGCAAGGTGTCTCCTCTACGATCCTGGGAAGCTATCAAGGTCCTGATGAGACCTACCAAGGTGCCATCATCAGGCTCGGCAGGTCGAACGGGCTGAACTGGGGGCTCTCCTCCAGTAGGCACAACTCTGGAGGCTACTTCGGAATGCTGGGCTTGATCTCCGGGTTGCTGCTGGTCCACAGGAAGTGCTCCACCTTGCTGATCGGTAGGGTCAGGTACAGTATCGCTGAAGAAGATGACACAGGAAACAAATAAGGAAGGACCAGGACAGATCAACGAGACAAGCATGTGATCAGGTCAAGATTCTCAGGGATTTGAAGATACGAGCAGAGATCAAGGGCGAATATTGATTGAGACATCTATTAGGTAAACCCTCACATTCTTGAATGCCAGGACCTGCATGGGCCACCACTTAAACCATGTGACGCCCCAGAACCAGAATACTGGCGAACGGGGGCGTACATAACCAGCTACGTATATTAAAATGGAATCCACCTCGCTATACGGTCACGGCTATCTAGATATATGAGGGTTTACTACAAGCCAACGGTCTCTTATGGTCAAGCCTATTGTCTCAATCTCAAGCAAGTAATATAGTTACAAGATGATAGACCACCAAATATACAATAAAAGGCGTCCCAAATATTACATATTCAGCTGATCATGAAGCTAGTCGTACAAAATGCAAGGACTAGCAGGAGTTAAGTCATACATGATCAACCCTAGGATTTGTTAATCATGTTTACAGCCCGTAGGCAGACAGTAAGTAAATATGCATCGAGCTAACAGGTGCTCGTCGGCTAAACGTCTCAAAAGAATAATTTTACAATGTAGTGAGCGAATCAAAATGGAAAAAAAACCCACTCGTAGCCCGGGTTCCTTCTAGTCGCCACCATCGGGCTGGAAGTTCGGTAGATCCTCGGGTGCTGCTCCAAAATCTGGCGATACAAAACCAGCTGGGTCAAACCCCAGAAAGAGCAAGTGCCACAAGGGAGGCCACGAAATAAGAACAAAAGCCAGCATATCAGAACATAAGAAAATGGAAAAAAAACACAAGTAATAAAGAGTACAACATGACGATAAACGACTAGGGACGTGGAACCGTTCCGGGAGCCAGGTTACAACCCGTAAACCAAACAAGGACCGGGGTTGTAACCCTTCGCCTGAATAGCACTTTGTCTCTACCCATTTATTGTTCATGATAAGTAAAACAATCATGTTCAGGGGTACCAGGCGCAGGGACTAGACGAGACTTAGACAAGGCTGGACACCAACCATTCACAAGCGGCCAAGCAAATACTACGGCTTACTACTTTAACTAACTAGGGTTATCACAAGCCTAATTACTAACAAGATGCAAATGAGAAATTCCCAGTCCCAAGCCCTGCAGACTATCTAGTTATCCTTTCGCGGGTTGAGAGTATGGTTGGGTACATCGCCCAGGAGACGATATACCCTTAGGTGACTTAGAGGGTGCAACACATGACAGTGTGCTGGAAATGTGCCCTACTCGTCGGCAGGCTACAGGTCCATTTAATGCGCCCAGATAACGAGATCGCCTATGACTGGAAATTCTCCATGAACTATAGTTTGATCTAGTCATTAGCCTAATCCATATTCAGTGTGAATTTCTGACCGTGGTAACCAGGGAGTCACGTCCTAGACATGATGCAAGACAAGACAAGTGGATTACACAAAGCAGCAAGAATGAACACCCACGGAGTCGGAGTTGATTATACGAGTCAAGTTAGCCATCGCAACAACATCAAGTCAAGTCAAGTTACAAGTTACAGGTTACAAGTTACAAGTCAAGAGTGCGCCGCCACGGGCCACTTATCAAGTTATCCAGTTGTAAAAGTGAATTATGAATCACAGGTTACAAGTTAAGAGCGCACCCCATCGGGTCACTATCAAGAAGATCAGAAAGCACTAGGATCATAAATCACAAAATTCACGAAAACCGTACTAGTCATAAACAAACACCGAAAACCGTACCAGGTCGTGTTGGGCCAAGACAGTCGTGTTGTGTGGAACAAGATCTTAAAACTCCAATCCATAAAAGAGAATCCAAGTCCAAGAAATAAAACCAAACCATCATGGACAAGTGGGTTGCGCAGGGGGTCAGATTGCGCTGGGGGAATGGATTGCGCAGGGGAATGGACTGCATTGAGGAATGGACTGTGCTGAGGTTGGGTTGCGCTAGAGTCGGCTTGCGCTGGGTCGGGTTGCGCTGGGAGGAGGTTGCGCAGGGGTTGAGTTGCGCAGGATTGGGTTGCACTGAAAACGAACTGCGCTGGGGCAAGCTGCGCAGGGGTGAGCTGCACGGAGGTCAAGCGCGCCAATGGAGAGAAGATGCTGGAGCTAAAGAGCGCCAGCGCAAGTCAGCCCAGCGCAAGGCGCTGGCCGAGGAGTTGTGCAGTCTGGCCTTACGCTAAAGAGCGCAGACCGAGGGTCATCTTCTCCATCAGGCCGAGAGGAAGACCCCAAGAACCCTAAATTTCAAATCTTCATAACTTGGCCAAAACAAAACCAAATTTGGATTTCCAAAGTTCTAACTTGTGTAAAATTGAATTCTCTTCCACATGGAAGCCTCAAAACTAGGAAAATTCTAAGTTTAATAGATCAAAACCATGTAAATCCGAAAATGGTTAGAACCTAGATCTAGAAAAAATGGAAGCTCCAAATCACAAAATGTCAAGTTCTAATGTTGTTCACCATGGCCTAATCTAGCTAATGGACAAATAAAATTGGATTCTTATGTGGTGGCAAGGTGCACTTGCCTATGGTGTTGGTGCTGTGTGGAGGAAGGAAGAAGAAGATGAAGAAATTAATGGAAGTTATGAGGAGAGAGAAAGTTAGGTGGGATTTTAATGAGGGATGGTGTGATGTGTTGAGGGTGGAGGTTTAGTTAAGGGTGGTCCAATGCATACTAAGCCAAACCAAACCAATTCCTCCTCCACAAAATAAAACCACGCGCAGGTCCAAAAACCCATTTTACGAGAAAACTAAAATCCGCAAGTTAAGCCAAAACTCAATTACATGCCAAAATCCGAAAAAATAAAATACAGGTCCGAAATACATGTACGCCTAATTAAAATACGTATTCCTAAATACGGGCATTACATGTACTATAGGTCTGATCGGGGATCACTTCGTTATACTAAAGATGATCGCTCATTCTCCGATTCCTCCACCTTCAACAGTTTGGTACAAAAGAGCACCGGTCGAAGCCATCGCTTGAACCACACCTTTCGTTGACCAGATCAACCATTGTAAGAAGTTGTTGAAGATTGAGGAGCCAAGAGACTTACCTGCTGACCACTACGACGTCGAAATCGACTAAGTATAGATATATTTACAGTCTGACATTTTGTATATGGAGGACCACTTTTGTATACAGTGAAATATGAAGTCAAGTAATATATATAGAGTAAATTTTGAGTTATATGTGTTTGATTTTGCCTACATGTGTTATATGTGCCTACCTGTGTTATATGTGCCTACCTGTGTACTATATGTGCCTACCTGTGTTATATGTGTTTACCTGTACCTACCTGTGTTATATGTGCCTTGCCTACATGTGTTATATGTGCCTACCTGTGTCTTATCTGTGTTATTCAGTTTGAGAAACTGTCACAGAGTATCAGTATCAGGACTGCCACACCCATGGCAGTCCTACAATGAAGTAGGACTACCAGGGTCCTGGCAGTCCTAACTAAAACTTGCTGTAACTGCAAGTTTTAGTTAGGACTGCCAGGACCCTGGCAGTCCTACTTCAGTGTAGGACTGCCATGGGTGTGACAGTCCTAACTATGAAACTCTGTGTGAATTTTTGATTGTGTGAATCATCACAACAGAGTTAAGAAGTTAGGACTGCCACACCCATGACAGTCCTACACTGAAGTAGGACTGCCAGGGTCCTGGCAGTCCTAATTAAAACTTGCTGTAACAGCAAATTTTAGTTAGGACTGCCAGGACCCTGGCAGTCCTACTTCAGTGTAGGACTGCCATGGGTGTGGCAGTCCTAACTATGAAACTCTGTGTAAATTTTTGATTGTGTGAATCATCACAACAGAGTTAAGCAGTTATGACTGCCACACCCATGGCAGTCCTACACTGAAGTAGGACTGCCAGGGTCCTGGCAGTCCTAATTAAAACTTGCTGTAACAGCAAGTTTTAGTTAGGACTGCCAGGACCCTGGCAGTCCTACTTCAGTGTAGGACTGCCATGGGTGTGGCAGTCCTAACTATGAAACTCTGTGTAAATTTTTGATTGTGTGAATCATCACAACAAAGTTAAAAAGTTAGGACTGCCACACCCATGGCAGTCCTACACTGAAAGTTAAGAAGTTAGGACTGCCACACCCATGGCAGTCCTACACTGAAGTAGGATTGCCAGGGTCCTGGCAGTCCTAATTAAAACTTGCTGTAACAGCAAGTTTTAGTTAGGACTGCCAGGACCCTGGCAGTCCTACTTCAGTGTAGGACTGCCATGGGTGTGGCAGTCCTAACTATGAATCTCTGTGTGAATTTTTAAGAAGTTAAGATTCATCACAAAAAAACAATATATCACAAGTCCTGATACAGATACTCTGTACATTAAGATTCATCACAAAAACTTTTCACAACTTAAGATTCATCATAAAAACTCAATAATCCAACTACAATTAAATCATCACAACTACAATAATTAATCACAACTACTTAGTCCCGAACATTCCACATCCAAATTAAGTTTCAAACAAGCAAAATATCCACAATAATCCATCAAATGTACGTAACTATTCCACATCCAACTTAAGTTTGAAACATAAAAAATATCAAAATCCATCTACATATCATGCCGGGCCTTTGAACGAGATTCCCTATTGTTCATAAAGGGGAAGTCGACCACGTCGTCGATGCGATCAAGCTCGTTGGCGACCGCGACACAAGTCTCACTTTGGCAACCTCTCCGGAGTGTCTGCGCTAATTCCTTCACCCTTTGAGACTGAAAATGAAAGTATAAATGAATTCAGTCTACAAACATGGAAATCTCAGTCTTATTACGAATACGAAACTCACCATTCTTACCAACCCAGCATACAAGACATTTTTGGAAGGAAGAGCTCCAACTGCTCCGACGGCCACGGGACCCGGGTTGGTAGGGTTCGACAACCTAGGATGTCCGACCCCCAGGAAGTACTGCATGTAGTCCTCGCTGCAGTCGGCCATCTCGGTGACCGGTCGTCTTTCAGATTTCCGAAGTACATGTCGTTGCCACTCCAGTAAAAGTCGGCCACCCAGTCGAATTCCGCCGGTTTGTAACTTAAAGATTGGGTTCCGCACGGAGGCTCCAACAGCCGTAGTGTGCGCTTCGGCACAGTTTGCACGAAGCCAAACTGACGAAGTACTCTATCGGGCATGTACGGCTCCGTGATTTCATAGCATGTGATCATGCCATGAAATAAAGAAACTGGTTGGACCTCCCGATTCAGCTCACGTAAATTCCGGTATGGATTCCAAAAATCTGTAGGAAAATAGTTAACAACAAAACAAAATCAACATAAAAAAGTTAGTCAAAAATTAGTACCTCTTCTGGCACCAAACTGTCTAATACTTCACGAATGGAAGCCAGTGTTTGCCAATTTTTGGTTTCCAGCTGGGATGGCCTCCATCGACACACTCTGGGAAGGTGTTCAAGATACTCTGGGTTTTCGTCAGCCCGTCTAAGCATAGGAAAGTGCTCGTATATCCATGCCTATTCAATTTATAAATGAATAGTAAAAATTAAAACAATAAATTTAAGTATACAAGATTAAATTGTTAGAAGTTTTCTTACATGTAGCAGAGTCTGACAGCCGGCCATAGTCTTAGTCCCGACACGGGATGCGATGCCGAGCTCGCGGTAAAGATTGGCCAGGATACCGCTTCCCCAGGATATATCGATGAAGTCATCCACTTCAGATAAGTTTAGCATGTACCGAGCATGTATCGACGTTCCGGACTTGTCCGGAATGCCGACCGTTCCTAGGACGAACAACATATACACACGAGCCACCGCGTCGACCGTATCATCGTCATCGTCATCCACCTCCATATCCATGAACTGGTCCACCAGAAATGATAGAGGAATTCTGTACGACTTCTTGAAGCCTTGTAGAGTTGTAAAACTCGTAGCCGGAACTCCAAGGTGAGTAGAGACGAACTTGACGATCTTCTCGTACCATTTCACGGATTTCTCATTCGTGTAATGTTCTTTGGTCATTACACGCCCGGTCACTGGCAGCTCCAATATCTGGTAGACATCGTCAAGTGTAATGGTCATCTTCCCTGATGGGAGATGAAATATGTTGGTCTCCGGGTGCCATCTCTCCACGAAGGCGGATATGAGGGCACTATCCATTGTTCGGTAGGCGTTTTGTGCCAATTTGTGCAAGTCGCTCGGTATGATTTTGCTCTGGACGGCCTCCGATAACCATACAAACTGCCAGGACACGATTTTCTTTCCGTGACTCACAGCCCTAAGGATACGATATGTCCTCTGTATATCGAACAACAAAAACCATATCAATTATAAAATACATATATATATAGTATACTAAACTGGTAGCTTACAAATGTCATGTACATACCGGGTTCTTTCATATTTCATACGCAATGTGGTTCTCAAAAGAAACCAACATTGAGCAACCGGACGGACGGACATGCGGCTCAGAAGGACCGGCCTCCTCAGAAGGACCGACCGCCTCAGAAGGACCGACCTCCTCAAATGAAGCAGAACCGTCTTGACATGATAGGAGTCGGGCAATTGGCACGTCGTCGTCGTCGTCGTCGGAAGGAGGCGTAGGAGTAGGAGCTCGTTGCTTCGACCGAGCTTGACGTGCCGGTGGCGATGTCCGAGACTGAGCTTCGGGCGCCGGTTCGATAATTGTTATCGGACGCTCGAGAGGACGTTCCGTACGTTCCTTCCGCTTTGACGCGGTGGGCTGTATTCTTTTGTTAGCGACCGGTGGACTGCATGACAATATGCACTTATTAAGTAATAGAAACAGCATGCACTTACCCAACTCCCATATGTCATAACATTAGGACTGCCAGGCATGTGGCAGTCCTAATGAAAATTAGGACTGGCACAGTCCTGGCAGTCCTCTTTCACAAGAGGACTGCCAGGGTTGTGGCAAAGAGGACTGACAGGACTGTGGCAGTCCTAATTTTCATTAGGACTGCCACATGCCTGGCAGTCCTACTGTCGTGAACCCGAACTCCCACTACGACATCCTACTTTGTCGTGTTCTAGGGTTAGGGTTTCAACATAAATTTCGGGTTTCTTGTGTTCGAAAATTAGGGAAGAGAACGTGCAAGAGATTATAAACCTATTTTACCAAAACTTTTTCAAGAATTAAACAAATTCTAGGGTTTCGAATATAATGTAAAAAAATTTCGAAGAAATTAGGGAAGAACGTATCTGGATTCCGGTTGCTTTGACTTGCGTGTCATCTCTTCGAGAATCTTCGTTGAGGGATTGAGAATCAAATTGTGATGGAGAAGAAGAAATTAGGGTTTAGGAGAGGGAGAGGGAGAGGGAGAGAGATTTTTTCTTTTCTTCTTGAGGAGAGAGAGTCAAGAATGGAAATGAGAGTAAATTTTTTGGTTTGGGGGGGTTGGGTTGCCCCTAGCAATTTTTGGGTGCCCCTAGCAATTTTTTCACATTCATGGGCTGCCCCCAAGTAAGGGCTGCCCCCAAACATTTTTGGTGGTGCCCATAGAAAAAGGCAAATGTTAAAGGCCACCCCCAAATTACTAAGGGCAGCCATGACCATTTCCAATTTTTACTAAGGGCAACCTAATGTTAAGTTATTTACTAAGGGCCACCAAGAGGAGGAAGCTGACAGCCTCTACTCCCTCTCCAAGTAGAAGCAACAGCCATGGATCCAACGACGACCTCTTAATCCCAAGCAGAAGCAGCCATGGGGTTTTCCTTCTCTCGCCTCCTCCTCTTCTTTTGGTTTTACTAAGGGCAACCTCTCTCGTATGCCGAGCTCGGCGCACACGAAGTGGCGGCCGCAACTGTGGCAGTTGGAGAGGGAGTAGAGGTCGTCGTTGGTCCAGCAGCCATGGATCCAACTGCATCCCCCGTCCAGTCCCACTGCATCCCCCGCATCCTCGCCGGCGACGACGTCCTCGGCCTAGCCCAGACCAGAAGCGAAAAGACCGCCGCCTTCGCCCTTCCCATCCTCCACCGCCTCTCCGAGGACCCCTTCGGCGTCTTCGCCCTCGTCATCACCCCCACCCGGGAGCTCGCCGTCCATGGATCCAACAGTCCAAGCAGAAGCGCGGCCACCACCGCCGAGCGGTGACGATGAGCGCGGGACGGGGCCGAGGCCTGGGTTGAGAAGCTCAAGGACTGCAGGCCAGCACTGCAGTCCTTTCTTCACTTGGGACTGCAGGCAAGCCTGCAGTCACTGTAGACCAAAAAAAAAAAAATTATGTCAATTGAGGACTGCAGGCCAGCACTGCAGTCCTGTCTTCACTTTGGACTGCAGGCAAGCCTTGCAGTCCTCAATTGACAGAAGTGAGGTGACCCTTAGTGTTTTCAAAATGACAAATTTGTAAATTTTTGTAAAGTTTTAAGTTGGTGGTCCTTAGTTAAAAGGGGATGGCCTTTAACATTTACCTAGAAAAAACCCCAAATAATCTTTTCGAAAACTATTTCGTACCCCTCTAACTGTTCGACGAAATTCCGCTTTGAAAATTCTCACGCTGTTCGCCAACAAACGAATTGGACATCTCCCAATATCTCTAGAAAACCCTAGAATTCTAATGGTCAAATCCCTCCTCCTCCTCCTCCTCCTCTTTAGTTTCTTCTGCTACTCTCACACTATAGCCCATCCGCCGACAACCCGGAAGAACCTCTCGGAAATCTTCACGCCACCTTCCTCCTTCCTTCCAAAGAGCTACGGGAGTCGAACAAATGGTGAGCCAGTATATATATGCTCACTTTTTTAGTACGATCACTTCACGATCGATACAGTAGTCTATTTACTCCTAAAAGACGAAACTTTGTTCTCTTAGCTCTATTTTGGCAAATTATATGGATACAGCCAAAAGTGATCGGGGCTATCACAATGTGGCAGTCCTAGGACTGCCCACTTTTCTGACAGTGGACTGACAGAAAAGTGGATAGTCCTTGTTAGATCCTGACAGTCCTTGTTAGAAACTGGACATTCCTTGCCAGAAAAATTGAAAAAATAGACTAGTCCCGATCACTTTTGGCTGTGTCCATATAATTAGCCCTCTATTTTTGACATGAGACCATGGTTTCTCGATGCAATGGTCTCCTATACTCACCGGATCCTCGTTGCAAGTTACGTCAGGTCAGGAATGCGCACCCTGGCGATAAAAACCTTCAACTGGATGTTCTAGTCGGACTGTCGGGTGTTTTCTGCAGATTACAGTATAAGAGCATCTCCAACCCTATTGTCTTGTTAAGTGTTGTGAGTCTTAGGTGGCTCCTATGTGGCATGAGCCACAAGACAATGTCTTGTTTATGTGGCAAAATTATATCTCAAAAGACAATGAGATAGAAAAATTCTCTCCAATGCAAAAGTATTGAGGAGACAATAAAAAGTATTTTTTTCAACTTCCAAGGCAACTTTTAAGACAACTACTCATCTTCTTTCTTTTTTCTAATATTTTTTATTCATAATTGATGACATGGAAGAGAAGACATTGTCAAGTGCATTGTCTAGAACAAGACAATCAACTTCACAATGTCTTCTTTAATTTTTGCTACATAAGCTTCACAATTGACTTGACAATTGCATTGGAGAAGAACTTTTGAATAAAATTTTGTCATTCCTATGTGGCATTAACTTTTTTCCAAAGTCACAATAGGGTTGGAGATGCTCTAACACATTTAGATTGGAGGTGGCTCTAGCCGGGTTGGAGATTGGATTCAAATCCCCTAATCAGTATCTCGGAATGTTCCGTAAAGCCATGCAAATATGAAAGGATGCACTTCTTGTGATTGTGTCTTACATATATGTCAGTATCTTATGTATTCTTCCATATTTGTTTGGTATTAAAAAAAATATTACGAGATATTGATACTAGATGATCTGAATCCGTTGGTGGCGGAGAATGATTACAACAAAAGAAAGAAACAATAAAAGAAAGAAAGAAAGAAAGGAAGGAAGATAGCCTGATGAAGTTACATACACCACAATCATCAAATGGTTTGTGTAGTTTCGGGAAATTCTCAATTATTTTGGAGATCTAAAATAAAATGTTAAAAAGTGGCATTAAGCCAGATTGCTCCGCTTGTGGTATCGAAAGACAATGCTAAGGGGATACCAAAATTTGACTATATGATGTGACAGTCTATGTTTTAATTACGCATGACTACCGCATTAGTGTGATCAATACATGCTGCCACATCATGTAATCGGAAGAAAAAATGTGGTAGTTATTATACAAAAATCTAGATCGATATTGATGAGCAACAATGAGGCCTTCAGACATGGATTGCAGTCAAATATATTTGTTTCAGTTTGTTTTTAAAGAACCCGGTGTGCTTTCAAGGTTCTCCATATTATTCAAAAGAAGGTTGTGCGCTACGTAGGGCCGGCCCTGAGTTCATATGTGTCTGGGACAAATTTTTAAAATAGCACCCCCATAGATAATAAAAAAATATTAAAACTAAAAAAAGAAAATTAAAAAAAATTACTACTAAAATTTGAACGAAGGAACTTTAGTATACAAATCTAACAAACTAACCACTATATCACAATAACTTTGTGTCAATAAAGGTCTCATGGTACATAATATTTCTAATTTTGTTACAAAATTATTAAATATTTATGTTTAAACTATTTTTTGGCCCTCGTGATCTGCGGGCTCTGGACGGTCGCCTTGGGCCAGGGCCGGCCGTGACGCTACGTCGTTTCTAACATTGTAAGAATCTAAAAAAAAACACTTTACAAAAAGGACATTTTTTGACATTATAAGGGCCACCCTAGTTTCCAAAAAAATAGTGAGAGAAATCTAAAAAAAAAATCATTAGTAATATATGCGGAGATTAAATATTTTGGGGTTTTCCGGATTTATTGGATCTTTGTTGCACAGCTTGCGCAAGCTGAAGAAACGGTCTTGATTGTGTGACTGAAATAGCTTAACTAACATAAACCTTCTCATTTAACAAAAATGGAGGGAGCGGACGTCATGGACTAATTTGGTTGACATGTAATCTTCCCCCATTGAACCTGAGCATGAAACTAGTTATAAAGATTAAACTGCATCCAAACTCTCGCGTGTATTATTCGTATAGGCTTTTTGCATTTGACTGACTGACTTCATGATGTTCCCTATACTATCTTGAAGAACAATTTTTTTGTTTCTCTTTTGTAGGATTGTCCGATGTGCTGAACACTAAAAAAAAAAAAAACCAAGGACGCTAAAAAAGAACAAGGGATTGTGATTCTTAGCTGGTAAAATAAAGAAAGAGTTTCATGTTACTATAATGAAAACAAAGATCCTCGTCAGTCATCTCTGCGAACAACTAAGGAACCGATGGAACATACTGAAACTTGGAATAAAGGACAGTATTATCGACCATCTTAGGGTGAGCATTATTCCGTTTTGGACCGAAAATCGAACCGAACCGAATAAGAGATTCGGTTCGGTTTTAAAAAAAATTGGTTCGATTTCGATTTTGAAAATACTAAATTTTTTTATTCGGTTTCGGTTTTGGATTTCGGTTTCGATCCAAAACCGAAAACCGAAAAAAAAATTTTAGTTTATATATATATATATATATATATATATATATATATATATATAAACAAATAAACAAAAAAAATCTAAAAATCGAATAAACCGAAAACCGAACCGATTTAATTCGGTTCGGTTCGGTTATTGACCAATTCGGTTCGGTTTCGGTTTTGCTTATTTGGTTTCGGTCCAATTCGATTTTCGGTTATTCGGTTCGGTTGGAATCGAATAAACCGAATGCTCACCCCTAGACCATCGTAAAGCTCCTTGTCGTCCCATCCCCTTCTTGGCGTAGATATCTACAGAGAGCAACATGTACCTGAATTCCTCCGAAGATGTCATCTTGATAATCTTTGCAGCCAAACTTCTTTTTTCTAACTCCCATCGTCAGGTCTGTTTCTGACATTCTAAAGGTCATGTACAGTCGCACAAGATAATAGTCTATCTCAACATCCCATGAACTTTCCCTAGTGAAGATGATTGATTGAAACTCAACTCACCTTCCTTCTGTCCCCTAAGGTAAAGGTCACTCTTTATCATCTCTCAAGATGATACAAAATAATTTAGAATAAGATATTTTAAATGGACTAAATCCAAATAAGAAGACCATGACGTTGGTGGTTGTAATAAGTAAATTTGTTTGCCTATCAAACTATCGTTCCATCGTAGTCCAGCCCGGTTAGGATACCTGGCTTTCACGCAGGCGATTCGGACCGAAGTTGGTCTATAAGGTGCGATATTGAATTGGACTTATATGCCTTAAAAGAGAATTCTCATGTAAGGCCTAGACCAATTCCAATTATCTACACCACATAATCCCACCTCATAGTCGATGTAAAACTAAATTACCAACTCCATTGTCACCCAATTTGAGGGCTCAACCGGAAACGAGGTATCCAACAATCAACTTTATATCCTTTTATATGCATGCACGTTCAGCACAATCTGTCTCAAAATAAAAGGACCATGACGTTGGTTGTTGTAATAAGTAAATTTGTTCGCCTATCTAACTATCGGTCCATTGTAGTCCAGCTCGGTTAGGTTACCTGGCTTTCACTCAGGCAATTCGGATCGGAGTTGATCCATAAGGTGCGAATATTGAATTGGACCCATATGCCTTAAAAGAGAATTCTCATGTAAGGCCTGAACCAATCACAATTTAAATCAGCCCCGTAACCATGGGTGGTACCCATATACCTTAAAAGAGAATTCTCATGTAAGGCCTGAACCAATCACAATTTAAATCAGTCCCGTAACCATGGGTTCTGATACCACTTGTTGGCACCATATGTCTCTAATCAATTAGAGTCGCTCAAACCAGCCTCGTAACCATGGGCTCTGATACCACTTGTTGGGAACGTGGTGTGACCCGAACCGGAGTTGGCTCATAAGGTATGATATTGAATTGGACCCATATGTCTTAAAAGAAAATTCACATATAAGGTCTAAACTAATCTCAATTATCTACACCACATAATCCCACATTTTAACCGATGTGGGACTAAATTATCAACTCCATTGTTATTCTTCATTTGAGCGTTCAACCGAAAATAAGCTACAACTCAACAATTATCTCAACATCTCATGAACTTTCCCTATTGAAGAGGATTGATTGACTGTAACTCAACTCACCTTCGTTTTGTCCCCTAAGGTAAAGGTAAAGGTAAAGGTCTCTCTTTATCTTCTCTCAAGAATGATAAAAATAATTTATAATAAGATCTTCTAAATGGACTTAAATCAAAATAAGAAGACCATGACGTTGGTTGCTATAATAACTAAATATGTTTGCCTAACTAATTATCATTCCATTGTAGTCCAGCCCGGTTAGGATACCTGGCTTTCACCCAGGCGACCCGGGTTCAAATCCCGGCAATGGAATATATATTTTTTATTACCTATTTTTAATTTAATCATATATTTTAGCAAAGTAAAATTTCCTTATTGAAAGGGTTTTGACAACACAATATTTCCAACTCACTAAATTTCGTGATTTGGTTTGAAGAAGATAATCGAGAAAATCTACATAGTTTCTTCTTCGTGTTCTTGTTTTCCGATTAGATGCTGTATTTCTTCATTGTAATTTGTTTATATTATTGAATAGTTTTGGTGATCCGGTTGGAATCAAAGGAGAATTTGGAGGAGTCGTATGTATTATCCTAGTAGTGAAATTTTTATAATTTTTTTATGTAAATATTGTTGTGTTTGCAATTGTATTGTTTGTTTACAATATTGTGTGTTTGCAAAGTTCTATAATTTAGTTCAATTCTCAAAAGTTTCTTTTGGTTGGGAATGCTAATATTCTGCTGTGTTTCACATTTTTTTTCCAATGACGCCTACGTGATTGAAGAAGTGAGAACTTTGTTGTGGATTTGTATGACGACATAAGTTGGTTTGTAGTTATTTTATGATTATTTATAAGGGCATATCAAAATTGATCGGGGCTAGTCCGAGTATAATTTTGATTTATTTAGGCTTTTTATAAAGGCACTGTCCTTTTTGATCGGGACTAGTCCGGATTGGGGCTAGTCCAATTTTTTTGGATTTTACTCAGGACAGCCCATTTATTTGATCATAGGACTGTCCCAAGTAATCCCGCCCTCCTCCCCGAACACAAATTTCCCTGTTCTTCCTCAAGAACCCTAACTTTCCTCTTCTTCTTCCTCCTAAGCCCTAACACTGACTCCATTCTCCACCACTCGGCGAGCAGCTTCATCATCTTCCTCTTCTTCCCCACGTCCTCTTCTCTCTTCCAAGGAGAACGATGGCCCCGAAACCTTCCTCGCAAACAATGTGCGAAATCTTCCTCCATTTCTTTCGAAAACGGTAGAAATTATCTGAGACAATTGAAGGATCGTTATTTCCATTGCAATTATTGTAATGTGAATGAAACTATATTCGGACCGTGGCAAACGTGTTTGCCAAAATTTGGCGTCGGCCAGGACTACCCAGTCTTCTGGCAGTCCTGACTGTATGTTGGACTGCCAGAAGAATGAGCAGTCCATTGGCATAACATGTGTAGCGAAGGACTGTCCATTCTTCTGGCAGTCCTGACTGTATGTTGGACTGGCAGAAAAATGAGCAGTCCATTTGGCATAACATGTGGAACAATGGACTGCCCACTTTTCTGGCAGTCCTGACTCTATGTTGGACTGCCAGGAAAATGAGCAGTCCATTAGCATAACATGTTTAACAATGGATTGCCCAAATTTCTGGCAGTCCAACATAAAGTTAGGACTGCCAGAAAAGTGGGCAGTCCTTTCTTACACATGATGTGAGTTAGGACTGCCCTCTTTTCTGGCAGTCCTAACTGCATCTTGGACTGCCAGAAATGTTGGCAGTCTTTAGTTACACATGTCCTGAGACAGGACTGCCCATTCAAATTGGCCGTCCATTATACACTGAGGACTGGTAGGCATCCCTTACATTTTAATATGTAATTAATATTCAATAATAGTCATGAAAAGAAGACCAAGGAGAAGGATGTTGAGGCCAGGCCCGAAAGAAAACGTCCGACCGCATCGGATCGCAAGACGCGTGAAGCTGGTAGAAATGTCGAGAAAGGGCTGTCAATCAGAGAACCCGAACCAGCCTCGGAAACAAGAACATGTGGAACGAAACGTGTTGCAAGGCGTTCGACGAAAGCGGCGGTGACTCGTCGTGATGATTCCTCCGATGATGATGATGTACCCATTGCCCGAATGAGAGATGACGCTGGATCGGGTCCTTCTCAAGTACCCGAGGAAGAGAAAGAGGAAGATGCGGGCCCAGTTGGTTGCTCAATTTTGAAGTCAATCGAGAACCACATTTGTTATGAAATATGGAAGGATCCGGTAAGTTACTTACCTTTTATATAGATTAACTATTCAAAATAATAGATATATGTAATACTGGATCTTTGTTTTTTTATTTGCAGAAAAGCTCGCGCCTTTTGAGGGTAATAAACCATTCGAAGATGTGTAGTACGTGGGGATTTGATGAGTTGAAAGAGAGTGTGAAGGAAAGAATCACCCCCACCGGATTGCAGTATTTGGCAAAATACTCGTATCAGATATTGGACCACGCAATAATTTCTGCATTTGTAGAGCGCTGGCATCCAGAAACTAACAGCTTCCATCTCGCAGACGGAGAGTTGACAATCACCCTCGATGATGTCCACCACATTTTAGGGCTTGGAGTTGATGGTCGTCAAATGTCGATGGACTATTCCGAGGGCGACTTCGACCTGTATGATGAGATGGTAGATTTGGTTGCCAATTGTCTCGGTGTTGAGTCCAAGACTTTTGTCACAATCCCGGAATTTAAGAAGTCTTATGGAGTTCCTTTAAGTTTTTTGAGGAATACTTTCAATGATGACGCCGACGACACCGATGACAACAATGGTAATGACGACCTCGTGGCCCGTGGATACATGCAGTTCATCCAAGGAGCCGTCGGCATTACAGACAAGTCCGGGACAGCGATACATGCAAAATATCTAAACAATTTTACGGACTTGAACGATGTGGATGAAATATCATTCGGAAGTGGTATACTAGCACACCTCTACCGCGAACTAGGTGCTGCATCTCGAGTCGAGTCGAAGACAATAGCTGGTTGTCAAACACTGCTCCATGTAAGCAAACCCTAGCATACTGTGTCTATACAATTGTATAAAATTATGTCGATAACGATAACATTGTTATATTTTACATTTTCAGGCGTGGATATATGAGCATTTTCCAACACTCAATAGGGCTACTCTTAATCGAAATTATGATGAGCATATGCCCAGGATGTGTAGGTGGAGGCCGGCTAAGATAGATACCAGACATCCACATACGTTGGCTACCCTACGTGTTGCTCTAGAAGATCTGACTGCAAAGGAGGTGAAACAATAGTAACTTGAACTAGCATTTACTTACCACTCTAGTATTCCACATTAATTAGTAACTCCTTAAGTAATGAATGCATGTTGTAGATTATTTGGCATCCATATAAGGATCTGCGAAATAGCACTCGTCCTGTGCAACCAGTTGCACTATTTAGAGGTCCGCTGTTTTGTCATGAAATTGAGGAGCCTCACATCCCAGATAGAGTGTTTCGTCAGTTTGGATACGTACAGACTATTCCGAGTACGTTGAAATTGAGGACCGCTGTAAAAGGGAAGAAACCGTCGACCTACGTCCCGCCGTACTACCCCTGGGGGTCGTACTTTTTCGCTGACTGGCAACAACATCTTCTCGGTGAAACCATACGAACTCCGGCGGTGGAGATGTGGGATTGTAGTGAGGACTATATGGAATACTATGGGAATGCCGGACATGGTATGATGTTGAATCCTGATAAGAGAAGTGCGAAAGTGCCGGTAGCAGCACCCTTACCTTCCAAGTCAGCACTATATGATGCATTGCAGAAGATGGTTAGTATAGTTTGTTTAATTAACCCATGTTGTGATAAATTGTTGGTTCCTAAAATTATAATATGTATTCATGCAGGCTTCGAAAGTGAAGAAATTGGGGAAAAGTCTAATCCAGTGCAAGGGGGAGAATTACGAAGATGTTGGTATCCAGATGCAGAACATCGCAGCTGATTACCCATTTATCGATGAGCGACGCACGAAGAGGCGTCATGATACTGAATGACTATGTAGTTTGTATAAGGTTGAATGTATTTGGTAGTTGGGTGAACGACCGAGGAAGTGACTTGCAAAACTTTTCTAATGTGTTGAACACTTGTCTGTGTCAACAGTTTTAAATTGGTTGAACACTTGTTTGCGTATTATGTGAATGTTATCTTGCTGTGAATGTTATCTTGCGTATTATGTGAATGTTACCTAGCAAGTTTGCGTATTATGTGAATGTTATCTTGCGTATTATATGAATGTTATCTTGCGTATTATGTGAATGTTATCTTGCCTATTATGTGAATGTTACCTTGCTCTTAGAACTTGCTGTTTGTATGTGGACTGCCCAGTTCCTGGGCAGTCCATGCTCACAGCAGGTTCTGATAAGGACTGCCCAGTTTCCTGGCAGTCCACATACATATGTGGACTGCCAGGTAACTGGGCAGTCCTTATCAGAACCTGCTGTGAGCATGGACTGCCCAGGAACTGGGCAGTCCACATACAAACAACAAGTTCTGATAAGGACTGCCCAGTTTCCTGGCAGTCCACATACATATGTTGACTGCCAGTTCCTGGGCAGTCCTTACCAGAACTTGCTGTGAGCATGGACTGCCCAGAAACTGGGCAGTCCACATACAAACAACAAGTTGTAATAAGATACAAAATGCTACGCTTTGTCAGTAAGATACAAAATGCAACGCTGCTAATCAGTAAGATACAAAAGAGTCATAGATACTCAGTAAGATACAAAATCTCAAGTATACAGCTGTCTATGCAAAATGTTACGCTTTGTCAACTATACATGAGTCTATGCAAAATGTTACGCTTTGTCAAGTATACATGAGTATATACAAAATGTTACGCTTCGTCAACTATACATCATAGTGTCCCTCCGGCCTTGGTATAGGTTCCACGAAGTTCGTGATTCTTTTGTAAACATTTATTGCATCTTCGTAGGGTGTTACCCAAGCGAGGGATTCTTCCGGTGCATGTTTCCACCAAAGTGACGCAGGGGGAGGAATAGGAGAGTGCCCAATCAACCGCGGGATAACAAAGTGATCTCCGACGAGTCCAATTGTATTGAGAGTGGATATACTGTAGTCCTTCGGAGGAGCGCACATTGGAAAAAACGTGTTGTTGTTGTGCTTGGAAAAAACGATAATTGGGATCTTGTAATTGTTAGCGAATAGATATGCAACAAAAGGTATGTCCAGGTAATGCTCTGGTCCAGTAGTCTGGGTGTCGCATGGAATGCTTGTCAACAGTTCGCCAACATGTTCTTGCCCAAGTATTTTGCTATAGAATGAAAGACGAGACTCCAGCTCAAAATATAGCTCAGCTCTAACTTGTCTCCATCCGTCTTTAGCGGGGTAGCCTAGATGCCGTGCAAGCACATGATATCCACAATGTCCGTCTTTGGGCACATCATCAATAGACCAAATGTATTCCCGCATGCCGGGCACAAAAGCACCAATGTACGCATCGAGTGTGTTTGCAGCACTCGTATTCTGTTTCTTTCTACGAGTATGGAGCTTCTCCTTCCTCTTTGGAACGGCTAGAATTTGTACACTTCTTTCAACGTGCTCAAAGAGAGAGGCTTCTCGCTTAGTAGACTCGAGCTTCTTCTTTTGTGTTCTTCTAAGTCTTTTTGGCGGTCTACCTTTCGGAGCAATGATAGAAGATGGTTCCTGTAGACGACTACTTGCCGGGTTGGCAAGTTCTTGGATCCCAAGCTCAATGGACTTCCTCTCAGGTTCTAGTGCTGCACACCATCTGGCATGAAGAAGTTTCAACTGTGGCATGGAAAAGAAATCATCTGGACTGTCCACCGTAGGCATGATCGACAGCTGTCTCCAACGCTGATCAACGACCACTACTGGAATAGGTCTACATTGACATCGATATTCGTTGATCTCGTATGCACAAGGGAGCCCGAGAGAATGTTGATGTCTACAGCCACATACTTCGATATCTAAACCGACAGAATTCGCACGACCAATCTCATCAAGTAGTAATGTCAATATGTCGTGGGACGCCACGTGGATTAAATCAGACAAGAGATGTTCTTTCTTATGTTGGTGTTTTACAATATTCAGGCTCATCTCAAATGAAGCCTTTATCTCGTTCACGACCGAATTGGTCATTAGATAGATTGATTGCCAAACGGAGACGAAACCACCGGTCGCTGAGCGCAGATATCTTTTTAGTCTTGTATGTGAGCCTTCGACACGGTTGGTAGTGGTCGTGCCGTAGTGTTTCACCATATTCGTCCATGCCAAGACAAAATTTTCTTTATGTTCATCAAGCCAGGTGTCTTTGATGTAAGATATACACGCCGGGTTGCTCTGCTCCCATTGCTCTTTGAACATGTACCATGCTGCGTCAAATATTTCCTCACTACTTGCTCGCCACACAAGAGTCCAACCGTTGTAGAAATCTTGAAAGCGGTCCATGTCGAGTTTGCCGTCTACTTTCTCGAACTTCAGTTTGTATTGTGCTTGAATATTTCTGTTTATATGCCAAGTACATAGTAATCTACGAGCATGAGGAAATACGGTATCAATAGCATTCATCAATGCATATTCCCGATCGGTCACAAAAACAGACGGTTCTTTATGTCCACTGTAAAGTGTCTTCAGCTTTTCCAAAGCCCATGTATAGTCCTCTAATGTTTCGGTCCTCAAAAAACAAAAGGCAACTGAAAATGTCCTTCGGGTTGAAGTGAACCCAACAATGTGAAGAAGAGGCATCTTGAATTTATTAGTCTTGTACGTGCAATCAAGAACCAAAACATCGGCGAAGGACCGTGCCAACTGTGTGCAATCCGGATGGGACCAAAATAGAGAAACGACTTCATTGCTCACCGAAAGTCTTCTATGGTATTCCACATAATGATTTTCGGTGAGCAATTTCATCACTTGTTGCATCGCCATTCTTCCTTTTAGAGTCCTCGTTCTATACCTCGCTAGTGCATTGTAAATTGTCCTCATAGTGGACTTGTTCCTATCATTCTTCTGAAGCAGCGCAGAATAAATTTTTTTTGGAGCAACTCCGGAAGCTGACAATTCTGTAATTAACTTTTTCTCATCATCTTTCAATCTTCCGACGTAGGCATGACCAGTTAGCATCTCCGGAATAGTATGATTGTGGATCCCATTACGTACCACAACTGTCCACTTCTCGCCAGTCTTGCACCCCAACACTAACTTGAATGGACAACCACATTTCCTTGAGCCTGCCTCTTTCTTCTCAGATATTATTAGGAGAAGTTCACTTTTTTTACGATGCACCCTAAACGATCCACCTCTTTCACAGCCAATCTCTGCAGTTTGACGCTTCGGCCGACACCGTAGCAACCTTGAAGTTACAAGGGTTGTGTTGGTTTGCCTTCCAACTTCTCTGCACCATTCTAATGCTTCGGCGTAAGTTTCAAAGACAATATCTGCCGAGAATTTACTGCTCAAATTTGTGCACATAGGAGATGGGGTGCCCTACAATAAATTTACAATTTTTTAAATACCTAAATCAATGACCAAACCAAATACAATATCCAATTCAGGCTGTTAAACTAGACTGCCACAACATCTGGCAGTCCTGAGTACTTCATGGACTGCCAAAATGTGTGGCAGTCCAGTTGAATCTACTATCAACTTCAGGACTGCCACATTTCTGGACAGTCCTTGAAGTATCTAGGACTACCAGAAAGTGAGGCAGTCCTTAAGTTCATACGTATTTAACTCGACTGCCATACTTTCTGGCAGTCCTAAGTACTTCATGGACTGCCAAAATGTGTGGCAGTCCAGTTGAATCGATTATCAAGTTTAGGACTGCCACATTTCTGGGCAGTCCTTGACGTATCTAGGACTGCCAGAAAGTGAGGCAGTCCTTAACTTCATACGTATTTAACTCGACTGCCATACTTTCTAGCAGTCCTAAGTACTTTGTGGACTGCCATACGATGTGGCAGTCCAATTGTGGACTACGAAAAAATGAAACTACGTCGGGGACCAACCACGGGTTCTTCGGAGAGAATGTCGTGTTCTTCGGAAGGACCGGGATGATCGATTTGCTATATTTGATGTCCCAATTTCTTCCATATTTTCTACATTATGAAAGAACATTCAAAAATTAGGAATCAACCGATTATTTAACAAACTTTGCAATATAGTAGTCGAAAACATACCGACTACTACGAATATTCCTTGATAATTACTCTAGGGTTACAAAACAGGAAGATTTTTGTAGGGACAAGAGGAATCTCAATCTAGGGTTTAGAAGAAAATTTGAGATTAGAAGAAAATTTGAGAGGAAGAAGAGAAAGAGAAGAGAAATAAAACAATTGACTTTTATACTACCTAATGGGCTAGCCCTAATAAATTTTTTCAATGGCAAACTTGTAAATAATACAAACTTACAAATGGGCTAGCCCTGATCAATTTATGCAGTGCCTTTATAACTAGCCTTTATTTATAAGTTTGTCATTTGAAAAATTACTTAGGGCTAGTCCAACTATAGGTATATAAGTCTTTTTTTTCTTTTTTTTTTGCCTTTCTTCTCCTCCCTTTCTCTCTCCCCAAATCCTAAACATTTTCTCTTCCCCAAACCCTAAACATTTTTTTTTCTTCCCAAAACCTCTCAAATCCCTACTTCTACTTCTCCATCATCTTCAACTTCCCCAACTTCATCAAAACCCTAAATTCTTCCATTCCCAATTTCAGAGATGGCACATAAATGCTTCTCACAAACAAGATACAAAGTAATACTTTCTTTCTCACAAACATTACATGAAAATAAACCATAATAAACACTAATACTTCTTTCGAAATAATGCATGAAAATAAATCCTAATATTTTACAATTTCTGGCAATCACAATCGACTAAGTCGACTATAGGACTGCCACAATTTCTGACAGTCCTAAATACTTCTATGGCTGCTAGAAATTTGGACTGTCCTATAATGGTCTATAAATCCATTTTAAAATAAAAATAGTTTGGAAAAAATAGTTGGTTCATTCTCTACAAAAGATAGACAAGAGCATCTCCAGCTCTATTGTGAGTTTGGAAAAAATAATTGTCACATAAAAATGTCAAAAAAAAAAAAAACCCTTCTCCAATGCAAATGTGAAATAAAGTATGAAGTTACATGACAAGGACAATGTGAAATTGGTTGTCTAGATCTAAACAATGCACTTCACAATGACTTTATGTCCACATCATCAATTATGAATTAAAAAAAAAATTAAAAAGAGTAGAAGTTGTAAAAAAATAATTTGGATTGTCTTCTCAATACTTTTCTATTGGAGAAGACTTTTCAAACTCATTATCTTTTGTGAATATAATGTTGCCACCTATAGAAGTTATTGTTTTGTGTCTCATCTCATCTAAGAATTACAACACGACAATAGGGTTGGAGATGCTTTAAGAAGGTGAATTTTTTTTCAAACAATCAATCATGGGCTATTACATTAACTCGCTCAAATGTCATTTGTAGTCAAACTACATGATTAATCCCCCTATGTCTTCTAATTACTGCTCTTTTTCTCCACGATAAGGCACATATAGGCAAATCCCAGATAAACATTGTTAATTCCAAACTTGTTAAAAAGCTAAAAAAAAAAGTAGAGAGCTCTGCTCAATTTGAGAAGTACAATAAGCTTTGCTAATCTTTCTAGTACTGATACTCTTTAAACCATGTTAAATATTCTTTAAGTGTTAGCAACTTTTTAACAAAATAGAGTTAAATGTTCTAGAAGTTTAGGTTGGACAAAAGTTATGAGGTTGCAAGAACTGTTTTTTGTTGTTAAATTAACCATTGAATATTAATGATTATGATTCAAAAGATGTGCTAAGGATTTTTGGGACTATTATTTTTTATGAGACTAGGTTGGTAAAAATATAAGTTATTTCTTGAATTTCCAAAAGATAACTGATCACATATTACCACATCAATTATAAAAAACAATAACAAAATAACACATATTATCACATAAAATAATTTTGCTTCAATTATATACAACAATAAGAAAATAACACATGCCAATTGCACTGACACATGATAATCAGAAATATTTTCTCTCTCTATTCATTAAGAGTTTGAAATAAAATAATCCAAAAAACATAATAATCATAGTTTTCTCCAATATCAAAATTATGTCATGCAGTAGAGCACAACACAAATGAAAGGACATAATAAACATTTCTTCAAATTTGTAGACGACAATATTATTTGTTAGGATAGATGTAGGCTGATTCATATAAGAATATAAGAAATGCATGCATATTCATATATGAATCATGTAACAAACATGCTACCATGCATCTTTTATTTCTAATGTCTATGCAATCATGTAGGCAGTGTTTTGTTCTTCACGGATGTACCATCCTTATGATCAAGGATAACTCGAAGTTTAGGTTAATTATTGAAATCAGATTAACTGTGACCAGATGGACCAACAATTATGACATATACAACATGAAAATCTCTAGCGTTCGTACAACTCTTTTTGGATAAAGGTGCCTAGTACTTAGTTTGATTGTAGTTTGGAAATGTATGTAGTATGAAAATGTGGGAAACTTTTGTTATGACTTTAATTATAGTATGGAAATGTGGTATGAAAATGTATGGAACATCTCTTACTAGTTAGTTGTATTATGGAAATGTGTGAAACAGTTATTCGGGTAGCATTAGAAAATGCCCTTTGATCCCCCAAATGAATAGTACATTTGAACAAAACATGCATGCGGAAAGCAAATCTTTTGGTTCTCCTATCGCGTTTGACATCAAATGGAATTTTCGATAAAAAGTAACTACAATATATGCAGCATGAAAGTCCCTAGCATTCACGCAATTCTTTTTGGATAAATGTGCCTACTACTAAGTTTAATTATAGTATGGAAATGTGCAAGACGTTTCTTAGGTTAGCATTCGAAAATGCTCTTTGATTTCCAAATGAATAGCATGTTTGAACAAATCGTATATGCGGAAAACAAATCTTTTGGTTCTCCTATCACGCATGACACCAAATATAATTTTTGATGAAAAAAATAACTACAATCTAAACTACTGAGTACTAACAAAAAAAAAAAAAACTTTTGTTGTTGTTTGTTTAATACATTGTAGGTATTTTGCAAGATTGTTCTGGAAAATTATGTGTATGCAGTGGTTACATGTCAATTGCTTCAAAAATTCTTCAAGGTACTAAACGTCATCAGGGAGGGAAATCATGAACTCAAGGAGTTCAGTTGCCTAAAATTTTACAGGCTTTAAATTCCCTAAACTAAAATAGGTAGGATACCAAATTAACGCCGAGAAGACTTTAAACTTGTTGAATTAAACTAATATATACCAAGATTAAGGTTGAGAACATTTCGAACTTCTCTTTACTAAGTTTCTTCTGGCTTGAAGAGTATGTTTATTGGTCTCTGAAAAAATAACAACAACATTTGATCTTGCAGGATGGCTAGCACATAATTGTTTGGAGAAGAATGTTTTCTAATTTATCAGAAAAAGAGAAATCAATTCAAATGGAGAAAATATTTACAGAAAATACTCACCGAGCAAAACAAAAATTACAAGAAAAGTGAGAGTCCCAACAAAAAACCCAAAATTCGAAAGGTTTGGAGAACAATGTTAGAAATAGAATGCAGTAATTGGTCCTGTAGTATCTGAATTATACCATCAATATAACACAACAAAACACAAATGAAGTACCCAATAAACATTGTTTAAAAGCTATTAAAACAATACTCTTACTAAGTGTGATAGTATAGCACGTTAACGCCGATTTTAAATGTAAGAATGCATGGATGGGTTATCCATGAATCATGAAACTTTATAGTAGTCATTTTGTAACTTCTACAACCATTTCATAACTACTATAAGCGTTCCTTAACGGTAAAAAATGTTTGGAAAAATAATTTTTCTAACGGGAAAAAGTAAATTTTCTAATGGTAAAAAATAATTGAAATTCACTTGCCTAACAGTAAAAACCGTTGGTAAATTAATTATGAAAAATAAATGTCTTACTGATCCCAACAAATGGATAAAGTTTATTAAAAAAATTGATGGCTCTATTGAGCATGAACTTTCAGCTCTCAAATATCAGTCAATAATATTCATTATGGTAATACAATTTACACAAGACAATTCGTATCAGAACATTCAAAATTTAAAAAGAAGAACATACCACTCATATTTATAAATAAATATATTCAAACATTACAATTAATCTTCATATAATGTCATTAAGAATAAGTGCATAACTTTAAGTGGGCGTTTGGTATGCGGTAACTTTAAGTGGGCGTTTGGATCATTTTCAATTAAAGATGGGTCACTTGTACAACGAGAACTTGCAGGAAACCACCGCTCCCATCACAAGCTATAAAGAGTTCAGTGTCACGTACTTGTTGCAATACCTTCTCCTCCTGAAAACAAAAGCATAATTACAAAAACTACAATAAGCCCATGACAGATTTGCAAAGAAAAACTAAGTGATCACCAAATCCAACACATGACAAAAACTCCCAACATAATTTCAAACTAAAGGAACAAATAGCAAGTTAACCTACCACTGTAGAAATTCAGAGAACAACATCAATTATAATAAATCCGTGACAGAGCTTGAAGGATTTTGTGATAACTCAGATATTCTTATTCACAACTAACCCTTGGTCCATCAATGATGCAAGTCTATTTCCGTCCCATTTTGGAGTACTGTTCAATGATTAGGATGCAAGAGTTACAGCAAATCCAATAGAGATGATAGAATGGTGTGCAAAAATAGGAAGAAACTGTAGATGTTAATGCCAAAGGAAAATGCTTAGTCGACAACCAAATGTCTACAACCTTTTTACAATCTCTCTCTCCCATCCCTTACACATGGATCCCACCTCCCCTCTCATCCCCTGCTACATGGGCTCCACCCCCCTCCTCTAATCGAAGTCCGACGCATGACGGTTGTAAGGAAATTGTAAGCATTTGGTTGTAGGCATAGCAAAGCTCTAATGCCAAATTGTAAGATCCAATAGAAGTATCACATATGATGTATATCCAGATTGTTTGTAGTGCATGTAAAATATTTTGGTATGTTCGTTGCATACATATATTCAGGTTTGGTACCTCACTCCGGTAACCTTCCTGTAGGTCAAAATTTTCAGTTGATCTGGCAGAAAAAAGAAGAAGAAAAAAAAGATTCTCGGTCAGTTCCCTCGAAACGTTAGCTACAATACATAAGATTGGTCTTGTTGAACAAGACTAAATACTTGTACATGCAGACACTCCAATGAAAAGTGCTGACATACATTGTGGCGAATGTTTCAGCCGGATGTGATTGGTCGATGGTGATCTATACTGGAAGGAAATCTCTACTTATGCAACAATGAAAAAAGGATACAACTACTGGACAAATGAGTATGTACGTACAATGGTCTCAGCAATAAATTGATATATGAAAGAAAGAAAGAAAGAGCTCGACAGTAGCAATGGTCATATAGAACATTCTATTTAACAGACTGCAGGTCTACTTGTTTGTCTCATAGAGGTACGTACAAATGCTCCTTTAAATACTTGGAGGAATCAAATGCTTATCAAAATTCTCATAATGAATTTAAGTTATTGTGTGTCATTACACAGTGTACCAATAGATCTGCCATGACATATTTGTCATGCAAATAACTGGATGAAGAGTATTTGGAAGTAACTTGAGTGTCTTTTATCAACCAGAAATACTTGGGAAAGAGAGCCGCAATGTTGACCAATATCGTTCGGTAACGATAGCAGTCATGCCAAAACCGATAAGTATGCACCTATACTTGTAGGTATCGGCTGATACTGCAGAATATAGTCAAAAGAGGCTTCTTCTGCCACTCTTTCAAACACAGCAGCAAATCTAAAACCAGGCGGAAGACAAGAGTTCTGGTTACCAGGAGATATGATGAGATGCTGCATAAATCACATAAAACTCTTCCTACCAACATCTCAAGTAAAACGAAACAAAACTATAATGATTTGTTAATATACATTTGAAATACATCAAACATGATATCTTAATATACTTTCTAGTTCAAGGAACATTCATTTCAACTCTATCTAATCACATAATCTTGTGATTCCTGGACTCACACAACAGTAGAGCATAAATTACAGTCAGTTGGATAAAAATAGCTTGCAAACAAATTCCTCAGAAGCCTATACAGTACTATGCAAATTATGGAATACATGAAAAAGAATTTGCATGAAACCACTGATATACAAAGCAAACTTTAAGAAGACCACCTGTTTGTAGAGCTGGCTATGAATAAGTACTAAAAATTTCTGGATCTGTGACTCTAGATCATGTTGAGCTTCATCGGTCTCGGATATTAATTGTGAAGGGAGACATAGGGATGAGCCTCCGCTGCCCCCTCCTAAACCAGCCATACCAACATCATCTTCAGATTTCCATTAAGGTGCTGTAAAACAAAGTACACGATTGGTTAGAGTTAGACTTGACAATCTGTAAACGAAACAAAGCATAAAACCTTCAAATTTGCTGTTGCACTTAACTTGTGAGCTATTGTGTTTCCTATCAAACCAAAGAGGGGGAAGCTATGAGTTAAAAGTGCAGATTGGTGAAGTAACTTCCCACTCCTGGAATTTAGTTTACACGGTTACAATTTCAACGCCTTCTCCAAGCATGTCCCGGCAGAACTGACGTAACAAAGGAGACTATGCTTACATGCAGACTTGGGGACCTGATCCTTTTTCTTTGTTTGGTTTTTGGCTTATATTTTCTGTTGGTGCTCTTGCTCCTTGACATGAAGAGAGCTTGCTCTCAACATGCCTAGTAAAGTTTAGTCCCAAACGGAAAGTGCACCATGAGTTATCTCAACATATATACTTGTATGTGTTGTTGGGATATGCACATGGGGTGGTGACCCTAAGGAGGGAACCATGTGGGTGATTTTACTAGGAGATAAGGATAAGGCTCCAAGTAAAGCATTCATGATTTTTGCTCTTGGAAAATTAATTTCCATTGGAGCTAAGCCCCATAGGGGCTTAGCGACTCGGACTCGGGCTCGGGCTCGGGCACATGAGGCGTAATGTGGCGTTTTGTTGGCGCCGTTTCACACAGATCGTGGATGTCCACGTTCTGACCGTTTCGTAACGTGCGATAACTGATCCGAAGATTTCGGATATGACATCATATCGTCGCGCATGTCACGAATCTGGACGGTTACAGCAGTGGCTATATAAACAGGGCATCTCCTCTCTCAAGGAGACTTTATTCTTCATACGAAAAGTTTACTAAGAGAGAAGAGAGACCTCCTCGAGCCTTCGTGTTCCAGCGCCCCTGTAGTTCCTTGCGCCTCTCAAGTTTCTTCCTTGTCTTTTCGAGCAGTCCGTCCTTGAACAGATGGAAAGAACGTTCCAGAGTTCTTTTGAACTTGTTGGTTCCTGGAAGCTGACCGTGAGGGCGGATCTAGCTTTGAGCACTGGTGTTCTTGACACCCTAGCAGGCTTTTCCATTGTTGTTGTTTTTTACGAAAGTCTTTTTAGACTATTCGTACGCTGCCTTTAACGGAAAATCTTTTTAGATTTTTCGTTTACAGAGTCCTTCTAGGATCTCTGCTTTGCACCTTCTTTTGAAGTGTTGCAATCGTGTCACAAGAGTTTACTTCTGATTGTTCGCCCAGGGACCAACAATCTCAAACCTAGATCAGAAGATGGAAAACTCTCGTGCCTCTCTCCTTGATACCAGCTTCAACAAACTGGAGAAGTTCGACGGAGAACACTTTTAAATCTGGAAGAGAAAAATCACCCTCAATCTTCAACTTGTGGACGTCGATCATGTATTGATTGAGGCTGAACCAACGATTCCAGAAGGACCGACGACTCCAGAAGGTGGTACAGCAGATGCCATTGCTGCTGCACAAGTCATACTGACCAAATGGAGAAGAGATAATAGTCTATGTAGACTATTGATTCTAAATGCAATGGAGGACTCCCTGGCAGAGTCATACTCCAAGAATACTTCTGCCGGGGACATATGGGAGTCCTTGGAAAAGTTGTATGAAGATGACGACAATAGATCGAAAATCTTCATCGTCGAGAAGTACCACAAGTGACTCTTCGAAGACGAGAAGGCAATGCTGTCACAGGTGAAAGAGTTCTTGAAGTTGCGCCAGAAGCTAGAATACGAGAAAATGCCCCTCGTCGACAAGTTTGTCGTTGGAGGGATCGTCTCGAAACTTCCAGCTAGATGGAGTACTTTCTATGCAAGAATGCATCAGAAGAAGCTGGACATTAGCTTGGAAGATCTCCTACAAAAGATCCATGTTGAGGACGAGATGCGTTCTCAAAAGAAGATGGACACTCTGTCCAAACAATTGGCTAAGGCCAATCTGGTGCAGACAAGAGAGTCCAAGGGGAAGCAGGCGGCTTCTCATCACAAAAAGAAGGACTCCACTAATCTGAAAGTGAAGGGTCCTTCGTTCAAGCATCAGAAATCCAAGTCCCACGTGACTTGTTTCAATTGTGACAAGAAAGGCCACTACAAAAGTGAATGCAGATCCAAGCCTAAACAATCAAAGAAAGGTGAGCCTAGTAAGATTTTTTTGGTTTCTAACATTGTTGCTATGATCGCTCAGGTCACAACTGTGGGGGCTAACTCTGACTGGTGGATAGACACCGGTGCGTCGTGTCATGTCTGTTCTGGCAAGGAATGGTTTGTCACGTACCAGCCAACGTCTGAAAAAGTTGTCATGGCAAACTAGGTCCAAGCTGAAGTTCTGGGGATCGGGACTGTGGAGCTGAAACTTACTTCCGGGAACACTCTGACGGTCCAATGAGTGAAGCATATTCCGGTGATTGCCAAAAACCTGATCTCTGGGAGCCTGCTTAGCAACGCAGGCTTGAGGATGGACATTAATGCTGGTCAGATGGTGATGTCCAAGAAGGGAACATACTTCGGAAAGGCTTATCAAACAGAAGGGATGTTTCAAATTCAGCTTGTAAACCAGTCTAATGAAATTAATGCAGTCGCTCTTTCTGATTATTCTCTTGAGTTGTGGCATAATAGGGTAGGACATGTTCATTGTAAAAGAATAAACAAAATGTCTAGTCTAGGACTTATCTCCAAATGTGGAGGTAAGGTAGAGAAATGTGAAATATGTGCTCAGACGAAGATCAGAAGAAAACCCTTTCATCGGGTCAATCGAAGCACAGATCTTCTGGAGTTTGTGCACTCCGATATCTGTGACTTCAAAAAATTCTCTACAAAAGCCAGGATGAAGTATTTCATAACCTTCATCGATGACTTCTCGAAGTACGCGTTCATCTACTTACTGAAGTCTAAAGACGAAGCTTTCGAGAAGTTCAAAGAGTTCAGGACTGAAGCTGAACGGCAAACTGGACAACAACTCAAGAGGTTGAGAAGTGATCGAGGCGGAGAATATCGGTCTCATGAATTCGCATCGTTCTGCAAAGAACATGAAATCATCTGCGAGACTACTGCTCCGTATTCTACTCAATCTAACGGAGTAGCAGAGAGGAAGAACCGAACGTTGACAGAAATGATGAACTCAATGATGCTAACTGCAGGTCTTCCAAAATGCTACTGGGGAAAAGCTATATTAACGGCCACTTTCATTCTGAATAGTGTCATATGCAACTTCGGACATAACTTCTTATGAACTCTGGTTCAAAGTCAGACCTAACTTGAATGTCATTCGAGTGTGGGGGTGTCTGGCTTATGTGAAGCTCCCAGATCTGAAGATTCAGAAGCTGGGGACAAAGACTACGAAGGCGATCTTCTTGGGGTATGCCGAGAAGAGTGATGCTCGGAGATTTTTTGATATTGAGTCAAATTATATCATCGAATCTCGCGATACTGAATACTTTGAAGACAAGTTTGCAAGACACAAAAACATTGTTCTCCCAGACATTCCGGAGAATGGTGAAGGTGCAAATGAGACTGAGATCTCATATGAGCCAGTAGTCCAAGATGATGTTGTTGGTGGGGAAACAACAATTGAATCAGAACTCGCTGAGCCGTCAACGAAGCGAGCAAGGAGGCCGAAGAGCTTCGGAGATGACTCACCTATCATGTGGAAGCAGATCCGCTTACCTATGATGAGACGATGAAGACCAGAGATGTTGTCTTCTGGAAGGAGGCGATAGACAACGAAATTGACTCAATTACCTCCAATAACACATGGGTGTTAGTTGATTTACCCGAAGGAGCAAAACCCATCGGATGCAAGTGGATCTTCAAGAAGAAGATGAAAGCTGATGGAACCATTGACAAGTTCAAGGCCAGGCTAGTGGCAAAGGGGTTTTCTCAAAAGCAGGAGATCGACTACTTTGACACATATACTCCAGTAGCACGGATGACAACCATCATATTATTGATTGCTCTAGCGGCAATACACAAGCTGGTGATACATCAAATGGACGTGAAAACAACATTCCTGAATGGCGAGCTGACCAAGGAGATTTATATGTAACAACCAGAAGAATTTGTCGTCAGAGACCTAGAAGACAAAGTCTGTAAGTTGGTAAAATCTCTGTACGGCTTAAAGCAAGCTCCCAAAATGTGGCATGAGAAATTTGACAAAGTTCTAAGGTCAAACGACTATAGGGTCAGCAAAACAGACAAGTGTGTCTATACTAAATTTGCTGACGGAAGAGGAGTCATCGTTTGTCTATACGTTGACGACATGCTAATCCTAGGTACGGATATAAGTTGTATCACTGAGACAAAGAAGTTTCTCTCGATAAAGTTCAGTATGAAGGACTTGGAGGATGCTGATGTTATCTTGGGACTCAAGATCATCCGGACAGACACTGGATTGGTACTGTTATAATCTCATTACATTGAGAAGATACTCACTCGATACGGGTATCATAATCTTCCTATAATTAATACGCCGTACCAAAGTGACCAGAAGCTGGAGCCAAACTCAAAAGAAAGCGTCAGGCAATTGGAGTACGCTAGCGTCATCGGGAGTTTGATGTACGCTACTACTGCCACTAGGCCTGACATAGCTTTCGTTGTAAAAATGCTGAGTCGATTCACTAACAATCTAGGCGTTGAGCACTGGAAAGTTGTGAAACGTATTATGAGATATCTCAAGAAGACTCAGACATATGCACTGTACTTCAGCGGAGAGCCGCCGGTAGTAGAAGGCTTCAGTGATGCTAGCTGGTGCTCAGAGTTGAAGAGCGAGAGATCCACTGGTGGATTCATTTTCACAATGGTGGAGCTGCTATATCGTGGAAGTCGAAGAAACAGACTATGCTCTCGCGGTCATCTATGGAATCTGAGTTCTTTGCACTTGATACCGCAGCAGATGAAGTAGAGTGGCTTCAGGAGCTCATGTATGATCTTCCAGTAGTTGGAACGCAGATACCGGCAATTTCGATATACTGCAACAACCAGGCGACTGCGGCGGTGGCATCAAATGCTCTCTTCAATGGGAAGAAGAGAACTGTGCGGTTAAAGCACAGGGCAGTGAACGATCTCATCAAGAGAGATGTTATTGCAGTAATCGATGTTCGGAGTCAGGAGAACCTGACGGATCCGTTCACGAAGGGCCTCAAGCGCCAGCTGGTTGAAGACACAGCAAGGAAGATGGGCTTGAAGGCATTCTGATAGTATGTCTTTGTAATCCTACCATAAAGTTTTATGTTATTAATTCAAAGAAAAATCTACTAGACATATAACTTTCGGTTCAAGGGAGGACCACTGACTGGAAAACTATCAGGTAACAGTGGGTCTTGTTCTATACAACATGGAAGGGTTACGAACCCATAACCACTGTTGTCCACTATGCAGATCCTGTGGAAAGGTTGGCTTAAAATGTCTTAATGAGTTTTCAGACAGAGTGAATGTCTGGTGTGCTTTACAGGAAGCACGGTAGCGCAGCACTACAAGGAGTAAAACTCCATGCTACAGT
The DNA here is from genome assembly GCA_029216955.1 of Iris pallida. Taxonomy (NCBI): domain Eukaryota; kingdom Viridiplantae; phylum Streptophyta; class Magnoliopsida; order Asparagales; family Iridaceae; genus Iris; species Iris pallida. Next base: position 17,930,543 of record JANAVB010042420.1, read on the forward strand.
GGGATGACTCCACCATGAGGTTCCTATGTAGGGGTAATGCCTCGGCTTTGCAAGCCAAGTCATAGCGACGTAGCACCGCAAATACGCAGGTAGCCTAATGCTGTATGATGAAATTAAAGAGTTGTAGACAGCACTACAAAGGGGAGGGTGACCCCATGTTACAATGGCACGACACCACGATGAGGTCCCGGGTAGGGGTAATGCCTCGGCCTTACAAGCCATGTCGTTGTGGCGTAACACCACAAGGAAGCCTTAGGCTTCATGCTGGGTAGAATGGCACTACAAAGAGGCTGTGACCTCATACTACAGTAGTATGACACTACGATGAGGTTCCCGGGTAGGGGTAATGCCTCGGCTTTAGGCTATGTCATAGCGGCGTAGCACCGCAAGGGAGCGCAAGGCTTCATGCCATGTCTCTTTAATAAAGAACTTACCTATAGTGTATGAAAAGAGATATCAGGCCGTCTCTTGAGGGTAAACTTTTAGACGCCCAAAATTATACACAGAAACCAGGCTGGCACAAGACCTTTAATGTGCAGCCATAAGCACATGTAACTACACTTTGTGAGTGAAAAAAATTACAATTGTGGTGCAGAAATCAAGACGTAGTCCATTCTTGTATCACATTGTTATTCAACCCATGTGGAAAGATTCAAGTCGTCAGCGACATCTATCCTAATACAAAATGGACAGTTATTGTGGGAAACGCTCAACCCCAGACACATATATGTTGAAATATGTGGGAGATTGTTGGTGCTCTTACTCCTTGACATGAAGAGAGCTTGCTCTCAACATGCCTAGTAAAGTTTAGTCCCAAACGAAAAGTGCACCATGAGTTATCTCAACATATAAACTTGTATATGTTGTTGGGATATGCACATGAGATGGTGATCCTAAGGAGAAAACCATGTGGGTGATTTTACTAGGAGGTAAGGATAAGGCTCCAAGTAAAGCATTCATGCTTTTTGCTCTGGAGAAATTAATTTCCATTGGAGGTAAGCCCCGTAGGCGCTTAGCGACTCAGACTCGGACTCGAACTCGGGCTCGGGCTCATGGGCTCATGAGACGTAATGTGACATTTTGTTGGCGCACTTTGCACTTAGCACGTCAGCATCGTCGCTAGGCGCATAGTGCGCTTAAGTTGCGCTCGTTGCACGAGCCACTTGCTCAGCCGACTGCGCTGCCAGATGCTCAGCCACGTTGTGCTGCCCAGTTGCGCTGCCCAAGTTGCGCTGGGTGCGTGGGCGCGCTGGGTTGCGCGGGGTGCGCAGGGTGCGCGGGGTGCGCTGGGTTGCGCGGGGTGCGCAGGGTGCGCGGGCGCACTGGGTGCGCTGGGTGCACTGGGTTGTACGGGGTGCGCTAGGTGCGCAGATTGCGCGCAGGTTGCGCAGGGCGCGCGGGTTGCGCAAGTTGCGCTGGGTGCGCTAATGGCGCATGCACAACTCGCTCGTTGGCACTGTTTCGTGCAGATCGTGGCTGTCCACGTTTTGACCGTTCGTAACGTGCGATAACTGATCTGGGAATTTCGGATCTGACATCATATCGTCGCGCACGTCACGGATCTGGACTGTTACAGCAGTGGCTATATAAACAGGACCTCTCTTCTCTCTCAAGGAGACTTTATTCTTCATACAAAAAGTTTACTAAGAGAGAAGAGAGACCTCCTCGAGCCTTCGTGTTCCAGCGCCCCCTCCAGTTCCTTGCGCCTCTTGAGTTTCTTTCTTGTCTTTTCGAGCAGTCCGTCCTTGAGGAGATCGAAAGAGCGTTCCGGAGTTCTTTTGAACTTGCTGGTTCCTGGAAGCTGACCGTGAGGGCGGATCTAGCTTTGAGCACTGGTGTTCTTGACACTCCAGCAGGCTTTTTCATTGTTGTTGTTTTTTACGAAAGTCTTTTTAGACTATTCGTACGCTGCCTTTAACGGAAAATCTTTTTAGATTTTTCGTTTACAGAGTCCTTCTAGGATCTCTGCTTTGCACGTTCTTTTGAAGTGCTGCAATCGTGTCACAAGAGTTTACTTCTGATTGTTCGTCCAGGGACCAACATTTTCCGACTCAGGAAGCTCGGTTATGGCATTCCTCTTCATTCCTTGGCGTAATCTGCCATAGAGATGAATGTAACTCCCTATAGAAAATTGTATCATTTTGGCTCTTCATGTAGTCTTTTCTAGTCTAGAGGAACATTGTGAGGGCTCCTTGGTTACAAGGTTTTAACCTGCATGAGCAAAAATGTTGGTCGCTTTTTAGGTTCTATGTTGATGCTCTTTCTGTTGCGTTTTCAGCCTATAAGAAGCTTGGGGAGCAGTCTGGAGCGGGCGGCAGAGTCGTCGGCCGGAGCATTGTCAGATACCCGGCCGGAATCCGTGAACTTGTCGGCCAGATACCAGGTCCATGTGAGTATTTTTTTCCAGAGCTTGTGGACAGAAATCCAGCAGATTCCAGGTCTGTGCGGGAGAACGGTTCGGGATCCGGGTTTGTGATGAGAATTGACGGTTCAGATGAGTTTTGGAACGACTTAGGGGTTAAGTCAGGGCTCTTAATTGTAATTAGGATTTCTTAACTCCTATAAGGGGAATTGTCTATATATGCTCTTGAGAGGTTAAGAGGTTAAGGAAAGATTCTACCACTTTTCTAAGAGATCCATGCTCCTAGCTTGCACTTCAATAAGAAGAAAGGAGTTTATGAAGGAAGATTTTTTATTTCGTCAGGGAGATCGTCACCGTCGAATGGTGGGCAACCATTACCATGTGAGAGTATCTTGTAAGGGGTTGGGGTTATTTGAGCGATCTTGAGTAGTCTAAGGGGTCACTGTTGGTTGGACAAGGGAGTCAACATTATTGTAGTTGCGATATTTTCATTATATATTAGAACTTTTCCTGGTGGTCATAGCCACTATCACATACACATTTGTTTTGCTTGGTCTTCGTAGTAGGTTGTGGTTCATGTTTTCTTTATCGGTGGTTGAGAAGTATATCCACTGCACACATCTCTGAATCCCTACACTTTCTTTCCCATATCTACCTTAGCATTGAGTGTTGACATCAGGAATCCCTCCACCTTCTTTCCCATATCTAACTTAGATTGAGAGTTGACATCGGGTCAAGATACACTCATAAAGCTTTGTGAATTCTTTTGTGGAGTTTTCTCATGCTAACATACCCGTTCTAATGGGAGAAGACTTTGATGATGATAATAACGATTTTCCTAGTAGAAAGCCACATGCCATTCCAAGTACCTGTGTCCATAAGTCTTTCATCCAGGCCTATAACTATTCATTCTCTGCTTTAAATTCTGACCCGAATCCAAATGCATTCTTCTACTGCTAGCCTACTTCCCCCTTGTTTTTATCCTCCTCCTCCCTTTTGCCTTCAACATATTCTTTATTTTTTATTTTTATTATTAATGCCTGAATGTACATCTTCCTTCAACATGCTTTCAGTCCAGAAGGTATCCAGCGTGTTGCTCATTTGCAAAGGTTTTAACCTACAGGACCAGTAACCTTTCTCTCCTAACTGCCTGGCAGATGGTTTTGCCGGGTGTAATTCAAACTATTTTAGGTTGGGAAATGGTAATTTTTAGCTTCAAATATATGGATGTCATTGTAGTTTTAAATTTATGGTCATATTTTGTTACTTCAGAAAAATAGGACACAACTGACTTCACAAGAAAAATTGGACACAACTGACTTCTCAAGAGAATGAACATCTGAGTATGGATGACAATCACAGTTCATCTAGGTGCCTGTTGTTCAAATGACAGTAGAAGCTACAATAAGCAGATGTAGACCTGTTTACATTTCCACACAGCTGCTCCAAGATGCTACGGACGTTCTTCTCACTTTCACTGGTGGCACTAGACCTGCAGCCTGAGATCACCAGAATAGGATAGGAGAATGAGGCTAGTATTCCTAACCCAGTTTATAAAAACTAAAATGAATTTCTGCACAGTTCTGGTACCAAAAATGATGGCGGCAGGCCATATCTGAGAATGCTCTCAGCAAAGACACGGATAGTGCAGAAATGCATCCATGAACTGGAAACCAGCGAAGACAAATGCATTACGGACCACAGAGAGAAGAATTTAGACAACTTTTCTGATGAGAAAGACAAGAATTGATGATAGAAGCAGATAATTTCTTGAAAAGAAAAGAATTTGATAAGCTGTTTATTGTTTGTGAAAACTTATGTTGCAAGGAAATGGATACGACACGACACAACATGGTAAGGACAAGGCACCTATTTTGGTGTGTCCTAGTGTATTTTGGAGCATCTGTGGTGTGTCAGACACGACACGGACCATATTTTGGACTGTCCGTGCTTCCTAGGTGAAAAGTCAAGAAATATGACCGAAATACTTTGGTATGTAAATCATGTTTGCATGTTAAATAATTCACTCTTGCAATCACTCGAGTCAACCATCAAAACAAGTTTGTGCTCTGCACCATCTAACATACTTTACAACCAACTGTTGGATTAGCCTAGTTATCATTGCGTACGAACATCCAATCACCCACATAGATGTGTGTATGGTAGTCAAATTCATATCAGAATCATATTTCTAGTAAATTTATGTTTCGAGTATAATCCTGCTATATTCGTAACAATATGATAATGAACTCTTATCGTCGTGATTCCCTTGAAACATCGTTGGTACATTCAGCCGACAAGCTCAAGGTTTCCAGCAATATCTAGATCAAATAACATCTTGGAGGAAACATTTGCAGATGTCAACTTTTACTGAAAGTTTATTTGGTTAGGGAATGGCATTATCCTTGTTTCTGGTATTTGTCCATTTTGTTTTCACCATTCACTTTCAATAAATATTTATGCTTTGATTTGTGTAAAGGAACATATCCATAAATGCTAACCTTGGAAAGCAGCAATGGTAACGGTGTATTGATGGTCAAGTGATCATCTTATGTCATTAACAGTTTGCTTCTGGCGTCTGTCTTCTGAGTTATTCTTACCTGTTCCAACTATTCTGTTGAGGAGCTTATGTATGCTTAAGCACATCCAAGCATTTCACAGATACACCCTCATCAATATGACCTTGGAGAGTAGTTTTTGCTAAAAGTATCAAATTCGTATTGTTTGCTTAAAAATAAAAACTTCAGTTTTGAAGAATCACTCTCTACCTTCCTATTAATCTATCTTCTCTTCCTTTCATGCTTCCTCATTTTCATGTGTGATGCTCCAGTACTACAATAACATAACTAGAAAGTAGAAACAAACTCAATTCACCGGTAACAAAGAAACTAAATTACAACTGATTCTTCTCAGAAGATGTTATACTGTGGTACTGTTATCTATATTTCTTGAATATCTAAAAGATTCAACACAGACAAAAACTCATCATATATTACCACATCTTTTCAAAAAGAATTTGTTTCAAATATGTAAAACAATAAAAAAAAAACACATGTTACCACATTTTAACAAATTATTTTGTTTCAATTATATACTAGAAAAATAATTGAGACTTTTTATAGGCCAGTTGCACCACACATACACTCTTTGGAACCGGGATGCATTTGTATTGCACAAGGTATTAACATATCAAACAGAACTAAAACTAGTTGCATATAACTAATATATGTAAAAAAAACTATCAAATTTTGTATTTCTTTTCATTAACAAAGTGAAATAAAATAATACAAAAAATATAATAATCATAGTTTTCTCCAATATCAAAATTATGTCATGCAGCAGAGCACAAAACAAATGAAGGGACATAATAAGCATTGCTTCAAAGTTGTAGGGGCATAATAAACATTTGTTCAAAGTTGTAGACGACAAATATTATTTGGTAGGATAGATGTAGGCTGATTCATATAGAAATGCATGCATATTCTTATATGAATCATGTAACAGGCATGCTACCATGCATCTTTTATTTCCAATATCTATGCAATCATGTAGGTAGTGTTTTGTTCTTCACAGATGTACCATCCTTGACGGACGAGCTCCGACCGCCCGGCGCGTCACCAAGGAGGAGGAGGGGATCAGAGCCGTCTCAAGACATTTGGGGGCCCTAGACAAATTAAGGAAGAATCACTCTCTACCTTCCTATTAATCTATCTGCTCTTCCTTTCATGCTTCCTCATTTTCATGTGTGATGCTCCAGTACTACAATAACATAACTAGAAAGTAGAAACAAACTCAATTCCGGTAACAAAGAAACTAAATTTTAGCTCATGTTTTAGAAATACAAATTCTATACTACACATCCCTAAAGATAAGACCGGAAAGATTTTTTGTAAAATTAATTATATTAGGAGGTTATACGAAAATACTGTAATAAAATCAAATTGCTTATCTATGACATCATTAACATGATAGTTAACCTAAGGGCCTCTGTTTAGCAACCAGAATCTACCATGGAAACTAGAAATTTGTAGGTTGAGCTGTCCAAGGGAAAAAACTGCAACCGCAGATCCACACACCATCTCTCTGCTAAATAAGTGAAACAGAGTCACAGACACTTGAAAATGGATCATACCATTTTTTTAGCCAGTTCCTTTACTAATCTGTGAACCAACATGCCCAGTGGCTACTAGTCAACTGGAAAACTCCAGTTGGAGGGGATGAGCACACCCTTAATGTTCTAAGACAAAGAAGTATGTATACAGACTTGACCAAAACTCAACAAAGTTACAATGCAATTATTAGAGGAGAATTGCAACTTCCACCAAAACAAAGGAAGCTCAAGATGTACTTAGACACTAATGTTTTACTTTTGTCATTGAAAGCAATGGATTCCAGTTTGACTTTGATTTGAGTTTGTATCTTGTGCATTTTTATTTATTTTCAAAAGTTATCTACTTGTACTTTGATCTTTATTATTTTGCTGATTATACAGAGTCAACCAAACCCCACCAATATTCTAATAGAATAACCACTTAAAAAAAAGAGTTCTATAAGAATTAATTTGAATCAAGCATGAAATGGTGCAAGTCCAACTACCTTAACAGATAACAGTAGTATATCATATTCTCTTACAATTACAGGCAAAATCATATTCGAAAGAACATCCTGCTGTAATTTAGCCTTTCTTGGCTAAATTATCCTAATGCCACCCCACAACTATAGCGTTCGGACGTTTTTGGAACATTAACTTTCCACTGCTCGATTTTGGCACCCCAACTTTATAAATTAATCTTTTGAAGCACCTTTCGTCAATTTTGAAGTACACTGAGACCACTTCAAAAGCATATCTGTATTGCCAGACATTCTTTTGAAGTGGTCCCGATGTGCTTCAAAATTGACGAAAGATGCTTCAAAAGAACAATTGATAAAGTTGGGGTGCCAAAATCGAACAATGGAAAGTTAAGGTACCAAAAATGTTCGAGCACTATAGTTGGTGTGTTGTTAGGGTAATTTAACATTTCTTCTAATATAAAGAATCAAAGGCACACTAGTAATAAATTAAATCCACAAGAGAGGCAAAAGCAAGAACCGTGAAAATTGAGGGAAATTCGTCTTCAAAAAAGACCGCATCCACCTTACTCAATGGCCATAAGGTATACACAGACTTCCTCCAAGATCCAGTTTGCAATCATCCTTGTCGCTAATGGAAGAGTGGAAGGGGGACTGGAAGTCTGGAGGGCAGCACCATATCGATCCAACCATTAGTCACACACCGCTGAATCCAAGAAGTATAAAATGTTCAATGTTCTTTGGAGTAGATCTTCAAAGAAGAAACTCGTTAAGCCTGCTCAGCTAGTTAGGAGTAACGAACGTTTCTCAAGCTGAAGAGCTACAGAGTAGAATCAATATATGTAACTATTAGTAGAAGAGCCAGAGCAGGAATAAGTAAAACCAGTACTAGTTTGAAAAAAGGACCGCACTACACTTAGGTTGCGTTTGGTTCACTGTAATGTAATCGTAATCGTAATCGTAATGGAATTGGGTTTTACTCAGAATGTCTTCCCCAATAGAGTGCACTATACCTATGCCATCTCAAATTTCTGTCCATGAGAAAAAACTAAATCTCCACTGATGAATAACACCCAATTGAAGCCTCCATAAGTGATTCAACAAAAAACTAAATATTGTTGGGTGAGAACAGAGTTGGACTCCCTACAAACCACTTCATAGTGACTCCATACTGAATCAACTTCAACTAGAAACCATAAGAACTGATAGAGGAACCTGCCTCTGAATATTAGTCTGAACACTGTAACGTATCACTATGACTAGCGGAACATGTTTAGACTCAATTACCTGTCTCAATAAGTAGATAAGAAACTCATATATCCAAATGCTAGTTGGAAACCCAGCTTATCGAAAAACGAGCAATTTCGCTTATTGGATGCCTGCCTATTCTCAACCAATGTAGCCTTCCTTATGAAACCATAAATTTATTTTGACTATACAAAGTAATTACCAATAATCTGTACACGAGCATACACCTTGTTTGAAGTGGTGAAAGAGTTGTCGGTCCCTGATCACAATTTCACGCTGGAATACCCTAGATATGATCTTTGCTGCAGCATGACAATCGCTGCAAATCCTTAGATTTTTCATTATCCTAATAGGCATTGGAGGACTCGTGCTGATAAGCCCAAAAGCAATCGCAAGTTTCTCGCTATGTCTGTACAGAGAACTCTCCTTCTCCTCTTCTTCAATGTCAAAGGCAACATCTGTAGTGTTTGGTTCATAGCCATCTTCCTTTAGTTTACTTGCCATCTCGTCTAGCATTTTCTCAATCTCTTTCATTCGGGGGTGAGTACTATCACCTGCTAAGAATTCATGAACAACCCCGTCAAATTCCATCATGCTACATCCTGGCACTTTCACTACTCTTCGACGCTTCATCATGCCCCTGAGCTCCATGACCTCATCCCACTTGCCCTTCGAGGCATAGATATTGGATAGTAACACATGAAATCCATCGTGTTTTGGCTCGAGCTCAACAAGCTTTCTCCCAATCCTCTCCCCCATCTCATTTTCACCATGTTTTTTACAAGCACCAAGCAGTGCACCCCATGTGGCCACATCAGGGGCCATTGGCATGCTTTTAATGAGCTCCTCAGCCTCTCTAAGCAAACCTGCACGGCTTAGGAGATCAACCATGCATCCATAGTGCTTAATATTGGGTTCTATGTTGTAATTATGAATCATGGCTTTGAAATATTGACGACCCTTGTCTACTAATCCTGAGTGTCGACAAGCCACCAAAACTCCTAGAAAGGTTACCTCATTAGGCACAACTCCAGAATTCTCCATCTCCGTGAACTTCTCAAATGATTCCTTGCAAAACCCATTCGTGGCCAATCCAAATACCGCCGCATTCCAAGTAGACATGCCCCTTTCTTCCAACCCATTGAAAACCTCAAGTGCAGTATCTACACAGCCACATTTCATGTACATATCGATAAGAGACGTGCTGAGGAAACCATTGATTTGGAATTTGTTCTTTCTTATGTATGTGTGAATCCATTTCCCTTGCTCCAAAGCAGATAAATGAATGCATGCGGAGATGACACTCACCAACGTACTTTCGTTAGGCCTGATTCTTTTTACTTGCATCTCTTGGAACAAAGCCAGTGTCTCCGAGAACCGATCATGTTGGGCATAACCAGAAATCATAGAACTCCACGAGACCAAATCCTTATGAGGCATGACATCAAATAACTCCTTCGCATCCTCCACCAGTCCGCTCCTCAAATATCCGGATATCATAGAATTCCATGATATTTGGTCCAGGCAACCACCCGCATCAAACAGTCTCCGGGCTGCAGCCACATCCCAACAACTCGAATACATATGAATCAGCGCATTCTGGAGGTTGACATATGGCTCTAATCCAGACCTTACAATTGACCCGTGAATTTGCATCCCCTCCTTGACTGCCAACAGTCTACAACACGCAGAGAGGACACTGACCATCACAACCTCGTCCACCCCCACCCCTTCGCGATTCATCTCAGAGAACACACCCAACGCCTCACCAAACATCTTGTTCTGCTCGTAGCATGAAATCATAGCGGTCCAACTAACGGCATCCCTACACCTCATCCCATCGAACAGCTCCCAAGCGCACCCGACACGCTTACTCCTCCCGAACAGAGCAATCATCGAGTTTGCAGCAACCGTGTTCCTCTCCGGCATCCGACCAAAAACATGCACGGCCTCATCAACATCCCCATCCTGAACGTACGCCGCCAGGATCGAATTCCAAGAAACGGAGTCCAGAACCGGGCTAATATCGAACACCTTCCGCGCATCCCGCAGGCTCCCGCAGGCCCAGTACATACTGATCAGCGTGTTCGTCACGTAGACGTCCGACTCGAACCCCAGCTTCAAAACGTGGGCGTGGATAGTCTTCCCCTCGGGTCCGCGTGACGCGACCGCGCAGGCATGGAGCGCGATCGGGTGGGTGTAGTTGTCAGGAAACACGCCGCTGCGAAGCATGGATTTGTACAGGGAGAGGCAGCTCTGGGGAGAGTTCTTCTGCAGGTGGGCTCTCATTAGGGTGTTGTAGGTGAAGGAGTTTGGGCTGTCGATGCGGTGGAGGATCCGGAGGGAGTGGCCGAGGTCGGCGAAGGCGGAGAAGGAGATGAGGCGGCTCGCGGCGAACGCGTCGTCGATGAGGCCGGTGACGGTCATCTGGGCTTGGATTTGGAGGAGCTGTCTGTGGTTGGGGCATTTCTTCAGACATGTTTCGAGGATGGGGAGGTTGATGGTGGGTTTTATGGTTGGGTGGTTTGGGTTGATGGAGTGTTTGAATGTGGATGGGAGGCGCGATTTTGACAAGTTCATAGGTTAGATTTTCATAGGGATTTTCGAGGGCTTAAAGAGATTTTATTTGCTGGATTTGGGCCGTAGCCCAATAGAATCCCAAATAAGAGCACCCACACCTAAGCTATACTTCCACTTAACCTCCTCTTTTCTTTCTTTTTTTTCTTTCTTTCTTTCTTTCTTTCATTTATTTTTCTCTTTATTGTTGTTTTTCTTTTCTCGCATGGTGGGTCCATTTGAGTTACTGTTCACAAGTTAGCACACAGCTCCAAATTTGAAAAACCTCTTGATCTGTTAGCATTTTTTAAGTGTGGAGGAGAGTCCACTGCAACCTCCAAATACTACAAATTATAATTAAAATAAAAATATAGCACTTCAAACTAGTCCCACTATTCTTTGTACATTTTTCTCTCTCTAATTGTCATACTAAATAATAAAGTATGACTTTTGATATCTAACACTCCTCAAATTTTCATACTAAACCGTTAACCATCCAAAACATCAAAATGACATTCAAATTAACATTTGGAAACATTTTTAACCATCCAAACATCGTCATACAAAATCCAAAAATAAACCTAAAACATGAAACATCAACCTAATATCCTGTCACGTCACGAAGAAACGCTAACTTGTGTTTCTCTTCAAGTTCTTTAGATGACTCTTTATATTTAGCACTCTTCTTTGGACTTTGCTTGAAATTTCAGAGTGCTCTCATATAGCAGTGAGTATGTTCGTGCACAGGATCGGTCTTGAGATTCAAAGGTCCATGTTCAGAAAACTGAATATAAGACCCAATTTTATGTATAAAAAAATCGATGGTATATATTAATGGCGCTAAGTTTAATTTAATTCTTCTTCACAAACGACCGACGTGTATAAGTAAAAATTAATAAGAAAATATCGTTTTAACTTCTATGTATTGAAAAGTATTGTATTGATTGAATATTTACAATATCGAAATATTTGAAAAATACTACTCAAATCTACAAAATCGACATAAATTCATTTGCAGAAGGAACTCATTTGCAAAGAGAAGGCGAAACATATTAATCAAAATGTCCAATATACATACTAGCAATAAATATATTTTTCCAGAATGCATTTTGGTTTGAATCATCTTTTATTTTTTTTAAAACTCGTTTTACTTATGATTATGTTCAAAAAAATCTCAAGTTATTTTTTTCAAGTTCCAACCTTATAATTACTTTCCGTCTATAGGTTTATGGCATGTAAACGTTTTTTTTAATAAAACAAATTTAAATAATACACATTGAAAAATTTTAAAAGCACATTTATCCCAAAATTAAGGGTCCTCTATAAAAGACGGTCATGTTCGGTCATTCCAGAAGAACATACTTAGGGTCGGCCATGTTCATGCATGTATTGATAGAATATGCATTTTACAATTCAATTTTACTATTTCAGCATCTCTTTGTTGCTTAATATGCATTTTTTTTAGCATTTTTTTTGGGGATAAAGTGCATTTAAACCCTCCTTAGATTTGTCTCGTTAGCAAAATAAGATATTTTAGAAAACTTAAGCAGTTTGCACCTCCTTCGATTGCCCGCGTGAGCAAAAAAATACCTACCGTCTATTAGCCGTTAGAAATGGTCGTTAATGACGTTTAAAAAAAAAAAAAAAAAAAAAAAACTACCCAAACTACCCTCCCCCCTTCCCTACCAGCCCCCCCGTTCCCTCCGCCGGCTAGCCCCCCTCCTCCCTCCGCCGGCCAGCTCCCCGACCCGCCTCCCCACTCCTCCCTCCGCTCCGCCGACCAGCCCCCCGACCTCCCTCCTCCCCGCGTCCAGCTCCTCCCGGCCCCTCTCCTCCTCCCCCTCCCCGCGTCTCCTCCCCGCCCCCTCCTCCTCCTCCTCCTCCTCCCCGCCCCCCTCCCACCGGAGAGAGAGAGGAAGGGGTAAAATGGTCATTACAGTCCCACTTAACACCGGTTAACATAAATGGGGTCATTTGAGCATAATTAAAATAGATTGAGTTTTTAAAATCAAGAAATCTTTAATTGCATTTTCCTAACATTTAATGAGGGTTTAAATACACTTTATCCTTTTTTTGCCATGTAAAAATATAGAGGATGAGAATACAAACATTTTACGCTTTATAGATATGTACTCGTGTTTGAAGTGACAAAATATCACTTCTAAAATTTGGACCACTGATTGCCACATATAAGTGACAAAAAAATAAGTGTTGTCACTTCTAAAAGGTTCCTTATAAAGGCACTTCATTTTTTGATCAGGGCTAGCCCATTTTAAACTTTGTATTATTTACAAGTTTGTCATTGAAGAAATTGATCAGGGCTATCCCACTCTTTGGTATAAGTCACTAGTGCAAACAAGGACTGCCTAAATTTCTGGCAGCCCTACATACAGTAAGGACTGCCAGAAAAATGGGCAGTCCTTTGTTTCACATGCTGTGACTTAGGACTGTCCAGTTTTCTGGCAGTTCATTCAGTTTGTAGGACTGCCAGAAAATTGGGCAGTCCTTGTTTGTACTAGTGACTTATACCAAAGAGTGGGATAGCCCTGATCAATTTTTTCAATGGCAAACTTGTAAATAATACAAAGTTTAAAATGGGTTAGTCCTGATCAAAAAATGAAGTGCCTTTATAAGGAACCCTTCTAAAATCAACCATTTACAAGTGGTTGTCATTTATAGCTGGCAAAAACAAATACACTCTTAAATGTTGGGTTTGAGATTTTTATTTTTGGTTGTTTTTCTTTCGTGAAAAATGGTCAAAGCTATTTTGTTAACAACAACTTATAATAAAAAAAATGAAAAAATGATTCACTTTTTGAGTTGATTTTGAAAGCAATGCAAGACGTGCTTCCAAAATCTACTGTAACTTATCAAGTCTTTTTTTTACATAAATGTCCATTATTTCTTAAAAATAAATTAAATGTTACTTTTAGTTAGTGAATGTTTCAAATGTTTAAGTTTTATTCACTTTTCATATATATTTGAGAAAATTTGAGTGGCACCCCACTTTTGTTACGCTTATTTAAGGTGCACCCCACATGTTTACATGAATGCATAACACCCCCCACTTCAGACGTTTTCCGTCCAAGACTAACAGTTGACCGATTTTGGGTGTAAATTGTGACCAAAATAACCCTCACGTGCTCAGAGCAGTTCAGGTGAGTAAAACATAAATTTGAAATACCTAAATTGCCCTTTCTTCTTCCCTACATTAGGAATCGCGTTATCTCTCTTCTCTCCTTCAGCTTTGACCTAAACCCGAAGTCTTCCTCCCCCCTTTCAAATTCGAAACTTTCTCTGAGCTCCGTGGCCGACTCTGGAAGCCAGGTAATGTAAAATTGACTTGTTTTTTTCCTTTAATATATGAAAGCCTTTGCTTTTGTGGTTTCTCTGTCTCAATTCGTGAGATTTTTTCTATTTTGTTTAGGACAAATGTCAAATATGCTCGATAAACACCCATCTTGCAGACGAATGTGCTTTTTTGAGCTCAACATGCAAGATCGGAGGTTGCAAGGGGATTAGGTACGTTTCGAAGTCCAGAACTGAAGGCAATCCCGGTCGAAATTTTTTGAAGTGCCCCATCTGCTCGGATTTTCAATGGCTGGATGTTGCTCTGTTGTGTTCAAGTTCAAGAATTTCATCTTCAACCACTCAAAGAGAAGGTTGTTTCACATGTGGTGAGTTATAGGTCATTGGAGAAAAAATTGTCCTTGGAGGGAAACCATTTGCCCTAATCCAAATTGTGGAGGAAGGAGAGTCATCTTAATGTCAAAGAGGAGTCACAACAAGGGAAGAAGATTATTGCAATGCATGAAGTGTAACAATGCATTCCAATGGTTGAACGAGGCTACAACTAGTGATAGTAACTCTGAAATTCCTGTCCAAATTGTATTGAACACAACTTTAGAAGAGTTGTGTAGAAAATTTGGAAAAAATGTTGGTATGTAATGTTGCTATGTAAATCTGAAATTCTGGAAAAATGGTGCTATGTATTGTTTGTTGAAAGTAACTCTGGAAAAATGTTGATTGTATTTAAATCCGAAATTCTTGTATGTTAAAATATTACAACTGCACCAAGATTACAATCTGTTGTATTGAACAGATTACAAAAGATTACAATACATGTACAAAATGGTCATCAACTGCATAAGAGGATATTTCAGTACACAAGATTACAATACACAACTTCATAAGAGGATATTTCAGTGCATAAGAGGAAAATTGTTACAAAATGTTAGCACCCTGAATTTCGGGTTGATTTTTTTCATTTTATTTTATTTTCTGATTTATTGGTTTCGATAAATAATTAATTCTGTTATTTTTTCCTTAAGTGTACTTTTCCGTGCCATTGATATTTGGAGTATCAGGGATGTTCAATTCTGGAAATCTTCTTCACGGGTTTTGGAGTGGACATGATTACCTTCATGACGGTATATGGTGTCCCACCCAAACTTGTTCCCTTGTGCTCTTTCTGCTTCGCTGAACTTTGGGTCAATTTAGACCATTTGATTATTATTTATTTTCCCACTCTTTTCTTTGATCGTTTTCAGCGCGTTACCATGACATTTAAATTGGGAGCGCAAGACCAGTCAGTTTCTTGAAACCAACTCCTCATTGATGATCTACTCGAGACGCTCGTCACCCATGACCTTTGTGTCCCACTCAGACACGTCATTTTGTGCTCTATTTGATTCGCACAACTTTTTCGACACGTGACCCGATTTTATTTCACTCCACGGCGTCACATTCATCTTCCAACTTGATTTGTGGGTCCCCTGTCGACCAAAACCTGTCCGCCCCAATTATGGACATGGCCCACATTGAGCCTACTACCCGTCCGCCACTTGTGTCCCATTTATTGGAATCCCCATGTGCAACTTATTTACACATGATCATCAACGTCTATTTTTAATTCGATTTTTGCATAATGTCCGATTTTCGTCCAATCCGGCTCCACCGAGCCCAGTCCAGCTCCATGTTGCCCTCCATCGGGACACCCTCATATTTATTGTCCAAAAATATCAATTTCTCATTTCATCTATTTTTATTATTTAATGGAAAATTTTCCTTGATTTAATCCTATTGGAATTACCTATATTCCATCATTGCCATTGATTTTACCTTAATTCAATCACAACCATTCAATTTCCCCCATGAAATTTCCCCACACTCCACAGCCATAGGCCAGCCCTAATTGTGAGGAGAGCTACTTTTCACTTTCTCTCTCTCACTTATCCTCTATTCTCTCTCTTCCTTTCTATTATTCTCTCTTCACAATACTACACAGCAGTAACTCCATTTCCCGACCACCCCTTCTTCACACCAGCTCTTTTATTTCCCGACCATCTCCCCTTGGCCAGCCACCCTCCATGGCCGAGCCACCCTCCAACCCGAACTCCTCCTTCTTCCCTTCCTCCTCGATCTCCTCCTCCTCCTCCATCTTCTTCAACCACAACAACAACAATCCTCTCCCTTGGCAGCCTAGCCCGACTCCTCAGCCACCACCTCCTCCGCCAATACCGCCGCCGCGTCGCCGTCACAGCGTCGCGCGCCACCCCCGTGCGCCCTCACGGCGAGACTGGCCGCACGCAGCAGCGAGAATCCCGTGCGCACGCAGCAGCGAGTGCAGCAGTGCACTGCCAGCCCCGCGCGCGCCTGGCCGGCGGTTCAGCGCCGCCGCCGGCGGCGGGTGGCCGCGCGCCACCGCGTGGCCGGCCCCCCTGGCCGGGCGCACACCCCCGCATCCTCCTGTGGCAGCCAACGTCCTCCGGGACGCGCCGTCGAGGCGATTCGTGCGTTTTGAACGAGATCCCGTCGGCGCGCGCGAGATGGAACTCAGATTTGGCTCTCCGTCACAGCGACTTCGCGCACGTTTTCCTGAAGATCCGACCGTTAGATCGGCGATTTCTTCGCTCTGCCACAATCTCGGTATATCCACCTTTATCCCTGTCAAATTTCGTCCGTTAATTTTATCGTTTGATACATGAAAACCGGCCACCAAGTTGACCGTTTAAATTGTATTAAATTTGGACAGTTTCGCGGGGCCAACTTCGTCAGCTTGTATCTCCTCCACTGCAGCTCCGTTTGGCGTGCTACCAGTTCCTGTGCTAATCTGGTATAACCCTCTTACTACCCCTCCAGTTTCGTTTCATTGTGAGCTTGTTTGATTGGTTGAATTCGACGCCAAAGTTGGCCGTCCGAATTCGTAATTTCCAACTTGTAAAATTCTATTTTTGAACACGGGACTCCAGATTTCATTTCTGACACCACCATTAGACTTGCGGCGTCGTTCTGGCATATTTTCATATAAAATTTGTTAGATTTGGAGAACGTGGGCCCGGGCACGCATTTCGGTGCAAAGCGGGTCCCACTTTCTGGGTCAACGGGATTTTTTGACGCCGGCTCATCGGAATCCAATTCCGGAGATACCGTTGAGTTCGTATCGTCATTCTGGACGCGTTGACATATAATTTGCTAGGTTTTGGTGGACATTGGGTCTGGCACGCATTTCGGTGCAAGTCGGATACCAATATCCGGGCCAACGGGTCATTTTGAGATCGGCTCATCGGAATCCAATTTCGGAGATACCATTGAGTTCGTATCATTATTCTGGACTTGTTGACAGGTAGTTTGCTGAGTTTTGAAAACTTTGGCTCCGGTACGCATTTTCGTGCAAACCGAAATTCCAAGTTCTGGTCAACGGGCCAAATTGAGATCGGGTCAACGGGATCCAATTCTGGAGATACCCTTGGGTTCGTATCGACATTTTGGTTGCGTGGACATATAATTTGTTATACTTTATAGTCTTGTTTTTTTGCATGTTTTTCGGTGCAAAACAGCTCCGACACGGACACCGTTTTGACCCAAAATTATCTTTTTGCCCTTGTGTCCAAATTGGACCGTTGGGTAGGCTATCCTAGCTAATTTGACCATTCTGGACACATTGGCGATGTTCATTTCATCGTCCGACAATGTTTGTTGATAATTTCTCTGAGTTTAACCTTTTTATAATTAAGTAATAATTAATTCATATAATGTTCGTATTTCGGGATTAGTACAACGAAACTGAGATCAGTCAATTCCAATGATCTCACATCGCAGAAATTGACACGTTGGATACGTGAATCACTATAATAAGATTATCAACCTTACCGATAATCTTCTTATCTCGATTTACGTGCCGTAAGTTTCGACGTACAAATAACGAAGTACACTTTATATTAGACTAGAATTACCATGTTTGACCAGAGTTGACCAGTTGACCCAAAGTCAACTGTAAGTCAACACTTAACCTAGTTTGACTAAATTATTGACCGGAGTCGACCTAGAGTTGTTTTGACTTAGAAGAACCTAGAATAATATAGATGGCTAGTATAGTTTCATTTTATTACAACTTGAACACCTTGTAACCTGTGTTGCTTTAAATAGGACTCTGTGGCTTCAGTGGGACCTCCTATACTTATCAGCTATTCAGGTTATCGAGGCGAGTACATTCTCTGATCATTTCATATCCTGCTTAGAATTATTTCCTGCAGTAGATTACTTTACTTGTACTGTCACGACGGTCACACGGATTGGTACTATATGGATCCTTTCTTGAGATGTTATCCTTATGGAGCATCGGGTACTACGTGTTCTGTGTGTTTCACTTACATGGCGTATCACTATGCTTCTTGGTTCACTTGATTACTTGTGACATGTACCCTCATGATCACAGAGTCTCTTGAATCTTACACAGTTGGGTAACCCCCAGACTCCCCATTTATGGGACATCCATGTATCACCCTTCGCGGGCCTTACATGGAATCATATAACATAACCTGGCTGGATCCTTGTGTATTGATTGGGGGTACGGGGGAGTAGAAGTGGACATGTGAATAATACACCAGTAGTATCTTCATTGAATCATTCCGTAGTGTCTTCATTGAATCATCCCAGGCCATTTACATGTTCATGTTTTACTCTGACTCACTAGTCACATGCTAGCTCTTTATGTATAGTAGATATTTCTATTACAGCTCTCCTATTTATATACTGCTTTTTCCTCAGTACATGTATCTTACTTTACTGCATGTTATATGTTTTCTAACCTGCTATGATATGTTGAGATGTACTGTGCTCGTTCCAGTCCTGACTGGACCTGCTGATAAATTTTACAGATAGCCTGGAGGTGCCTGCTAGCCTAGAGGAGACACAGTAGGGTTTGTTTAGGTAGTTATTTCATTTTTGTCTGGAGTTGTATTTACTTTGGGGATTACTGTATCTTTATTTGAGTTTTGAGATGTACTTCTGGGTTCATGTATCTTAGACACTTAGACTTCTATCTCCTGTATTTATTTTGGATTTCATGTTTTATCTATCCTTATCATGCTCTACCCTAGATGTGATTGAGTCTGTATCTGCTATGTCACCCCCATTCGGGGAGTATAAACTGTTTAGCCTTATAATGTTAGATGCATGAGACCTAGGACAGCGTTCTACCGCCGACACTGCGGCGTAGGCTGGGCGTCGTTACGTTCTCGTGCCCTAACTCTAGGGTGCGGGTCGTGACACGTTTTTAGTGGTGGCCCATGCAGGTCGAGACTAAAAGTGTAGTGGTATTCGAACTAGAGTACCACTACAGCCTGCAGTAGGATTTGGATATATTTTGAAGGTACTCAATCACAGTTAGGACCTTTGAGAGATTCCTGGGACGACCCTGGAGAATCTTATTTAACTTCGATTTGAAGACTCTCTTTTTCCCTTGATTTGATTCATTTTTACTTTTGTTGTTAAATTTGATTTTTTTTTTTTTTGGATTATTGTTGAATTTGAGTTTGTATTTATTAATTTTGATGGATGATTGTCGAATTTTGAATTTTGATGATAGTTGTTACATTCAAGTTTGTATTTTGATGGATTTTGTCCATTTTTGAATTTTGATGTTCGTTAATAAATTGATTTGATTTTGAGTATTCATTATTGATTTAATTTAATTTTTGGCAAGATGAAATTATATGGGTTAGGTCATCTATGTTATGGAAATCTTGTCTTCTATAGTCACATTAGCCAGCATGGTGAGGATATATAGTCTGACTTTGGATATATTTCTCGGGAGTGGGAATTTAAGGTTTTCGCAGCCAAGCTAGCGGCACCGCGAAAATGTTAAATACCATGATTCTAGAGATATGTGCATAAGTCAAGGGCTCTGTGATTATCGTAGCCTTGCTTACTGGTATGACGAGGATTTAGAGTACCATGATTTTGGACAGACGCATATGATTATCAGATTGTACTTTAAATGTTTTCGAACATGTTTTCTCTACTTTGTTTCAGTCCTTCAAAAAATTTTATTAATTGTTTTGTTTAGTTTTGCTTCTCATTATTTAACTTAAGAGTAACTTTAGCTATTTTCATAAACCTTTGTGTAACTTCTTCTATGAATTTCTTCTTAATACGATGAATCAATGATTTGCTAGACCTTATTTTGGATCTGATATTAGCTCTGATTTCAAATAGTTTCCTCTTTTAAAACGGATAAGCAGGACATATTTTATTACCATTTCTTTTCCTGCCAATATTTTAGTACCATCATTCCTTGTCTTATACAACTATCCTGATTATATCAATTTCGTCTCGTATCTCATTCTGTCAGCTGTACTTGAACTCTTGAATCTGTATATCGTTTTTATCTGAGAAATGTTGAGGAAGTGACGTAAATCATCTAGTATGGAAATAACGTAATCGGTTATCATGTGATGATTTTGTAGGAATCAAAATGTTGGATGTCAAAAAAAAAAAAATTGAGATAGAAATGTGGTAAAGGTTTAGAATGGAATTGAGTGATAAATGTTATCAATTTAGAAACAATTGCAGAAAATTTGGTTATGAGTAATTCATGGATGTATTTCAAAACTAATGAGGATATCAGAGGTCAACCTAGTTTTGAGAACTAGAAATCTTGGTTATTGATTCTTGGGAACTATTACAAGGCTATGTGAAATTTAGAGATGAAAATAAGAATTTGATTGTTTTCTATGATTATGCGAAGTTGAACCAGATATTGTAAGAGGGTGACTAGAGACAGAGAAAACAAGGATTTTAAGCTATAGGAATTGTTTTAGATGATTGGAGAAATTGTAGAATTCAAAAGGAAAATAATTGAAGGTGAACGTTGAGAAAATTATGAAGGTTGATTTATAAACAAGAATAAAATTTTGTGTGACATAGTGGTATTGGAGTTTAGTAAATGCGAGACTTGACTTAAACAAGTACAAGGATTTTATAAACTGAATTTAGAGGTTTCGGATCTAAATTAAAACGAGGTGAAGGAATTTGGAATTTTGGTTAAACGAATAAGTGTTGACTCCTAAATAAGAGGGGTATATTCGGGGAAAAATATTTTTAGAAGTAGAAAATTTGTCTATGGAGATCATGGTAAAGGTTAGATGACTAAAGGTTATAAAATTTCGATGATAGTTATATAGAGATTGATTTCATATTGGGACTTGTGAAAAAAAAAATATATGATTTAGCAAATGACAGACTTGATGGTATTAGAGAGAGATGATTAACTTGACTCCTTATGAAATCTTCCCTTGTTTTTCCCCAAAGTGTTTTCAATATCATTGAATCCTAGTTTCCTTAATCACGACCAAATCGACTTCGATTATCTTTTCTTATCATAATTATATCTTGGTTGTACTTAATTTTGATTGTGACCCGAATCTCTATCCTTGTATGCTCGTTCTCAGACTTTGTTGAACCTGTCCTCCACATTGCCTAAATTTTGATTTTCCCAATTTGATCAACTTAGATCGTATCGAGAATAAATATTTTTAATATATATTGTGATTGGATTTTTCATGCAAGTGACTTTCATTCTTAACTTTGATTTTGATTTTTCTGAACCTTTTTAGATAATTGGTAGTTATCATTATTATTTTTTGATCAGTACCAGTTTTCATATAGGATGGTAGACCGCCTTACAGTTTTGATGATTTGTTATTTCTGTAACTTTTTCGTTCAGCACCCTAGACTGCTTGTGTGTTTGATACCCCATGACCCTTCCGGTTAGCATGACTAGTATACCTAGATGAGACTTCATTGTCACCGTATGCCATGACCCTGTATGCCGTTCTTTTTTTTGATGGTATGTTTTATTTAAGTTCTGGAACTTTTATTATGGGGGTTTGACCTAGAGGGAGTATGGACGCTTTAATTTCGAGGACGAAATTTTTATAAGGTGGGTAGGATTTTAGCACCCTGAATTTCGGGTTGATTTTTTTCATTTTATTTTATTTTCTAATTTATTGGTTTCGATAAATAATTAATTCTGTTATTTTTTTCCTTAAGTGTACTTTTTCGTGCCATTGATATTTGGAGTATCAGGGATGTTCAATTCTGGAAATCTTCTTCACGGGTTTTGGAGTGGACATGATTACCTTCATGACGATATATGGTGTCCCACCCAAACTTGTTCCCTTGTGCTCTTTCTGCTTCGCTGAACTTTGGGTCAATTTAGACCATTTGATTATTATTTATTTTCCCACTCTTTTCCTTGATCGTTTTCAGCGCGTTACCATGACATTTAAATTGGGAGCGCAAGACCAGTCAGTTTCTTGAAACCAACTCCTCATTGATGATCTACTCGAGACGCTCGTCACCCATGACCTTTGTGTCCCATTCAGACACGTCATTTTGTGCTCCATTTGATTCGTACAACTTTTTCGACACGTGACCCGATTTTATTTCACTCCACGGCGTCACATTCATCTTCCAACTTGATTTGTGGGTCCCTGTCGACCAAAACCTGTCCGCCCCAATTATGGACATGGCCTACATTGAGCCTACTATCCGTCCGCCACTTGTGTCCCATTTATTGGAATCCCCATGTGCAACTTATTTACACATGATCATCAACGTCTATTTTTAATTCGATTTTTGCATAATGTCCGATTTTCGTCCAATCCGGCTCCACCGAGCCCAGTCCAGCTCCATGTTGCCCTCCATCGGGACACCCTCATATTTATTGTCTAAAAATATTAATTTCTTATTTCATCTATTTTTATTATTTAATGGGAAATTTTCCTTGATTTAATCCTATTGGAATTACCTATATTCCATCATTGCCATTGATTTCACCTTAATTCAATCACAACCATTCAATTTCCCCCATGAAATTTCCCCACACTCCACAGCCATAGGCCGGCCCTAATTGTGAGGAGAGCTACTTTTCAATTTCTCCCTCTCACTTATCCTCTATTCTCTCTCTTCCTTTCTATTATTCTCTCTTCACAATACTACACAGCAGTAACTCCATTTCCCGACCACCCCTTCTTCACACCAGCTCTTTCATTTCCCGACCATCTCCCCTTGGCCAGCCACCCTCCATGGCCGAGCCACCCTCCATGGCCGAGCCACCCTCCAACCCGAACTCCTCCTTCTTCCCTTCCTCCTCGATCTCCTCCTCCTCCTCCATCTTCTTCAACCACAACAACAACAATCCTCTCCCTTGGCAGCCTAGCCCGACTCCTCAGCCACCACCTCCTCCGCCAATACCGCCGCCGCGTCGCCGTCACCGCGTCGCGCGCCACCCTGCGCGCCCTCACGGCGAGCCTGGCCGCACGCAGCAGCGAGAATCCCGCGCGCACGCAGCAGCGAGTGCAGCAGTGCACTGCCAGCCCCGCGCGCGCCTGGCCGGCGGTTCAGCGCCGCCGCCGCCGGCGGGTGGCCGCGCGCCACCGCGTGGCCGGCCCCCCTGGCCGGGCGCACACCCCCGCATCCTCCTGTGGCGGCCAACGTCCTCCGGGACGCGCCGTCGAGGCGATTCGTGCGTTTTGAACGAGATCCCGTCGGCGCGCGCGAGATGGAACTCAGATTTGGTGCTCCGTCACAGCGACTTCGTACGCATTTTCCCGAAGATCCGACCGTTGGATCGGCGATTTCTTTGCTCTGTCACAATCTCGGTATATCCACCTTTATCCCTGTCAAATTTCGTTCGTTAATTTTATCGTTTGATACATGAAAACCGGCCACCAAGTTGACCGTTTAAATTGTATTAAATTTGGACAGTTTCGCGGGGCCAACTTCGTCAGCTTGTATCTCCTCCACCGCAGCTCCGTTTGGCGTGCTACCAGTTCCTGTGCTAAGCTGGTATAACCCTCTTACTACCCCTCCAGTTTCGTTTCATTGTGAGCTTGTTTGATTGGTTGAATTCGACGCCAAAGTTGGCCGTCCGAATTCGTAATTTCCAACTTGTAAAATTCTATTTTTGAACACGGGACTCCAGATTTCATTTCTGACACCACCATTAGACTTGTGGCGTCGTTCTGGCATGTTTTCATATAAAATTTGTTAGATTTGGAGAACGTGGGCCCGGGCACGCATTTCGGTGCAAAGCGGGTCCCACTTTCTGGGTCAATGGAATTTTTTGACGCCGGCTCATCGGAATCCAATTCCGGAGATACCGTTGAGTTCGTATCGTCATTCTTGACTCGTTGACATATAATTTGCTAGGTTTTGGTGGACATTGGGTCTGGCACGCATTTCGGTGCAAGTCGGATACCAATATCCGGGCCAACGGGTCATTTTGAGATCGGCTCATCGGAATCCAATTTCGGAGATACCGTTGAGTTCGTATCATCATTCTGGACTTGTTGACAGGTAGTTTGCTGAGTTTTGAGAACTTTGGCTCCGGCACGCATTTTCGTGCAAACCGGAATTCCAAGTTCTGGTCAACGGGCCAAATTGAGATCGGGTCAACGGAATCCAATTCTGGAGATACCGTTGGGTTCGTATTGACATTCTGGTTGCGTGGACATATAATTTGTTATATTTTATAGTCTTGTTTTTTTGCACGTTTTTCGGTGCAAAACAGCTCCGACACGGACACCGTTTTGACCCAAAATTATCTTTTTGCCCTTGTGTCCAAATTGGACCGTTGGGTAGGCTATCCTAGCTAATTTGACCATTCTGGACACGTTGGCGATGTTCATTTCATCGTCCGACAATGTTTGTTGATAATTTCTCTGAGTTTAACCTTTTTATAATTAAGTAATAATTAATTCATATAATGTTCGTATTTCGGGATTAGTACAACGAAACTGAGATCAGTCAATTCCAGTGATCTCATATCGCTAAAATTGACACGTTGGATACGTGAATCACTATAATAAGATTATCAACCTTACCGATAATCTTCTTATCTCGATTTGCGTGCCGTAAGTTTCGACGTACAAATAACGAAGTACACTTTATATTAGACTAGAATTACCCTGTTTGACCAGAGTTGACCAGTTGACCCAAAGTCAACTGTAAGTCAACACTTAACCTAGTTTGACTAAATTATTGACCGGAGTCGACCTAGAGTTGTTTTGACTTAGAAGAACCTAGAATAATATAGATGGCTAGTATAGTTTCATTTTATTACAACTTGAACACCTTGTAACCTGTGTTGCTTTAAATATGACTCTGTGGCTTCAGTGGGACCTCCTATACTTATCAGCTGTTCAGGTTATCGAGGCGAGTACATTCTCTGATCATTTCATATCCTGCTTAGAATTATTTCCTGCAGTAGATTACTTTACTTGTACTGTCACGACGGTCACACGGATTGGTACTATATGGATCCTTTCTTGAGATGTTATCCTTATGGAGCATCGGGTACTACGTGTTCTGTGCGTTTCACTTACATGGCGTATCACTATGCTTCTTGGTTCACTTGATTACTTGTGACATGTACCCTCATGATCACAGAGTCTCTTGAATCTTACACAGTTGGGTAACCCCCAGACTCCCCATTTATGGGACATCCATGTATCACCCTTCGCGGGCCTTGCATGGAATCATATAACATAACCTGGCTGGATCCTTGTGTATTGATTGGGGGTACGGGGGAGTAGAAGTGGACATGTGAATAATACACCAGTAGTATCTTCATTGAATCATTCCGTAGTGTCTTCATTGAATCATCCCAGGCCATTTACATGTTCATGTTTTACTCTGACTCACTAGTCACATACTAGCTCTTTATGTATAGTAGATATTTCTATTACAGCTCTCCTATTTATATACTGCTTTTTCCTCAGTACCTGTATCTTACTTTACTGCATGTTATATGTTTTCTAACCTGCTATGATATGTTGAGATGTACTGTGCTCGTTCCAGTCCTGACTGGACCTGTTGATAAATTTTACAGATAGCCTGGAGGTGCCTGCTAGCCTAGAGGAGACACAGTAGGGTTTGTTTAGGTAGTTATTTCATTTTTGTCTGGAGTTGTATTTACTTTGGGGATTACTGTATCTTTATTTGAGTTTTGAGATGTACTTCTGGGTTCATGTATCTTAGACACTTAGACTTCTATCTCCTGTATTTATTTTGGATTTCATGTTTTATCTATCCTTATCATGCTCTACCCTAGATGTGATTGAGTCTGTATCTGCTATGTCACCCCCATTCGGGGAGTATAAACTGTTTAGCCTTATAATGTTAGATGCATGAGACCTAGGACAGCGTTCTACCACCGACACTGCAGCGTAGGCTGGGCGTCGTTACGTTCTCGTGCCCTAACTCTAGGGTGCGAGTCGTGACACAAAAGAAGCCTACAGATATCTAACAAGATGAAAGAACTGCATTTCAAGAGCATAAGAGGAAAAATGTAACAAAAGATCACCAAAGAACTGCATTTTTACTTCATTAACAGTATATTTCAACTGCATTTCAACTGCAGATATCTAACAAAAGAACTGCATTTCAACTGCAGATATCTAACGAGATATATAACAAGATCAAAGATGAAAGAACTGCATTTTTACTTCATTGTACTTCACAAAAATTGTTCAAATTAACTGCATATTACATCACTAACAGTATATTTCTACTGCAGATTACAAAAGATGACAAAATATTCACTGCAGCTCACTAACAGTATTTTTCAACTGCAGATCACAAAATGTTCAATATAACTTCTAATTAACTGCATATTTCTACTGCAGATTACAAAAGATGAATTGTTCACTTCACATTAATGTTCACTGCACAAAATGTTCAATATAACTTCCATTGTTCACTTCTAACAAAATGTTCACTGCACAAAATGTTCACTTCACATTAATGTGCTATTGCTGTACATTACTGCTGCTGCTATTGACTCTCCCTAGAGGTCTGAAAACTGACTTGTTTGAGCCCCTTGGTGGTAGACATCCTATAATGTCATCAGCCCTTCCAGGTACATTGGCTAAATTATGTTGTATCAAATCTTCCACTGGAACTCCTTGTGGTGTTGCATTGGAATCACTTGAAGTCTGTGGTGCCTTCCTCCTTCCCCTTGAAACCTTTGGTCTCTTGTAAACATGGTTGGTACTCCTTGGTAGCTTTGCAGGTCTTGGTTCTTTTTGTGGTCTTGGTGGATATGGTGCCCTTGGTTTTTTAATGTTTCCCCCAACTGGCCCTCCTTGGCACCCTCTAGCATTATGATGAGCTGGTAGCTTGCACCTCCCACAAATCCTTTGCTTCTTGGCAGGTCTTGGTGCCTCATCTGCCTCCTTCCTTCTCATACCCTTTGGTCTCCCATGTTGCCTATGTCTACCAGGTGGACCAACCTCATATGGTGGCTGCAACATGCAGAATAGTGAAAGTAAAGAGAAGCCATAAGGAGAAGCCTACAGAAGCCTACAGAAACTTACAGAATGATCTTTATAGTCAATAAAGGGACATTCAAATGAAGAGAAACTTACAGAATCCCATAGGCTTTGTTCAGGCAAAGGAACAATCTTTCCAACATAAGCCTTCTTGTAGGTTTTGGCATGATAGTATGGACTTGTGAACCTTCAGCAAGACAAACTCTGATTAGTGTATAAGTAAGACAAACTCTGAAATATGATATAAGACAAACTCTGAAATATGATACTTACATTGACCATGTAGGCCTGCTAGGTAGCAGAGCAGCAACAGCATGCACACAGGGGATCCCAGTTAAATCCCATACACAATAGTCACATTTTCTTTCATTGACATCAACAGTCCATCTGTTCTCAATGGAGAAGACACTAGTGACACAAAACAGCCCATCATCAGCACCATTGACCTGATACTTGTTGACTTTCTTTGACCTCTGCTGAATGATCTTTATAGTCCTTGGAGTCAAGTCATGCTCACCCCATGCTCTAGAAATAATCTTCCTTTCATAAATCAATTTCATCACCATCAAGTGAAACATCTCCACAATCCTTGTAATTGGCTGACCTCTAATTTCTCCTATCCAGTTGTTGAAGCTCTCAGAAAAATTATTGGTGATATGCTCATACTTTGTTGTCTTGTCAAAGTATGCTCTGCACCATCTGCCCAAGTGCTCTTTCATCAAATACTGAAGACCCTCTGGACATTGTTGACCTATTGCTTCAATCCACTTAGCATTGTCTACTTCTCTATATGTTCTAGCTGCACCCCATGTAAGATGCTTCATCTGTAGGCTACCATTGATGTGGGACTTGAAGTTTTTATAGAAATGTCTAAAGAAAAACCTGTGGGGATGCCCATAGAATTCTTTGTCAATAGCATTGCCTAGGCCTTTCTGCCTATCAGAGATGAAAGAAATCTCTCCTGGATGTTGCAGCAGCTTCTGCTTGATCATACTAAGAAAATGGACCCATGTAGCTTCACTTTCTGATGTGCAGAGGTAAATGGCAAGTGGGAACAATCCATTGTTGCCATCTAGAGCTGTTGCAGACAAACATACCCTACCATACTTCCCTTTCAAATGACACCCATCTAAACCAACTAAAGGTCTACACCCATTTCTGAATCCAGTGAAGCTTGCCTCATACCCTATGCATAAATAAGCAAACTCTGTTGTGCCAGGTACATTCCCACAATAAGCTACACTACCAGGGTTGGTTCTCAATACCTGCTTTGCAACTTCAGGGGTTTTTCTGTAACTCTCATCATAACCCCCAAACATTATCTCCTTCACTCTGAATAAGGCCTTGTGTGCATTCCAATAGGAGACTTTCACTGTAAACCTAGCCCACATCTGCTTCTGAACATCCTTTGATTTCCATGAACTGTGGTGTGCCTTAATGTCCTCTTCTAACACTTGAGAGATGAATTTGCTATTAGCCATTTTGTTCTGCAGCTTCGAGGAGTGCCTGCAAGTGTGTTCTTCATTAAGTTGTCTCAGTGTACAAGTAGTCTTATCTGGTGAGATCCTCACCCTGCACATCCATGGACAGGTTTCCTCTTGACACACACCCCATATCCTCTTCCCTTCATTCTTCACATATTTAATTTCAAACCTCTTCTTTATAGTATATGACCTTAAATACATTCTGCATTCACTTGGATTCATCCACTGCTGGCCTAGTGTAGCCTCCCTTCCCGAAAATTTTTGAAATATATTTTTCTTCTATTTATTTGATTTAAATGGTGATTTTAGATTGTTAGTTAATTATTAAGGTAGATGATTTTGATCATGATTGAGAATTGGAGTACAAGATGACTAGGAATCATGACGCAGGTAATGCAGTTGTGTGCCTTGACCAGTGTATTAAGCATGCCAGGGAAGGCCTAGCCATTACCATATACATTCAGATTACTTAGACATTAATTCTTGCTACGTTACACTTGTGTATTACCTTGTGTAACAAAACACTAAAGGTATTACATTTACAGAAACCAAAAGTTATGAAACCAACTAATATTTGCATTTTCTGGGGGCCACATCACTATACCCTGAAATGCCATGGTCTTGTCAAGCTTGTACTAATTTGAGTTGGAAAATATTGGATGAGTCAACAAGCAGTAAGAAAACACCACAACTGGAGGATCTTAGATTATCAGTACTAACAAGTTGGTCACATTGCTTAGTAGTTAGTTGCTTGAGGGTTATTATTCACGATAGAAAACAAATCCTGTAGTAGTCCAAGTTGTTTACTGATAAATTACGGTAACATTAGACCAGGTATAAGAATGATATTTGGGGTCGAGTAAGGTTCTTGAGTCATGATAACTGAAAAACAATAGGAAGTAGACAAGAAAGCTAGCATGTGTAATCATAGTATGGATTGACGAACCAACTTGTTCCACAATCCCCATAATCCCATGGACCTCCAGCGTGAAGTTCTCACAGGAGCCAAAACCAGGTGAGCCCCAGGCCCGCTCAGGTGAGCCCGGACCCATCAATTTCCCAAACCACACACATGAAAACCCCAACCCAGCTAACAACTGAGCCACAGCTAACTACTTAAACCAAGCTGGGCCAGGGAGCCACAGCCAGGGCCCACGAAACCCCCTCTATTTCCAACAGAGCTGTATGCTCAAACCCCAGTTTCCCGACCCCTATATAACCGAAGTTATATAAGTATAGGGAGATCAACGAATCCCTACAAAACCCTAAACACGCCGCACCAACACCACGTCCTGGCGACCCCCGCGAGCGCGTGCGCCACCGTCGGCCGGCCGGGTTGCCGCGAACAGCGCGCGCGGTGACGACAGCAGTGGATCCGCAGTAGCCGCGCAGCAACAGTCGCAGGTACTTTTCGTTATTGATTTTTCATCTATCCAGTCGATCGTTTTCGATTCCGTAAGTCCCTATAGAGTGACGATATAACCCGCTTCAACCTTGTTCAGGTAGAATGAATTATATTAGACTATATCGATCAGGAAAACATCGCAAAAATCCCGAAAAACCTGTTTAGAACAGGACAGTAAAGACTGCCCAACTCCCTGTATTTGCGGTCGATTTAAGACCCGTGAGTTACGAATTTCGGAAATCCATTTGAAGAGTATTTTAGACAACATATAGGAGATCACAACCTACTTTTTAGATTTAAATTTTGTTAATTATTCACAGAGAAATCAGTTTCCAAAGTTAGAGAAAAATCTGTTTTCAAATCAATAAAATCGCTCCACACGACGTGCGTCACGCCAATCCGGACGACGTAGTCGTGTACCGAAAGGATCGAAAGCTGCGTAACGGCTTCGTGGTCGTGTGTGCTTTGACGGAATTCAAATTGGTCGCGTGTGCGCGACGAATTTGATGCGTATCCGTCGAAATTCTCCGTATCGTGCACTTTGTAAATTCTCCAATTACTTTGTGCACGCTCATCGGATCGAGACGAAACTTGCGCCAACAGGACCGTATCATTTTTCTGGTCCTGTATGCCAAGTTTGGTCCGATTCTGAGACCGTTGATAAAATCGTCGTTTGTGGGTCCCACTCAACGGGCGATTTTGTGCACGGCCCACCGGAATCCCACTCTGGACATACGGTTAGGTTCGTATCGAAAAACTGGATCCGTAGACATGTAGTTTGACGACTTTAGAGACCGTTGACCCTGGCACGCTTTTCGGTGCAAAGCGGGTCCAACGGCGGACATCGTTTTGGCCCGAAATTACCGTTTTGCCCCTGTGTCCAGAATTGGACTTAAGGACAGGCAATCCTAGCTAATTGGACTATTCTGAGATCATTGGTATTGTTTATTTCAGCTTCCGGGGACTGTTGTACGGGTTTTGACTATAGTGGCACATTGAGTAGTTCAGATTTTCGGTTTCACCAGCAAAGGACCACAGGCGAGTACAGTTTATTGTTTGCATTTCGATATTGATCTTTACTATATTTCATTGATTAGTCATTGGTTATGTGATTATTTTCTATTATAAATTGTCGAGTCGGGAATGAGAAGTACCAAGGATGTGTGATCTGACCTTAGACCGTGTAGACCGTGTAGACCGTGTTGCATTTATTTCTTGTAGACCGTGTAGACAGTGTTTTATTTACTTCTTGTAGACAGTGTAGACAGTGATTTATTTATTGCAAAGTAGACCGTGTAGACAGTGTTTATTATTGCATTTAAACTGTGTAGTTAGTGATTATTATTCTGTAGACATTATTTCTTTATTGCTGTGTTTTCTGTAGACCGTGTAACTGTAGACCGTGTAACTGTAGACCGTGTAGACCGTGTAACTGTAGACCGTGTAACTTTAGACCGTGTAGACCGTGTCGCATAATTGTCCCGAGACCGATCACATATCAAAGGTACTTCTAACGGTGGAAAAGTATATGGGTCTATTTATTACTATTGAGTTTTCTTACGGCTTTACTGTTTATTTTCAAACCCATGATTGATGTCTAACCTTTGTCTTATAGTCATTTTCTTTATTTGAAATTGCATTCAGTGAATTGTGCTCGTTCCATTCCTGACTGGAAACCAACATTTTCAGGTTAGCCGTGGATTCACTTAGCTTGGGGAGTGACGGTGTACTTACAGACGGAAGCCTAGTGACTAGCTAGATAGATGAATATTAGTCATTCCATATTTGTACAAGTTTATATTTTTCTACAAATGTAAAACTTGTGATCTTTGTAAATTGAATTAATGTGGTGAATGAGCATTATTTGTGAATTTGATCTTCATGGCCGTGACAGCGTTCTACCGCCGACACTGCGGCGTAGGCTGGCTTGGACACGTCTCGTATCCGTTTTAAAAAAAAAAAAAAAACGGGTGCGGGTCGTGACAAGTTTTTGTGGTGGCCCATGCAGGTCTGTTTTCGCAAATAATGCGAACTCGTGATAGTACTTAAGTTAGTTGTACTATTGCGAGCCTGCGACTAGAAAATGCTCATTCACGAATTAGAAATTAATTTAATTTACGAGAATGACTAGGACTAGGAGTCCCTATACAAATTTACCAATGGGTAGTCTAGGTCATGCAATTTAGATGAGGAGTTATTAATGTTGATGGTTTGTCAGATCCCTATGGGTGCACTATTATCTCTCGATAGGACGACACGATCCAAAGTGGATAGATTATTCACTTGGTGAGACAGGACTTCATAGAGATAATGATCTAACCTTGATAAATGGTACAATTCCTTCTCTTGCCTCTTAGATATCATCCTCATATCTTAGTCGAACTGTCTATTTAGTTTCTACTTGCACTAGGAATGAATATTTTGTATAAATTCTGATTATTGTTATCCCCACTCGAACCTCGAGTAGTTTTCAACCCAAAGTTTTTCCTCAATGGTTGAATATAAACGAAAGAGATACTAGAATGTTTGTAGTTCTTTTATCTTCAGTTTATTTTCCTCCCAGTTCACCTTTATTTTAAGGGTTGTGACTGATAGTACTACGCTTTATTTCCTAGTCAACATATTTGAATCTCTAGAAGCTCCTGAATTCTAGGAATATAGTTAAAGGGGATGTTAGTTAACCCATAATGGTAGGATAGCAGCGCACTGTCGCCATTTAATTAAATTATAGAGACTATAGGTTCACTGTAGCCAGCAGCGCACTTGGCGAGACACGACCCCTATAGTTGAAATTGTTTAAGGAAATATATAGGTTATAGAATATTGCTAAACCTATGGCTAGTGGTCCTCTTTTTGTTGTAGATTCCCTGGTGTCGAGATAAGGTAGAGTATCTGATAGCATATCACATCTGAATCACAGAACCAAGAGTTTACCATCGCCCGAGTATACGGACGAGGCATAATCCTCGGTGAAATGATTTCAGACGTGATTACAAGTTTAGGGTACTATAGAGGATAGGACCGTGCCATGTATGTCCCATAAGATACAAAGCCAATAGTAGTGGAAGTTTGAAAGTTTGGTAGCATGTCTCCCGACCTAGCATTCCGTGGTCTTTTGACCTATTGATGAAGTAATTGACTGTCACGAATAGGTTACCTAGAATATAGAATTCAGAAGTCCATAAACCATTAGTCGACCAAGGCCTTAAGGATAAGAAGATAGTGGGATGTCTATATAAGCAATGACACCAGATGAAGTTTTAATTCTCTCTAAACTTGAACTACCTTTTTTCCTCATTCCAAATATCTTGTTTACTTATATTTTGACTATCTTGACCAATGCTGCTATTACAGCCTAGTTTTTGCAAGCTTACTCTTTTATCGAGCTTGATTCAAGACATATGCTTATTGGGGACGCCCGTTAACATACTGTCTAATCAGAATCATTGTATCACGGTCTGATCAACCATGATGCATTTGGTTCGCTTTTCATTTAATTATCCTACGTGGATTGAGATATAGATGTCTCTAGGATCTCATCCACGACTACATTGACTAATTTCTCTTGAATTATATGTTCGTCCTTGAATCACGAAATTGTATTCAGTAACATCTCCTTTGAATTCTTTATTATTTTATCTTTCACCGATTTGGAAAGACGAAAGCTCGTGATGGTAGAGAGATACAGAGTATTCCCATGGCTATGATAATGGTAGGCACAAGTGTAGCTACCAACGGCCAGTCCTGTGATTGAGTTACTCGTTCTCCTCTTGACCCCACACTGTTATCGGGACTTTCAAGCCATCTGAATTTAAGTACGATTAGGGTTTTACCCTTAGTCGTAATGCCAACCTAGGAGACTACCTATTCTCAAGAGACCAAATGTGGTGAACCTCTAACCATCCTTTGAGGCTTGCTTCAACTAGAACCCGTGTGACAATAGTCCGGCAGACTCGACACAAATAGAAATACATGACTTGGTTGTTAGAAATCTTTTTCATATGATGTACCCTAGAGTTGGTTACCCCATCGATAACTCTTGTGTACGGTGGAAGAGTAGGTCATTCTATTTTATCGACCGTGTGTAATTGTACACACTCATGTTCCATTTATTAAGGAACGATCATTGACTTGACTTATAACCATCGTACCCCGTTCCGTCGTGCTTGATTCTTTATTAACAAGAGTCGAGGTACAATACCTGGATTTTAGAAATTCTTCTGACCTCATCCTTCCTAAGACCATGACCTAGCTTCTAAGGTGGGTAGACTGTAAGCCTTCTAAAATTTTAGGATATACGAGGATTGCCGATTAATTAGAATGATTTCCATTAGGATGATAGTTAGTGTCTCATTGGACTCCCACTTTCCTTTTAGATTGTTTTGTGTTCCCGGCCGTGTCATTAACAATCGGAGCACGAGACCAGCTGTTACCTTCCAACAAATTTCCTATACAAGATCTAGACGAGTTCACCTTTACCTAGGTATATCATGTCCCACTCAAACACGTCCCCTTGTACTCAATTTTTATGGTACGACTTTCAGGTAAAAAGGGCAAGCTATAACCCTTACCATAATACCGGTATACCTTCCGACATCTACTAGAGCCTCAACCTTGACCCAATTCCTTCGACCCAATATGTGGTTGTGATCGACGCAAAGCCCACTACACACATGTCACTAGTGTGCCACGTAAATGTGTCTTCTCGTGCTACTTAAACATAAAGGTCACGGAAGGCGCATCTTCAGGGCTTAAAAAAACCTATTTATCCAATCCGACTGCCCAACAAGCTCAACTACTTGGGTGGAAAACTATTCTAGGTTACCCTAACCTAATAAAAAAAAAAAGTTTATCGTTGAGACCTTGTTCAGTCCATATAGATTGAAATCCAGGGTTCATCCAACTAATGATTGGTGTCCAGTCGGAGAACCCATTTAGATCCAGTTAAACCCGTCCATGCACACCACCATAGTTGACTATAAAATCGGACTATTTGAGATAGGTTCCTATACCTATTACGTAGTCTCCCTCCCGTAGAATGTGAAGTCATTCGTAACCCTTATCCCGTCTACCTAGGAGTCGCGATACGATCTTGTATTGCATTCATATCCCTTGTTTGTGTTTGAATAACCACATGATAGATCACAATCTTGATTTCTCCAATTTTCGTTCTATTATGAAACCTGTTCAGAGTTTCGAAGACAGAACTTTCGTATTGTACGGATTTCAAGCCCCTCTAAGAAACGAAGGGTTCTTGATTTAGCAAGGGACTGGACTAGAGTAGCCAAATCTAGCAAATAAGTCAATGGTTTATAAACTTTTGCTGTCTACATCAGTGGATATCCCCTACCGCTCTGGAAGCTTTACATTCGCTCTCGATTATTTTTCCTTAGCCTCATGACCTTCCTATTGTAGAGTGACAATGGTCATGCTTATTAGAATTTACCAATATTTTTAGCTACTTGTGTAAATTCGTTGTTTGTTAGATTTTGGGTTAATTTATAGATATGTAAGATTATAGATGTCTAGAATTGTTAACAACTGGCTAGAAGACCATAAGACTTTAGTGACCGTATTTTGAGGAGTAGTATGATCAAAGGTGGGTAGAAGTCCTCAAGTATTCGAGGTTATAAAATATTTTTGAAAAATTAAATTTAAGGAGATTAAAGTGATAGTAGATTTTGATTTTTAAGGAATAGTGATGAATTAGAAATTTCGAGGACGAAATTATTTTTAAGGTGGGTAGATTTGTAGCCTCCCTTCCCGAAAATTTTTGAAATATATTTTTCTTCTATTTATTTGATTTAAATGGTGATTTTAGATTGTTAGTTAATTATTAAGGTAGATGATTTTGATCATGATTGAGAATTGGAGTACAAGATGACTAGGAATCATGACGCAGGTAATGCAGTTGTGTGCCTTAACCAGTGTATTAAGCATGCCAGGGAAGGCCTAGCCATTACCATATACATTCAGATTACTTAGACATTAATTCTTGCTACGTTACACTTGTGTATTACCTTGTGTAACAAAACACTAAAGGTATTACATTTACAGAAACCAAAAGTTATGAAACCAACTAATATTTGCATTTTCTGGGGGCCACATCACTATACCCTGAAATGCCATGGTCTTGTCAAGCTTGTACTAATTTGAGTTGGAAAATATTGGATGAGTCAACAAGCAGTAAGAAAACACCACAACTGGAGGATCTTAGATTATCAGTACTAACAAGTTGGTCACATTGCTTAGTAGTTAGTTGCTTGAGGGTTATTATTCACGATAGAAAACAAATCCTGTAGTAGTCCAAGTTGTTTACTGATAAATTACGGTAACATTAGACCAGGTATAAGAATGATATTTGGGGTCGAGTAAGGTTCTTGAGTCATGATAACTGAAAAACAATAGGAAGTAGACAAGAAAGCTAGCATGTGTAATCATAGTATGGATTGACGAACCAACTTGTTCCACAATCCCCATAATCCCATGGACCTCCAGCGTGAAGTTCTCACATGAGCCAAAACCAGGTGAGCCCCAGGCCCGCTCAGGTGAGCCCGGACCCATCAATTTCCCAAACCACACACATGAAAACCCCAACCCAGCTAACAACTGAGCCACAGCTAACTACTTAAACCAAGCTGGGCCAGGGAGCCACAGCCAGGGCCCACGAAACCCCCTCTATTTCCAACAGAGCTGTATGCTCAAACCCCAGTTTCCCGACCCCTATATAACCGAAGTTATATAAGTATAGGGAGATCAACGAATCCCTACAAAACCCTAAACACGCCGCACCAACACCACGTCCTGGCGACCCCCGCGAGTGCGTGCGCCGCCGTCGGCCGGCCGGGTTGCCGCGAACAGCGCGCGCGGTGACGACAGCAGTGGATCCGCAGTAGCCGCGCAGCAACAGTCGCAGGTACTTTTCGTTATTGATTTTCCATCTATCCAGTCGATCGTTTTCGATTCCGTAAGTCCCTATAGAGTGACGATATAACCCGCTTCAACCTTGTTCAGGTAGAATGAATTATATTAGACTATATCGATCAGGAAAACATCGCAAAAATCCCGAAAAACCTGTTTAGAACAGGACAGTAAAGACTGCCCAACTTCCTGTATTTGCGGTCGATTTAAGACCCGTGAGTTACGAATTTCGGAAATCCATTTGAAGAGTATTTTAGACAACATATAGGAGATCACAACCTACTTTTTAGATTTAAATTTTGTTAATTATTCACAGAGAAATCAGTTTCCAAAGTTAGAGAAAAATCTGTTTTCAAATCAATAAAATCGCTCCACACGACGTGCGTCACGCCAATCCGGACGACGTAGTCGTGTACCGAAAGGATCGAAAGCTGCGTAACGGCTTCGTGGTCGTGTGTGCTTTGACGGAATTCAAATTGGTCGCGTGTGCGCGACGAATTTGATGCGTATCCGTCGAAATTCTCCGTATCGTACACTTTGTAAATTCTCCAATTACTTTGTGCACGCTCATCGGATCGAGACGAAACTTGCGCCAACAGGACCGTATCATTTTTCTGGTCCTGTATGCCAAGTTTGGTCCGATTCTGAGACCGTTGATAAAATCGTCGTTTGTGGGCCCCACGGTCCCACTCAACGGGCGATTTTGTGCACGGCCCACCGGAATCCCACTCTGGACATACGGTTAGGTTCGTATCGAAAAACTGGATCCGTAGACATGTAGTTTGACGACTTTAGAGACCGTTGACCCTGGCACGCTTTTCGGTGCAAAGCGGGTCCAACGGCGGACATCGTTTTGGCCCGAAATTACCGTTTTACCCCTGTGTCCAGAATTGGACTTAAGGACAGGCAATCCTAGCTAATTGGACTATTCTGAGATCATTGGTATTGTTTATTTCAGCTTCCGGGGACTGTTGTACGGGTTTTGACTATAGTGGCACATTGAGTAGTTCAGATTTTCGGTTTCACCAGCAAAGGACCACAGGCGAGTACAGTTTATTGTTTGCATTTCGATATTGATCTTTACTATATTTCATTGATTAGTCATTGGTTATGTGATTATTTTCTATTATAAATTGTCGAGTCGGGAATGAGAAGTACCAAGGATGTGTGATCTGACCTTAGACCGTGTAGACCGTATAGACCGTGTTGCATTTATTTCTTGTAGACCGTGTAGACAGTGTTTTATTTACTTCTTGTAGACAGTGTAGACAGTGATTTATTTATTGCAAAGTAGACCGTGTAGACAGTGTTTATTATTGCATTTAAACTGTGTAGTTAGTGATTATTATTCTGTAGACATTATTTCTTTATTGCTGTGTTTTCTGTAGACCGTGTAACTGTAGACCGTGTAACTGTAGACCGTGTAGACCGTGTAACTGTAGACCGTGTAACTTTAGACCGTGTAGACCGTGTCGCATAATTGTCCCGAGACCGATCACATATCAAAGGTACTTCTAACGGTGGAAAAGTATATGGGTCTATTTATTACTATTGAGTTTTCTTACGGCTTTACTGTTTATTTTCAAACCCATGATTGATGTCTAACCTTTGTCTTATAGTCATTTTCTTTATTTGAAATTGCATTCAGTGAATTGTGCTCGTTCCATTCCTGACTGGAAACCAACATTTTCAGGTTAGCCGTGGATTCACTTAGCTTGGGGAGTGACGGTGTACTTGCAGACGGAAGCCTAGTGACTAGCTAGATAGATGAATATTAGTCATTCCATATTTGTACAAGTTTATATTTTTCTACAAATGTAAAACTTGTGATCTTTGTAAATTGAATTAATGTGGTGAATGAGCATTATTTGTGAATTTGATCTTCATGGCCGTGACAGCGTTCTACCACCGACACTGCGGCGTAGGCTGGCTTGGACACGTCTCGTATCCGTTTTAAAAAAAAAAAAAAAAACGGGTGCGGGTCGTGACACCTAGGTAGAGATCATTCACCCCAGGAACTCTGTATTCCTCCTCACCCATCTCATCATCAGTGTACAAGTCATCAAATTCATCCCCAACTTTTTCAGAATCAGTTGAGTCACAGCTTTGGTATTCTTCTTCATCATCAAGTTCATTAATTGCAACTGTTCTTCTTCTCTGCAGCTCTTCCCTCTGGAACTCTGTTTCTTCCCCCCATTCTTACACATCTGGTTCTGGAATGTGAACATTATTTGACATTATTTCATCATCTGGAATTGATGGTACATACTCCTCTTCATCATTTGTTTCCTCAACCTCTACTCCTTTCTCACCCTGTCTGTCTACTGCTTCCTCACCCTGTGTGTCAAAGTCTTCCTCACCCTGGGGTTCATCTCCATGAAGTTGTGTCTCGGCCTGTGTGCCATATTCTTCCTCACCCTCTGTCTGTGTAGGAGCTACTTGGTCAGACCCTCCAGCAACTGCATCTAATCCACCAGTGAAAAGACTTGAGGGCATTTGATCCAACTCCTCCTCATGAAGGTCCAAATCACTGTCAATAGGTAGTGGACCCAACTGCTCCTCATCAAGACCCTTGACATGTTTTCTAACTGGTTTGTGGGCTAATTTTTTAATCCTCTTAGTCTTTCTTGGTGTTAATAACTCAATAGGCTGTTGCTCTTGACTTGCAGGGTTGCCATATTCTTCTAAGAATATGTGTATCTCTCCATTCTTGTCAGGAAGTTGTTTACTAAACATGTCCAACAACCCAGCATCAGTGAGGAGCTCCACTGTTTCCCCATTCTTCAAGTCATCAATCCAGTAGTACTTATAAACTCCCTCCAAATGGCTACTTTCAACTGTATAAGGTAAATCCAACAGACTAATAAAGTCTGGATCCACTTCAACAGCAACTGAACTACCTTTAAAATGGACCCTAAGCATGTACTTCCTGTATAATACAAATACCCTTAGCATATGAACCCTAATTTCACATATGAACACTACATATGAACACTACATACAGACAATGGTAGTACATATGAACACTACATACAGACAAACAATACATATGAACAAAATGTTACAGACAAACAATACATATGAACCCTAATTTCAGATATGAACACTTCATTTCACATATGAACACTACATTTTATATATGAACCCTAATTTCATATATGAACACTACATATGAACACTACATACAGACAATGGTAGTACATATGAACACTACATACAGACAAACAATACATATGAACAAAATGTTACAGACAAACAATACATATGAATCCTAATTTCAGATATGAATACTTCATTTCACATATGAACACTACATTTCACATATGAACCCTAATTTCACATATGAACACTACATATGAATACTACATACAGACAATGGTAGTACATATGAACACTACATACAGACAAACAATACATATGAACCCTAGTTTTAGATATGAATACTTCATTTCACATATGAACACTACGTTTCACATATGAACCCTAATTTCACATATGAACACTACATATGAACACTACATACAGACAATGGTAGTACATATGAACACTACATACAGACAATGGTAGTACATATGAACACTACATACAGACAAACAATACATATGAACAAAATGTTACAGACAAACAATACATATGAACCCTAATTTCAGATATGAACACTAACTGAACCCTAATTTCAGATAGTACATATGAACAACTTTCCTCTTGTCTAATTTCAGATAGTACATATGAACCCTAATTTCAGATACTTTCATACAGTGATTAAATTCATACATTAAAGATTACTTTCATACAGTGATTAAATTCATACATTAAAGATTACTTTCATAAAGTGTACAATTTTAGGGAAACCCTAATTCGTAACCTAAAAACGATTACAGTGTACAATTTTAGGAAAAACCCTAATTACTTTCATACATTAAAGAAATACAAATAATTTCTAGTGTATAATTTATGGAAAATCCTGAAAAATGAAACATAATTACGAATAAAAAGATGGAAAACATGGGTGTTTGGTTCGCCATGGGTGTACCTGGGTGTTTGGTTCGCCATGGACTCTCGTGGACGCTTCGACTGTGAGAAATCTGAAAGAAAGGGAAACGATCGATCGGTACTTCAGCGTGGTTATGCGAAAGAGAGAGAGAGAGAAGAGAGAAGAGCGAGGTCGGTTTCATACCTGGGTGTTTGCTACGACAACGGAGTACGGTGACGGGGGGAATTTCGACGGGA
Organism: Iris pallida; assembly: GCA_029216955.1. NCBI lineage: Eukaryota > Viridiplantae > Streptophyta > Magnoliopsida > Asparagales > Iridaceae > Iris > Iris pallida. The sequence continues at coordinate 17,971,937 of JANAVB010042420.1, forward strand.
GAGAAGAGGGAGTGGAAGAGAGAGAGGTGGGTTTTGGAATGGGTTTCTGTTGGAAAGAGAGAGGGAGGGAAGAGAGAGGGTCGTTCAAAGAAGAGAGGGTTGTTTAGGGTTTTCCCACTTTAATGTCATCACCTGGAGCACGTGAGGGTTATTTTGGTCACAATTTACACCCAAAATCGGTCAACTGTTAGTCTTGGACGGAAAACGTCTGAAGTGGGGGGTGTTATGCATTCATGTAAACATGTGGGGTGCACCTTAAATAAGCGTAACAAAAGTGGGGTGCAACTTAAATTTTCTCTATATATTTTCGGCTATTGAGTGATTAAAATTTTAAGATATTTAGTGAAAAAAAATAATATTTATAAGAATTTCAGAATAAAATTATATTTTACCACTAACTATTGTTACATATTTATGAAACATATTTATATAACAATTTTTTACAACTCAATCAATTGTCATGTTTGTCAGCACTTTTAGTAACTGAAAATTGCTGAGGAACCTAATTTCGGGGTTGGTTTTTATGAAAAACCCACCCGTATGATGAATTTTATGAAATGTCCAGAATTATATATTTCCATGTTAAGTATTCCAAGATTCCCTTTAGATGCTATGTATTTACAAAATTAATACCATAACAACCCCTCCGCACAAACTCAGATATGGATTGCGATTCTCTTCTTCTTCTTCTTCTTCTTCTTCTTCACGAGAGATCTGAATTCTATTGCTCTCATTTTCAGCAGAGATCGCAAAGATCATTCGTAGTTCACCATGCTTTTTTTTCAGTCGAACTCCGATCATCGCTTATCTTCTTCTTCTTCTTCTTCTTCTTCTCCGACAATTAGGTCAATTATGGAGAGAAGATCTTCTTCTTCTTTTCCATAAGAGTTAGCATCGTTTTGAAAGAAGAACGAAAACTCTTGAATCTTTATTCATGTTAAATTTCTTTCCACAAAACAAAAAAATAAAAATTAGGTTTCTGTCAACTGTTCTCCGTCGATATCGCACGAAGAATAGTCATTCTCCTGCATTTTTAACAAGGAGAATGCCATTCTCCGTGTTTCTAACACGGGGAATGGCCATTCTCCTGTGTTTTAACATTTGAATGACCATTCTCCGTGTCATTTAACACGGAGAATGTCATTCTCCGTGTCATTTAACACGGAGAATGGCCATTCTCCGTGTAATTTAGAAACGGAGAATGCCATTCTCCGTACTAAATTACACGGAGAATGGTCATTCTCCTACGTTTTAACACTGGGAATAACCATTTTCCATGTAAATTAACACGGAAAATGTCATTCTCCGTTTTAATTAAGACGGAGAATGCCATTCTCCGTTTTATTTAACACAGAGAATGACATTTTCCGTTTTATTTAACATGGAGAATGGCATTCTCCGTGTTTCTAACACGGAGAATGGCCATTCTCCTGCGTTTTAACACTGGAATGACCATTCTCCGTGCTAAATTACACGGAGAATGGCCATTCTCCGTTTTATTTAACACGGAGAATGGCATTCTCCGTTTTATTTAACACGGAGAATGGCATTCTCCGTGTTTCTAATACGGAGAATGGCCATTCTTGTCACGACCCGGTCCCAAATTCTTGGGTCGAATCGGATCATGGCCAGCCTGCACCGTTGTTGAGACGGCGGCAGTAAGCTGTATCACTCATGCAGGTAAGCAACAACACAGTCTAATTGTCACAACTTAATATTTCGATAAAAATCTTGTCCAACAAAATTACAACTGATAATAGAAATAGTTTTTTTCTTTTAAACAACAATAACTGAAAATAGAAAATAACAACAGCTAAAAGGTAGGTTCGTCATCTCCAAGATCAGCATTCTCTGGTAACACAGCTGGGTACAACTCAGGGTCATAGTAGCTACTTATCAGTAGCTCTGCATCATCAAAAGAACCTAAAAATGTTGTCTCCAGTCAGGAGGGAGCAAAGTACAATTCATGATAATCCAACAATTAAAATAATAATAGAATTATGCACTTTTAAACAATTTGAAATAAAAAATTTCCAGCAGTTAAAAATATTGTGATGTGAATAGACAATGAATATGACCGGATTGGGTTATACAGTGATATGATATGGCTTATCCCCGTGTGTATGAGGGGTAAGCTAATACAGTTCTAAATTATTACTTTGGATGTGGTCATACTCATTACACTACTCCCCCAGTACCCAACAGTCAATCAGTCATTGCTCTCAAAGAGAGTTTCGTGTTGCATCGTGGTTTAAACTTGCAATAAAACGATTACTAAATAATTGTAAACTACCACAAAATGTACTTGCCTTTGATTATGACTGGATTTGGGATGTCTCCGGGATTGAATTTGGACTTGTCCTCGAAATCCTACAATCGAGAAGTCTGCCTTAGATTTCCAAAGTTGCCATGCTAGATGTGCTAGTTACAATCTCTAAATTTGTCCTAGTCAATTTTAATCTTTATTATACTAACACAAACAAAACTCGATTATCTAACGCGTTACATTTAATTATGATGGAAAGATCATTTTATATTTAATTTCGGAAAACTTTGTATTTATCGGTTTATTGGCAAAACTTGGTATTTTATAATTTATATAATAAAACTATAATTTCTTTAAATGAGAAGAACATGAATTTCTAAAATGTTATAATTATTTATCATTTCTAAATTTTACGTTTTCGAACAAAATCAGAAAAATACGAACACATTACTAGCTATTACAAAAATTAGCAGAAATAAATGGCTTATGTCCTTACAGACCATTTTACATGAATTTAAATAAGAAGAAAACCTTGGTTAGTCTCTAAAAACTTTGGTTAGTCTCTGTAAATGGCTTATGCCCTTACAGACCATTTATTTAAATTCATGTAAAATGGTCTGTAAGGGCATAAGCCATTTATTTCTGCTAATTTTTGTAATAGCTAGTAATGTGTTCGTATTTTTCTGATTTTGTTCGGAAACGTAAAATTTAGAAATGATAAATAATTATAACATTTTAGAAATTTATGTTCTTCTCATTTAAAGAAATTGTAGTTTTATTATATAAATTATAAAATACCAAGTTTTGCCAATAAACCGATAAATACAAAGTTTTCCGTTTTAACACTGGGAATAACCATTCTCCATGTAAATTAACACGGAGAATGTCATTCTCCTTTTTATTTAACACGGAGAATGACATTCTCCGTTTTATTTAACACGGAGAATGACATTCTCCGTATTTCTAACACGGAGAATGGCCATTCTCCTGCGTTTTAACACCGGAATGACCATTCTCCGTGCTAAATTACACGGAGAATGGCCATTCTCCGTTTTATTTAACACGGAGAATGGCATTCTCCGTTTTATTTAACACGGAGAATGGCATTCTCCGTGTTTCTAATACGGAGAATGGTCATTCTCCTGCGTTTTAACACTGTAATGACCATTCTCCGTGCTAAATTACACGGAGAATGTCCATTCTCCGTGTAAATTAAGACGGAGAATGATCATTCTCCGTGTAATTTAGCACGGAGAATGGCCATTCTCCGTGTAAATTAAGACGGAGAATGCCATTCTCCGTGTTACTAACACATTCTCTTATTCTCCGTGTAAATTAAGACGGAGAATGACATTCTCCGTGTTACTAACACGGAGAATGGCCATTCTCCTGCGTTTTAACACTGGAATGACCATTCTCCGTGCTAAATTACACGGAGAATGACCATTCTCCGTTTTATTTAACACGGAGAATGGCACGGAGAATGGCATTCTCCGTTTTATTTAACACGGAGAATGGCATTCTCCGTGTTTCTAATACGGAGCCATTCTCCGTGTTTCTAATACGGAGAATGGCATTCTCCTGCGTTTTAACACTGTAATGGCCATTCTCCGTGCTAAATTACACGGAGAATGGCCATTCTCCGTGTAAATTAAGACGGAGAATGACCATTCTCCGTGTAATTTAGCACGGAGAATGGCCATTCTCCGTGTAAATTAAGACGGAGAATGCCATTCTCCGTGTTACTAACACAGAGAATGACTATTCTCCGTGTAAATTAAGACGGAGAATGACATTCTCCGTGTTACTAACACGGAGAATGGCCACTCTCATGCGAAATTAATATTTTTCGTGTTCTAACATGGAGAATGACCATTCTCCTGCATTTTATGGTCAGTTGAAACTTTGAAGGGCCAAAACTTTTGACTTGAAGGTCGAAACGAGGCCCGGTTTGTCCCAAAACGAACGTATCTTCGAGGAGCCTGAAAGTAACCATGTTTTCGTGAGACGGCCTTTCGAAATTTTAGAATCGCAAAAAAATGATGTTTTGACCTCCGTTTTAGCACTTTTGCCGTTTGTCTCGGTCTTTCCGAAATTTTCCGACAAGTTTTTGAAGATTTTTGAGGAGAAAACCTAGATTCGAAAGTGAGCAGCGTATGGAAGAAGATGAAGTATCAAAACGTTTTTTTTAAGAGTAGTTTCGTGGGTGTTTTCAATAAATTAGAAGGAAGGACAAAAAGGTTATTCGGAACCCTCTTTATATATTTTTTGCTAATTCTGGACACGCGATGAAATTTTATTGCGCGGTGGGTTTTCATAAAATTTTTTCGTATTTTTGGCATTTCATAAATTTCCCCTTTTAGTAATTACGAGATCTGCCGTCCATTCTCCTAACGTCGGTGTCCAAAATTACTCTCATCACCCACTGCCAGCCAAAACTCCGCAGTCGAACCACCACTAGCCCTCTCCCAATTAAATCTCACCTCCCGGTGACCGCACCCCAATCATGTTCAGTCAATTTGCGAAACATCTTCTGCTTCCATTACTCCCCGCACCTTTCCTCACCCATCCCGCCAAAATTATTATTTTTTGCATCGGAATTCTAACCCTAGCCCGATGCTCTACTCGACCGGCGACGAGGTCGAGGTCAGATCCGACGAGGACGGCTTCCGCGGGGCCCGGTTCGCGGCCCGGATTGTCCGGTCCATGCCGAAGCTCGGCCGGTTCACGGTCGAGTACGAGACCCTGACGTCCGACACCGACACCGCCAGGAAGCACCGGGAGACGGTCAACGGGGACCACCTCCGCCCCCGCCCGCCGCCGCCCCCTCCCGCCGCCGCCCCATGCCGCTTCGGCGTCGGCCAGCGTGTCGACGCTCTCCAGAACGAGGGTTGGTGGGACGGGGTCGTCCAGGAGGTTCTGGGAGACGGGGGGAGGTACCGGTTGATGTTCACGGAGAATAAGGAGGAGGCGGAGTTCGCGGCGGAGGAACTTAGGGTTCACATGGAGTGGGTCAACCGTGAATGGGTCATTCCGGAACCGAAGGTATTTTGATAGTTTTGTTTGTTATATTGTCTAGTTTATCTAGGCTAATTCTAAAGGCACTTCAAGTTTTACTTGGGGCTGGGCAGTGCTAACATTAAGGAGGACTGTCAACTTCGTTCACAGTCTGTCTTAATATTCAAAATTTTCTAGGACTGTGCTAGCCCCAAGTAAAACGTGGAATGCCTTTAGAATTAGCCTTTATCTATACTAAAATATAATATATACTACTATATAATACAAAAAGTAGACTTCACCGTGAAAATTTTATTTCCAAAAATACCCTTCAACATATATACTAATTAAAAAATAGATGCCATAAATTTCACTAACAACCATTTAAGAGATGCATTATGGAGGAATTAATGTATTACGGAAATCGAAAGGTTTTTGCTACTTGCTAAGTAATTAAAAGCATCATACTTAAACTAACTCATCAACATCATCCACTCCATGTGTCTTTTAATCTTTATAACAATAATCTATGAATAATAAATACGTGCAACGCAAGTGCATATATACTAATGCTATATAATAAGAAAAGTTGAGAGTTCCGTGAAAATTTTTCTTCCAAAAATGCCCTTAGGTGTGTTTACTAATTAAAATTGTTCATTAAATTTAACATGTATAGTTATGTAATTACGTTAGAAGGAAAAAATAGAGGGTCCGTTGTTTGCTCTTCCCTCTGTTCTAAAAGGCGTCCACCTAGGCGCTAGGCTTTGGGTGTCCGCCCAATGCTCGCTTAGGTGCCTGCCTAGTGTCCTGACGCCCGACTATGCATGTTTTGGGGTTTTATGAATTTTTTCTGCAATTCTTAGTTAATTTTTTGGGATTCTTTTTATTTTTTTGAACCACCTAGATTTAGGCACTCGCACAGGCGAGAGCTAGAAGCTAGGCGGAAGGTGCCCACCCTCCCGTCCGCCTAGCGCCTAGCACTTTTCACAACCTTGGCCTCTATTCTAAAAGGTGGTTGCCTAAACGCTGGGTGCCCGTCTGATGCCCGCTTAGGTGTCTGCCTAGTCCCTAGTCCCTCCGACGACCGACTATGCATGTTTTGGGATTTTATGGATAATTTCTGCAATTTTTAGTATATTTTTTTGGATTTTTTTATTGTTTTGAACCACCTAGATCTAGGCGGTCGCCTAGGCACCAACCTAGGCAGGCTAGGCGCTAGGCGGAAGGTGCCCGTCCGACTAGCACCTAGCGCTTTTCACAACCTTGGCTATTCCCAAGTGTTATGAAATACGTGCAATACAGGTGCATATATACTAGTTTAGGATAACGTGGATATCGAGTTTGTTCAATACATGTTACTCTTTGTTGCATGGACACGAATATTACAAGACTGAGTATGAGACATGGTATAGAGACATGACACAAATATGCATTGGTTCCATTGTGTTATTTGTATTTAGGGAATAATGTGGGGACCGAGTTTGTTCAAAATGTGTTGCTCTGTGTTGCACTGTCACGAATATGACACTACGACACGCGATACAGTCATGACAGCATGGACACAGATATGATTTCGTCATGTCCTAGTGTGTTATGGAGTGTACATCTCATTGTTTGACACGACACAGACAGTTTGATTTTTGAAGTTTTCATGCTTCCTAGGTGCTGCTTCATGCGTGTTTGTGTTAACACTTATAATAAACTTGGGTAATATTCATGCTAGGTGTTTGATTGATTTGTATCTACTATGACGCTAATGATACACACAGAATGGACACGATGCCATTTTTGGCGTGTCACAGTTACTTTGGTGTGCTTGTGTTGCGTCCAAAAATGTTTCCGACCTGGAAACAGCCCTGACATGGTAACCATTTGGAGTGTCCTTGCTTCTTAGATTTCTGTATAAAATTTGGATCTTGATGCATGTTTCGTTCCTTTATGATGCTACAATCTTGATGTGGCGTTTCTGCTAGTGCTAAGATTGAACTGTTATACAATGTATTTTCAAGTGGTTTGTTACTGCTATCAGTATCGGGTTTACTTTAGGCTCAAACAGATGAAGCTACATCAGAGTCTGAAAAAGAGAGTCGATTTTCAAGCAGATATTTTCAAGTTAAATAATCTAGAAGCTAATGTACACATTAACTTTTCTTAGCATGATACACATCAAGTGTTAACCTCTAGTTTTAAATCATTGTACCGTGAAACATTTTGAGGATCAAATTTAACATTTGATAATAAAGAAAATAGTTTTCTAAATATGCTAAAAGACCAACTAGCCAATGCCTTGATGGTTGTTATGATGGCTTAGGAAGTGTCCTCCTTTGCACAAACTTGTGTGGTTCAACCTTCAAACTGATCAAGGCATTTGCTGGAATTCAGTAGAGGCTTTGAATTAGGAAACATTTCCAAGTCCTTTGACAATCTAGTTAAGATAGTAATCATCCACATGTTTGGGATAATTGCAAAATATATTTTCTCAGCTTAACCAAAAGCCCCACTGTGTTGGGGTAAGTGTGGACCGTACCTTACAAAGAAGACACAGACCCCAACCTGCTACAAGGCCAAGCAAAAAACAATATGCAAGATACGTGATGGCTATGCCGCTATGGCCATCCGGACAAGTACCAACCTTTATTATCAAAATTTACAATTACAATAGATATGTCAAACTCTCTTGTCCAAGAGTTGACCCCCTTACACTTCTCAAGAGATAAAAATACAATAGATATTGCAAGAAGAAAATCTTGATCCCCTTACAAGGAAACTCTCACCTATTAATAGTTATCCTTATCCACAAACACCATGGTGACGATCTCAAATTCTGATGGAGAAGACACCGCTCCCTAAGAACCTCTCTTTATCTTGAAGTGGAAGAACCTAAGAACCGTAGAACTCTTAGAACGGTGGTGGAACTTCCTTGAACCATAATAAAGAGCACACCTTAGAAGTTCCATGTAACTTCCTATTTATAGGGAGTCAAGCAAACTCTAATTTAATTGGGAAAACTAACTTGTCTTGGATCCCAATTTAGCCCAAAAAATATCCTTCCAAATTTGGGCACCATTTGATTCCCATGGGTCCCACCTAAAATCATGTTGGATCCCTAACAAAATAAAGGTAAGTCTTGTTGCTTACATCCTAGAGGGCGCAGGTTCTAGTCATGGAAAGAGCCTCTACATATGGGGTAAGACTGCGTACATCTTGACTCTCCTCTGACTATGCATAAGCAGGAGCGTTTTACTGGAACACCCTTTCTTTTTAACCCCAAGCCCCAATAAAGGAGGCTAGGCAGCCGAAAGCAACGGAAAACTTTGTTGGAAGACTAGCATTACTTCCAACCACAAAAACTTCACTTTCTGTAGACTTGGTACTAGCACAGATTTTCCATCACTTAATAAGCTAAAATCAGATCAAGCCATCAAACTCAGATATTTTCTGTATATCATGACAAAATAAACAATAGACAATAAGATAATATCAGCTTCACACAGTCAAGCCAGTTTGGAAATTCCATAGCAGTCAATTAACACCAAGAAATTTGATAGGGGATCCTCCTTCCTTTTTTTTTCCTGAAAGACTAGGAAGTATATACTTTTTCTACTGAAATTGAATGTTCCCTCATATGGGTATCTAATAAGAGTCGAACTAGTGATAGTTTCATTCGGCTGTAACCCTTATAGCTTTATCCTTTGATCATGATGATGGCATGTTTCAGGACAAGTTCACTATATTGCATGACAATGGTGGAAGCAAGTCAGTTTCTTGCTGGTGACTGTTGCCGGCAATTGATATTGCTCATAAGGTCCCTCTTTGGTACAACATTGACCGGTGGTGAGGATCTATGCAGAGAACATTCCTGTCTTGCAATTTTACATAGCAAGAACTCTGACATATCAAACTCACAAATCCAGACCATCTTCTTAGACTTGCACAAAATCAAATGATGAAGTTGTGACTTTGATAACTTACAGCTGTTAGATTACTTAAAGATGTCGCAAACTAAAGGTGGGGTGGATGCTGCATTCGAGGTTAGCACACCAGACATAGCAGAGAAAAGTAATTTAAACCTGAAACTTTCAAGGACAATCAACACTTCTCCAATGGCACATCAAGGAGAAAAGTGCAATAAACCTGGAAATGGTAGCTGATTGCCCTTCAAATGCTAGGAGACATCAATAATGAATCACTAGGGACCGTGGACTCTAGTCAAGGGCACCTGTAAGATACAAATCATGTACAATTAAACAAAGCAATAACGGAGAAGTATTTTACACCTGAAACCTTTTATGGACAAGCAACAGACCCATTAATGAGAGAAGTGCAATATTCCAGAAATGGTAGCCAATTACTCATTTATCACTCAAATGCCTGTGGACTCTATGTCAGGGACATGTACAACATACTCCCTCTTGTACACCTAAGCCATAGTTAGGTTCCAAAGAGTTCATTAGAGTGTTATCTGCAAATCAATAAAAAAGGCATCCATGTGCCAATGGACTCCTTACTAATGCAGGGTCTGGGGAGGGTCAAGACATATACAGCCTTAGTTAGTCCCATTAATGGAGAGGCTGTTTCCACGACTCAAGCCCTCATCCTCAATAAAAAACGTTAAACCTCAACCAATCACCAATTTGTTCGCTCTCCAGAGGGCTAGTAAATATCAGTGCAACCTAGCCTTTTGTCCTTTGCAATTCCTCCAAAGAGGCCTGTAGATGTCCCACATTAAACCATGTCCTTCTAAACGGACAAGAGTCTTCCTCCTCTTTTCGAAAGTGCATTGGGGGTCAACACTCTGCAGCCTCCTAAGATTGTCACCAGGTTAGCAGAAATCACCATCAGACCTATAGCCACAGATTGGTGATTTTTGGGGGTTTTAATGCAAACACTTTCATTGCAGATCTCTTATCTAGTAATTGCTCCAATCTTTTATGTGAAATTCTCGTACTATTTTAACATAAAACCTATTACAGCTCCATATACTGGGAATCTGATGAAGTATTTTTTTTCCTTCTCTTTTTCTTTTTGTTGTTTATCCAACTGGGAACGTAGCTATGTTGTGAAAAGCGCGCTTAAGCGAGATTTAGAATTATGGTGCCTCGCTTAATGAATCTTTGTCCCAAAAAAGCGATCAGCGCTTAGGCATCGCTTAGTAGCGTCTCGCTTAACGATTTTTGAATTTTTTTTGATTTTTTTAATAAATTGAACTGAATCTTTTGTTATTTACATAGTTGGATAGTTGGAAAACTTTAAGTAGGTACTTTAGAGAACTTTTATGTTTGATGGTATTTTGACTACTATGTAGTATGTATGCATTGTGTGGCTTGTAGTTTGCATTTTGATTCTAGTATTTATATTGTTACTTTGGTTGATTGATAATTGATATTGTTATTCATGCATATACTAGTAGGATTGTATGAAAAAATATTGAAATTTATCTGTATATACTATATAGAGTATTTTACATGTAGGAGCAAAAAAAAAAGGAGTGAGGCGCTAACTAACTGCCGCTTGAGCGCTATTAAGCGAGGCGACATCCCCGTCGCCTCGCCTCGCCTCGCCTCATGCTTAATACAAACATAGGAATGTTGGATGACATATACAACCTAATCTAATAATGCTTTCTAACTGTGACATACATACACTGTTCTAAAATGCGGTCTAGGCAAGCCGCCTAGGCGCCCGCTCGATGCCCCCTAGGCGTCCCCCTATTCCTCCTCCCCCCCCCCCCCCCCCCCCCCCCCCCACCCCACACCCACCCACCCACCCACCACCACCACTCTCCAACGCCCGACTATACATGTCTTTGGGTTTTATAGACTTTTTTACAAATTTCAGTATTTTTTTTTGGGTTTTTTTTATTTTTTTTGAACCGCCTAGGCGGGCTAGGTGCTAGGCGGCGGGTGTCCGCCCGACTAGCAGCTAGCGCTTTTCACAACCTTGCATACATATTTTATGCAGACCACCAATTCCTAATTTCCCAGGATGTCATCTTGATCTTTTGCTTGGTATTACTGTCCAGAAAGCACATATAAGATAGTTTTGACACATCGGAAGGCACAAAAGATAGGCTGTGTTTGGCTGATGTGTGAATTTTATAACAGTTTGCATCTATGTGTTCAAGACTTGGAATATTTTTTTAGTATGTTGAGATTGAATATCTTCTAATTGTAAGTTACTCTTAAGACCCAGTGTTCTCTACTTTGTTTATTGTTTAACATTTTTATATTTATAATTCCAGAATATGTTGGAAGCAGAGTTTAGCATAGGCTCAATAGTGGAGGTTAGCAGTGATGATGAAGAATTCCTCGGAGCTTGGTTTACTGCAACTATCATTGGGGCTACTGATAAAGACTTCCTTGTGGAGTATCAAAGCGTAAGAACTGATGAGGAAACTAAGCTCTTGACAGAAACTGTGGATCTTCTGCACATCAGGCCTACTCCTCCCGATGTTCCAGAGGTTGAGAAGTTCAAATTGCTTGAAGAAGTTGATGCCTTTCACAATGATGGCTGGTGGGTAGGAGTGATTTCAAAAGTGCTTGATGGTCAAAGATACATGGTTTATTTTAGGTCTTGGAAAGAAGAGATGGAATTTGGACGCAGTGATCTGAGGCTTCATCATGACTGGATCGGTGGGAGATGGGTACGAACTTCCCAGGTATAATAACTAGTCATCATGTTCCTTTCTAAATATTCAGTTGTAGGATAGAAACTATTCTTCTCTAAATATTGGATGCCAAATTCTCTCTTGGGTTATTTTCGACTTGATACCCTCAACCTATTTAAGTTTTTCAAGTTGATACCCTAAACTTTAATATTATACAAATCACTACCCTCAACTATTGAATATTTTTCGGTCGATACCCTCCGTCCTAAAAATCAAAAATGAGTTTTTTAGGACCAAAGTATCCCTGATCCTCTTCTCCCACTAGCAGCCATGAGATGTAGTCCTCCTCTCTTACCTTCCCAAATCCAAGCAAACTAATCCTAATTTATTTTGTTCCATCACTTCTTCAACCTCACCTCCATCTTCCCTTCCCTACATAAAATTATAACCCTAATTATTATTCTTCCCCACATAAAAGACAAAGAAGAGGAGGAGAGAAAGGGGAGAGGAGCTTAGAGGAGAGGGGAACGCGGCGAATGTGGCAGTGGTTGGGCTCGAGCACAACATAGGAAAAGTGGAGGCGGTGATGGCGACGTAGCTGGGGCTAGCGGGGACAATGATTTTCTAGAAAGGAAAAAAATAGGAAGTAGTGGGGAGGAAAGAGAGAGAGAGGCGATGGTGATGATAGGGATGGTGGTGGTGGTGCTCGAGGTTTTGGAGAGGAGGAAAGAGGTGGCGGTGATGGGAGCTCGATCCGAGCGGAGGAGGAAGGGGGCGGTGGTTTATACGGGGAGGAGGAGGAAGGAGGAGAAATGTTGCTCCCTTTCCAAATGATTGGAGGAAAAAGAGAAGAAAAAGAAAAGAATAAAAAGTAATAAATATTATTATTAATATTAGAAATAATAATAATTATAGTTGAGGTATTAAGTGGAGGGTATTTTTGTCATTTTATATTTTTCGTCAACTTTGTTATGGTATCAAGTTGTCTAATTATAGTTAACGTATTTAGTTGTATAATATAAAAGTATAGGATATTAAGTTGAAAAACTGGAATAGTTGAGGGTATCATGTTGAAATTAGGCCTTGTTTCTTATTAACGATAATTAAAAAAAAGATGGTGTTTACATGCAAAGTATAGCAACGTTTGGTATATTCCAATTGATGTTACTGTCAAATATACTTATTTTGCTAAGCTAGGTGTATTATCCTAAAAGTTTATCCCATTTTTGATTAGATGATTAATAATATTCTTAACTTTTATTGAACAAGTTTCCTCCATCCAAGGGAGAGGCTTGTTCTCGAACAAAATATGTAGTGCCGTCCTGTGATGATAGACACATTTTTCTCTTGACTCTTGAAGATTCAGAGCTTGCTGGCTTGCTATGATGCCGAGCTCTCTTTATGGAACCTCAACTTTCCAACTTTATGTTGTTCTTGGACTTGTGTCGCTTCACGCACCGAAACTTCGCAAAAAACTAAATAGACACCTCTCAGTTTATTCTGGCATTTCCTGGCCTTGCAGTTACCTCTACAACCATTATATTGTCTTTATATTTCAGATTTGACACCCTATCCCTTCTGATCTTCACTGCATCACCCACCATGCATGTGTATTTAGCATCTTTATTAGCAACTACTGTTGATAATGCACAACCAAATCCATATTTGTTTTCCGGTAGATATAAACAAGATTTTCAACCAGATGATAATTGAACCCGTCAGCCAAATATTATATTTTGCCTTCTCTTCTATTTAAGCATTAATCTTTTTCCTTTTGCTGTCTCCTAACTCTTAGGCTGATAATTCTGAAGCTTTTTGGCATATGAGTATATGACCAGAAATAAAGTATTGAATGCGATGATAGAGATATATAAATATGAAGAATAAAGTGTTACTATGGATGATGTAATCATTACATCCTTGTCATCCATAGATATTTTACCTGAACCATCCTTTGCCAGTTGCTCTCTCAATTCACTCTCTTCCAATATGTAACATGGCTTCTATCTTTATGAAGTGCAGTTCTTGGGCATTGAAGAACGTCCCCATTGTGAAGAAGCTTTCACTTAAGGAATTCCCTTGCGATAGAAGAAAAGTATATATAATATAAGATAGAGAATAGCCTTGCGGTAGATCACAAGTCTTGAGGGTTGAAGAAAACATGAACTAAAGATGTTATGTATAAAGCTACAAGATGAGGATAGACAATAGGTAGTGCAAGTTGAATGAATCAACTAGTGACTAGCTGTAGGATAGGGATGCTAATGGATGGTCTGAGCCCAGACCAAAGCCCTGGTTTACTAGGAAGAGTTTGGGCGACCGAAGCCTGGTCTACTAGGTAAGAGCTTGGGCGATGGCAGATCTTTTAGACTGGAAAAAACTTTTGTTACGGGTCAGATAGTGGTGGTCTGAATCTTGTTCCAGCCAAAAGAGAATCAGGCAGTCCTGATTTCCAATCTGGATCTTGGTTTCTTGAAAGTGTAGGAAGCACGTACTCTCCAAAATGTTGGGTTTTAACAAAAGCCCTGTATGACAGTATATGTGAAACATATGAAATATATAGAACACAGGAATTACTTTATTTAAAATGGATACTAATGTTTTCAAACAACTGCTACTGGACGAAAGCTCTCACATACCATCCGTTTCACTTTCAATCTAAACCAAAAGTGGACTTTCAGATTCCAGTTTTAATATTTTGGGACTCTTGGGGATACTTTGAATTGTTGTTACGTTTTATCCAGTACTATTTGGTGCTAAATGCAATGAGAGCCAAACAAATTCCATCTTGGATGTACATTTGGCAAAACTTGCAATTTATTTAGGAGCTCCAATGGGTGTTTCCAAAACGTTACCCAATGAGCATTTCAAAAATGCGCGTTAGAGCAAATGGTCTTCTCCACAACTAAAAATCCAAACTAGGCCTTAGTGCCCGACTTAGGCATAGTTTGGATTGTAGTTTGAGAGATGAATTGTTGCTCAAATGTCCCATTTTAGAACGTTCTCTAGGCTAGTGTTTTCAGAAACACCTATTTGGCTCCTAAACGAATGACATTTGGACAAATAGGCATCCCAAACGCAAGCCATTTGGCTCATTGATTGCACTTGACACCAATTGGAGTCCATATTGAAATGTAACTACAATCCATACTAGCACTAGCCCTTACAAAGTACCAAACATGACCTGAAAATAACTGTCCACATAGGACAGTTATTTTTCTTCTATAAGCTACTGTGAATTATCAAGTAAAATAAAAGCAACATAATATCATATGTTTCTTAACCAATTTATTAAGTCGATCCATGCCATCTTATGAAGATTCAAGAGGAAACACATAGGCTACAAATACCACAAAGTTTAACATGACAATAGCACTAGATGCAACTCGTTCAGATTATTGGATCGAAGTTCAAGCCACCACCTTCTCTTCCTTCTCGCTCTTCTCAACCTTCTCCTCCAAGTCCTCGAGCTCTAACCCTGACGTAGGGAAGGTCCTACACAGCCCCGAGGCTGCCTTCCCTGTAAGCTTCCTCGTGGGAGGGACGTCGATGGAGAGCTCGAACAGGGTGATCCATATCATCAGCTCCTTGGCCTTCCACTCCCGTCAGCTTCTTGATCTTGCACTTGTTGTGCGCTGTGATCTTGGTGCCTTAGGAGATGGCCTTGTCAATCTTCTTGAATGTGTACTCAATCTTTTCTTCTGCTTGATCCACATGAAGTCCGACTCCTCAACATAAACATAACCAACCTTGATGATGTCCTCGAGTGGGAGAAGGCCTCCGGGGAGGCCAACTTCTCGGAGGAAGCACGACTTATCTCAGCAGATGTCGTCGCCGTAGTACACCTCTGCCTTGGCCTGGGTCTCATCTGTGATGTGAGTCATCCTTCTTTGTTATTCTTCTTGTTCTCCTCTCTTTCTCAATCTTTGTGTGCTTTGTGTCAAAGAGTATAGGAAGTTTGCTATGTGTCAAGAGTGGAGGAATGTGTCTTTATATATAGGACGTTGAGGGATGCGCTTGACTGTCCCTTGGCTTGTGACAAGTCTCTAATATATTCTTAGAGATTTGGTTGATTGTTAGGATATGTTTCGTCGCTTGAAAGTGGATGGTGATAGTGAAAAGTGCAAATCCAGTAGAAGTTGAGAAAACTGTTTGATGAACATTCAAAGTGGGGACATCTTGAAATTCCACGTCTTCCTATGAAATTTATGTGGAGAAGAATTTTTTTACTTGATATTAGAAATCCACTCTCAGTTTGATTTTTCACTTTCAGTGTTTATCAAACTTCCACTTCAGTGTTTACCAAATGTTGATCATTAGTGCAGTGTTTAGGATATTAGACAAGGTTCGAAGTATCGGTATCGGACCAGTCCAATGAGTATCGGGATCGGCGATACTGGAAGTATCGGATCGGAGTATCGGATTTTTTGGTATCGGAAAGCAAATAATTATTAATAAATTTTTAACATTTTATATAATATATTTTATACATTTAGGCATAATTTTAATATTTTCAGTGTTGTTACTTAGTAGTTTTGAAATTGAATGAAATGATAGTCACCCCTATCAATTAATTTATATACGATTGGTAAGTTTTCTTCTTTTACATGCTTTTATAACCTTTCTATGCTTTTACATCCTTGCTGATTGGTCTTTTTCGTTCAATTTTCTTAATGTCGGTAACAGACAGTATCAGATATCGGTCGGTATCAGATCGGAAGATGCCAAACCAAACCGTATTAGTATCGGTCGTATCGGCTCGGTATCGACCGATACTGCGAACTATGAGTTAAAGTATGATATGCATGTATTAACAATTCCATACCATATATGACATAACGGTTCAAACTTGGTAAAGAAAGTATTTGAAATATATTACTTAACAATACAAAAGTTGAAAAAAAGAACAAGAGTGATTATATATCTTTCAAACCTTTGTGATGGTTTTCTACTCATGGGAGAGAAGTGTATTCTGGGGATTAACGTTGCTTCCATAATTTGGTATGGTTGAAGAATTTGTAGGTGACAGTTGGTAGAATAGAACAATAATAAGGTCAAGTTATTATCTCACTAGTTGCTAGACTGAAACGTACACCAACTGGAATCTTGTATGGGCAAGTCTGCTATTTTGAGATATTATCGCTTTGGTGAGGAATGAAGGTCTCAATTTGGGCTCAACCTGCTTTCTTAGGCGTGTTTGAACCAGGTCTAAACAGTTTCATATGTAAATGTCCGAGTTGCCTAACCTGTTTAATAAATGGATAGGAGTTCAAATCAAAGATGGTGATCGGTTTATGAAAATAAGACTGGAGAAATATATGTAGGCTGTGTTTAGTACATCATATATAGATTCCTTCCGTCTACTTTTGCGATTATCACGCCAGGAAATCATGCAGAAATGAGTACTCATGTGTAAGAAATGCGACAAACCCTTGAAATAGTCGAAGCTAACTAGATTAGAACTCAGGTCAAAGACAAGCAATTGAGACAAATATAGCTCTTACCGAGCTAGAACATGAGTAGAGGATGTCAATATCACTACAAAATTACAGTATAACAATGACGACAAACGGGTGATGTACCATGTTTGTCGCTGATTAGCGACGGACGTACAATATAATGACGATGGATTCGGAGTGAGATGTGTCACGGATCCGCCCCCCAGTGTTGTAGTGTCGTCGCTACGCAGGTTACTTGCGGAAGGCTGAGCGACTAATTAGCAACGACCAAGGGATCGCTTGCACATCGCCTATCTGTCGCCTAGGGAAGAACTGTTTTACCGTAACATGTATTTCGTTGGCCGCATTATCTATATTCTTCAGATATCTTTGTTTAAATAAGATGGCGGTGCAATATATGGTTGAACTTGAAGAGAAGATTGTCTTGACAATGTGCACATTAGAAAATGTCTTTCCTTTTGATTTTTTCGACAGGAAGTATTTGCAGATTCATCTTCCATAAGAAGCATGTGTTGGTGGATCTGTCAAATATTGATGGATGTACCCATTTGAGAGGTAAAATATGTATAGGGGTACAACTTTGAGAAATCATGTAGATGAAGCTATCTAATTGAATTGAGAATGTGTTTTTCTAGGTATCTCCATTACCTAAGAAGATGGTCGGTAAATGCTCATGTAAAAGCTTCGATATGCGAAACATATATCATCGATGAGATTTTAAACTTCTGCTCGATCTATTTCGATACTCATGTTCAGACAAATTGAAATAGGGTCCCAAGGAATGAAGAAGGCGTGAGTGATGCATGAAATAATGAAAGACCTATCTATATTCAATGTGAGGGACAAGGTTAGTTCTAAAAAAATGTTGTTGGGGGACGATGAGTTAACAACCGCTCATCAATATATACTGTTAAATTGTGGCATACTGAAAATGAAAGATATTGAGTGGTAAGCGACTCAAATTTGCTATTTTCCTTTAAATGTCATATAAGTATATTAACTCTATTTTTTTTTCTTTTCTCAGTTTAAGGGTGAAGTGAGAATGAGTCAACCTAATATTAATGAGGAACTTCAAAAATAGGTCGATATTGAATTTGCGTCCTGGTTCAGCAAATATGTAAGCAACTTAATTACACCTTATTGGATATTGGTGTTGTTGCACCATTAATTAACCTATTAAGTATAGATCATGATTACATGTTTTATTACCTGAAACTGAACTCAATAATAAAAGCTTTCGTTATTTAGCATTTGGGACCGATTAAGGAGCAATAACTTGGCATGACTATACCATTAACTGATTAACGGCTACAAGTTTAGAATAACTCAGGATTCTATAAATGCTGAATTTGTTGCTAACATATTCAATAGAAATTTTTTTGGTGTGTGTGAGAGGTATCATTTATGATGATGAATTATATTTTGATTATTATGGTGTGCTTTGAGATGTTGTATGGTTGCAAACTTTCATTATCCACCACCCCTTATGACGTGACAATGGTGGTGTTCAAATGTCATTGGTTCGATACAACACAAAATCAAGGGTGAAGAATTAACAAATAATTTGCATTTGTCGATATTAACCATCGAGGGAGATATAGAGGGCATGATACTTCTATGATGGTAAGTCAAGTTGTTCAAGTCTATTATACAAGTTACCCAAGACGTCGTAGAGATTGATTTTACTGGTGAGCCGTATGCAAGACTAAAGCTAGAAACACGTTCAATATTAGAGACCTAGCATACCATGAGGACGAGGTTGAGGAGCCTGAACATATTGGTCAATAGTCAGATGAAGACGCTGATGATGATATGGAGGTTGACGCTATTGTAGAGAAAGATAGAGGTAACTAAGAGGTTGATATACAAAACTTAGCTCGCAACCAGACAATTGACATTTTTTAAGATCAAGAATAAGTGAAAGGTATCTGGATTTTTCAGCAGGTCTTTCGAGTATTGCGCGGTTTGTTGCAGTAGTCGCATCAGACCGCTGGTCTCTCTTTAAGTTTTCGTGTAGAGTTGGCTGATTTATCAGCAGTAGCCTTGGCAACAACAAGGGTATAACTTTATACCAACATTACATGTTTGTGGTTCTCTTCTCTTCGAACCTGAGCAAATACCTCACCAATTGGAGGAAGTGGATTCCTGCTAATTCTAGGGCCGGCCCTGGCCCAGGACGGTCAGGACGACCGCCCAGGGCCCCGTGGAATATGGGAGCCCAAAAAAATTAATTTAAATATATATATTAGTAATCTTGTATTCAACTAGAACTAATATGTAACATGATCCTTTTTATCACAAAACAATTGTGGTGTAGTGGTTAGTATGTTAAACTTGCACACTAGAGGTCCTAGGTTCAATTCTTGGTTGTAGCATTTTTTTAAATTTACTTTTAGTTTAATTTATTTTGTATTATATATGGGCCCCATTTTAAAAGTTTGCTTAGGGCCCCCATGAACTCAGGGCCGGCCTTGGCTAATTCAGAGCGCCGACAAACACCAGAGAAAGATTAAAGATCACAATCAGGTTCATAGATTACTGATAAGAAATATGTGCTATGTTCTGAACCACAAATAAACCTAGTTGTTTTCTTTAGCTATGTCCATTGATCGATATTTGTCAAAACAACCCATTGATTGATATTTGTCAGATATGGAGATCATGAACATAAAATATAATAATGAAACTTCTATTAAGGGTTTTTTTAATACATGTTTGGATAATATGTTTGTTACTTATCAATGTCTTTAAACACATTTGCTTCCTCTTGTCAATGTCTTTAAACACATGTGCTTCCTCTTGTTCTGTCCACGTACTTTATCAAATTCCACATTGAATCCAGCAATGAATTTGTAAATACGATGAGCCACCACAGTCCGTTTGTTATGATTGGCATCTTCAGTGGATTTCCATTCATAGTCATTGAACATAGCAAGGTCCTGCCAAAGACGCTCCAATGAATTGAAATAATTGGTGACCGAGTCTTCACCCTGTCGAATCTTACCAAGTTAACCTGAGACTGATTTCCCAAATTAGAGTACATCTAATTCACGTTATGTAGTTGGAATTAATATCTTCATTCATGGAGTTCACGAGAAAAGTCGTTACCATTGAATTTTCTACATCCCAGGTCGCATGCGGTGGGTCCTCCGGTACTGGTGTCTGTCTCCCGTCAGGTACCCCCGATCTTTCCCCGTCCTCTGATGCACATTCGAACAGACTGGGACTACCGTAGATAATTGTCAGCACTAAGGCGAATAGTAGTGATCTGAACAGAGAGATAATCGGTATTGGGGGATTGGGTTTTGAGAGACGGGGTTGATTCTAAGGAAACATCAGACGTGGTTGAATAGAAAACATAAAACTAGGTTTTTTTTTTTTTTCCCCTCTTAAGGTGGCTCTGGTACCATCCAAACTTGAGAGAGAGAGAGAGAGAGAGAGAGAGAGAGAGAGAGAGAGAGATGAAAATATAAATAGAATGAACTGGTTCTGGGAAGACTTGTGCCAGACTTACATCTGCGGTATGGTATATATGGAAAGAAAGGAACAATCAGATTTTTGAAGGAAGATGTACGGTGAATATTGGCATCCTCCATAATATTGAATTTGATGTACGAGAGACGGAGATTATGGGTGCACACCCTTGATAGCTGTTTGTGGAGATATGGGTGCACACCCTTGATAGCTGTACATTTACCTGGTTATATATATGCGTGCGTGTGTGTGTGTGTGTGTGTGTGTGTGTGAAGTGATTTGTATTGGCTCTATGCTAACACATGTTTACACAGGTTATAGGAGAATACAAGCACAAAATCAAAAAAAATAATTACAACAACTAAATAGAGCTGGCCTAACTAATTCCTAATTTATAGCATTGACTAGTATTAACAACTCATTTAGTATTCTAAACAACCAATCTTTTCTTTTCAACAATATGTATTTATTTTACAATTTAGATGTCTCATTTTTACACAATTTAGATTCACAGATATCAGGCAGCAGTCGTTGTGGACGGAGTTCCCGTCTATCAACTACATCTTTTCGACCTCCGACCACTGCACGCACAGATGATATTTTATTATCCGAGGACGGATTATTCCCTCGAGCTCGCCCGATTCCATCATCCACACGAGATACCCACACCCCAACATCGACACGAGACACCTCCACCCCATCATTGGCACCAAACACCCCCACCCCATCATCGGTAGGAGATCCCTCTACTCCATCTTGTCCACCGTTTGTTTCGACGGTGACAGGATGGGCCAGTGAGTATCCCAACTTGCACTATGACGCTAGCGGTCGATATCTTCCTCGACTTGGTGATCCTCCTACACCACCAGAGAGGCCTATTGGAGAGTTTAGACAGGAGCTCTGGCCTCTTAACAAGGAACTGTAAGTAATTTTAATTTAATATTATTTTATGTATTAATTTACTATTTTTTTAATATTAATTGTTGGTCAATATTTTATAGATTTTTTCCTAGTACTGCTACTCGTGCACTTGGTGCGCTCATTCGAGGGAACTATCATGGACCCTACATTAACTTCTCCCAGGTGCCGGATGAGAAGAAGTTTATATGGCTGGAGCAGATGAAGGTATATGTTTTACTATCACATGTCTTGTATTATTATCTTTTTTAAAATTAATCTTAGAAATATTTAATTTGCTATTTGAATTTGGATTTGCAGAAAAGTTACTGGTGGCCGGAGCATCGAGATTATGCGATCAGGAAAACCTATAAGGGTGCTTGCAGCCACAAGATTCGTGATGCCATGGATGACTTGAAGAAAGCGATTGCTCGTGGAAAAGGGAAGAAAGAGTGGGTTCTTGAGGAGTACTGGAGGGAAATGCAAGCACGATTGGAGACTCCCGAGTTCAAGAAGAGGTCCGAACAAGCGAAAAAAGCTCGTTCTTGTGCCGGACTACATACAGGTGGATCGATCCCCACCGCTTTGCATGCTCGAAATCTGGTACATATGATAACTTTAAGTATTTGAATTCATTTGTTATATAGTTTAATATTATTAATTATTCTACTTATATGTTTGTGTTTGTTTACTATTTCGTGCATAGGCCGATAAGATTGCGAAGGAGGGTAGAAATTCCTTGGAAGTTGGTTTTGCCGAGATCTTCGAACACACACACAAAAGGAAGGACGGGACGTACGTGGATGAGAAGGCGAGTAAGACATATGTAAGTATTAGATTAATTTTATTTATATTATAACTTAAGATAGTCGAAACAATCTTAGAATAGTTCAAAAAATATAGGTTTTTTGAAAACGTCTTTAGGATGTTAAAATGTTGGTGTACAGGCTGCCTTCCAGTCTCTACGGACCGAGGCAACCTCTCGGGCTATCCATGGTGAGGGGGACGAGAGTGTCGGACAGTCTACAGATGCGCCCGTGCCTACGTCCTTGCATACGTCCATTCAAGACAACGACCTTTGGATAAAGGCCGTTGGCGGAAGGGGGAAGGGAGGGCACATCTATGGCACCGGCTCTTTGGCGACGCAAGTATCAACTGTTTCGAGACCTCCACCGACTTATTCTTCTGTTCTGCGTCCTTCGGATGTCGTCTTAGCGCAGGTGGTTTCAACGGTTACAAGGATCCAGTCGAATATGGAACGTATGCAGGAGACGATCGAGTCCATGAGATCAGAGCGGACTGTACCTGCTATTTCTGTTGCCGACGATGCCCCTGCCGTCCTTGACACCCCTGCTTCCTATGTGAGACATGTTGGCTCAGTTGTCCCGGCAACCCCTGCTTCGTCTTCCATTGCGGCAGATGTGTTCGCGAGATTCGTGAGTGCACTTCCGCCGGGTGTTGTGAGTTCACTTCCACCGGATGTCGTGAGCTCACTTCCATCGGAAGTCGTGAGTTTACTTCCACCGGATGTCGTGACTCATTTGCAGGCTCCGCCGCCGCCGCCACCACCACCACCACCACCAGAGTTGCAGTAGTTATTCCTATGTATTTATAATAGGCTAATTATAGTTTAGATCCTGGATTTTATACCAGCTTAGAGTTTAGGTCCTGACTTGCCCAGTTGGCAAGATTGGACCCTTAACTTTTAATTTTAGTTTCATTTTTCCTATTATATCCTTCCAGTCTATAAAGAAAAGTTTAATTGTCACCCATGAGAGGAAGGGCATAATTGGAAAAATAAATAAAACAAATAAAGTCGAGGGTCTATACTTTTCAATTGGACAAGTCAGTGCCTAAATTTTAAACTGGTACAAAATCTAGGGTCTAAATACTAATTAGCCCACTTATATTTTGTAACTTTGGATGTTTTTGTACTTTGGGTATATTTATACTAGTAGTTTTATGAGAATTCTACGATGTGTTGTGTCCGGTATATAATTATTATTATTTTTTTTCTTCTATTTTTCGATTCCCAACTAGCATTTTGCGTTATTTAAGGTCCAGTTGGACAGTAATTCTACGTCGGGTCTCATATATATACTATTATGTATTTATGGTTTGATTTAATTTTAATTATTTGTTCAAATATAACGTATAGGCAATAGAGAGTTACGGGAGTGCGAAGACTGAGCGATGGTTTTTTTCGATTATTTTGTATAAGTGTACTAGGTTTAGACCTAATTAGATTTTGGGTATTGGATTTGTTCGTTTTATATTTTGGGTACTTGGATTTTTTTGTGACACATTTAGTAACGTTGGACTTTCAGTGACGAAATAAGATTTTTAATGACGAATCTTCGTCACTAAAACTGTCACTAAAAAATTCGAGTATCCAATGTCCAAAACGAAAAATATTCAGTATCCAAAGTGTAATTAAATTCTAAACGTGATACCTTTATACAATTTTTTTTTTTTTTTTCCTCTCAAAACTGAGATCCATTGCTCGAATTCAATCAAAACATTGGTATTGTTAGAGCATCTCCAACTCTATTGTCTTATTTTGTGTTATTATTGTTAGGTGGCATGAGACACAAGACAATATCTTTTATAGGCGGCAAGACTATATTAAAAAAGACAATGAATTTGAAAAGTCTTCTCCAATGCAAAAGTATTGATGAGACAATATCAAATATTATTTTACAACTTCCATGACAACTACTCTTGTTCTTTTTTATAAATATTTTTTTAATAATTGATGATGTGGACATAAAGTTATTGTGAATTGTATTGTCTAAATTTAGACAATAAATTTTATATTGCTCTTGTCATGTTATTGTCATGTCAACTTCATACTTTATTTTATATTTGCATTGAAGAAATGCTTTTGAAAAGAAATATTGTCATTCTTATGTGGCAACTATTTTTTCCAAACCCACAACAGGGTTCGAGATGCTCTTAGACCTCGCCAATGCGAAGGTGGATTGGTGGATCTTGAGGATTGGACTGATTAGATTAGCTATAAATTCAAAAGTTCCAGCATCAAACAAATCCAACAGGAGAAGAGGGAAATTTGTGTGGATAGTTGCAACTTCTTCTTCTATTTTTAACAAAATAGATTATTTAATGAAAAATTTCAATTATCAGATATATATTAATTAACAAAATTAAACAATAACAAATTTTTAATTAACAAAAAAAAAGTTAGCAAATCTTTTTATAATGAAAAATTAATTAACAAAAATTTAAAAAACTAATTAATAAAAAATAATTATCAAAATTTAAAGAAATTTTTTTATAAACAAAATTAACCAAAATTTAGTTAACTAAAAACTAATTAACAAAAATTAATTATCAAAAATTAAAAAAAAATCTTAATTAATGTAAAATTAACAAAAAAATATTAGTTTTTTTAATTAACATAATAATAATTTCTTAATTAATGTTAAAAATTAATTTTTTAAATTTTTTTAGTTAACAAAAAATATAATTATTGAAATATATTAATTAACACAAAATTAATTAATACAGATTATAAAAGTGTTTTCTATTCGGTTGAAGAAAAATTAACAATAAATGATTGATTAATAAATAAATAAATTCAATTGAATTAGCAACAAAACTCTTCTCTCTCAAGAGTTCCACTCATTTTCTACTGTAACTCAAAAACTCTCCAGTTGCAGTAAAAACTTTCACTTTCAATGGACTTGAAGTGGCTAACCAAATACCAAAACTATTGTAATACAAGTGTAGAAAAATTTAATGTGTATTGAAGTTGAGACTTTCGATGCACTTATAACTATCCAAACTGAAAAACTGACCTCAATTTTAATGCACTTGCAATAAAAAAAAATACTTTTAATGCACTTATAAGCTCCCTTAGTAGTCACTTTCTCACCTTTAAGTACTCACTTTTTCTTCCAATTTTCTTGATATTTTCAAATGTCGAAATTTTTTTGATAAAAATTGTAATTTTTCAAAAGAAAGAAAACGCCAAGAAATTAATTTTAGTTCCTTTCGGTGAACCAAACGGCCCCTTAGTGTTTGCCGTCTCCCAGAAGTTAGGACAGTACCAAGTCATGCGATAGTGTAGGCTAAGACCAATCAATTTCTTACATTTGGAACTTTTCTAGGGTACTGCTATTAGCACTCCTAAAATGTTATTTGACACTCCTCTTTAATTTTTTAACGTTCAAATTCCAAATTTATCCATGTATTAACATTATTGGCACTCCTAAAATATTATCATACACTCAGTCCTCCATGTATGCACAAATTAATGTCATATTTAATGCAAGAGTATATTTGAAATTTGAATGTTAAAAATTTAAAGAGGAGTGCCGAATGATATTTTAGGAGTGCAAATAGCAGCTCCCCTTTTTCATAACAAATATAAGAATGGGTTAATTGGAGTTTAGACCCTGAATTTTATATCAGTTTAGAGTTTAAGTTTAGAGTTTAAGTTCTCACAAAAATGAGGAGATGGTATAACAGGAAAAAAGAAACAAAAAATAAGAATACAAAGACTAAGGCAGCGTTTGGATAGCATTTTAAACGCAATTTTTTGCTTTTAAAGCAGCTACTGGAGCAAAACGCGTTTGGATGTTTATATCCAGAAAACCATACTTTGAAATATGCTCTCCCAAATCAGTGTTTAAACACTATTTTTGGAGTGCAGGTAAAAACCTGCTTTCTCAAATCACTTTTGTGAAAATTGTGGGGCCCACCCCCCACTAACCCCCTCTTTCTCTCTCCTCCAAGAAAACATGCTTTCTCAACTTTGGGAAGAAGAGGAGCCATGGGCAGATCTCGACCACCGCCTGTCGGGGCTTCCGGCAGTCCGACTAGATCCTGCCGGAGATCGGGAGGATGAGGAACCTCAGCCTCCTCCACGTCGATCGGAACGTCCTCTCCGGCGAACTCCCGGCGATCGTCGACGACCTTCCGTTGATAGTTCTGAACGCCTCCAACAACCGGTTCTCCGGCCGAACCCCCCCCAGCGATCGGGACGATGAGGTACCTCCAAAGCCTCGACCTCTCCTCCAACAACTTCTCCGGCGAGCCTAGACCGGCTCAGTGACGTTCAACATGTAAAATTCCTAAATTTCTACTATATTTTTTATTTAAAATTTGTACGGATTTAAAAATTTTGTATTATACGTCGCGTAGTCGTATTATACGTCGCGCGCGAAATTTCGTTTTTCGCGTAATTGCTCGACGAGTGCGAATATGTACGAGCGTACATATTTTTAGAAAAATATTTTTTTTTCTATTTTTATGGTTTCAAAATAATATATGTAATAATTATTTCTAGCTATCCTTTTCAAGTTTATGATTTTAATTATGAAAAGCCTTTCATTTATACAGTTATAATAATAAATTATTTTTCCTATAAAATGGTAATTTAGAAAAGTATATTTACGTATACATTATTTGTACATACATATATATTTAGTAATTATTTATTAGTTATTTTAAATAATAGTGTATTTTTGAAATTATTATTATAGCATTTTTAGAAACATATTTTAAAATTATTGTACCAATTTAAATCTTGATTTGATTTATGGATATATTTTAAATAGTACATTAATATCTATATTTGGAATTTGAGTTATCTTAATTGATTTTAAAATAAAGGATAGAATTTAAATTAGATTTGAATTGGATTTTGAATTGGATTTGGATTATGTAATTGATTCAAATTTAGTAACTTAATTATCTAAATTGGGTTTGAACTACTCCTAATCCTTATCTAATTGAGAATTCCTACGTCCTATAAATAGGCAGGTACTCCTCCAATTCATTATTCATCCACAACAATTTTCATAAAGTGTATGTACCTCGTGTCGGTGTCCATCTCTTCCGTGTCAGCCGTGACGGCCTCGGGTCCGACCCCGGGTGTCATTCCAATCTTATTCCAATATATTTTATTTACATATACATTGTCACCATCTTCGTGTCCACACACAGACATGTCAACCTCCTTCCCCGACACAATTTCTAATCCTAAACCAACCACCATTGTCGTAAGCAGCCCAACCCGACACACCTCCGTAGGCGAACACCCGCGGCCACCCACAGCAAACCCGCCAACCACAACTCCCACCGTCAGTACAACCAGACCCTCGACCATCAACACTACCAGCCCATACAACCATCGTCCACCGGAACAACCACCACCACCTCCACGAACGTCCGGCCAAACCCATCGCCCATCTCGACCGCACACCCCATCGCCACCACAGGAAAAGAAAAATCAAAAAAAAATTAAAAACCCTAACCTTTACCCGACTTCTCTGCCTCGCCGTCGAACCGCCGGCCGACAGTCTCCACGCGACCTCCCGACCGCTCGAACCCACTGTTCCCGACCTCCGCCTCCCTCAGCGCGCCCGCCGGGGCGCCGCGCCGCCCGTGTCCACCACTCGGCCGCCAAAACCCTTCAGCCTCCCGTCCGCTTCCTCCGACCGCCGCGCTCAGCCGCTGGCCGCCGCCCGACCCAAGCTCTCCCACTCGTCCACCAGTCTCCGCCTCCTTTCCCCCTCCGGTCGACTTCCCCCAAACTCCGGTCGCTCCCTTCTTCTGGCACTGCGCCGCCCCACCGCCGCTGACCACTCGAAACCACTTGACCCATGCGCCCGACTCCATTCCTCCGCCGTACCTCCGCCGTCCGCCGACCGAAACTCCGCAGCGCCTCGCCGCGCCCAGCCTCCGCCTACCGCCCTTTCTTCCTTCTCTCCTCCGATCTCTCCGCCACCGACTCTCCACATCTCCCGCTCTTGTCTCTCTCTCTCTCACCTCTCTTTCACATTTTTATTTTTTATTTTTCCTTCTTATTTGACCCTCTGTCTCGTGCAGAGATAAGGACTCAGCTGCATAGATTTTTGGGTTTTATTATATTATTATATTATATTATATATTTTTTTAATTCCTTTCTTCTTTCTCCTTCGAAATAAGGTGCGTTTTCTCTCCCTCTCGAAAGAAGGCCTCTGCTACCTATACTAATGTGTTTGTTTGCTTTCCTTTTTACTTCTCTCGAAAAGGAAGGGACAAGCAACGGCTGGGTTGCTTTAATATTTTTCCTTTCTCTTTTTTATCTTTTCTTTTATTTTCTTTTAAATATTATTATTATTTCCTTTCTTTATTATTATTATTATTATTATTATTATTATTATTATTATTATTATTATTATTATTATTATTAGTTTATTGATACTATCAATCATATGGTCATCTTAATTTGTAAACTTATTTTGGGGTAAATTATTAATAATCTCTAAAAATTTGCTAGTAACAAATTAGAGTATTTGTTTGGGTTATTTTTCTAAATTTGGGGAATAGAAACCCTAAACATATTATTTCTAATTATATAAAAATATGGGTTTATTTTAGAGTTAGCCTAAAAACGATTTTTATTTTTTTTTTATGTTTCCTAGTATTTATCTAAAAATATATTTCGACTAATAAAAATATATTTTCAAGTATTTAACAAAAATTTATTTTTACTTTTACTAGTAAGTATGGTTTTCAAAGAATTATAAGTATTTTCTGGAAATCGTATATATATATATATATATATATATATATATATATATATATATATATATATATATATATATTTATTATTGCCTATTTTCTTTGATTTCCTCCTTTCCATACCCAATCTCCTTTATTCCCTTTCTGTCGCCAATTCCATACTGCCTTATGTCCAACCCAACTAATTTGACCCTCATGGACCCAATGAAACTGTCCGTGCCACCACCCGAGGTCACCTTGCATAAGTTGTTACACCGAAGTCGCAGTTCTTGCCACCTTGATCATTGCAGTACACCAGGCGTCCTACCAGGCAAGACACCTTGCCATTAGCTGTTTATTTATTTTAGCTCATATTTTATGCATTATTTATTTTCTTTATGAAAAATAAACTGTGATACATGGCATAAACTGTTAGAACTTACTGTTCATTTATATTCCTGCTATGTATTATTTTTCTTACACATTAAACCTAGATTTAAGGGACCACCTTGTGTGTTGCATTTATGGCCTTGACACGTTG
Organism: Iris pallida; assembly: GCA_029216955.1. Classification (NCBI taxonomy): domain Eukaryota; kingdom Viridiplantae; phylum Streptophyta; class Magnoliopsida; order Asparagales; family Iridaceae; genus Iris; species Iris pallida. The sequence goes on from JANAVB010042420.1 coordinate 18,001,690, forward strand.
TATCACGAAGTTGTGTGTCGCATGTAGAACACGGACATGCGTGACTGGCTGGCCACCGGTGCGTATAAGACGTGCGATAGGAATAACCGCTAATAGAAATTGCATGCTAGTTTGACTTAGCGGTTATAGAGGTTTACTGTTGTGGATACAACATGGTAGGCATTGGGTGGGAAAGAACATCTCCTTTATGTATGGGTCATATATACACTATCCTGATTGTCGGTTATCTCCAGTGGGAGGTACGATCCTGATTGCCGGTTATCTCCAGTGGGAGGTACGGTCCTGATTGCCGGTTATCTTCAGTGGGAGATACGGTCCTGATTCCTGATTTTCCTGATCCGACCCATGCGTCAAGGTTTGTTCTTTATTGCATATTCAATATAGTATGGTTAGGTACCCTATTGTAGGCATCCCTTATTTATTTGAGCAATATTTATTCAGTTTATATGACATGATATTATGTGTCTTGTTACGTCCCTCTGAGGACCTGGTTATCTTCCCAGGTGTGTGCTATTGTCTTTCGCAGGTGCTTTACCTCTAGCCGTGTTCATTGCTATTTCTCGAGGATGATTGCACTTGGATCGTCTTCGCTTCGCTCGCCAAATTTATTTCTTTACTCATGTATTTTTTTTTTTACTTGTTGGTAGTGGATTTGTCTCCGTCCAACATATTGTATCAAGACAAATCGTTATCTTTATATGATATCTTTTATTCCTTTATTTTGCGTGGATGAGATTAGTTGTGGTTCTACTGCATTTTACAGCTTATGTATTCATACGAGGTTTCCATATATTGGAGTGTACTTCGTATGAATACAGCTGGCATGTCTACGTTCCTAGTCCTACGTATTTTGGGACTGGGGCGTTACATATTTTTGTGGTGGCCCATGCAGGTCAAGATAAATTGTTCGGTTACTTTACCGTACCAAGCAAACCTGCGTATAGGATTAGAAGTTTAGGATCTCATCCACATACTTGACCTCTTTCCTTGATTTTATCTACCGTTCGACTCATCAATTGCATCTTGCTTGCTTCCTTCCATCCCTATTCTTATCTTTCCTTCGTACTTGCTAGAGATTGACCCTACTAGTTAGTTGTCCCAAACCACCATTACTTTAATTCGTTAAGTTGGGTAGAATACCTTATGAACTAGCAACCCCTTTGACCTAGTGACCTATATTAGCAAGCTTATTTAGATCCTAGAATCTAGAGGACCTAACTCGTCTAGCCAACCAAGGACTTGGACAAGAAGACTATATGACGACTGTATAGAGACCAACATAGGATATGACTTAGAATCATTCTGCTTTCTTTCAATCTTAATCTCTTGTGCCCATGTTTTTACCATCTTGACTAATGATGCTAATGTAGCCTAGTTTTTGTAAGCTTATTCTTTATTCAAGCTTGCTTCAAGACATATGTTATTTGGGCATGTCCACTAACATATGGTCTAACCAGAACCGGTGCATGATGGTCTGATCAACCGAGTGCACTTTGGTTCGCTTTTGCCTATTATTCTATGTGGATGGGGATATAGTTAAACTTGTCCTCTAGAGTCCCATCCGCGACTGCCTTGGCAACTCCTTTGAAATTTTTCGATCGTCTTTGAATCACGTATTCGTATTCGATAACGCCTCCTTCGAACTCTATATTGCTTTCGCCTTCACCTATTTTAGGAGGACGAAGGCGTTATACTAGAACTTTCTCTAGCCTTCCTATCGACTATGACCATTCTTACTCGATGTTGCTATATCTTCATCCTAAACTACTCGACCCTATCAAGACCCTCTAATCGCTTAATTAAAGCGAATCTATTTCGTTCTCTTAGTCGTGACCCTCATTCATTACCCGTGACCATACCATATTATTTTCTATAATCTAGATCGCGATTCTTACGGCATGATTTTTATTATCGATTGTTCCCCATCGATAGCCCCTTGTGTCTTCTCACCCCCTACTAATTCTTAATTTCGAGGACGAAATTCTTTTAAGTTGGGTAGGATGTAAAACCCCTAAATTTCTACTATATTTTTTATTTAAAATTTGTACGAATTTAAAAAATTTGTATTATACGTCGCGTAGTCGTATTATACGTCGCGCGCGAAATTTTATTTTTTGCGTAATTACTCGACGAGTGCGAATACGTGCGAGCGTACATATTTTTAGAAAAATATTTTTTTTCTATTTTAATGGTTTCAAAATAATATATGTAATAATTATTTCTAGCTATCATTTTCAAGTTTATGATTTTAATTATGAAAAGTCTTTCATTTATACAGTTATAATAATAAATTATTTTTCCTATAAAATGGTAATTTAGAAAAGTATATTTACGTATACATTATTTGTACATACATATATATTTAGTAATTATTTATTAGTTATTTTAAATAATAGTGTATTTTCGAAATTATTATTATAGCATTTTTAGAAACATATTTTGAAATTATTGTACCAATTTAAATCTTGATTTGATTTATGGATATATTTTAAATAGTACATTAATATCTATATTTGGAATTTGAGTTATCTTAATTAATTTTAAAATAAAGGATAGAATTTAAATTAGATTTGAATTGGATTTTGAATTGGATTTGGATTATGTAATTGATTTAAATTTAGTAACCTAATTATCTAAATTGGGTTTGAACTACTCCTAATCCTTATCTAATTGGGAATTCCCACGTCCTATAAATAGGCAGGTACTCCTCCAATTCATTATTCATCCACAACAATTTCCACAAAGTGTACGTGCCTCGTGTCGGTGTCCATCTCTTCCGTGTCAGCCGTGACGGCCTCGGGTCCGACCCCGGGTGTCATTCCAATCTTATTCCAATCTATTTTATTTACATATATATTGTCACCATCTTCGTATCCACACACAGACACGTCAACCTCCTTCCCCGACACAATTTCTAATCCTAAACCAACCACCATTATCGTAAGCAGCCCAACCCGACACACCTCCGCAGGCGAACACCCGCGGCCACCCACAGCAAACCCGCCAACCACAACTCCCACCGCTAGTACAACCAGACCCTCGACCATCAACACTACCAGCCCATACAACCACCGTCCACCGGAACAACCACCACCACCTCCACGAACGTCCGGCCAAACCCATCGCCCATCTCGACCGCACACCCCATCGCCACCACAGGAAAAGAAAAATTAAAAACTCTAACCTTTACCCGACTTCTCCGTCTCGCCGTCGAACCGCCGGCCGACAGCCTCCACGCGACCTCCCGACCGCTCGAACCCACTGTTCCCGACCTCCGCCTCCCTCAGCGCGCCCGCCGGAGCGCCGCGCCGCCCGTGTCCACCGCTCGGCCGCCAAAACCCTTCAGCCTCCCGTCCGCTTCCTCCGACCGTCGCGCTCAGCCGCTGGCCGCCGCCCGACCCCAGCTCTCCCACTCGCCCACCAGTCTCCGCCTCCTTTCCCCCTCCGGTCGACTTCCCCCAAACTCCGGCCGCTCCCCTCTTTTGGCATTGCGCCGCCCCACCGCCGCTGACCACTCGAACCCACTTGACCCACGCGCCCGACTCCATTCCTCCGCTGTACCTCCGCTGTCCGCCGACCGAAACTCCACAGCGCCTCGCCGCGCCCAGCCTCCGCCTACCGCCCTTTCTTCCTTCTCTCCTCCAATCTCTCCGCCACCGACTCTCCACATCTCCCGCTCTCGTCTCTCACCTCTCTTTCACATTTTTATTTTTTATTTTTCCTCCTTATTTGACCCTCTGTCTCGTGCAGAGATAAGGACTCAACTGCATAGATTTTCGGGTTTTATTATATTATTATATTATATATATATATATATTTTTGATTCCTTTCTTCCTTCTCCTTCGAAATAAGGTGCGTTTTCTCTCCCTCTCGAAAGAAGGCCTCTGCTACCTATACTAATGTGTTTGTTTGTTTGCTTTCCTTTTTACTTCTCTCGAAAAGGAAGGGACAAGCAACGGCTGGGTTGCTTTAATATTTTTCCTTTCTCTTTTTTTTTCTTTTCTTTTCTTTTAAATATTATTATTATTTCCTTTCTTTTATTAACATTAATATTAATATTATTATTATTATTATTATTAGTTTATTGATACTATCAATCATATGGTCATCTTAATTTGTAAACTTATTTTGGGGTAAATTATTAATAATCTCTAAAAATTTGCTAGTAACAAATTAGAGTATTTGTTTGGGTTATTTTTCTAAATTTGGGGAATAGAAACCCTAAACATATTATTTCTAATTATATAAAAATATGGGTTTATTTTACAGTTAGCCTAAAAACGATTTTTATTTTTTTTTATGTTTCCTAGTATTTATCTAAAAATATATTTCGACTAATAAAAATATATTTTCAAGTATTTAACAAAAATTTATTTTTACTTTTACTAGTAAGTATGGTTTTCAAAGAATTATAAGTATTTTCTGGAAATTGTATATATATATATTTATTATTGCCTATTTTCTTTGATTTCCTCCTTTCCATACCCAATCTCCTTTATTCCCTTTCTGTCGCCAATTCCATACTGTCTTATGTCCAACTCAACTAATTTGACCCTCCTGGACCCAATGAAACTGTCCGTGCCACCACCCGAGGTCACCTTGCATAAGTTGTTACACCGAAGTCGCAGTTCTTGTCACCTCGATCATTGCAGTACACCAGGCGTCCTACCAGGCAAGACACCTTGCCATTAGCTGTTTATTTATTTTAGCTCATATTTCATGCATTATTTATTTTCTTTATGGAAAATAAACTGTGATACATGACATAAACTGTTAGAACTTACTGTTCATTTATATTCCTGCTATGTATTATTTTTCTTACACATTAAACCTAGATTTAAGGGACCACCTTGTGTGTTGCATTTATGGCCTTGACACGTTGTATCACGAAGTTGTGTGTCGCATGTAGAACACGGACATGCGTGACTAGCTGGCCACCGGTGCGTATAAGGCGTGCGATAGGAATAACCGCTAATAGAAATTGCATGCTAGTTTGACTTAGCGGTTATAGAGGTTTACTGTTGTGGATACAACATGGTAGGCATTGGGTGGGAAGAACATCTCCTTTATGTATGGGTCATATATACACTGTCCTGATTGCCGGTTATCTCCAGTGGGAGGTACGATCCTGATTGCCGGTTATCTTCAGTGGGAGATACGGTCCTGATTCCTGATTTTCCTGATCCGACCCGTGCGTCAAGGTTTGTTCTTTATTGCATATTCACTATAGTATGGTTATTTACCCTATTGTAGGCATCCCTTATTTATTTGAGCAATATTTATTCAGTTTATATGACATGATATTATGTGTCTTGTTACGTCCCTCTGAGGACCTGGTTATCTTCCCAGGTGTGTGCTATTGTCTTTCGCAGGTGCTTTACCTCTAGCCGTGTTCATTGCTATTTTTCGAGGATGATTGCACTTGGATCGTCTTCGATTCGCTCGCCAAATTTATTTCTTTACTCATGTATTTTTTCCTTTACTTGTTGGTTGTGGATTTGTCTCCGCCCAACATATTGTATCAAGACAAATTGTTATCTTTATATGATATCTTTTATTCCTTTATTTTGCGTGGATGAGATTAGTTGTGGTTCTACTGCATTTTACAGCTTATGTATTCATACGAGGTTTCCATATATTGGAGTGTACTTCGTATGAATACAGCTGGCATGTCTACGTTCCTAGTCCTACGTATTTTTGGACTGGGGCGTTACACAACATCTTCAACGTCCTACAACCCCCTCCTCTCCGGCGAGATCCCGATCACCGGACAGATTGCGACGTTCATGAACGACTCATTCATCGACGACCCCCTAATCTCGATCCCGGCCGCGTCGGACAAGGGGCTGAGGCATATCGGGAACACGTCACAGCGCTGGCAGTGGAGTGCGCGAACAACGATGTCGACTCCTCGAATGAAAGGACGACGATCCCTCGGATGATCTCGTCGTCGACAAACCAGATCTCGTCGTCGACAAACCAGATCTCGCCTGCGATGGAGAGGACCACGAACGGCGGTGATCGAGATCTGGTCGTGCGACGATGTTTCTCGAGTCACCCGAAACCACTCGGCTACTGCCGGGCTTCGTCTTCGTCTTCATTGGACACAGGGATACAGAATGGACACAAGGATACAAAATGGACACAGGGATACAGTAAAAATATCAGTTTCTAAAAATATTTTACCAAACAGAATCTTCAAAATTTATTTTTTTAAATTATTTTTCAGATGAAACTAACCAAACGCAAAATCAGAATTTCTATACTCAGAAAACAACTTTATAACTTACTCTTAGAAAACTGTTTTTAGAACAAAATTTCAGAAAGACTATCCAAATGGACCCTAAACTTTTTAATTGAACATATTAGGACTTAAACTCTAAGTTGATATAAAATTTAGGATCTAAACATTAATTAGCCCTATAAGAAATTTCAAACTATGGAAACCTTGTGAAGATGAATATATGATTGTGAAATTCAAATATGCATATCTAGTACAAACCTTGTCTGTGTACAACGTGATGATACATAATAATTTTGAGAGTGAATGTCCACAGTTCTCTAGTCTAAGCAGCCATCAGGTGGAGCACTTGCGACTGCAGCAAAACATTCATTGTTGCATTATCATTATCAGTTCTATTTATTATGAAATTGATGACACGAGAAACACCATGTTCTTTTTTAATGACACAAGCAGCACCATGTGATTCTAATAAGTCTCAAATTCATCACAAAATTGTGTTCAATTTTTCCTTTCTTTCTTCAACTTTAGGGTCTTGCTAAATTAACACATGCAAAATAATATGCAAATATATTTCCATAAATTATGATTATGATTGACAGATATTTTAAAATTAGACCAGACATGTGATGATGATTTGACTTGTTTATATGTTTTTATTAATACTATGGTATAGTTTTTGTCCTGACTAACTAGTAGCTCTTATCAATTGAGGAGTCTTTTAAGTTTAGGGTTGCGAGTTACAATACAAATTCAATAGAATGTGTTACAAATCAGAGTAACGATATGATCGGATCGGTGTCCATATCGCTTGCATATAGATTTCTCATGTTCTTGAGTTTGGATTGGTGTCCATATCACTTGCAGAGATTTCTTATTTCTGAATTCTCATGTTCTTGAGTTCGGAATTGGTGTCCGTGCACTTGCAGGGATTTCTCTCTTTTTTTAACTCTCATGTTCTTGAGTTCATAAAGTTTGTGTAGTCTAAGACTGTGTTGGGTAGGAAGGATGAAAAAGTGGAAAGAAGGAAAAAGATAAGAATGTATTTTTCTTCCGTATGGAAAAAAAAATTATTTCCTTCCATTATGTTTGGTAGCAAGGATGGAAAAGATAAGATATGCATTTTCCTTTGTTTGGTATGAAAAAAAAGTGGAAGGAAAGAAAGTAAAAAATATAGGATTTACCAATTCTACCCTCAACTAAAAACACTTATTTACCATTTGACTTCATAAATAATTTTTAAATAATACATTTATATGGGGGTATAATTGTTAATTAATACAAGCATTCACTTTTCTTTCCACTTTTCCTCCCACTTTTGGGAGTATTGGATTTCTTAGGTTACGAAGGAAAAGTAATCCCTCCACTTTTCCTTCCTTCCTATTTTTCTTCCATACCAAACAAGAGAAAATGAATCTTTTTCTTCACTTTTTCCTCCTCTATTTTTCTTCCTCCCACTTTTTCCTCCTACCAAACGCACCCTAAGGTATAATTTGGGTTGCACTTAGATTGGCCATCTTTACTCAAACGTCCCTTTCTGAAACGTTTATTGGATTATCATTTCAAAAACCCCTCATTTGAGTCCAGAAATGATTACATTTACTCATCCTTGCTGTTGACATCAATCCGAGTGCCAAAAAAAAGTAGAGTTAATTAGTTGTACCCTCCTATGATTTGTACTCATATTAGTAACTATTTTTATTGTTTTAAAAATAAAAAATATCCTCCTAGTTTATAGAATTAATTAGTTGTATCCCTGGTGGAAAGTTAGTAAAAAATTAAACATCCAAAAAAATATTTTTCATTTTTAAAACAATAAAAGTAGTTACCAAAATAGGTACAAATTATAAACAGATGCAATTAATTAACTCAAAAAATAACTTACAATTCAAACTAGTCAAATCTAACTACAATCCAAACTAGTCAAGTCCAACAACGGAACCATACACATAGGAGCTGGAGTGGGGTCGGCATATTCCATCTTTTTCATATGCTTCAATCCACACCTGACCTAACTCAGCATGTCCTACTCCAGTCCATCTGAGATCCTTTCTGGTCCAGTCATTGGCCAAGTCTTAGTTTAGATCATAATTTGGGAGAGAGACTTTTGCTTAATTTCTATTTTAGCAATGTTGGTAGGACCAGCATTCCAAAAGCGTCTATTTGATCCCAAAATAAACGAGACGGTTAAAAAATAAGTGCATTTCATGTCAAAATTGTTGAGAAAATGTCTGTCAATCATGTAAGAATCTTTTGGCACCAAAATGAGATGTTCCTAATAATGTGGGATCAAGTGTGAGTTCGATGGTTTCTTTCTATTAGGGAGCATATCGTTATGCCTAAAATCTATGTATTAAATATGTCTATTTTTTTTTTACAAATATGAATATCACTAGTTATTATAAAAATTAACATCCATAATCAGTATAATTAATATTTATATAACAAAAAATAAATTTGGTACATAGATTTATTTTTGAGATATCTGACATTATGTAAAAGATATGAAAACTGTATTACTAGTCTTTTAATTTTTAAACCCACTGTGTCAACTTTTATTATTTTTTAAATAAAAAAAATACGTTCTGACACGATCTAGTGATCTTTCTGTCGTCCCATCAGAATCTTTATTATGTCTCTCCCGATGGAGTTTGATAATAGGAAAATGCTAAATTTACTACCAAATTCTTACAACTTTTTTACAACCTCACTCACCAACCCCTTACACATGGGTCCCACCGGATCCCACCATCCCTCACACCCTCCTGCTACATGGACTCCACCCGACCCCACCACTTACTCCTCTCCTCCAATCGAAATCCGACACGTGAAGGGAGTAAAATGGTTGTAAGAATTTGGTTGTAGGCATAGCATTGCTCTTGATAATAATATATCTACTCCCAACCCTCCGTCTGAAAAAGTAGTCAATGTGATCATTATAGCATGCCAGCTTTAATTCACTGCTATTGGCCTGAAAGATTAATCATCAACGTCGGTTGTTGCATCGAGTCGTACGCATATAAATATGGCATATGTTGAGTTGAGACGATTTTCCTTTGAAGATCATATGTACCGATCAAGTCATTGATGTGACGAGAAAATAACCTAGAATAAGATTACATACTTGATCTGTTTGGTACGTTGCCAAATCGGTCCTGATCCAAGACAGATTTGAGAACAGTTTGGGATCCAAAATTTTGAAAAATTCTTTAAAAAAAAATAATTTTATTTTATTTTTTAATATATATATAATTTTGGTAATATTTTAAATATTAGTATTCATACATTATAATATGATGACTTAGTTAACCAGAGTGGTTTTCACTTGCACATTAGAACATGGATTTACGGTTGGTGGACTTGGACACCATTTTGATTTATGTTATGGGTACCAAAAACTCTGAATCGAAGTGGTAAAAGATACATAATAGCCGTTCCAATATGTCGATCTTTTTTTGTTTGGTCGTCAAGCAATAATAGCAGTTCAACATGGTAGACGCACAAGCGATTGGGACATCCATCTTTCCAGTGTCTAGGTTTGATGGTTAAGGCATGCGAAATGAGGATGCGTTCTTTAAAAAACAACGCGGCTTGTGGGAAGAGGACAACACTGATGTGACGCTTTCCTATTGGCTCCAACCACTTCCGATGGGATCAAGTGCTAGCAATAGCAGGGAGTGGCTAGAGTTAATATGGGACCGTCACTTCAGTATAGTTTCACGCGCTTCCTTAAAAAAAGAATTAGTGGAACTTTTTCATTCTTTATTCTTCATTGATCATTCTCTGGTTGTCCAAATGCACAAGAGTGCAATTGCTCTTCTTAATTTTAATCATGAAAGTCAGCATTCCTATATTGTTGTTTGGTTCAAGTTTTGGAAGTCTGGAAATGGAGTTTCGATTCTTGAGACTAGATGAAAACAGTTTTTTCACAGTTGAGAAAAAAGTAAAATCCAAGACACCTTTATGAATTTTTTTGTTTTTCTGAAAATTTTGATTGGTTGCATTAATTATAATTTCTATACTCTCAATAACACCAGTTGAATTTAAGTTCATGATTAATGAAAGGATATTTGTGAAAAATTAAATATATTAAAGTTTTCATTCATGTTTGAACCAAACATGAGAATGCAAAAAATTAAAATTTTCTTACTGCATATTCCCAATATAACCAAACATCCTCTTCCATGAGAAAGAAATGAAAAGTGGAAGAGAAAGCAATGAAAAGTGGAGTTTCTAGAATAGTGTCCGATTTTAAATTTTGAGACCTAAGATGAACTCTAGAAGTGGTGTCCTCAAAACTTAATGTTTATGTAATTTGTTTTCATCTATTATACAATAGTATTATCAACACAAAATTCAAGAAATAAAATAATAAACAAAATATCTCTAAAATAATATATGTTAGTATAAAACTGAAGATGTTCCCAAAAAAACCCCGATGTTATAAACAAATAATCATAATCTTATGATGGATTCATTAGTTTATTAATAATTATAAGTCATGTGATTTTAGTTGACTGCTTTGGGCCTCAAGCGTAGATATCAAATCTAAGAAACTAATAAATCCATAGTAGCAAAAATAAATTAGTAACAAGCACACAATTTATGATTATTTGTTTAGAAACTAATAAATCCATAGTAGCAAAAATCAATTAATAACAAGTACACGATTTATGATTATTTGTTTGGACTTGATATGAGGCACATAACAGTCAGCTAAAATCACACGACTTATTATTATCTGAATTTGACATGAAATTTATGACTATTATTTATCTGAACTTGATATGAGGTCAATGAGACGTGTTGTAATCTGAAAAAATTAAATGATTATTATATAAACTTGATACGAATTTTATGGCTATTATTTAATTTGGTTGGACTTTATATGAAACCTGAGGCGTGTGACATCTAAATTTTTGGACATGAGGCAGTCGTCTCATGGATCTCATATCAAGTCGCATGTCCTATAAATACCAAACATTCATCCAAATATCACCGTATATTTTTGCACATTTGAAATAGTCATAAGAAATTCTATTTGATGCTAAATGTGGTGATAACTTACATTTCCGAGGAACATTTGGCCAAACATATCATTTTTTTAGATGCTTGACGTTATGCACGGGACTTTGTAAATGCTATATTACATACTTTTTGGGCCCGTTGTCCCAAACTTCCACCATTTTTATAAATAAAAAGAATAATATGCCCATGAGGCTCGATCTGTTAGAAATTTATTGTACCATGTCGATTCATGAGATGAAGAACATAAATTAAATTGCGGAAGCGTACCTGAATCCATTGCTAGGTTTGATGGATCTTGAAGCGGTCGTCCTTTTGTGGGGTTCGATCTTCCAACCCGCTACGGCCCTTAATAACAAAGATGAAATCTTTGTTCCTCTCTTTGTTGATGGGGATACAGAAGAGAATAGAGAAACCCTCTCTTTGGTGGCCGTATGAGTTGGGGACCATAACCCTAATGAATACACATATATATATACATGTGTGTTTTGATATTTCTAATTTAGCCCCTCATCAAATTAGAATTATCTCCTGTATCTACACATTAATTCCATGACAATTATACCCTTAAGCCAATTTCCAAATAGACCACTTTAATTTAGCTTAAATATTTAGATAGCCCAACACAATTAGTTTTACATGTGTGGCCCCATATTATTGAATAATCCAACAATCTCCCACCGTGCCACATATGTAACCTTATAATTGTGTTAACCTTAGTGAGCTCATAAATTGCTATCTTAATCTTTAGGGTATATCCGGACAATCTCGTCCATTATTCATATCAACATAGGATCAAAGCGGCATTCGTCACATATAGCGTAACTAAACCATCAATGGTCACATATACCAATATAGCTAAACGACATAGATCAATCATGGATGCGTAGCATAGAAATTACATGCAATGTGATCAATACATGTCTATTTCCAACTGGTCCTCCTTAACTTTAGTGAGATCAAATACTTTAACATAATGAAAACAGAATGAACTGAATTTTCATATATCTGATCGGATAATTATCCAAAATACTTTAATACATAAATGTGTCCAAAACCAAATAGCACCCAAATACAAAAAATACAAACTCCCACTATATTGCCATATTCTTAATTAACACCTATATAAGCAGTATGCTCATGAAAGACCCTGGGTGATAATGCTTTTGTGAGCGGATCCGCTAACATGGAGTTTGTCCTAACGTGCTATATGGACACTATAACCATTATGAATTCTTTCCTTCACAACTAGAAACTTTATGTCAATATCCTATGACTTATATAAGTTTCTGTTGTTATTGAATACAGTACTGCTGATTTATTGTTACACCATAATTTTATGTGGTCTTTCAATACCGTAATGTAGGCGCAGCCTTGTGACAAAATTTTGCAACCATATTCCCTAAATAGATGCCCCACAACATGTTATAAACCTTGCTGCCATGGTGGAAGAAATTATGAGTGCATATTTGACACTCATCCAGAATATATCTCCATTAGTCAGCATAACCTGATGTGGATCTCCTACTGTGTTGGCATCTAACAAAATCGGAGTCGGAATACCTTATGATCTCCATAATTATCCGATCTCCTACAAAGAGCATATAATTTCTTGTTTTCTATTAATTACTTAAGTAGTTTGGCTGCTACACAATGATCCATCCATATTTGCTTAAATATCTGCCTAACATCCTAATATGTACGCAATATCCTGACGCGCACATACTTGAGCATACATTAGACTCCCTATAACTGATCATGAAGGAAAATTTTGTTGTATTTTCTTAATTTCAAGACTATTCTTTAGGGCACTGATTGAGACTGAACTTGTCTTCTTTAGCGACTGGGGTGTCACCTGGTTTGCATTCCTGTATGCCAAATCTTTTAAGCACTTTATCGATATAACTCTTTTGTGATAATCCAAGAATACCTCAAGAACGATCTCGGTGTATTTGAATTCCTAATAATAAAGAGGCGTCACCAAGATCTTTTATCTTAAAGTTATTTGATAGAAGTTTCTTAGTGTCATGTAATATGCCTATATCATTTGTGGCAAGCAGTATGTCATCAACATATAAAACCAAAAAAAAAAATTACTCCTACTGAATTTGTGATACACACAATCTTCAACAACGTTAACCTCAAAACCAAACGAGGTAACAACTTGGTAAAATTTATAGTACCACTGACGAGAAGCTTGCTTGAGTCCATAAATAGATTTTGTCAATTTATAAACCATATTATTTGAATCTTTCGACACAAAGTTTTCTGGCTGCACCATATAAACTGTTTCATCAATGTTACTATTGAAAAAAATATCGTTTTGACATCCATTTAATGTAATCCAAGATCAAAATGTGCAACATGTGCTATGATTGTTTTAAAGGAGTTTTTCAAAGATATCGAAGAGAAATTTTTTTTAAAATCAATCCCAAAATTTTGAGTAAAGTCACTAGCTACAAGACGTACTTTATACCTCTCCACATGACCCTTCGAATCCTTCTTGGTCCTATTGCTTTCACTTCTACCGAATTGTCGTCACCCACATAGATGTATTTTTCACCATCAATTGACTTTCGGTAACTCAGGCAACCTTGTCTATAAATACTAATGTGGGTAGTAGCACCAGAATCTAACCACCACGTGTTTTTAGGTACTAAATCTAAATTAACCTCAGAACAGACCAAATTTAGAAATGTATATTTTTTCATATGCCATGCGTGATACTTTGTACATATCTTCCTTATGTGTCATGTCTTATCACAAAAGAACAACCTTTAGTTTTATATTGTTGTTTCTTTTGAGCTGGACCCTTAGCAGATGTAATGTCCTAAATTCGTGATACGTATTTAGTGTACGTATACGAGTTTTGGACCCATATTTTATTTAGTCATGATTAGCTATCTTGGTTTATTTTGCATTGGCTTGGTTTTATTGGCATTGATAGTTCAATTGGTTTTAATGGTTCATTGGTTTATTTTTGGATTAGTGAGGCTTGGTTTATTTCATGATTCATTTGGTTTAAATTGCTAGAGAGAGAGAGTTTATTGGCCTTGACTTGGTTCACCTTGGTTTATCTTGGCTTGGTTTATTTTGGGTTTGACATGGAGAACCACCACCCTACCATAAATATCAATTTCCCTCTCTCTCCTCATTTATTTTCTTCATCTTCTTCCTCATTACTCTTTCCTCTCCACCATTAACACACCACCAACCTAGGCAAGTTGCATCTTGCTATCACTTGAGGGCTACATTTTTATTTGTCTAATAGCTTTATTAGCTCATTTTAAGCAACATTAGAACTTGGGTTTTCTCCATTTGGAGCTTGGAATTTTGTAGATCTAGGATTGAAGTATTTTCGGATTTTGGTGGTTTTGATCTATAAAACTTGTTCATTTTCATGTTTTGATTGTTCCATGTTGTAGAGAATTTAATTTTACACAACTTAGACCATTGTAAAGTGGATTTTTATTGAGATTTGACCTAATTATGGTCTTTTGAAGTTTTGAGTTCCATGGCCATTTGCTCTCAGCTTTGGGGAAGAAGACCCCCTGTCCCGGGCGCAACCCAGCTAGCCCAGCGCTCTTTAGCGCTGGCGCCACTCACCCAGTCTAGCCCAGCGCTCTTTAGCGCTGGCGCTGCCCAGCCCAGCGCCTCTTGGTGCTGGCGCAGTTCGCCCTAGCGCAATCCAGCTTGGCGCAGTTCGCCCTAGCGCAATCCAGCTTGGCGCAGTTCGCCCTAGCGCAACCCAGCTTGGCGCAGTTCGCCCTAGCGCAACCTAGCTTGGCGCAGTTCGCCCTGGCGCAACCCAGCTTGGCGCGGTCCAGCCTGGCGCTGACCAGTGCTGGCGCAGTCCGTCTTGTGATAACCCTAGTTAATTAAGGTAGAAAGCCGTAGGCAATGATTGGCCGTGATTGATTGGATGGAGTCTAGTCCAGTATAGTATTGTCTAGAAGTGATTGATTACAAGATTGTACCAGAATGATTGAATGATTGTCACTCCAGATTGTTACTATAATGATTGTACTCTATTGTCACTCTAGCGTATTGTACTCTTCATTGTCACTTTTATCATTGTACTCTCTTATTTTCACCTTAATGATTGTCACCTTTAGCAATAAATGATCAGAGACTAAGTTCTGTTCAGGCGAAGGGTTACAATCTCGGTCCTTGTTTGGTTTAAGGATTGTAACCTGGCTTCCGGAATAGTACCTTTGTCTTCTCTTCATATACTGCCCAGCTATATTTTATTTAGCATGATTCTCCAGTTGTCTTATGTCAATGATGCTTCACTTAATTATTTTCTCTGATTGGGATAAGTGCATTGGTAGTGCACAAACCTCAATCTGTGTTACTTATTATTTTCTTACATGTTGAATGCTAATGATTTGTTGGTTTTAGTCCTTAAGTGAAGCCTCCTTTGTGGCACTTGCTCTTTCTTGGGTCTGACCCAGCTGGTTTTGTATGGCCAGATACCAGAGCAGCACCAAAGGATCTTCCTGCTTTCCAGCCCGATGGTGATCACCAGGCGTAACTGTCACGACCCGCACCCGCTGTAAGGGCACGTGTACGTGACAACGCCCAGCCCTCACCGTAAAAACGGCGTGAAACGCTGTAGGTTTTCTACTCTAATAACAGTTTATATATATATCAAAAACCTGTCGAGAATATGGTCAACTCCGAACAGAGGACAAGCAATAAATATATATGAGTGCTCAATCACAACTCTAAGATGATAAAGTAAAGACTGAAAGATAAAGACAATAAGACGATAAAATGTAACCTGTCAAGTCCAAACACAAATAATATACAAGTCCAAGTCTCTATACAATCCAAAATGTAATACAGTCTCAAAAGTAACTGGAAACAAGGTCCAGTACAAAAGACCTACTCTAACTAAGCAATAGGTAAAGTCTCGTCAGGCGGAGCTAAGCCCTGCTGGACCAAGTCTAAGCCTACTACGTCATCCGGACCGTAGTAGGTACTGCAATCACCCTCATCAGCATCTGTAATATTTGTCAACATATCCAGTCAGGATGGAACGAGTACATATATCTCATAACAGATCTCAAGATAGAATAAAAGCTATAAGACTATAAATAGAGCATATACAATGAATCATGGAGTGTACATGTATGTATCATGGCATGGTAAGCTGTAGAGCTAGAGCTAGAACAAGAAAGTAGAACGGAATCATGGTATGTACACAAGTCAAGGTAAGCCATATATCCAATGTGTATGAGTAGCAGTTTCAACTTGTGATCGGCTTGGGTACCTGTCGACAACTGGCCTGGCAAGTCATAAGTGCGGTATATGACTCACACTGTTCAAGAATGCAAGGGGATATGATCACATGCATACGCTACTACTCCCCCTACCCCAACTGGTAGAATGGATCCAAATAGGACACGTCACTGCACAGGATTCTAATGAGAAGGTAGCGATCCTTCTCTAGAATCAGTGACCATATATTGAGCAAGAGCTACAAGGGAGCTTGCACAATACATCCCAACCTAAGAAGGAGAAACATCTCTCGTCGGGATCCAAGAATACCAATCCGTGAGAACCATGTGTCAGGAATAAGCATATCAACACTAAGTACATGAATCATAACAGTTATCATAAATTGGGAATAAGTTATCAGAGAATGTACTCGCCTGTAAGATGATAAAATATGTCAACCGGATCTACTGCAGTATCTCGAGAACCTATAGAGAACAAGACGTATCAATACTATGTTTAGGAAGTAAAGTTAAATCAAATTAAATCCTATTAAGTCATTCTAGGTCAAGACATGTCTAGTTGGGTCAATCTTGGTCATGGAAGGACATTGGAAGTCAATCCGAATCAAACTAGGTCGAAAGTTGACTTACAGTTGACTTTTGGTTAACGGGTCAACTCTGGTCAACTCTAGGTCAACCCTAGGTCACTGGTGACTAATAGTTGACCTTTGGTCAACTGTCCAAGTTTAATGGAATTTGGGACTAAATTGGGTAAAGTGTTGACCCATAGTTGACTTTTGGTCTAAAAAGTCAACCGTGGTCAACCGAGGTCAAGACTAGGTCTAGGCGACTATTTCTAATCATTATCAACCCTTACAACCCATATCCAAGTTTATCTTGGACTTCGAAACTCAAATCTTGGCCGTAGGCCAATATCCTATTTTACCCTTTTACAAAGGTAAATTCTAATCTAGGCAATTACCAAGTTAGCCTACCTACGCTTGGTATTTCGACCCGTGCTCCCTAGGGTAGTATGATACTAGCCTATACATTCATTACCTACCAAAATACCTAGGTAGAGTGGACGTCTAGTCCATCTTACGGCCTATTGCCGATATCTTGAATAAATCAAGATACGCAATGGTACGGCGCGATACCGTCGCCCTACAACCCCGATTTCAACTCGGAAGCCTACCCATAAAGTCTATTTCACGTATTCTAGGTCTCCCCCAAGTTTCAACTCATTCCGACGCTCGGAGCTCCGTTTCACCCTCTAACTCAATCCTTCTAAATTCTATTTCCTCTTCTAACTCTTCTTCTTCTAATCCTATTCTTCTAATTCTTTTCCTTCTAATTTTCTCTTTCTAACTTCTTCTAATTCCCTATTCTCTCATTCTAGTTCTTCTTCCTAACTTCTTCCTTACTTCTTCTAATTCTCTTCTTCTCTTCCTTACTAATTCTTCTCATTCTAATTCCTTCTTCTAACTCTTTTTCCTATTCTCCTTATTTCTTCCTATTCCAATTCTTCTAATCTTCTAACTTCTTCTAATCCTTCCTCTTCTCATTCTCTCTCTCTCTCTCTCTCTCTATATATATATATATATATATATATATATATATATATATATATATATATATATATATATATATATATATAGGGGGTTTATATGGGGTTAAAGGGGGCTAAAATGGGGGGGGGGGGGAACTGCTCCCTACTGCTGCCCTGCTTCTACTGCTTTGCTGCTGCTGCTACTGCTGCAGCTGCTTTGTTGCTACTGCTGCATGCTAATGCTGCTGCAGCTGCTGTTCGCTTTTTCTTCTTCATCTTCTATCTCCTCTCTACTCTTCTCCTCCTACTCTTCTTCTCTCTATATATACATCTATATGTATATACATATCTATCTATCTACCTATCTATCAATATATATATATATATTTTTTTTACCTATCTATCAATATATATATATATATATATATATATATATATATATATATATATATTATATATATATATATATATATATATATATATACAAACACACACACACCCTCACACAACACAAACACACCCTCACACAAACACACACACACATACACTCTCACTCATACACACCACCACCACCATCTCATGACACTCATTCCCACCACCACTCTCACACACCATCACAAATATACATATAATTATATATACATATATATATATATATATATATATATATATATATATATATATATTTTATATATATATGTATACATATATATATATATACCACTCTTAATAGAAAACTCCTAATTAAATCCCTAACCTAAATTTTTAGGGAAACCTATGAAATTATGGGCAAGGTGTGGAGAATCATCTCCTCCACACTTATTGTGAAAGAGTTAATGCTAAAAAGGAATTAAATGATGAATTTATGACATACCTAATTGGTTTTCCTTGGAGAAAGAAAGAGCTTGGAGAAGAAATAAAATTTGAGAGAGAGAGAGAGAGAGTGTTTGCTTTGTGAAGAAGAAAGAGGGGGGTGCTCCTACTTGGCCGGCCATGTGGGTGGGGGGGGGGGGGGGGGGGGGGGGGGTTAGTGGGTTTGGGTGTGGATCCACTAAGCCTCCAACCCATTAGACTTAGGTTGGGTTGGTTCGAATTTGGTTCGGTTCGTTTCGGTTTAATTCTAATCGACTAATTAAGTCTCTTAATGACTAATTAAGCCATAGAAGTAGGGTTTATGGTTCCTAGCCTAATTAGTATGGTATGTGAGCCAAGCCCAGCTAGTATGTGGGTCCCACTAGTGTCCAGGCTACCCGGGTCTCCAACTTAAGTCCAAATTGGGTAAAATTCAAACTAAATCAAATAAATCCCTAAAAATCATATAAAATCAAATAAAATTCCTAAAAATTATAAAACTTGAAAAATGACGAAAATACCCCTAATTCGAAAACTGGGGGTGACAAATCTACCCTCTTTAAAAAATTTTGTCCTCGAAATTGAATGAGAACTAACACAGCAATTATGAATAGAACAAAGAAAGAAAAGATAGAATTTTACCTCAAGGCTCGAAGAGATATGGAAATCGCTCCCGCATGTCGTCCTCCCTCTCCCAGGTGGACTCACCTGGAGAGTGGTGTCTCCATGCAACGCGAACCAAGGGAATGACCTGGTTCCGGAGCACCTTCTCTCTTCGGTCCAAGATCTCAACCGGCTTCTCTGGATAGCTGAGTGTCGGTCCCACCTCGATCTCGGAGTGGTCTAAGACGTGACTGGAATTTGCCACGTACCGTCTCAGCTGCGACACGTGGAACACACTGTGCACTCCCTCTAGTGCGGGCGGTAACTCCAGTCGGTAAGCCACTGCGCCGACCCTGCCCAAGATACGGAATGGTCCGATGTATCGTGGACTAAGCTTCCCGCCGCCACCAAAATGAATCGTGCCACGCGTCGAAGAAATTCACAGAAAGACAAGATCATCAACCTAGAACAAAACACAAGACTTAGAGCTTGATCTAAAGCAATCACAATCAGACTCAAATACTAGAGAAATCTAAATTATACCTCAAACTCCAATGGCCTCCGGTGGCTATCGGCCCAATGCCGCTGCCTATCCTGCGCCACCCGAAGTCTATCTCTGATAACCCTGACCTTCTCTGCAGCATCTACTACCATCTCAGGGCCAAGCAAAACCCGCTCGCTGACATCATCCCAAGACAAGAGAGTACGGCACCTCCATCCGTATAGAGGCTCGAAAGGTGACATCTCTATACTGGCTTGGTAGCTGTTGTTATAAGCAAACTCTACCAAGTGAAGGTGGTCCTCCCAAGATCCCCCAAAGTCTAAGACACAGGTACGCAGCATATCCTCGAGGGTCTGAATCGTCCTCTCCAACTGCCCGTCTGTCTGGGGGTGGTATGATGTACTGAACTTGAGCGATGTGCCCAAGCTAAGCTGCAAACTCCTCCAGAAGTGAGAAGTGAATCGGTTGTCCCGATCCGAGACTATACTCACTGGAACCCCGTGTAATCGGACTATCTGCCGGACGTACATCTCGGCCAACCTCTCCGTAGACAAATCTACCTTGAAAGGCAAAAAGTGGGTCGATTTGGTCAATCGATCAACAATGACCCAAATCGTATCCTTCCCTCCTGGAGAGCGCGGAAGCCCAGATACAAAGTCCATAGTGATATGCTCCCACTTCCACTCAGGAATAGGTAGTGGCTGGAGCAATCCACCGGGTCTCTGCCTCCCGGCCTTCACCTGCTGGCACACCAAGCATCTCAAAACGAACTGAGCCACCTCACATTTCATGCCATACCACCAAACATGCTGTCTCAAGTCTCTATACATCTTGTTGGCTCCCGGATGCATAGAGTACTGAGAACGGTGCGCCTCCTGAAGAACCTCCTTCCGAAGTCCTCCGCTCGGTACGCACAATCTGGTACCATGCCTCAACGACCCATCCCCTGCTATAGAGAACTCATCCAACAGTCCTGCCCGGACCTGCTCCCTGATGACTCTCAGGGCCTCATCCTTAAACTGAGCTGCCCTGACTCTGTCCATCAGCTCCGACTGCACCTGGAGACCCCACATCTGCACCTCGAACCCAGGAACTATCACCTCTATGCCCAAGCTCTCCAGATCTGCCAGAAGGTGACGATCCATCGTCAAACACATGGCCACGGGATACCTGCTCAAAGCATCCGCGACCACGTTGGCCTTTCCCGGATGGTACTGTAAGGATATATCAAAATCCTTCATCAGCTCTAACCATCGCCTCTGTCTCATATTCAGCTCCTTCTGGATAAGCACGTACTTCAAGCTCTTGTGATCTGTATAGATCTCAACTCGCTCTCCGTACAGATAGTGTTTCCACAGCTTCAAAGCAAAGATGACCGCTGCCAGCTCCAGATCGTGGGTAGGATAGTTCCTCTCATGAGGACGTAACTGCCTAGATGCATAGGCAATCACCTTCACGTGCTGCTGAAGCACACAACCCAAACCCCATCTTGAAGCATCACTATAGATCGTATAACCACCAGATCCAGATGGCAGCGTCAAGATAGGAGCTGTAGTCAACCTTGCCCTCAGTTCTTCGAAGGCGGCCTGGCACTCCTCGGACCAAACAAACTCCTCGTCCTTCCTGGTAAGGCGGGTCATCGGCTGGGCAATCCTGGAAAAGTCCTGCACGAACCTCCGGTAATAACCTGCCAGATCCAGAAAACTCCGAACCTCTGCTACTGAGCTCGGCGTAGACCAGGACTCCACTGCAGAAATCTTCTTCGGATCCACTGAAATCCCCTCGCCAGAGACAACATGGCCTAGGAACTCCACGCGATCCAAGAAGAACTCGCACTTGGACAGCTTCCCATACAGCTGCTCCCTCCTGAGAGTGTCCAACACAATCCTCAGGTGCTCCTCGTGCTTCTCTGGTGTCTTCGAATAGATGAGAATGTCATCAATGAAGACCACCACGAACTTGTCAAGGTACTGATGAAATACCTTGTTCATTAAGTTCATGAATACCGCCGGGGCGTTGGTCAACCCAAACGGCATGACGGTATACTCATACTGGCCATAGCGAGTCCGGAATGCAGTTTTCGGAATGCCATCCCGCTTCACCTTCAGCTGATGGTACCCGGTACGCAAGTCGATCTTCGAGAACACCCTCGCCCCGCTCAACTGGTCGAACAAGTCATCAATCCTTGGCAAAGGATACTTGTTCTTGATGGTAAGGTTATTGAGCGCCCTGTAATCAATGCACAGACGTACCGTACCATCCTTCTTAGGGACGAAAAGAACTGGAGCGCCCCAAGGTGAAGAACTAGATCGAATAAAGCCCTTGTCCTCTAGCTCGTCGACCTGTCTCTTCAGCTCCGCTAACTCACTGTTGTTGATTCTATAGACGTGCTGGAAGATAGGCTCAGCGCCCGGTACTAGGTCTATAGAAAACTCAACATCACGATCTGGCGGCATCCCGGGCAGCTCCTCGGGAAATACATCTAAGAACTCAGCAATGAGTGGATGTGGCAACACCGGTCCCGCCAACAACGCTCCGCAGAATCCATCTTCCTGCTCCGCTGTACCCCTGGTGAACTCATACTCCGGCTCTTCCGACGGCCTAAACAGAATCCTGCCCCCTCTTCAGTCGATGCTAGCGTGGTGCACGCTCAACCAGTCCATATCGAGTACCACATCGTAACTCGGAAGTGGCAATACGAGCAAACACGTACTCAGCTCCCGGCCTCTCAAAGAAACTCTTCGCCCCTTGCAAACATTATTAACTAGGATAATGCCATTTCCAGTCATAATCTTACAAGTCCTACCAAGATACTCAGCAATAATATTATGCCTAAGAGCAAAAGAAACAGACACAAAACTGTGCGTAGCACCAGAATCAAAATAAGGCCAAAGCTGGAAAAGAATCGAGCAGAATAGAATCTGCGACAACATCCGCAATAGGCTCCATCTCCTCGGCTGCAAGAGCAAAGGCTCTACCCTGACCACCCCTCTGCTGGCGGTGCTGAACAAACTGCTGCTGCTGGGTCGGAAATGGACCCCGCTGCTGAACTACCGGCACACTAGCTGGTGCCCTCTGAACAGGTGCCCTCTGAGCTGCTCCAGCTACACGGGAGTTCTTGGGACACTCCCGCATCTGATGCCCAGCGGCACCGCAAAAGAGATACAGCCCCAGCCTCCTCCTACAGAACTCAAAGAGGTGACCGGGCTTCTTGCAGAAGTGGCACGGTGGATCATCCTGCCCCGGACGCTGCTGATCCCTCTGGACAGATGCTCTGGCCTGCACCTGTTGCTGATGATGCTGGAATGACTGATGCTGAAGCTGAGGGCGCTTAGCAGCCCCTGCGCTGCTACTGGCCCCCGAAAATAAATCACGATCCCTCTTCGGCTTCAATCCCCACTCCCTCTCCACCTTCCGAGCCTCCGCATAAACCTCTGCATATGTCGCATAGAAGGAAGGGATCAGGATCTTGATATCCCATGTCAATCCCTCCCGGAAGCACTCTGCTCGGATCACCGGGTCGCTCACCATGTACTCGGCGTACCGGCTCAGCCGGCCGAACTCTGCCGCATACTCCTCCACAGTCATACCGCCCTGCTGCAGGTTCTGGAACTGCCGCACTAGGCCGATCTTATCTGTAGGGGAAAAGAACTTTTCTCTGAAAAGGGCCCGAAACTCAGCCCAAGTGTGGCCCTCTCCTGCAAGAGCCGGCTCGTTCCGGAACCATGTCCGGGCAACATCTAACAATTGCAAGCCAACCGCCTCGACCTTCAGGTCGTCTGCCAGGCGGGAGGCCCTCATCTGACGCTCGATATCCTCGAGCCAGTCATCAGCATATATAATGCCCTCGGTCCCCTTGAAATCCTTCGGACCCAACTTCTTGAAAGCCTGGATATCCCCGAACTTCTGCTGCTGCTGTACCTCCCTCTGTAGAGCCCTACGCTCCACTGTCGCCAGAGCCAACCTGTGTGCATCCTCCATACCCTGGCGCATGGCCTTTGTCTGCCTCATCTGAGCCTCGTGCTGGGCCCGCTGGGACTCCAGCACCTGCTGAAAGAACGCGACCATCTGCCCCATGTCTGTGGGCAGAGAAGGCAACGGAGGAATAGCTCCCATCACAGCCAGAGGAGTCCCCTGACGAGGAGGAAGAGGAAGAACACCCCCGACAGCTCCCGGTACTGCAGGAAGAGCACCCGCAATGGCCCCAGGGACGGTCATCGAGAGCGCTGGAGGAGTACCCCCGAGGGCTCCTACTGAAGTCCCATCTGCAGGGGAAGTGACCGAAGCCTGTCCGCCAGAGGTAGCAGACCTCTCCGTCTCACCGTGCTCCTCACCGGGAGAATGAGTCATAACCATCCTGAAGACAGATTGAAAAGAAGATATCAATATGGCACATGAAGGATTATATCAAAGGAGGATAGCTAGAAAACAGTAAATCAATATCAAAGACGGTAAGCAAGATAAGCAAGGAAAGATCCTACTGTGATTGAGTACTCTTAGCCTACTACCTCCTATGTATAACACAGGCTCGTAGTCAACACTCTAAGACGAGTGCCGCTACGACATCGCACTAATTGCGACTTCAGGACCTGCATGGGCCACCACTAAAATGTGTCATGATCCGCACCCGCTGTAAGGGTACGTGTACATAACAATGCCCAGCCCTCACCGTAAAAACGACGTGGAACGCTGTAGGTTTTCTACTCGAACAACAGTTTATATATATATCAAAAACCTGTCGAGAATATGGTCAACTCCGAACGGAGGACAAGCAATGAATATATATGAGTGCTCAATCACAACTCTAAGATGATAAAGTAAAGACTGAAAGATAAAGACAACAAGACGATAAAATATAACCTGTCAAGTCCAAACACAAATAATATACAAGTCCAAGTCTCTATACAATCCAAAATGTAATACAGTCTCAAAAGTAACTGGAGACAAGGTCCAGTACAAAAGACCTACTCTAACTAAGCAATAGGTAAAGTCTCGTCAGGCAGAGCTAAGCCCTGCTGGACCAAGTCTAAGTCCGCTACGTCATCCGGACCATAGTAGGTACTGCAATCACCCTCATCAGCATCTGTAATATTTGTCAGCATATCCAGTCAGGATGGAACGAGTACATATATCTCATAACAGATCTCAAGATAGAATAAAAGCTATAAGACTTTAAATAGAGCATATACAATGAATCATGGAGTGTACATATATGTATCATGACATGGTAAGCTGTAGAGCTAGAGCTAGAACAAGAAAGTAGAACGAAATCATGGTATGTACACAAGTCAAGGTAAGCCATATATCCAATGTGTATGAGTAGCACTTTCAACTTGTGATCGGCTTGGGTACCTGTCGAAAACTGGCCTGGCAAGTCATAAGTGCGGTATATGACACACACTGTTCAAGAATGCAAGGGGATATGATCACAGGCATACGCTACTACTCCTCCTACCCCAACTGGTAGAATGGATCCAAACAGGACACGTCACTGTACGGGATTCTAATGAGAAGGTAGCGATCCTTCTTTAGAATCAGTGACCATATATTGAGCAAGAGCTACAAGGGAGCTTGCACAATACATCCCAACCTAAGAAGGAGAAACATCTCTCGTCGGGATCCAAGAATACCAATCTGTGAGAATCATATGTCAGGAATAAGCATATCAACACTAAGTACATAAATCATAACAGTTATCATAAATTGGGAATAAGTTATCAGAGAATGTACTCGCCTGTAAGATGATAAAATATGTCAACCGGATCCACTGCAGTGTCTCGAGGACCTATAGAGAACAAGACGTATCAATACTATGTTTAGGAAGTAAAGTTAAATCAAATTAAATTCTATTAAGTCATTCTAGGTCAAGACATGTCTAGTTGGGTCAATCTTGGTCATGGAAGGACATTGGAAGTCAATCCGAATCAAACTAGGTCGAAAGTTGACTTATAGTTGACTTTTAGTCAACGGGTCAACTCTGGTCAACTCTAGGTCAACCCTAGGTCACTGGTGACTAATAGTTGACCTTTGGTCAACTGTCCAAGTTTAATGGAATTTGGGACTAAATTGGGTAAAGTGTTGACCCATAGTTGACTTTTGGTCTAAAAAGTCAACCGTGGTCAACCGAGGTCAAGACTAGGTCTAGGCGACTATTCTAATCATTATCAACCCTTACAACCCATATCCAAGTCTATCTTGGACTTCGAAATTCAAATCTTGGCCGTAGGCCAATATCCTATTTTACCCTTTTATAAAGGTAAATTCTAACCTAGGCAATTACCAAGTTAGCCTACCTACGCTTGATATTTCGACCCGTGCTCCCTAGGGTAGTATGGTACTAGCCTATATGTTCATTACCTACCAAAATACCTAGGTAGAGTGGACGTCTAGTCCATCTTACGGCCTATTGCCGATATCTTGAATAAATCAAGATACGCAATGGTACGGCACGATACCGTCGCCCTACAACCCCGATTTCAACTCGGAAGCCTACCCGCAAAGTCTATTTCACGTATTCTAGGTCTCTCCCAAGTTTCAACTCATTCCGACGCTCGGAGCTCCGTTTCACCCTCTAACTCAATTCCTCTAAATTCTATTTCCTCTTCTAACTCTTCTTCTTCTAATCCTATTCTTCTAATTCTTTTCCTTCTAATTTCCTCTTCCTAACCTCTTCTAATTCCCTATTCTGTCATTCTAGTTCTTCTTCCTACCTTCTTCCTTACTTCTTCTAATTCTCTTCCTTACTAATTCTTCTCATTCTAATTCCTTCTTCTAACTCTTTTTCCTATTCTCCTTATTTCTTCCTATTCCAATTCTTCTAATCTTCTTTCTAACTTCTTCTAATCCTTTCTCTTCTCATTCTCTCTATATATATCCATCTATATATATATATACTTCTCTATATATATACATATATATATATATATATATAGATATAGGGGGTTTATATGGGTTTAAAGGGGGCTGAAATGGGGGGAGGGGAACTGCTCCCTACTGCTGCCCTGCTGCTACTGCTGCATGCTAATGCTGCTGCAGCTGCTGTTCTCTTCTTCTTCTTCTTCTTCTTCTTCATCTTCTATCTCCTCTCTACTCTTCTCCTCCTACTCTTCTTCTCTATATATATACATCTATATGTATATACATATCTATCTACCTATCTATCAATATATATATATATATATATATATATATATATATATATATATATATATATATATATATATATATATATATACAAACACACACACACACACACACACACACACACACACACACACACACACATCTATATATATATACATACACACACATATCCATATACATATAAATACATACACATATCTATATATATATATATATAAATACAAACACACACACACCCTCACACAACACAAACACACCCTCACACAAACACACACACATACACTCTCACTCATACACACCACCACCACCATCTCATGACACTCATTCCCACCACCACTCTCACACACCATCACATATATACATATAATTATATATACACATATATCTATGTATACATATATATATATATATATATATATATATATATATATATATATATATATATATATATATATATATACCACTCTTAATAGAAAACTCCTAATTAAATCCCTAACCTAGATTTTTAGGGAAACCTATGAAATTATGGGCAAAGTGTGGAGAATCATCTCCTCCACACTTATTGTGAAAGAGTTAATGCTAAAGAGGAATTAAATGATGAATTTATGACATACCTAATTGGTTTTCCTTGGAGAAAGAAAGAGCTTGGAGAAGAAATGAAATTTGAGAGAGAGAGAGAGAGAGAGAGAGTGTTTGCTTTGTGAAGAAGAAAGAGGGGGGTGCTCCTACTTGGCCGGCCATGTGGGGGGGGGGGGGGGGGGGGTTAGTGGGTTTGGGTGTGGATCCACTAAGCCTCCAACCCATTAGACTTAGGTTGGGTTGGTTCGGGTTTGGTTCGGTTCGTTTCGGTTTAATTCTAATCGACTAATTAAGTCTCTTAATGACTAATTAAGCCATGGAAGTAGGGTTTATGGTTCCTAGCCTAATTAGGATGGTATGTGGGCCAAGTCCAGCTAGTATGTTGGTCCCACTAGTGTCCAGGCTACCCGGGTCTCCAACTTAAGTCCAAATTGGGTAAAATTCAAACTAAATCAAATAAATCCCTAAAAATCGTATAAAATCAAATAAATTCCTAAAAATTAAAAACTTGAAAAATGACAAAAATACCCCTAATTCGAAAACTGGAGGTGACAGTAACCAGGGCATCGAGTGGATTTCTTTTTGTTCTCCCACTGTAATATTGTAAATTATTCTTTTGAGGCATTTAGCCGACGAGCAAGTGTTAGCTCGATTGCAGCTTTTACTTATTATCTACCTACGGGCTGTAACATGATTGACAAGCCCCGGGGGTTGATCATGTATGACTGAACTCTTGCTAGTCCTCACATTTTATAACGACTAGCTTCATGATCATTCCGAATATATAATGTATGGGACGCCTTACTATTGTGTATTTGGTGGTCTGACATCTTGTAACTATTATTAGTTGGTTGAGATTGAGACAATAGGCTATTTTATGACCTTAAGAGACTGATGGATTGTAGTGAAACCCTCACATATCTAGACAGCCGTGACCGTATAGCGGTGTGGATTCTATTCCGTTATACGTAGCTGGCTATGTACGCCTCCGCTCTCCAGTATTCTGGTTCTGGGATGTGACATGGTTTAAGTGGTGGCCCATGCAGGTCTTGTTAATCAAGATGTGTGAGGGTTTATCGGATAGATGTCTCAATTTGTACTCTCCTTTGATCTCCACTCGTATCTTCATATCTCCTTGAATTCCTGACTTGATAACATGCTTGTATCATTGATCTATCCT
This sequence comes from Iris pallida, assembly GCA_029216955.1. Classification (NCBI taxonomy): domain Eukaryota; kingdom Viridiplantae; phylum Streptophyta; class Magnoliopsida; order Asparagales; family Iridaceae; genus Iris; species Iris pallida. Next base: position 18,030,586 of record JANAVB010042420.1, read on the forward strand.
GGTCCTTCTTTAATATCCCTGATGTCATTGCTTCAGTGACATCGTTTCTGTTGATCAGCCAGAAGGAGCTCAGTCCTCAGCAGCAGCCTCCCGAGCTGTGCCTCCTGGAGAACCAGTACCACCAGTTCAGTCCGTCCAGCCAGTAGGGTCAGAGGATGGAGACTTGGTAGGACTCATCCGTGAGTTGCTTGCATCCCAAGATCGTCGGAGAGATGCCCTGCACCAAGTAGTACAAGATGCTATGAGTGGAAGTGGTCCTCGAGAAAACAGTGCGGTCAACAGTTTCAAGCGCCTGAACCCTCCATTCTTCGATGGCAGCGAGGATGCCATTACTGCCGATGCTTGGCTACAGGATACAGAGGTGATTCTCGAAGCCGCAAAGACTCCAGAAGTCGAGAAGGTGGCTGTGGTGTGCCTACAGTTATTGGATCTAGCCCGCAGTTGGTGGGCCGCACAAGCAGTGGGATTGGCAACACCTGTCTCCTGGGCAGTGTTCAGCGAGAAGTTCCAGACCAAGTATTATGATGCAGTGGTTCGATACGACTTACAGACCAGGTTCAGTAATCTTAAGCAGATGGGGAGGACGGTCGACGGTTATGCGACCGAGTTTTCCAGACTCAGTCGGTTTGCTCCCACCTTGGTGGCAACCGAGTTTGACAGAGCGCAGAGGTTCCAGCAGGGACTTTACCTGGAGATTATATTGGCAGTAGAACAGTTCGAGCATCAGACCTATGATGCGGTGTTGCGAGCAGCGAGGAGGCACGAGTATACCTCCCAAAGAATAGTGGACAGGACCGGAGGTCGGAAGCGGTCCCATAGTCAAATGAACCAGTCTTCGGTACCACCCCCAGCAGCTAGGACTTTAACTATTGGAGCTCCGAGGCGAGCAACTTCAGTTACGTCGGACCAGCACTCAACCCTGACGTACTCTCAGCAGAAACAGAAGCAAGCGCAGTCTTCCGCCGTGGGCTGTTCTTATTGTGGGAAGCCGGGACACGTGGAAGCGGAGTGTCGCAAGGCGTTGGGATTGTGTTTATTGTGTGGAGCACCGGACCATAGGGTGGGGTCCTGCCCATTCAGAGTTGATTCAGCATCGATAGTATCTAGTCCCTCGGTTAGGGGACCAGCACCAGCACCAGCTCCAGTTCACCAGCAACAGCAGTTCCCGTTCCCGAGGCCATTGCCGACTCAGGCCCAGACTTTCCAGCAACAGAACCCGCGGCAGTTTGCCCTAGCCCAGGCTCAGGTTCAGAATTGGCCGAGAGGTATATGTGTCCTCTCATCTTGCTTTTCTTTCGTCATTATGCGGAGTGTATGACGTATTTCATGTATCCTAATTGCGACAGAACATCCCGAACCCGAGCCATATCCTAGGTCATTCGAAACTGGTTATTGGTACCAACCTTTTCGTATAAGGAGAGGCCCGTGTCCATGTTTGACCAAAGAGAGAGACCTCAAGCGCAAGACTATCAGTTCAGTCCGTGTTGCTTAGAGTCATCCCTCTTTGGGAGAGTCAAACTTGGGAGCATGAGGATGATATCTGATCAGGTCATCCCGGCTGGTTTGACTCGTAAGGTGTAATATCTTTCTTATGCCTTACGCTTCGAATCCTTGCTTGCATGAATGATTGTATGATTGATTGGTAGTGGTAGATTGCCTATGATAGAATAGCTTTCCCTTACATCTCTAGCCTCTTGATTAAATTCCGAGGACGGAATTCTTTTAAGGTGGATAGGATGTAATGTCCCAAATTCGTGATACGTATTTAGTGTACGTATACGAGTTTTGGACCCATATTTTATTTAGTCTTGATTAGTTATCTTGGTTTATTTTGCATTGGCTTGGTTTTATTGGCATTGATAGTTCAATTGGTTTTAATGGTTCATTGGTTTATTTTTGGATTAGTGAGGCTTGGTTTATTTCATGATTCATTTGGTTTAAATTGCTAGAGAGAGAGTTTATTGGCCTTGACTTGGTTCACCTTGGTTTATCTTGGCTTGGTTTATTTTGGATTTGATATGGAGAACCACCACCCTACCATAAATATCAATTTTCCTCTCTCTCTCTTCATTTATTTTCTTCATCTTCTTCCTCATTACTCTTTCCTCTCCACCATTAACACACCACCAACCTAGGCAAGTTACATCTTGCTATCACTTGAGGGCTATATTTTTATTTGTCTAATAGCTTTATTAGCTCATTTTAAGCAACATTAGAACTTGGGTTTTCCCCATTTGGAGCTTGGAATTTTGTAGATCTAGAATTGAAGTATTTTCGGATTTTGGTGGTTTTGATCTATAAAACTTGTTCATTTTCATGTTTTGATTGTTCCATGTTGTAGAGAATTTAATTTTACACAACTTAGACCTTTGCAAAGTGGATTTTCATTGAGATTTGACCTAGTTATGGTCTTTTGAAGTTTTGAGTTCCATGGCCATTTGCTCTCAGCTTTGGGGAAGAAGACCCCCTGTCCCGGGCGCAACCCAGCTAGCCCAGCACTCTTTAGCGCTGGCGCCACTCACCCAGTCTAGCCCAGCGCTCTTTAGCGCTGGCGCTGCCCAGTCCAGCGCCTCTTGGTGCTGGCGCAGTTCGCCCTAGCGCAATCCAGCTTGGCGCAGTTCGCCCTAGCGCAATCTAGCTTGGCGCAGTTCGTCCTAGCGCAACCCAGCTTGGCGCAGTTCGCCCTAGCGCAACCCAGCTTGGCGCAGTTCGCCCTGGCGCAACCCAGCTTGGCGCGGTCCAGCCTGGCGCTGACCAGTGCTAGCGCAGTCCGTCTTGCCCCCTCCCAGCGTAATCCGTTCTGGCTGCCCAGCGCAGTCTAGTCTTGGCACCTATTTGCATTATGTTTTATTTCATCTTCTTTTAGTGCATGGTATTTCCTGTTTATATCCTTACGCCTTTTTGACACGACATTGATATGAGCACAATGTGAGTATAGCATGGTTGATGTATTGAATTCTGTGAGCAACTTGATAGTGACCCGTGGTGGTGCACTCCAGATAAGTGAATGGCATAGTTTATTGAGCGCCGTTGCGACGGCTCTATTGACATGACAATATAATATTGACCTGAACACCTTGGGTGATTTGTGAATGTATTGATAAATGAACCAGTGTGTCTTGCATCATGTCTAGGGCAGGGACCCCTGAGTACCACGGTCAGGGGTACCTACTAGAATTAACTGAGGCTAATAACTAGAATAATTCAGTAGTCATGAAGAGATGTTCCCCAGTTACAGGCGATCCCGTTATTCCGGCCGCAAATGTTTGGACTTGTAGCATGCCGACGAGTAGGGCACATTTCCAGCCCACTGTCATGTGGGGCACTCTCCATTGTCACTTTAATGATTGAACTCTATTGTCACTCTAGTGTATTGTTCTCTCCCTGATTGTCACTTTAATGATTGAACTCTATTGTCACTCTAGTGTATTGTTCTCTCCCTGATTGTCACTTTAATGATTGAACTCTCTAAATTGTCACTATAATATTCGCCTGGATAACCTGGATAGCTGCAGGGCCTGTGACTACTTGGAGCATCTCATTACATCTTGCTAGTAACTAGGATTGTGATAACCCTAGTTAGTTAAGGTAGAAAGCCGTAGGCAATGATTGGCCGTGATTGATTGGATGGAGTCTAGTCCAGTATAGTATTGTCTAGAAGTGATTGATTACAAGATTGTACCAGAATGATTGAATGATTGTCACTCCAGATTGTTACTATAATGATTGTACTCTATTGTCACTCTAGCGTATTGTACTCTTCATTGTCACTTTTATCATTGTACTCTCTTATTTTCACCTTAATGATTGTCACCTTTAGCAATAAATGATCAGAGACTAAGTTCTGTTCAGGCGAAGGGTTACAATCTCGGTCCTTGTTTGGTTTAAGGATTGTAACCTGGCTTCCGGAATAGTACCTTCATCTTCTCTTCATATACTGCCCAGCTATATTTTATTTAGCATGATTCTCCAGTTGTCTTATGTCAATGATGCTTCACTTAATTATTTTCTCTGATTGGGATAAGTGCATTGGTAGTGCACAAACCTCAATCTGTGTTACTTATTATTTTCTTACATGTTGAATGCTAATGATTTATTGGTTTTAGTCCTTAAGTGAAGCCTCCTTTGTGGCACTTGCTCTTTCTTGGGTCTGATCCAGCTGGTTTTGTATGGCCAGATACCGGAGCAGCACCAAAGGATCTCCTTGCTTTCCAGCCCGATGGTGATCACCAGGCGCGTAACCAGGGCATCGAGTGGGTTTCTTTTTGTTCCCCCACTGTAATATTGTAAATTATTCTTTTGAGGCGTTTAGCCGACGAGCAAGTGTTAGCTCGATTGCAGCTTTTACTTATTGTCTGCCTACGGGCTGTAACATGATTGACAAGCCCCGGGGGTTGATCATGTATGACTGAACTCTTGCTAGTCCTCACATTTTGTAACGACTAGCTTCATGATCATTCCGAATATGTAATGTATGGGACGCCTTACTTTTGTGTATTTGGTGGTCTGACATCTTGTAACAATTATTAGTTGGTTGAGATTGAGACAATAGGCTATTTTATGACCTTAAGAGACTGATGGATTGTAGTGAAACCCTCATATATCTAGACAGCCGTGACCGTATAGCGGCGTGGATTCCATTCCGTTATACGTAGCTGGCTATGTACGCCCCCGCTCTCCAGTATTCTGGTTCTGGGACGTGACAGCAGCTACTGTATTTTTTTCGCCCTTAAAGATTATCCCATTAAACATGACAATTAAATTATTATTGGCAGATATTGTAGCAACATTAACTGTAAAGAGAACAAAAATAAATAGACAAACATGCTCTAATTAATAACCAAATAGTAAAATATAGTCAAACAAATTCAAATAATGGTGAACACATCTCAAGATACCTAGTACATCATTAATATCAAGTCTTTGGACAGTGATATTAACTGCAAGTGGTATTCTTGGTGTAATGATCAAATGTTGACAATAAGTCATGTCAAATAATAAGCCTATCTTTGGATCGGGTTATTATTCACATGTAAACCGTATAATTGTTACACATTTATCACCACAAGTATGTGTGTAATTCGGCCAAGTATTAACCTTTCTTTGGGTCGGCTAATACTCGCATGAATTTACACACACAAACATCTAACATCCCTCATAGACTATCTACGCAAGAGAGGTCACTTTGGCGACATCTTGTTTCAATGGGTCTATTTAGAATATTAGACGACTATTGCTAGTCACAAAAGGCACCAAATTTTTTTTTTTGAATGTTGACTAAATTTTACAAAACCGAATCATGTCCAAAACTTTATGTACATGCATAATTAAAATATTACAACTCAAATAAGATAATCATAAGCATGTGAATCTCTTTACATGATTCAAACAAATATTCTTAATTTGACTAAACTGAGCATTGTTAACATAATAAAATTCACGTAATATTTTACTGAAGATATGGACCAATAGATTGTTTTAAATAATCCATAAAGATTATATTAAAATAATCTGCTGAAGAAATGTACATCAATAGATTACATCAAATATATGACTTAGAACATAAATTTATTGGAAACTAAATTTATGTCAAACATAAAATTGTCTATATTTGATTTCAATTTATCCTCCAATGATCAACTTAGATTGGAAAACACTCTAAATTGAGTAACACCAAATATCTATCAGCATGAGTAATTGGATTCTAACCGACATTCCATATTATCATATGTCCAGCAATAAGTATATTCATGCATATTTAATATAATGAAGAATTTCTACGGTCATTATCACATGCGTCCATATCTAATATTTAAGCATGAACTAAGAGATCATTACTGTACATAAATTATGAATTCTATCAAGATTTTCTTAATATGGCGATCAAATCAACGAAGAATTGACAGCAAATTAATATACTTGTAAGCAATGGAGAACCATGTATGCAAAAAAATACCGATCATGTGGGAAGGTCGGATCAATAAATACCGATCGACCGATAACCCATTAAAAAAAAGCGCAAATGTCACCTATATTTTCATCTCCCAATGAAGCAGCACCTGAATCCATTGCTAGGTTTGATGGATCTTGAAGCGGTCGTCCTTTTGTGGAGTTCGATCTTCCAACCCACTACGGTCCTTAATAACAAAGATGAAATCTTTGTTCCTCTCTTTGTTGATGGGGATACAGAAGAGAATAGAGAAACCCTCTCTTTGGTAGCCGTATGAGTTGGGGACCATAACCCTAATGAATACACATATATATACTTGTGTGTTTTGATATTTCTAATTTGGTCCCTCATCAAATTAGAATTATCACCGGTATCTACACATTAATTCCATGACAATTATACCCTTAAGCCAATTTCTAAATAGACCACTTTAATTTAGCTTAAATATTTAGATAGCCCAACACAATTAGTTTTACATGTGTGGCCCCATATTATTGAATAATCCAACACGATTCACCTTATTCCATTATCCAGTCAGTACTCGATAACCACAAAAGTCATTCGAGTTCGACACCCAACAAATCATTCTCGGACAAAGCTTAGGAACAAACATTCATCCCAAAACTACAAATCATTCTGGCACAGATGTTTGGGAACAAACATTCATCCCAAAACTACAAGATCTTGTAATTCACAAGGTATTTCACGTGGAGAATTAAAACCTTAACATTAGAAGATCTTCTGTTTCTTAAAGCCAAATCCATAGCATCATATGTAAATTCAAAAGGATAGGCGCCAAATACCCACAATTTAAAAAGAAAGTTCAACGTGACAACAGGATTTGTAGGCAAACTTATTCATATTGTCGGATGGAACTTTCAAGCCACCACCTCCTTCTCCTCCTCCTCCTCCTCCTTCTCCTTCTCCTTCTCCTTCTCCAAGTCCTCCTCGAGCTCGAACGCGGACGTAGGGAAGGTCCTGTACAGCCCCGAGGCTGCCTTCCCGGTGAGCTTCCCCGTGGGAGGGTCGTCGACGGAGAGCTCGACCAGGGTGATCCATATCACGAGCTCCTTGGCCTTCACCCCCGTCAGCTTCTTGATCCTGCACTTCTCCACGTGCGCGGTGATCTCGGTCCCGTACGATATCACCTTGCCGATCTTCTCGAACGTGTGCTCGATCCTCTTCTTCTGCTTCAGCCACACGAAGCCCGTCTCCTCGACGTAGCCGACCTCGACGATGTCCTTGAGGGGGAGGAGGCCTCTGGGGAGGCCGACCTCCTGGAGGAGGAACCGCGACTTCTCGCGGCAGATGTCGTCCCCGTAGTACATCTCCGCCTTGGCCTTGAGTTCGTCGGTGATGACCACAGCCATCCTTAATCCTAGCTACTTGTTGTTCTTCTTCTTCTCAATCTTCCTTTTGCTTTGTGTCCAAGGGTGCAGGAAAGGTGTCTTGATATATAGGAGGTTGTGGGGTGGGCAAGAGAGCAGATCTGTTGTTCCAAAATATGTATCCCTAACCTGTTAACTCGCCTATACAAATGTGAGTCTAGGTGTAATATTTTTATAAAATAGGTGGAATCAATATTTTTATACGAGATTTTTTTTTTTAGGTGTCATTTTTTTTTGCGGATTTTTTCGTTTAGAGTAAAGAAATAGGGTTAATTGCAAAAAAAGGAAAGATTTTGGAATATTAGCATATGGAGGGATGATCCTCCAAGAGAGTTGGCGGCCCCATTGGGGCCTCCAACTGAGTTGGCGGCCTGGGGGGGGGGGGGGGGGGGGGGGGGGGGGGTGTTCGGCTGTTTAATTTTTTTTTTTTTTTTTTTTTTCTTTTCTTCCTTTCTTTCTTTCAGCCACTACTTTTTTTATTTTTTTTTCTTTTCTTTCTTTCTTTCTTTGTTTCTTTCTTTCTTTCTTTGGGGGGAGGGAAAGGTTTGGGTGAGGGCTTATGCAGGAACCCATTGTTTTGAATCCCATTGTTTTTCAAAAACAATGGGCTTATGCAGGAACCCATTGTTTTGAATCCCATTGTTTTTCAAAACAATGGGCTCCCTCCTCTATATAATCCCAACTCTCTCCTCTTATTCTTCACAAACTCAACTTTCTTCTCATCTTCTAAAACTCTCATCTCTCCTTTCTCCACAACCACAACAGATGGCTAACGTAAATGATGGTCGTATTCCTGGTGGACCGACTACGGAGTTGATTATGAATCAACGTACAAATCATATATCCGATAAAATATTTACTGGAGAGGTAATTTTTTTATTTCTTGTCATTTTTTTACTATATTGTCAATTTTAGTTAGTAGTTATCTAATACATTTTAAATGTTAATTTTTAATTTCTTTGACAGTCTTTTGATCATGATCCTTTATTACGTCTCCGAGAGCATGGAAATTGGCGGAAAGAAAGACTATATGACACATGGGTTTTAAATGACGTCCAAAAGGCCCTAGTCCAATCTTTCGGGTTTCAATATCTAGACCAAATTAAATTTCTCATTCACGATCGTGATCTTATTTTAAGTCTTGCTGAACGTTGGTGGCCCGAACGTAACACTTTTCAACTTCCAATAGGGGAGATGACGATCATGTTATGTGATGTCGCAAACATATTGGGATTGCCTATTATAGGAGACCCAATATATTTTGACCAACAATCTACTTCATCTAATTTGATTACTACATATCTCGGAGTTATGCCTCCGGATGATTTGAAAGGTAGTAGTTTTGTCACATTTTCATGGCTCCGTGGAAATTTCATGGACTTAAATCACACCATGGATGACGAGGAGGTTGTCGTAGATAATATACGGGTACGTATTTTAATTGGTAAAATACGTAAGAATTTATTTAGTATTTATTAAAAGATTTGCTTTCTTATTTTCAGATTATTCAGTGTACTAGAGCATACTTGCTCGCTTTATGTGGTGCTATTCTCTTTCCCGACTCAAATGGGAATACTGTTAATGTGCGACTTCTACCATTTTTAGCTGATTTGACCAAACCGACTAGTCATGCATGGGGAGCTGCTACTTTAGCATATCTTTACGCAATGCTGACTGAATTTGCTACTATGAAAACTCGCAAGAGTATTTGTGGATGTATGTCACTAGTGCAGGTAAGAAGACTCGCAAGAGTATTTGTATGAGTATTTGTATTTCATTGTATTTACTTTGTACTGAATTTTTTGCTCAATTTGCTGTAGGTCTGGTCGTACGAGCACTTCTACATTGGTAGACCGGTTACCAGTGTAACTAGTGATATTGGAGTCTTTCCTGTTTCTATGCGTTGGTCGACGGATGTTGTAGATCAACAACATTGTCAATACAAGGCTGTCTCAATTTATCGTGAACAATTTGATACATTGCAGTATACTGAGGTAATGATTTAATTATTTGATGAATGACTTTAAATTATTGTACTTATTCACACATTGTTGTTAAACAGGTGATTTGGGCACCATATACAATTACACCAAATGATCCAGAAATAAAAGGATTGTCATATTGGCTCAGTATGCATAGATCGTACATTATATATGCATAGAAAAAATCTACTACCAGGATTTGTCTCCAAAATTCTAAATCCGTATTCCTCGAGACTACCATAAGCCTCAACATAACTTCCATTTATTTCGGCTAAGGACATCTCTCGCGCTCTCCATGCTTTGGAATAAGTAACATGTACACGATGTTCTCTATATATATCTTTAACTATCTGTGCTGCGCTATACGATTGATTATCTCTAATTATATCAATAATCCTGCTCTTAATCCATGCAGCACTAGCTAGTCGATGACGTCCAATTGTGAGCGCACTAAAACAAGAATGACGACTTTCTAATGTACTTATTTTTACTATGTTCCCATTTCCAATGGATCTGGCATATACTCTCCAACTACAGTTCGGTTGATCACAGGTATATATAATTCCACGAGAATTGTTCATACTACTAGCTGAACAACTAAAATTACGTTCAATTGCAACATTACTTACAAAACTTCTAAATTCAGAACGAGAAGAAAATTCTTGACCGATAAATAATTCACGGGTGGAAGCATTATCTATATTATCATCTAAGTCATATTCCATATTTTCAACTAAATCATCACTGTTTCCGTCGTCTTCATCATCATTATCAGCGTCGGATTCATCTGATGATTGGTTTTGTTGAAAAGATGGAACAAATTGTTGGGAAGAACTACCACCCGCAAAATATTGACTATTTCTGTTATCAAAATTTGTGGCTATTTGAATAACAAAAATATTTACATAGCGTGATTGTGAATTAATTTCAAAAATATAATTGCATGCTTCATCACTGTCTATTAAAAAACATCTACCATTAAAAACAGACTTCAAAATAAATTCGTAATGAATAGAACAACGTTGAATAATAAGATTACGTAAATTTTCAAAAGTAATACTCTCATGAGCTGAAAATATTTGACTTTCTCCGCCTTCATAATCTAACCCATTTAAGTTACCTCCGTGCGAACATATTATTCTTACGCTACGATCCATGATCGAAGGAGGCAACTGCTAGAGATTGATCAGAAGTTTCTGCGGGAGAACTTGATGAATGGAGAACTTGATCAATATATGCTAGTGTGTAACAGGAAGAAGAGTGAGAGTGAGTAATATGGAGTGAGCTGTGAGGATTGAGTGCTCTCATGTGGTTTTTATAAGAGAAGAAGAAGAAGTAGCCGTTGAGAAAGAAAGAAAAGAGGAAAAAAAAAAAAACTAGCCGTTAGGCTCCCCCTCAAGTAGCCGTTGAATCAGACAGAAAGAAAGAAAGAAAAGAGGAAACAAAAAAATATAGCCGTTGCCCCCCCCCCCCCCCCCGCGCCAATGGAGTTGGAGGCCCCCCCCCCCCCCCCCCAGGCCGCCAACTCTCTTGGAGGCCCCCCAAGGCCGCCAACTCTCTTGGAGGCTCGTCCCTCGTTTTGCAATTTACCCAAAATCTTTCCTTTCTTTGCAATTAACCCTATTTTCTTTACCCTAAACGAAAAAAATCCGTTTTTTTTGACTTGACAAATGTCAAAAGGGAATTCGAACATGCATCTTCCACGTCCGAATCTGTTGCTACCATAACGGAAAAAACATGTTTGGAACATAAAATTTGAAAACAACAGAACTGCTCTAAGGATGGGTTTGACTTCACTGTCCCTCCTTGCCTTACGACGAGTCCTATTATACCCTTGTGGAGGTTCTGTTGATTTTAGGTCTCGTTTGGTTCACGGAGTCTTTGGGTTGGAAAAGAAAAGTGAATACTTTTCTATGTTTGGGTGTCCATAGAAATGAGGAGGAAATGAAAGTGATTATCAATGGAAAAAAAATTAGGAAAAAAAAAATGATTCCATCCAACCAAGGAATCAATTTTCTACATTAAAGTATTCATTTTTCTTTCCAATTTTTTTGGCATTGCCAAACATCAAAAATAAAAATCAATGAAAATTAAAAAATTTCAAAGAAAAAAAATGACAAGATTTTCTTTTCCTTCCATTCCGCGAACCACACGAGGGCTTAGGGCATATTTTTTTGGTGTTTGAAAACTGTGGTAGCTAGGCTGAAATAAGTTGTACTTTTCGGAAAGCGTAAATAAACAGAATTTGAATTATGTGACGAGTTATACTTTTTTTCTTTTTCTTTTTTTGTGTGCATTGCGATTCATCATTATGGGGACCGTGATTATTTTATTGATCTCAAAATGTGATTAGCCTAGGATGATGTTTTTATGACCTAGTGAGGCCGATACAAGTAAGGAGGCGAATCGAGTGGGTGTGTTCAATGCAATGGCAGAACCAGAATTTCGAATTTTGGTGGACTGAGATGTAAACTAACTCATACAAAGAAATAATTTTTGGGGTGGACTTTGTTTGGGCTGGGGTGGACTCAAATGTGAACTGACTTATATGACCAAAAAAAATGGAAAATGCTAAACAGTTCGTGGTCTGTGCCCGTCGGTTATGATCGTGGGCTGATGTATCGCAACCCCATTCATCCCTCCTATTCGTGTGGGGTCCACCTGCCGGTGCCCTGCCAATTAAAAGCGGCCACGTGGACCGCGGACCAAAACTCCGTACCAAAACGCGGTCCACGTCGCACTGTCAAAAAAAAAAAAAAAAAAGGTGGGCTGGAGCCCACCCCAACTCAAGAGTTGTGTCCAAAGCTGGACTAGTTGTTAAATTATCGATGTTGGACTTTAAAACATATACATAGAAATATTATTTTTAAAATATATGCAAAATATACATAAAATTGAGGTTATTTACTTCATTAATTAAACCTTATTTGGTTTTCGATTTTGGACCGAAACCGAATATTTTTTTTAATATTTTGAAAATTGAACCAAAATTTTTTCAAACCGAACCGAATCTCTTATTCGATTCCGATATGTTCGATGTTCGGTCCAAAATTAAATAATGTTCACCCCCTTCAAATCATAGTCTAGAGTCACCGATCACTTACAATAATGTCATACCGGCCAGAAAATTGGGCTGTTGGTTGTCCGTTGGTCTTTATTGTAAGTCGATTCTGGAGGGTCATCTACGATCGATCTCAATTTCTATTGGAATTATGTTGAACATAGAGGTTGTTCTAAGAAAAAAAAAGTTGTCCAAATTTAAAATTTTGTCTGACTTATCTCTGAATCGGCCCTGACATCAATGTCCCCATAGTTATGATGATGAGTTATAAGGTACCCATGAATGATTTTGCATCCAACTACAGTAGGGCATGGCATGCTATTATACTTCGTTTCTTTGTGATCTTATCCACCTAACCATATTAATTGCTTATGGTGGGGGGGGGGGAGGGGGGGGGGGGGGGGGGGGGGGGATGAATTGAAAATTCCTAGTAGGATTGGAATTCATGGGAACTGAAATTATGAATTGCAACTGTAGATCGTTGTTTGATTGTGGCCACATTTTTTTATTGTTTGTTCTTCTATGCTGCGTTTTATTTGACTCGGGGCTAGTTTGATTGATATTTGGAGCTCTCTCTTGATTACAAAGTTCATTCATATATATATGGAGCGTCACTTCTATCACTTACTATACCATTTGGTAGAAGTGCAAGGCCTGTTTAGATAGTAATAACTCTTTAAAAGTGTAAGAGTAACACTTAGACTATGTTTGATTGAGCTTTTTTTTTCATGGAAAATATTTTTATCATAATTTTTTTACCAATTGTAGTGTTTGATAGCTTATATTTTTCATGAAATTATTTTCCAAAAAACTATCGTTTTTCATATTTTCTTTTAAAATAGTGAAAAATAAAACTTGTTCAACCGATAGGAAAATATTATTTTTTATGGAAAATAACTAAATCGTGGAAAATAATGACAATCAAACACCCAAATTAAGTTTTCCACGGATTTTTTTTAAATTCCATGGAATTTTTTCCTTGAAAAATAATTTCATGGAATTAATTTCTTTTCCACCTTGCAATCAAACGCACCATTACAGTATATTGAGTTGCAATGTACTTGCAGCAAGTGACGCTTTCTAAAATGTATTTGGATATAGTACATTTTGTTTCTTGTAAGTGAAAAAAATGAGTTCGATTGTTTGGATAGTTGTTGAAAGTGGAGAAAATAAGAGTTTCCTTGTTTGGATGTTTGTTAAAAGTGGATGTTGATGTTATAATTAATGAATGTAAAATTTCTAAAATAATAAATATAATTAAATTAATTATCATAATCAAATATATCAAATGGCAATTAGATTTTTAAAATTAAAAGTTAATAAATATTTAATACTACTACTACTATTACTATTACTATTATTATTATACCCGACCCACAGATCTAACCCCACCCACAAGTACAACCCATGTACACATCTAAAATCTCTCTCTCTCTCTCTCTCTTCTCTCTCTCTCTCTCTCTCTCTCTCTCTCTCTCTCCTTACTTATCTCATTTCTCTCATAAAAGCATTAGATATAATCTATGCGGACTTGCGTCTGCCGCCGAACTCCACCATCACCTCCACCATCTCTCTCCTCACGGGTCTGATCCTCCATCGGCAGCTCTCTCCTCTGTGCTCGTCGTCGTCCACTACTCAGTCCTTAGATCCAGCAGGCGGCGGAGTCGAATGCGACGGGGTGCTCCTCAACCGGACTCTGGTCTCCTCCGCGGTGTAGCTACCACCTTGTCCGCGAGCCCCACCACTTTTCTCTCAGTTTTCTCACTTTTCGGTTGCAAGATTAAAGTGACTGAAAAGTGGAGGGACAACAAGTGAGAGTTGTCATCATAACACACTTACGTTTGCAATTGCAGTTGCAACCAAACATAAAAACTAAATACATTTTCACTGAAACTGATTACACTTTCGCTAAGGCCTGTTTGGTTGGCAGCAGCTCTGCTGCAACCGCCTCTTTCCGCTGCAACTGGAGGGGATGGCCATGACTTTCACCGTTTGGTTAGCAGTAAGTGGAGGCAGCAAGTGAAGAATCTCACTTGCTGCTTAGTTTCTGTCCCCCACATTTTTCTCTTTTTACTTGCAACAAAAAAGAGCAGGAAGTGTCCTGCAAGTGGTGGCTTGGTCACAGGGGAGACCGGCTCGAATCGGCTGCGAAGATGAGGGAGGGGCGGATCTAGGCGAGGGAGGGGAAGGCGGAGATAAGGGAGGGGCGGAGGCGGCATGGGCGAAGGGGGAGGCGGAGATGAGGGAGAGGCGGCGAGGGCGGAGGGGAGGAGGCGAGGGAGGGGAAGGCGGAGATGAGTGTCACGACCCGATCCCAATTTAATGGGTCGAACCGGACCATGCCCAGCCTGCACCGTAGTGAGACGGCGGCAGTAAGCTGTTCCATTACAGGTATTCACAACAACACAAGTACATTTGCCACAACTGTTCTATTCGGAATTAAAACTTTATTTGATAAAATATTCAGAAATACAACTGGAAATGAAATGCTGAAATAAACTACAAACTCCAAGAAAAGAAAAACTATCTAAGCATCTGGTTCTGTAGTCCCAGGATCAGCGTCCTCCAGAGACGGCTCTGGTACCGTCGCAGGGTAGAGAACCGGATCATAATAGCCATTATAGAATAGCTCGTCATCCTCAATGTTACCTAAAATGTTGTCTCCAGTCAGGAGGGAGCAAAGTACAATTCATGCTAATTAAACAGTTAAATAAGAAATAGAATCATGCAGTTCTAAACAGTTTTAAAACATGCTTGTTACAGTAGAAAACAGTGATTTGAATAGGTAATGACATATGACCGGCTTGGGTTTGTTACAGTAATGGATAAGGGGGTTTTGTTACAGTATGGTCATAATCATTACGCTAATCCCCAGTCCCCAATAGTTACAGTAGTTACAGTACAGTACTCTCGGTGAGAGTTTCGTGTTTGAGACGTGGTTTAGACATGCAGTAAAACGATTAAGTAAATAACTGTAAACTAACACAAACTATACTTGCCTTGAATTAGATTGACTGGAAAGACAGATCGGTACCGAGGAGGAACGTCAGGTACGACTTCGAGTTCCTACAGTTGAGAACTCGACTTAGATTCCTGAATAACCAGACTAAATGTGCTAGTTGCAATCTCTAGTAGTCATGTCCTAGTCAGGTTTTAAGTTGTATTAATCTACAGCTAACGTTTACGTCGCAACTACGTGCGTTGATTAAGCCGGTTAACTGGATTATTTGGAAATAACACGATAATCAATTAACTTTGAAAAACTTTGTGTTTTGTAATATATTTATAAAAATACAGTTTCTTTTAGTGATAAATCGTGAACTAGTTATTTAATAATATTTTATCCATTTTAATTAAATTCATAATTAATCAGTAAACTACGTTCTAATCTACGATTATGCGTCTAATCACAAACCACCCAAATTCACATCCACCAGAAAAATAAAAATAAACTACGCTACACAATACAATGGCACAGCTAATGATCCTAGGGTGGGCTTATGCCCTGTACAATTTTTTTTTACATCAAATAAGAGAAAATGACTTAATTAAATATATAAAGTGCAGAAATTAAATAACTATAAATAATAGCCTAAATAAAAATAATTAAAAATAATTAAAAAAAGATAGCTAAGAGTCTCAGACTCGGTCCATTCCTCAAAATTCGGCTAATACCACAACGCCCGGTCGGACCGGTGCGTTTGCATTTCGCCGGGGCCCACAGACCGGTACGGTCGTCGCCCAAAAATCAGTTTAGAAATTCATTTCCGAAAACCAATTTTGAAATCAATTAAATATAGTTTTTATAAAAATTTGGGCAACATTTCCTCTATTTCGGGACAAACCCAAAACTGGAAAATGCGCCACAGAAAACCTGTAAATATTCCATCCCAAATAATAATCCCAAAATATCCACCGAAACTAATTTCCAACACCACCAGAATAATTCCCAAACAACCGAACTTCCCGAAATATCCGGGAATTCCATAATCAAACCAATTCACACCAAACCAGCAGATAAAACACAGAAAAATACGCTAACGTAGCTAACCGAAAATATTACGCAGCTAACCGAATTTCCCAAAGGGAAACCGGGGACCGATTCTCATCACCGACTCTACGGGAGGGACGAACTACTGTGATTACCAAGAAATTACCAAAATCCGTTGGTCGGGGAGCCGCGGGATAATCTCGGGAATGCTGGGACAGCGTCCAGACAGTGTCGAATCCGCGTGCGAAGGCACTGGACAGCGGATCAGGACTGGAATAGTCCGAACAGCGGTACGGGACAGCAGCGCGGAGTACGGAGTCTCGGCGGAACAGCGGCACAGGGCCGCGGGCTCACGAGGAACGGGACAGCCGGACAGCGTGTCAGAACGACGGCGGTCCGCGGGGTGCTCGGGACCGAGCGGGCGAGGCGCTGGAAAGGGGGCGCGGCTGCGGGGCTCGCTGGACGAGAACGGCAGGGAGAAGCTCCGCCGGGGAAAAGTCGGCCGCGGGGCTTGGGGAGCCGCGCTGACGGCGGGGGTCGCCGGGACGCGGGGATGCCGCGGGGAAGCCGCGCGGCCACGGGGGAAGTGCGACCGAGGGTTCGGGGCGAGCTCGGGGAGTCGCAGCGGGGGTCGGCCACGGATCTGGCCGGAGATGGGTTAGGTTTCGGAAGTGGGTTTGGAGAAATATTTACTCCACAGAGAGAGAGAGAGGAATGGAGAGTTTGGTGGGGAGGATTTTGTTCTCCAGATGGGTTCTGGAAGAAAGAAATGGGGAGGTTGGGTTATAAAAGAAGTAATGGAGAAATGGTAAGCTAAGAAGAGGGAAGAGAGGTTGGCGTGTGTGGTGGTGTGAGTACGTGGAGAGAAATGAGGAGAAGTGGGGTGCTGGTCCTACGGGACCAGCTAGCATTTAATTTTTTTTTTTTTATAAAGTTAACCAAGTTAATTCAGGATTAGAAAGGAATAGAAAGAATGGGCTCGGGCCTGGGTCTGGGCTCGGACTCGGGTCTGGGTCCAAAATCAAAAATCCAAGTTGATTTAAATTTTCGAAATTCTTTCCATCCAAAAATATTTAGAAATAATATTAATAATAATAATAATAATTTTTTTTTGAAAAATGATTAATTAATAATACAAAAAATTCTACTATAGAAATAATGGGTTTCACAATCTTCCCTCCTTAGGAAATTTTGTCCTCGAAATTTAAAGTAAGGTAGGAAGACAAACATGTACGGGTACTGCGCCCGTAACTCAGGTCCAACCATAAGGATTTCCAAGACAGTCGTGGATGAGACGGTTTAGGGACAAGTTTTATGATATCATCCACGCAGAAAAAAAAATACAAAAGCGAACCAAAGTACACGAGGTTGATCAGACCATCATGTACCGGTCCTGATTAGACAATATATTAGTGGGTGCACCCAATAAAATACCGTCATGATCAAGCTTGATTAAAGAGATAGCTTGCAAAACTAGGCTAACTTAGCAGCATTGGTGAAATTTAGAACGAAAAAAGAAAAGATAAGGAATAGGAGTTTAAGTGATGGCTCAAATTCTGATTTCTTCTCATCTCTGACTAGACTTGCAACTGGTTTCTCTGGCACTGAAAGGTTGATTCCAATCTTCAGTTCTGAATTATCCAAAATGTGACTCGGATCCGAAATGTAACGTCTGAGCTGTGACGTAGAAGACGTTGCACACTCTCAAGATTAGCTGGTAGAGCTAACTGGTACACTATTACCAACGCGTCTTAAACTTCAAATGACCTGATGTATCTAGCCTCAATTTTCAGCTCCGTCAAAACTGATTGTTCCTCTGGTAGGAAAACTTCACCAAATGTAATTTGGTCTTCCCAAGACCTACCAAATTCCAAGACGCATAATCCCAATACATCTTCAAGCATCTGGATTGACCTCTCTGCTTGCTCGTCCCGCGGTACTCCATGAATCCGGTAAATGTGCCTCTCGTACGATGCTGCCAACTTCTTAGTGGATAACCAACTTTGAAGGGAAATAAAGTGTGCTGACTTAGTCAGTCAGTTTATAATAATCCAATTGGTGCCCTTCCCTCCTTGGGAACAAGGCAATCCTTACTCAAAGTTCATTGTTATATGCTTCTACTTCCACTCCAAATTGTCCAGCGGCTCCAACAAGCTTGTTGTCCTCTTGCTAAATTCCTCATGTTGACAAATTCACATCTAATCCCATACCTGGAATTGTCCTTCTTTATTCCATAACACCAATCAATGGAGGCATATTCCGATACATCTTATTATCTCCTGAATATATAGAATACTGCGACTGGTGCATTTCTTTCATCAACTCGTTCCTCCGTTTGTCAGCCAATACGTAAAGTCTCGTACCATTCTTCAGAGTTAGAACCCTCAAGTGTTCCTGCCAACATTTGATCTCTAAGCCTGCAAAGTGCCTCGTTTTGAAACTTCGTTCTCTTGATTTTTGTCCCTCAGTCTCGAACTTCATCAATACTGAATCAGCATCCAGCTTCGTCTAGATAGTATAACCTCCAGTCCAAACTTCTCGATGTCTTCTAGCAGGTTCTAGTCCTTGGTTAAGAACTTCGTCATCAGTACCGACCAAGTGCATTGGCGACCACATTAGCCTTACCCGAATGGTACTGCAGGTTGATGTCGAAATCCCTCGTATGCTTCAATAACATTCAGCCCTTCCTGAGTGAAGATATATTTCAGACTTTGGTAGCCCGTACATATTTTCACTCCCTTTCCATAGAACTCATGCTTCCATAGCTTCAAAGATAATTGCAGTAAATTCAAATTAGGCGTGGGATGATTCTTCTCATGAGTCTGTAGTTGCCTACACGTGTAAGCAATTATTTTCCCATGTTGTTGAAAAACGCAGCCCAGTCCTCTTCCAGACGCACTGCTGTAAATTGACAACCCACCGGTTCCTGCGGGTAGCGCAAGGATTGGTGTAGTGGTAAATCTCTTCTTCAGCTCCTCAATGCTAATTGGCAATCTTTCGTCCAGATGAACTCTTCATTTTTTTTCAGGTGAGCTTCGTCATTGGCTCAGCAATCTTGGCGAAATCCTTCACGAACTTCTGATAGTAGCCGGCCAAGTTCAAGAACCTTCCGAATTGAACTTGGGGTATATCACTCTTCAACAACAGCTATCTTCCATTGAAATTTCTTCTCTTGACAACATGGCCAAAAGTCTACCTTGTCAACAATCCACGTTCAGATAACTTACCATAAACTTCTTTTTCCTCAAAGTTTCCAAAACGTCCTCAGGTGTTCCTCATGCTCTTCTTCAATCTTCAAATATATCAGGATGTTATCTATGGAGAAGATAAACTGATTCAAATACTCATGAAAAATCTCTGTTCATGAAATTCATGAACACAGCAGGAGCATTTGTCAGTCTAACGTCCTGACCAAAGAAAACTACCCATATTTGATGTTTGAACGCCGTCTTGGAAATGTCCTCTTTCCTGACTTTGATTTGATGGTAGTCAAATCTTAAGTCAAACTTCGAAACACCCTAACTCCACATAACCAGATCAAACAGATCCTCGATCCGGGCAGAAAGTACTTGTTCTGTAGTGTCTGGTAATCGATGCACATCCGTTGTTCCATCCTTCTTGGGCAAAAATAAGATAGATACTCCCTAAGGTAAAGTTCCACTCTGAATAAATCCTAGAGCCTTCATTGATCTGGTCCTTCATATTCTTGGCCACCTTCGGGTTGACTCTGTAACATCCTTTAGAATTTAGGGAAAGAGCCGGGGACTAGGTCAAGGGTGAATCCTATGTCTAGATCTGGGATAATCCGGGGAGACTATCAGGAAAACATCTGCCGTAAGGGTGTAACAAAAACTTCTATCCCTGTGGAGAATTACAGCAAAACTCTTATGATTGATCTAAGGACATCCAAAAAGATGATGCTATACAGCGGTTCTAGGTACTATTCCTCATGGTTCCGGCTCTTGTATGAGCAGTCTCCAACTGCTTCCTTTTCTATGAACCTCGAGTATGCATCACGCCTCATTGTAAGGGCAGGGTCTGCTGGATAGGAAGAGGGTCCCTAGGTTGTGGTCTAACAGGTGTTGCTGGGATATGAGCTCTGGTTTGATAGAAAGATAAGGGCAGTCCTTTATCCGATGTTCAGCAGATCCACATGCCAAACATTGTCCCAATCTCTTGCGGCAACTAACGGCCTGATGACCAGGCCTCATGCATTAGTTACAAGCCCATAGCTTCTTACGACAAGGCTGCCGAAAAGTAGAGTACTTGATGGGACCCAAATATCTTCTAGATTCAGGGGTATCCTTCCTAGGACAAAAGTTCTGCTCTAACTTGGTTGGGGATAACTAAGGCTATATCATGGCGTTCTTCATGTCTTCTCTCGTGATATTCTTGTGTTCCTGCTGGGCTTCATCTTGAGCTTTCTGGAACTCCATGATTTCTTGAAATAAAACAACCATTTGGAAGATGATTGCTGGTACTGGTGGAGCAACAAAATGAATAATCCACCAGGGAATGCAACTCAGTTGGAGATGAGGTAGGAGTCGCCAGTGTAGGAAAAACTTCACTGGGTGCACTAAGGGAACGGTCAAACAGCCGCGAGGGAAAGGACCCTGGGCTTGGTTGAGGAGATGGGGTATGATCCGGAGATGACACCTCATTGCCAGCAGAATTTGGTCTTGTCAATGGTCATTCTCTGGAAGGTTTAGGACGCACACATAAGCAAGGTAGCCTACCAGCCTATAATCAAGCAAAAATATTTATTTATATATAAATCGGACCTATGTCGTGACAAATCAATGTTCTAGTGTTCTAATTGTTTCTAGGTATATTTTCCTAAGTTGTTGCTTGTTGTGACCTGCATGGGCCACCACTGAAAACATGTCACGACCCAATCCCAATTTAATGGGTCGAACCGGACCATGCCCAGCCTGCACCGTGGTGAGACGGCGGCAGTAAGCTGTTCCATTGCAGGTATTCACAACAACACAAGTACATTTGCCACAACTGTTCTATTCGGAATTAAAACTTTATTTGATAAAATATTCAGAAATACAACTGGAAATGAAATGCTGAAATAAACTACGAACTCCAAGAAAAGAAAAACTATCTAAGCATCTGGTTCTGTAGTCCCAGGATCAGCGTCCTCCAGAGACGGCTCTGGTACCGTCGCAGGGTAGAGAACCGGATCATAATAGCCATTATAGAATAGCTCGTCATCCTCAGTGTTACCTAAAATGTTGTCTCCAGTCAGGAGGGAGCAAAGTACAATTCATGCTAATTAAACAGTTAAATAAGAAATAGAATCATGCAGTTCTAAACAGTTTTAAAACATGCTTGTTACAGTAGAAAACAGTGATTTGAATAGGTAATGACATATGACCGGCTTGGGTTTGTTACAGTAATGGATAAGGGGGTTTTGTTACAGTATGGTCATAATCATTACGCTAATCCCCAGTCCCCAATAGTTACAGTAGTTACAGTACAGTACTCTCGGTGAGAGTTTCGTGTTTGAGACGTGGTTTAGACATGCAGTAAAACGATTAAGTAAATAACTGTAACTAACACAAACTATACTTGCCTTGAATTAGATTGACTGGAAAGACAGATCGGTACCGAGGAGGAACGTCAGGTACGACTTCGAGTTCCTACAGTTGAGAACTCGACTTAGATTCCTGAATAACCAGACTAAATGTGCTAGTTGCAATCTCTAGTAGTCATGTCCTAGTCAGGTTTTAAGTTGTATTAATCTACAGCTAACGTTTACGTCGCAACTACGTGCGTTGATTAAGCCGGTTAACTGGATTATTTGGAAATAACACGATAATCAATTAACTTTGAAAAACTTTGTGTTTTGTAATATATTTATAAAAATACAGTTTCTTTTAGTGATAAATCGTGAACTAGTTATTTAATAATATTTTATCTATTTTAATTAAATTCATAATTAATCAGTAAACTACGTTCTAATCTACGATTATGCGTCTAATCACAAACCACCCAAATTCACATCCACCAGAAAAATAAAAATAAACTACGCTACACAATACAATGGCACAGCTAATGATCCTAGGGTGGGCTTATGCCCTGTACAATTTTCTTTTACATCAAATAAGAAAAAATGACTTAATTAAATATATAAAGTGCAGAAATTAAATAACTATAAATAATAGCCTAAATAAAAATAATTAAAAATAATTAAAAAAAGATAGCTAAGAGTCTCAGACTCGGTCCATTCCTCAAAATTCGGCTAATACCACAACGCCCGGTCGGACCGGTGCGTTTGCATTTCGCCGGGGCCCACAGACCGGTACGGTCGTCGCCCAAAAATCAGTTTAGAAATTCATTTCCGAAAACCAATTTTGAAATCAATTAAATATAGTTTTTGTAAAAATTTGGGCAGCATTTCCTCTATTTCGGGACAAACCCAAAACTGGGAAATGCGCCACAGAAAACCTGCAAATATTCCATCCAAATAATAATCCCAAAATATCCACCGAAACTAATTTCCAACACCACCAGAATAATTCCCAAACAACCGAACTTCCCGAAATATCCGGGAATTCCATAATCAAACCAATTCACACCAAACCAGCAGATAAAACACAGAAAAATACGCTAACGTAGCTAACCGAAAATATTACGCAGCTAACCGGATTTCCCAAAGGGAAACCGGGGACCGATTCTCATCACCGACTCTACGGGAGGGACGAACTACTGTGATTACCAAGAAATTACCAAAATCCGTTGGTCGGGGAGCCGCGGGATAATCTCGGGAATGCTGGGACAGCGTCCAGACAGTGTCGAATCCGCGTGCGAAGGCACTGGACAGCGGATCAGGACTGGAATAGTCCGAACAGCGGTACGGGACAGCAGCGCGGAGTACGGAGTCTCGGCGGAACAGCGGCACAGGGCCGCGGGCTCACGAGGAACGGGACAGCCGGACAGCGTGTCAGAACGACGGCGGTCCGCGGGGTGCTCGGGACCGAGCGGGCGAGGCGCTGGAAAGGGGGCGCGGCTGCGGGGCTCGCTGGACGAGAACGGCAGGGAGAAGCTCCGCCGGGGAAAAGTCGGCCGCGGGGCTCGGGGAGCCGCGCTGACGGCGGGGGTCGCCGGGACGCGGGGATGCCGCGGGGAAGCCGCGCGGCCACGGGGGAAGTGCGGCCGAGGGTTCGGGGCGAGCTCGGGGAGTCGCAGCGGGGGTCGGCCACGGATCTGGCCGGAGAGGGGTTAGGTTTCGGAAGTGGGTTTGGAGAAATATTTACTCCACAGAGAGAGAGAGGAATGGAGAGTTTGGTGGGGAGGATTTTGTTCTCCAGATGGGTTCTGGAAGAAAGAAATGGGGAGGTTGGGTTATAAAAGAAGTGATGGAGAAATGGTAAGCTAAGAAGAGGGAAGAGAGGTTGGCGTGTGTGGTGGTGTGAGTACGTGGAGAGAAATGAGGAGAAGTGGGGTGCTGGTCCTACGGGACCAGCTAGCATTTAATTTTTTTTTTTTTATAAAGTTAACCAAGTTAATTCAGGATTAGAAAGGAATAGAAAGAATGGGCTCGGGCCTGGGTCTGGGCTCGGACTCGGGTCTGGGTCCAAAATCAAAAATCCAAGTTGATTTAAATTTTCGAAATTCTTTCCATCCAAAAATATTTAGAAATAATATTAATAATAATAATAATAATTTTTTTTTTGAAAAACGATTAATTAATAATACAAAAAAATTCTACTATAGAAATAATGGGTTTCACAATGAGGGAGGGGCGGAGGTGGCGGGGCGGAGGAGAGGGAGGGGAAGGCGGAGATGAGAGGCGGGGGCGAGATGAGGGAGGGGCGGAGGCTGTCGACCTCCCTCCGGACATGGCCACTCTTCTCTTGGGAATGTTGGAATGAAAATATCTGGAAAGAGAATGAATTTTATTATGATAATTAATTTATTAAAGATAATAATGATAATTAATTTAATTGTTTCTTAACTAGGATGGTAATGGGAGTGTGTGAATTTAATTTTTAATTTGTAAGTATATCACAACTAAAATAGTCATTAATTAATAGATAATTATGATAATTAATTTAATCATGATAGTTAATATATATATATATATATATATATATATATATATATATATATATATATATATATAGATATATATATATATATATATATATATATAATAATAATAATAATAATAAATTTAATTATGATAGCTAATTATACTAATTAATTTTATTATGATAGTTAATATTTTTTTCCATTTAATTATAGTAATTAATTTAATTATGGATTATCAACATCCATTTTCAACAACCATCCAAACAACCGAACTCCTTTTCTCTCCACTTTCAACAACTATCCAAACACCAAAATCATTTTTCTTCCACTTGCAGCAAACAAAAAATACTCTATCCAAACACATTTTGGAAAGTGCCACTTGCTACAAGTCCACGAAAATTCAACTTGCTGCAAGTGCCACTTTCACACTCTCAAAGAGTTACATCTATCCAAACAGTCCCTAAAAACTGTCACTTTCACTTCACCCTCCGCCATCCAAACATACCCAAGTGGAATGGGTTTGCTCAATTATAACATGTCATGTCAACTTTAGGACCCTAAAAAAATTATCAAATGATTTTTTTAGAATTAATACAAAATTTCCATCAATTTTAGGACCCTTATGAAATTTTTCCAAAATGAGCAAGATGATCATTTGTTACTAGAGTGCATTAAGTTGGGTTAGGATGATTTAATGTTCTATATCTAAGTCATAGGAGGATTTTCTATGTCATATTCACCTTTACTGTTCGAGTGGTTTTCATGTTCTTCTTTTACTAATAAGCCAGGGTCTTCTTGAGACTGGAACATACCATTTACTTGTCAACCTTCTCCTTAACTACGGTCTTAATTTTTATTTGCAATTTCCTTTTCTTTTCTTTTTTAATTTGTACAGGGAATGAGATGCCCAGCTAACACTCACAAGCCAAGCTTTCACCTGAACACCAGCTGGATTATTTTGTATATAAGGATATCAGGTTTATGATCAGATTTTGGGTATTAAATTTGTCCGATTTAGACTTTGAGTACTCAAATTTTATAGTAACACATTTTAGTGATAGACATTCGTCATTAAAAGACTCATTTGTCAATAAAAATTAATTTAAAAATATTTGAGTACTTAAAGTGTACCTTAAATCTAATTAGGTCCTAAACTCAAGTCAAGACCCTTATACAAAATAATCCACACCAACTTAAGCTCAAAGCATAGTAGTACTTCTTCGAAGGGCACCAGTTTAACTCACAGTGAATCAGAGCCGGCCCAGAGACTTGGATTGTCCTATCCGGAGCTAGTTTTGGTTGTCCTTTGACTCTTATTGTAGGTTAATCCTGGAGGATCATCCGCAACTCTGACTTTTATTGGGATCACGCTGAACCTGAGAGTTGTCATAAGCAGAGGGGGGAAACCACCTTTTCATGTTGGCCCTCCCGTTATTTTGCAGAGGAAATGATGTTAGATGGTTGAGGGCCTGAGGCATAGAAATCTCGTCTGGGTGGGCCGGGCCGGGCCGGGCCGGGCCGGGCCGGGCCTGGCTGTAGACCTAAACAAGGGAGTTTCAACTTGTTTTGCTGTCATGCTCTGTGATCTGCTCAGTGACTTCAACAAGGGAAGGGATGAATTAGTTGGGTCCCTAGAGAAGAACTATATTGGCTTGCGAGGATCTCAATTTCCCTCGTCCCTGGATTTGATCTTCTCTCTATTCCTCCTCGTAATCTGAATCCGTTGTTGCATGCCGATTGTTTTCTGCTATCACTTGTAAGACCCAAAAAATAAATAAAAAATAGTAGTTGATTGTAACAAACTGACTGTGTCCGACTTGATTTTGTTGACAAGATTAATTTTGTTGACAAGGGAATGAGTTAGTAGAAGACTTTTAACTGATTCTCGGTCAATTGCGAATAGCGAGATGTAAGCCATTTCTCCAATTTAAACTGGAAGTTGTTATATATTTTTTATTTTGTTTTATATATATATATATATATTTTTTTTTTTTGAAGCAATGGGTACTTGTAGCGAACTCGTCTCTACTGAGGCTCGAACTCCCGACCACTTGGGCCGCATGCATCTCTCTTAACCACTAGACTAGAGGTCATTTGCATATATATATATATATATATATATATATATATATATAAAACAAAATAATATATATATATATATATATATATATATATATATTATTTTGTTTATATATATATATATATATATATATATATATATATATATATATATATATATATATATATATATTATTTTGTTTTATATATATATATATATATATATATATATATATATATATATATATATATATATATATATATATATATATAACAAAATAAAAATATATATATATATATATGTGTGTGTGTGTGTGTGTGTGTGGTCCGGATGGGAGCTCCGTCGAAGTTCGAGATCCTTGGCCGATGGATCGCGTGGCATCGCATGGGTCCCGCTCGATCCAATGGTACAGGAAGGCGGGACTCCTCGGATGGATATCTTGATCATATATATATATATATATATATATATATATATATATATATATATATATATATCCGGATCAAGATATCCGTCTATATATGTTAAAAGTTGGATATAATGTACTTTGTCGGTAGGGGTGTAAACGGACCGGACGGACACGGACAGTCCACTGTCCGTGTTCGGTCCGTTAATGAAAATGAGTTCGGACGGACGGACACAGACAGTTCATTGTTCAAGTTCGGGCCGGACGAACACGGACAACCACTGTTTGTTAATTCAATCGGACGGTCCGCGGACAAATTAAATATATTACCAAACGTTATTATTTTATCAAGATACCTTAATAGTTGGTTCAAAAAATCTAGTTGAAAGAAAATACAATTGAAGGTTATAGAATACAACAAACAATAGTAAAAGGATAAGAAAAATCGAGACGGGACAACAAAAATTTGATGCAAAACCAAAATATTATGACATAATTGATACAAAACCAAAAGAAGTCTCCAGTATCGGACTGTTCGCGGACTAATTCGGACCGGACATGGATATGACCGTGTCCGGATCCGATTTTTAATCGAACAAAAAAAAATGTCCAAGTTTTGTTCGTTAATGAATCGGACGTTCCGCGGTCGAACCATTTATCGAGCCGGAGACGTACGGACAACGGACTACTTTGTCCGTTTTACACCCCTATTTGTCGGTCATGCATGGTTCTCTAATTTTGTTTGGGTCTCGTCCTAGCGGTTGACTTCGACTAACCGTCCAAAATAAAGTCCGGTTAACATAAACATAAATTTTTAATATTATACCATATCTTAAAACTAAATAACCCTTAATTTTACAAAAAATTTCATAATTAACATCAAAGTTTTATTAGATTACGAAGAAATAAAAAAGTTCTCAAAATTTGTAAGGGAGAACTGAAACGCCTTTACTTAAAGCATGATTAATAAGGCTCATCCCCCATCCCAAATTCTAGATTCAGAAATTTGAAGCTCATTTGGTTGAATATTAAGTCACATTTCCGAACCCAATTTCTAGAATTTCAATTCCATTCCACCCATAGGATCCAAGGCTCGAGTCTCCCAATTTCTATATTCTAGATTGTAGGAACTCATTTTCTATAATATAGTAAATTCTATTTTCGGTCCCACTTTCTAGATTCTAGATTTTACATTATTTTTTTCAAATTAATTTTTGTCCAAACAATCTTTGAGACCGTAGCCCACTTTATCATTTCCTACCATTTTCATACAAGCCCTTACCTTTTATTTGAAAATTTTGGACCTCAATATAAAATTTTAAGCACCATCTACGAACTTAAAAATAATATACAACTGAGTGTATAGAAGAAAGTAGAAAACAAAGAAAAATTATTTAAGGAAAAAAATTAAAACATCCCTACCTAGGACGTTTTCAAGATTTTTACTTTTTTTTTATTATCCTTGGAAGTAATAAATAAACAATATATCGAATATGTTTTTACTAAAGGCATTTTAATTTTAATAAAAAAAATTAAAGTTGAAAGCGTACATTGTATGTTCTTGTTAGATTTTTTACTCCTATTCGCTCCGTCTCTCATCCCGTGACACTATTGGGGTCCACTCCCAAAAAATTCCCATCTCCCCCCCTCCAATCGTCTCCTGCCACGTGGGCTGCGGGCCAGCAACGAACCAAAAAATAGAGGACAACTTAGCAGCAATGAAAATTATTATATTTATTATTATTTCTTTTATAATCTTCAGTTAAAAAAATAAAAGCTGAAAACACAAACAATAAAAAACACATTTATGGAAGGAAAAAAAAACTCCTAGTATGTTTTCACAAAAAAAAACCAAAAAATAAAATTGAAAACGCCCTGCTAAATAAATTTTGTTAATTTTTTTCTGGCCCCAAAAATATTAAACATAAAAAGTTGAAAACTCCAATATTTATTTATCTTTTACTTGGTTTTGTTTTTCATTCTTTTTCAACACATAAATAAAAAAAATTAAAATGTTGAAAATATTCTTCTATGTGTCTGCCGGGAGTCAAATTCGGGTCTATTGCTTGGAAGGCAATTATCCTAACCGTTGGACTACAAACGCATCGTGTCTTATGTTGGAGTTTTGCCTTTAGACTAGGAAAGATAGTCCCACATCGGCTGTCACGTCCCAGAACCAGAATACTGGAGAGCGGGGGCGAACATAGCCAGCTACGTATATTAAAATGGAATCCACCCCACTATACGGTCACGGCTGTCTAGATATATGAGGGTTTAACTACAAGCCATCAGTCTTTTAAGGTCATGAACAAGCCTAGTGTCTTAATCTCAAACAAGCAAGTAAAGTTACAAGATGTACGATCACCAAATATACAATAGTAAGGCGTCCCAAAGTTTACATATTCAGTTGATTATGAAGCTAGTCGTTACAAAATGTGAGGACGAGCAAGAGTTTAGTCATACATGATCAACCCTAGGATCTGTCAATCATGTTACAGCCCGTAGGCAGACAGTAATAAAGTGCAATCGAGCTAACATGTGCTCGTCGGCTAAACGCCTCAGAATAAGAATTTCACAATAGAGTGGAAGAGCCAAAATAAATCCACTCGTTGCCAGGGTTCCGTCTAGTGGTCACCATCTGGCTGGAAAGTCGGTAGATCCTCTGGAGCTGCTCTGGTATCTGGCCATACAAAACCAGCTGGGTCAGACCCCAGAAAGAGCAAGTGCCACAAAGGAGGCTTCACTTTGGAACTAAAACCAGCAATTAGCACAAGAATATAATTACATAATAAAAGACAGTAATTAAGGAAAAGCATGACAGGTGATATACGATAAGATAACCATGGGACTATTCTGATAACCAGGTTACAACCCGTAAACCAAACAAGGACCGGGGATGTAACCCTTCGTCTGAACAGAACTTGGTTTCTCCCACCATTTATCGGCAAGATAATATAAGAAATCAGGACATGTAACAATCTTGTACAGGATCAAGACAAGACTAGACTGATTATGTCTCATCCAACAATTCACGGCCAAGCAATAAGTACGGCTTGATACTTTAACTAACTAGGATTATCACAGGCCTAATTACTAGCAAGATGCAGCGAGATTATTCCAACAGCCACAAGTCCTGCAGACCATCCAGGCTATCCGGACGCAATTAGGGGTTGAATTCAAGTGGGTACATCGTCCAGGAAACGCATGTACCCGTAGGTGACTTAGAGGGTGCAATACATGACAATGTGCTGAAAATGTGCCCTACTCGACGGTAGGCTACAAATCCCAAGTGGGGTGCCCAGATAACGGGACTGCCTGTAGCTGGAAAATCTCTTCATGACTACTGTGTTATTCTAGTTATTAGCCTTAGTCCTTTTTAGTAGGTACCCCTGACCGTGGTACTCAGGGGTCCCTGTCCTAGATATGATGCAAGACAAGACGGGTTCATTTGTACAAGCACAATCGTCCACGGTGTCCAGGTCATTCATTCTTGTCATGTCAAGTTAGCCGTCGCAACAATATTTTGAGAAATATCATGTCAGGTATATCATGTCAAGTATATCATGTCAAGTTCACTGTCAGGAGTGCGCCACGATGGGCCACTATCATGTCATATCATTTGTCAAAAGTGCACCACAACGGGTCACCATCGTGTCAGGGAACACACTTAAATTTAATATGGCACAAGCCTACATTTTTAGTAATTAAATATTAGCAGGAGGAAGGGCCGTGGAGGACTCATGCGGCTCAGAAAAATTATTACATGCGGCCAGCAAGTCACTTGGCCATATGCGGCTCAGGCAAGTTGCATACAAGCAGCTAATTAAAGGGCCATGCGGCCAATAATTAATAATGTTGCCACTGTACAAGAGTTAGATAATTGCATGCACTAAAGCAAATAAAGTATTGAGCCTACGCGACAAGCAAATGCATAAGCATGCAAGCAATTAATGCTTGCAAGGCCATGTGGCTGTTAAATGGCTAAGGCCATATGCGGCCAAGAATGTAACAGCATATGCGGCCAAGAATGCAAAAGCATATGCGGGCAAGAATGCAAAAGCAGCCAAGCAAATATATATTCGGCCAATCAGTTCAGCTAATAGCCCATACGGCCAACTAATATACATGCGGCCAAAATATAATACATGCGACCAAAGTATTACAACTGGCCAGCAAGTTATAGCTAATGCTAATGCATGCAACAAATGCATGCAAGCTGGTGCTAAAGGCATGCAAGCTTATTCCATGCAAAGCTTATCCATTTAATTTAAATGGCCAAAGCAAATAATAGGTTGCATGCAGACTTTTAATGCTAATGGCCATTAATCAAAGGCCAAAATATTACTAATATTTTTCATGCGGCCAATGAGAGGTTGACCATGCAAATATTGCTAATGCTAAATGCATGCATTTGCATGCAAATGCAAGTGCCATATGCGGCCAACATAGCTTGCTATATGCGGCCAGGCATATGAAATAGCCATATGCGGCTAAGCTATGATTGGCCATGCAAATATTAGCTAAATGCATGCAAGCAGCAAGCAGTTGCATGCAATTAAATGGAAAGGCCATGCGGCCAATGCATTACTAATGCATGCAATTAAATAGAAAAGGCCATGCAAAATAAATAATGCATGCATTGTTTAGGCCATATGCGGCCAGCATATTAATATAGGGGGGGAAGCCTATGCGGCCAGCTAACTGTTGCATGCAAGCCATGTAATTGTCAAGCAAAGACTTTATGACCTAGCGGCCAACAATTATATTAATAGCCATATGCGGCTAGAATATTTAAATGGAGGAGGAGCATATGCGGCTAGGAAATGGCCAATGGCCATATGCGGCCAGAAAATGTTTCCATGCGGCCAACATTGTGTTGGCCATATGCGGCTGACTTTGTGTTCCATGCAAGCAACTGCTAAAAGCATGCAATTATTAAATGCCTGAGGCCATGCGGCTCACTTGAAAATATTTAATGCTAATGGCCAAAGGCCCATGCGGCCAAGGCTAATAATTAATGCTCATGCGGCTCAGAGCTAAGAATGCTCATGCGGCTCAGCAACTCAATATTGCATGCGGCCAAAGTACAATTAATGGCTCCCACAGAGAACATGTCCCTGAAAAATACCATGGCCTCCATGCTCCTCCAAACAACATTAGGAACCCAAATCCAAACTTTCGTAGGTCAAATTTGGACAAAATGAAATTCTCTACAACATGGAACCATCAACTAGCAAAAATATACAAGTTTGATAGATCAAAACTCATGAAAACCGAAAATACCACAAAGCTAGATTTACAAAAAATTAACCATGAAAATAAAAAATGATAAGTACTAAAGTGGGTTAGAAACACATGAGGAAGACAATGAAACAATAAAAATAGGGTTCCTCCATGAAGCAAGATGCACTTGCCTAAACCTTCCACTCTCTCAGGTTGGTAGAGAAGTAATGGTGGGAAAGAAGAAGAATAAATGAGGAGAGAGAAATGTTTGGTGGGATATAAATGAAGAGGGTGGTGGTAGGTAGGTGGGTTGGTTCTCAACAAAATCGAACCAAGCCCAAACAATCCGAACCGAACCAAGATAGACCAACCAATGAAATGCCAAAACAAATCAAGCAGGGAGACATGCAATACGAGATAAAATACGTACATGTATTCTAAAATACGTAATACGAACCACGGACATTATATCAGCGACACCAAATGGTGAGTATCTTAATATACTGCATTGCTTGTGTTGAAGTGTGCATATGAGGTGTGGTGGGGCACAAGTGTGTGCAATGTGGAAGTATTTTCTATCACTCCCGTTTTTCGTTATACGTATTTTCAGTATACGTGTACGGAATCCCGATCCGTAATTAGACTTGTCTTGCTAAGCTTAATCTTGATTCGATTTATTTTGTCTTGGTTTAATTTGGTTTAGTTCATTATGACATGTTAGCTAGGCTTGGTTTGGTTTATTTTAGGTTTGAGATGAAAAGGGGTTGATATATAAGTCAACTTTTCTCCCTCTCTCTCTTCATTACTCTCATTTACTTGTTCTTCTTCCTCAATTACTCTCCCATCAACCTAGAAAGCTTAGCCAAGTGCAACTTGCTTCATGATGGATCTTTCATTTTATTATTCTATCTTCTTCTCTACATGATTCTAAGCATCTTTAGAACTTGGAGTTTTCGGTTTGGACGGATAGATTTTTATAGATCTAAGTTTGTAGTATTTTCAGTTTTCTAAGGTTTTAATCTACCAAACTTTATTATTTTCAAGTTTTGATTGTTCTATGTTGTAGATAATTCGATTTTATCCAAAATGGACCTTTGAAAAGTTAGATTTTGACTTGTTTTGAGGAAGTTATGGCCAAAATAAGATTTGGACATTTTCTAAGTTCATATGTCCTGAATCTGGTAAGGACGATGAATAATGCTGCATAGTGCAGCCTACCAAATAGTGCCGCATGGTGACGCAGTCTGCCGTATAGTGCAGCCTGCCGCATAGTGTAGCCTGCCACATAGTGCCGCATGGTGACGCAGCCTGCGGCATAGTGCAGCCTGCCGCATTGTGCCACAGCCTGCCGTATTGTGCCGCAGCCTGTGGCATAGTGCCGCAGAAGGCCGTATAGTGTCGCAGAATGCCGCATAGTGTCTATTTTTGGTTTTTTTGACTGTTTTATGTCCTATTTGGCTGATTTGTGGCCAGAATTTCTCCCAACTTCCAACATGAAAGTTGTGGATCTTTTCTTTGGTTTCAAGAATATGTTACTAGCTATTTTATGCAAGTTTCTCTTATTTGTGATAATGTAAGAATAGAACATAATAGTGGCCTGTTAAGGCGCACTCTTAACAAGTAACAAGTAACATGACATGATAGTGGCCCGTCGTGGCGCACTCTTGACAAGTAAACCTGACATATAATCTTAAATGCTGTTGCGACGGTTATCTTGACATGCTGAGTAATAACTCGTCTTGACACCGTGGATGATGTTCTTGAATGTACTTCTATAAGCTACCAGTCTTATCTCGCATCATGTCTAGGACTTGCATCCCTGGTTACCACGGTCAGGGATTCACGCTGAATCTGACAGGTTAATTACTAGATTGATCAAAGTAGCTCCTATAGAGAGATGTTTCCAGTTACAGGCAATCCCGTTATTCCGACCACACCTGATGGACTTGTAGCCTGCCGACGAGTAGGGCACATTTCCAGCCCACTGTCATGTGGGGCACTTCTTAAAACAAGTAATATGCACACTGTCATGTGTTGCACTCAAAGTCACCTAATAATTCTTGATAACTCTTGCATGAACCTCACCTGGATAACCTGGATAACTGCAGGGCTTGTGACTGCCGGAACATCTCATTGCATCTTGCTAGTAACTAGGCTTGTGATAACTCTAGTTAGTTAAAGTATCAAGCCGTACACTTTGCTTGGCCGTAAATGTTGGATGGAGTCCAATCCTGTCTAGTCTTGTCTAGATCCAGTACATGGCTATCTCAGGACATGCTTGCTTACACTTTACTCTTAGCAATAAATGGCTAGATCACCCGGTTCTGTTCAAGCGAAGGGTTACAACTCCGGTCCTTATTTGGTTTAAGGATTATAACCTGGTTTTCCGGAATAGTTCCTCGTCCTCTCGTCATTTGTTGCCTTATTTACATTTCATGTTTTCCCTATTATTATTCTTGTTCATGTTCTGACATGCTGATTTTAGTTCTTAAGTGAAGCCTCCCTTGTGGCACTTGCTCTTTCTGGGGTCTGACCGAGCTGATTTTGTATGGCCAGATTTTGGAGCAGCACCCGAGGATCTCCCAGCCTTCCAGCCAGATAGTGAACACAAGACGTAACCCTGGCAACGAGTGGATTTTATTTTGCTCTCCCACTCTATTGTAAATTATTTTTTTGAGGCGTTTAGCTGCCGAGCAAGTGCTAGCTCGTATTGAATACTTATATTTCTTGTCTGCCTAAGAGCTGTAACATGATTGACAAATCCTAGGGTTGATCATGTATGACTGAAACTCTTGCTAGTCCTCGTATTTTGTACGACTAGCTTCATTATCATCTGTATATGAAATGTATAGGACGCCTTACTTTTGAATATCTGATGGTCTAACATCTTGTAACTATTATTACTTGCTTGAGATTGAGACACTAGGCTTGTTCTTAACCATAAGAGACTGATGGCTTGTAGATAAACCCTACAGCCGTGACCGTATATCGAGGTGGATTACACTTCTATATACGTAGCTGGCTGTGTCTGTCCCCCGCTCTCCAGTATTCTGGTTTTGGGGCATGACACGGTTTAAGTGGTGGCCCATGCATGTCTTGTAAATCAAGATGTGTGAGGGTTTTATCGGATAGATGTCTCAATACTAGCCTTTGATCTCTACTCATGTCTTCTAATCTTCCTAAAATCTTGGCCTGGTCACATGCTTATATCCTTGATCTATCTTGGTCCTTCCTTAATGTTCCCCATGTCATTTTCTTCAGTGGCATTGCTCCTGGTCCTGCCGATCAGCCGGAAGGAGAACCGCCAGTAAACCAGCCTCAACAAGGAGACCAAGCCCAGCTCTCAGGAGCAGCCTCCCGAGTTATGCATTCCGGGGATCTAGAGCCACTAGTTCAGCTAGCTCAGCCTGCAGAGCCTGGCAATGGAGTCTTGGTAGGACTCATCCAGGAATTACTCGTCTTTCAGATCGTCAGGGCGATGTCCTGCGCCAGACAATACAAGTTGCTATGTGTAGAGTGGGTTACCAAGGTAACAGTACAGCCAACAATTTCAAGCGCTTGAACCCTCCCTTCTTTGATGGCAGTGAAGATGCTATTGCTGCCGATGCTTTGCTTCAGGACATAGAGGTTATCCTTGAGGCAGCAAGGACTCCAGAGGAAGAGAAGGTGGCTGTAGTGCGCCTACAGTTATTGGACTTAGCCCGCACCTGGTGGGCGATGTTAGCAGTTGGATTGGCGGCGCCTGTCCCATGGGCGACATTCATTGACAAGTTTCAGATTAAGTACTTTGATGCAGCAGCTCAATATGATCTCAGACGAGATTCACCAATTTGAAATAGATGAGCAGGACGGTCGATGGATATGCGGCCGAGTTTTCTAGGCTTAGTCGGTTTGCTCCCACCTTGGTGGAAACCGAGTTGGATCGAGCGCAGCGATTTCAGCAGGGACTCTACCTAAAATTATTCTAACAGTGGAGTAGTTCGAGCATCGGACTTTTGATGCTGTCTTAAGGGCAGCTAGGAGGCACGAGTATACCTCGCAGAGGATCGTGGACCGAACTGGAAGCAGGAAGAGGTCCCATGGGCAGATGAGTTTGTCCTCAGCACCAGTCCCGGCAGCTAGGGCTTTGTCGATTAGAGTTCCCCGAATGGAGAATTCAGTTTCGTCGGTTCAGCACTCGACCCCGACGTACCCTCAGCAACAGAAGCAGAAGCAGTCTTCCGTAATAGGCTGCACTCATTGTGGGAAGCCAGTGCACGTAGTATCAGAGTATCGCAGAGCACAAGAATTGTGCTTGGCTTGTGGGGCACCGGACCACATGATAGGGTCTTGCCCGAATAGAGCCAGTTCATCATCGTCGAACCTAACTTGTCCATCGGTTAGGGGACCAACCCCAGCACCAGTGCAGCAGCAGCAGCAGCAGTACCAGCCTCCGAGGCCATTACCGCCTCAGGCACAAACCTTCATGCAGCAGAGACCCCAGCAGTATGCCCAGACCCAAGCTCAGATGCAGAACCAGCAGAGAGGTTTCCAGCAGAGGGGACCAGTACCCAGAGGGCATGGTCAGGCTATGGTTCTGACCGTGGAGGAAGAGTTTGCTTCAGGTGAGGTGGTAGCATGCACCATTCTTGTCAACTCTTTTTCAGCATCAGTATTATTTGATTTGGGTGCATCGTATTCATTTATGTCTGCATAATTTGCTACACAGATAGGACTGGAGCCCGAGTCATTATCAGTAAGGCTCAATATACTTACTGGTAACGGTCTTGTGGGAGTAGATAGAGTGTTTTTCTCGTGTCGAATCGTAGTTAGAGGTAGAGAGTTTTCCGCTAGGTTGATAGAATTTTTGATGGCCGACTATGATGTGGTCCTAGGAATAGATTGGTTGAAGGAGTAATACGCAAGAATAGACTGCCATATTGGCAGGATTATTTTTGGTATTCCTGGTGAGGCAGAGTTTTCATTCTCTATGAGCGAAGTAGAACCTTCTCCCCCCAGTCTTGCAGATGGCAGTAGCAGAGACAGTTCAGTTTTCCAGAGTCGTTGAAGAGTTTCCAGACGTGTTCCCCGGAGAGCTTCCAGGCATGCCCCCAGAGAGAGAGAGAGAGTTCACCATTGATTTGTTTCCAGGGACGATACCGGTATCAGAGAGAGTCTACAGGATGGCACCTTCGGAGTTGGACATTTTATACAAGATGATTGAAGAACTCAGAACCAAGTGATTCATTCGTGCTAGCGGATCACCTTGGGGAGCCCCGATGCTTATTATGAAAAAGAAGGATGGTACATCAAGATTATTATTGATTATCGTACCTTAAACTCTGTAACAATCAAGAACAGATATCCTCTACCAAGGATAGATGACTTATTTGATCGGCTCAGAGGAGCGACAGTATTCTCGAAGATTGACTTACGATCAGGGTACCATCAGATCAGAGTTAGAGAGCAAGACATCCAGAAGACAACATTCAGATCAAGATATGGGCATTGGGAGTTCCTTGTTATACCATTTGGAGCGACCAATGCACCAGCCGTATTCGTGGACCTCATGAATCGTATCTTCATACCTTATTTGGATCAGTTTGTGATAGTGTTTATAGATGACATCTTGGTCTATAGCAAGAGTGAAGCGGAGCATGAGCAGCATCTCTGTGTGGTCATTCAGATTCTCAGAGAGCACCAGTTGTACGCGAAGTTCAGTAAGTGCGTGTTTTAGCTTGACCGTATATCGTACTTGGGTCACATCATCACCAGAGGTGGAGTGGAAGTGGACCCCCAGAAGATAGTGGCTATAAAGACATGGCCAGTTCCCAACACCGTCGTAGATGTTTGCAGTTTTCTAGGATTGGCGGGCTATTACCGGCAATTCGTATCAGAATTTGCTAGGATTTCAGCGCCCTTGACTCAGTTGACCTGCAAGGATGTGCAGTTTGCTTGGACAGCAGAGTGTCAGAGTTCATTTGAGAAGTTGAAGCGAGGTTTAATGACGGCCCCCATTCTCACTCTTCCAGATAGGACTGGAGGATTTTCAGTTTATTGTAACGCTTCAGACAGAGGATTGGGATGCGTATTAATGCAACATGGTAAGGTAGTAGCTTATGCGTCACGCCAGCTTCGTGACCATGAGAGAAATTATCCTACCCATGACTTGGAGTTAGCAGCAGTAGTTTTTGCATTGAAGCTTTGGAGGCATTATTTATATGGAGATCGGGTGGAGAATTTCACCGACCACAAGAGTCTTAAGTATGTGTTTACTCAGAAGGATCTTAATATGTGTCAGCGAAGATGGCTAAAGCTACTGGTGGATTATGACATCAACCTGCAGTATCATCTCGAAAATGCTAATGTAGTAGCAGATGCATTGAGCAGAAGAGCTGGAGTTTATTTCCTAACAGCGCAACCAGAATTGTTAGCCGATCTTTAGAAGATGGGGATAGAGATAGTTCTCCCTACCAATGTGGCATTGATTGCCAGCATGTAAGTTCATTCCAGCATAGTTGAGAGGATCAAGATGGCACAATCAACAGATTTCAAGCTTCAGCGGCTCAGAGCAGAGTGTGAAGCAGGACAGAGAGAAGAGTTATGTATTCACGAAGATGGTACTCTCCGACATATGAGGCATTTTTGTGTACCCAGTGGTGATATCAGACAGGAGATCATGGCAGAGGCTCACAGTTCTCAGTATTCAATTTATCCCGGTGGCACAAAAATGTACCGAGACATCCGTCAGCATTTCTGGTGGAATGGCATGAAGAAGGAGATGGCCCAATTTGTCTTTCGATGTTTAGTTTGCCAACAAGTTAAAGCTGAACATCAGAGACCAGCTGGACTTCTTCAACTTTTATCGATCCCAGAATAGAAATGAGAGCACATTACCATAGATTTTGTAACTGGGTTACCTAAATCCTCGGCTGACAGGGATGCTATATGGGTTATCGTTGATCGTCTCACGAAGGTAGCTTATTTTCTCCCCTTCAGAGTTGGTCAGTCGACGGATCAGCTAGCAGAGATGTACCTCAGACAGATTGTCAGATTGCATAGAGCGCTAGTTAGTATCATATCAGACAGAGATTCAAGATTCACATCGCACTTTTGGCGGAGCCTTCAAGAGAGTTTGGGGACTCGTCTCAAGTTCAGTTCAGCATATCATCCACAGACAGATGGTCAGTCAGAACGTACGATTCAGACTCTTGAAGATATGTTGCGATCTTGTACTTTGGACTTCGATGGTTCGTGGGAAGATCCCCTGCACCTAGTGGAGTTCTCTTATAACAATAGTTTTTAGGCCAGTATCCAGATGGCACCCTTTGAGGCATTGTACGTGTCAGCCCCTGTTTTTCAAATTTAGTTTAATTAGTGTTAATTAGATGTTAATGACCTATTTAGCTTTAAAATGATTTATTATAATTATTAGAAATTTTTTAGAATTTTTAAATGATTTTAAATAAGTTTTAATTACTAAAAATGTAAGTTTGTAATTTTACAAAATATTTTAATTGAGTTTTAAAATTATTTAGATTGTTTAAATGCTGCTTGCAATTTTCTAAATGTTCTATGCAAATTTAATTTGCATATAAATAGAGCGGGAGGGGATTTGCAAATTCGTTTTTACATTAGACAATGGGAAGGACCTAACTGTAATTACCTAAAACCTAGGGGCCTAAACCTAAAACTACCCCGTTTCCACTTTCCATCACTCCCCGACGACCCGGCCGACCGACATCCACTCTCCGCCTTTTCCGCCAGCCCCACCACCTTCTTTCTCTATAAAACAAAAGCCCGGACAAAACCCTAACCCTAGCTTCCATTCACGAACCCCCACGACCACCACAGCCCCATCTCAATCCCATTTTACCTC
The DNA here is from genome assembly GCA_029216955.1 of Iris pallida. Classification (NCBI taxonomy): domain Eukaryota; kingdom Viridiplantae; phylum Streptophyta; class Magnoliopsida; order Asparagales; family Iridaceae; genus Iris; species Iris pallida. The sequence continues at coordinate 18,070,547 of JANAVB010042420.1, forward strand.
GCCGAAACCCTAACTCCGGCGACCCCTAGCACCACCTTCACAGCCACCTTCACCACCATCGACCACCACCGAAGTGTTCGTCGAAGCAAGGCGAGTGCAGCGCCGCGACCACAATGCCCCTAGCCGCCGGAAGCCCCTTCGACTTCAAACCCCGACGTCGGACACGAAGGTAACAGCCCTAGATCGTGTCATGCGTGTCCCAAACTCACGTATGATGTTCGCCTGAATACGAGGAACATAACAGTAGGGTTGGACACGCGTTAGCAGTGTCGTGCGTGTCGTACTGGGCGCGGACACACGACACTGGGTCAGATCTCATTGCTCGTGTCCTTAACAGTCTGGACAAAAGCCGAACTATTACTTAGATTAATGGGTTAACGGGTTTGAAACGTGCTATTGGGTTCAGAAACCCATTAACTAACGGGCCTGGGATACTTTCCTACCCACTAACCTAAAACACCTTAACACTAACCCAAACCCAATCCTAACACCGGACTATGTCGACCTCCAAGGGTTCCTTGCCTCGGCCCCTTTCTTGGCTAGCAGCACCACCTCGGAGAGTCTTGGGAGCCATCTCTCTGACAACAAAATTTTTCATATAGGGTAAAGAAATTTACTCAAATTATAAAATAAATAAGAAGTTTATCAAAATTTTCAGCCACATATGATATCCACCTCGGGGAGTCTTGGGAGCCTTCTCCTCTCATCCACCATAGCTCTGGACCCATCTGCTCCTCCCTACTTCCCTTCTTCTTATTTGACTCTCTCAGCCACATATGATATCCAGCTCAAGTGTAGAGTCGGGGGAGAAGAAGTGGGCAGGAAGAGGAGGGGGAACCAGCACAGCCGACGGCATGACCTGGAAGAAGTACAGAGGTTTTGCTGGAGGTGCTGGCGATTTTCCGAGGATGGTATTGAGGAGCAAGTGTAGAGTCGGCCGAAGGAAGCTATGCCCGCTGCTCAGCCTGAGCCCGCTTGGGTGCAACCCATCTGCCATCCCGAGGGCGTGGTTTCGAGCCTGAGCTCTGGGTTTTGTGTTTTATTTTTCCTTTTTCTTTTCTTTTTTCCTTTGTATTTTATATATGTATATATATATATTATATATGTATTTTTTTGATATATATATATATATATATATATATATATATATATATATATATATATATATATATATATATATATATATATATATATAAGTCATAAATGTATTTGTAAAATATACATAGCTAATTTAGCCTTTACAAAATTATGTAAAAGTTGTACATATTGTATGTAGATATTTATAAATGAACTTATGACTAATATGTATACTTTGTCTTACTAAAATATTATTATATTTCCACACTTGCATATTTTCTACAAATATATATTTTGTGTATTTAATTTACTGCAACCATTTGGTGTCCAAGCCTAGCATGGGTTTTTGGGCCCAAATGTGTTTTCATACATTCAAGGTCTGTACAAGTTATATTGGGCTTAATTCATGGCCTTGGGTCATGTACTTGGACTCTGGTTCAATTTATGTACAGGGACAAAAATACGCAGATAAATAATTAATTAAATTCAGAATGTATACTTACTGTTTTTGGATTTCTAAAAAATAATTTTCTTGCTGTTAAAATTCTGGAAAAATAGTATTTAAATACTATATTAATTTAGCTAATTTAGTATAATTTTTACAGTATCTTATTTACAGTTTTGCCACTATTTTGACATATGAAACCAGAACTCATTTTCTGCGTACTTATGAAAACTAATTTTTATAAAATGCTTATACTGGATGATAAATTCCAGAAAAAATATAATAAATTTCTATAATTAACATGGATGCTGTTAGTATTTTATTTTGTATTTATTGGAGCTATATACCAATTTCTAAAATTGTTAGAACACAGTGCACAGAATAATTATTTAACCAATAATTATGGTTAAATCACGACTTGTGACTTTTGGGTATTTCTAGTAGTTAGAACGTTGTCCTACCCTAGTGTTTGAGACCTAGATGATGGTTAGATGATGTGTCCCCTCATATTGGACCCCTAAGCTAGTTTTACCTAGCTAATGTTCAATTAGGCCGTGTCACGCCACTAGTGTAAATTTAGCTTACTTTATGGAGACTGAGATATATATTTTTTACAGTGCCAGGACACCGGGCAACTTTAGATTTACTGTCTTCTCGTTGTTTTGCTAGAGGCAAGTACCCCTACAAACTTTACTTACTGCTTATGATAAATGAATTGTGAATAATACCATGTTAAAATGCTGATCCTTGGAGTAGCAAGTCAAATCATACCATGCTCTACATCACACTCAGTACATACCATGCTTTATACTGCTCTCAGTATCACTCACATGCTAGAACTTGGGTTATGGGAAAACTGATAGTTGAGTACGTGATCATGCCCCTTCTACCGTGACGTATGTACCGAGCAAGGAAGCATTTTACATGTATACCTTGTCGTAGGCCTATCCCGCGGATTTGTGCGTATGTACATCTATCGCTTGTGACTTGTAGGGAAGTACATTTTATTTTACATGTGCCCTCAGCACTTTGTACACCTATTGACCGATCACGTACCTGCTCCAGTTTTAAACAATACATGTACATGTGTCGCCATGCCAAATGTATCCTTGACGTGATAGACTATGATTTTGACATGATAGACTATGATTTTGACATGATAGTTATGATATTCCATGATAGGCTGTACCATATCATGACCTCAGTTATTACTTCTCATTTATTTCATACTCAGTATAGCATGTTTGTAGTATCAGTACTTGCTCCCGTCCTGACAGGATAACGTGGTAGGTACACTCTCTGAGGAAGAGATGCTCTACGATCCCTATTATGGAGCACCAGAGGAGGAGTTTTCCACAGGAAATTCTTTCTAGTTTCTTTTGGCTAGACTTAGTATTAGGGTTGTTATGACAACCTTCTTTTGTACTAAACTGGACCTTGTCTCCAGTGACTTATTTTGGAGTGTATTATGTATCACAAACTTAGTGGGTTTTCATCTATAAAATGCTGTGATCATCTTAAAATATCATAATATTACAATTATTAGCACACTTACCTTTACTTTTGACTGATAGAACAGCTTACGACGCTCTAACCAAGCGTAGGCTGGACATGGCTTGGCCCGGCCCAACAATTTGGGAAGCGGGTCGTGACATATTTTTAGTGGTGGCCCATGCAGGTCCGACTTAAGTTGTTTGGTTACGTAACTGTACCAGGCACGCCTGTAGAAAATTAAGGATAACTAGATTACATTAGGAACAACATTTAGAACACCTAGAGGAATTCTAGGATTATAACATAGGAAAACTTATCACAGCATAGGACCGGTAAAAGTAATTAAATCTTGTTTGTTTGTGATTTCTTGCTTTATGTCCTTATAAATCCTTTGTCTTTTAAATAGATGGATCATACCCACTCCCCCGAGTCCGCCGCCTCAGGTGACGGTACACCTCCACCCACTACCCAGCTCGATCAGCTGGTCCACCACCTCCACACACCTCCACCCCCTCCTATACCACATCAGCAGGCCCAAATGCCACTACCCCCACCACCTATATTACCTGCCCAGACCGCTGTCACTCTCGATGGTACCCAGTTGTTAGCTTTGCTCCAGGGGTTCCTGACGACACAGCGTGCCGCAGTTCCACAGCCTATAGAGCCGCAACCGAGACCCGGGAATGTCAAGGATTTCATGAACTTGAATCCTAGGGAGTTCTACGGGACGGATAGGGGTGTAAAATGGACAAAGTAGTCCGTTGTCCGTACGTGTCCGGCTCGATAAATGGTTCGACCGCAGACCGTCCGATTGATTAACGAACAGAACTTGGACATTTTTTTGGTCCGTTTAAAAATCGGACCCGAACACGGTCATATCCATGTCCGGTCCAAATTTGTCCGCGAACCGTCCGATAGTGGAGACTCATTTTGGTTTTGCATCATTTATGTCATATTATTTTTGTTTTGTATTAATTTTTTGTTGTTCGATCTCCATTTTTGTTAACCTTTTACTATTGTTTGTTGTATTCTATAACCTTCAATTGTATTTTCTTTCAACTTGGTTTTTTTTACCAACTATCAAGGTATCTTGATAAAATAATAGCTTTTGGTAATATATTTTATTTGTCCGCGGACCGTCCGATTGAATTAATGAACAGTGGTTGTCCGTGTCCGTCCGGCCCGAAATCGAACAGTAGACTGTCCGTGTCCGTCCGTCCGAACTCATTTTCATTTTCGGACCGAACACGGACAGTGGACTGTCCGTGTCCGTCTGGCCCGTTTACACCCCTAGGGACGGAAGGCATAGTCGTAGCTGATGACTGGCTGGAGTCCGTGGAGAGAAAGCTCATTGGAGCTAGGTTGCCTGATGACCTCCGAGTCGAGGCGGCGGGATTTCTGCTGGTAGACCTAGCAGGGATCTGGTTCAGGAATGAGCCAACATTTATTGGCGGGAGAGGAGACTGGAAGCAGTTCAAGACCCAGTTCAAGAGGAAGTTCTTCTCCACCACCACTAGAGTTGCCATGGGACTGCAGTTCCAGAACCTCCAGCAGGGGACCCGTTCGGTAGATGAGTACGCCGACGAGTTTAGCAGATTGAGCCGTTTTGTCCCAAGCCTAGTAGCAGACCCCAAGGAGAGGGCTCGCAGGTTCTGCCATGGTCTTGTCCCGGACATCGGCATACTGCTGGTGGCCAACGGGATCACGGACTACTATCAGATCCTGGAGAGAGCCCGAGGCATCGAGGAGCACCTTTTGTTTTACAAGAGGCCAGTTTCTACACATCACGACGGGCCATCCAAGCACTAGGCTTTCCAGTCGAAGGCGACTACCCAGCACCACCAGGCCCCTCGTCCCTCATCGCAGCGCCATCAGGCACCACCTACTAGAGCCCCCGGCCAGCACCATCAGTAGAGGAGCACCTCATGTTCGTTCTGCACGAGACCAGGCCATGATGCTTTCGTCTGCAGGAAGAGACTGAGTGTCTCGCCTGTGGATCTTCCATCCATCAGCTTCGAGATTGCCCGAAGGCGAAGACACAAGGTGCAGGACCACCGATCAGAGTACCACCGCTCCCGACTCAGCAGCAGAAGTTCGGACAGCACCAACAGCAGCAGCAGAAAGGGCCTCCAGGGAAGGCCTACAGCCTAGTCATTGAGGCAGCAGAGCCGGAGCAAGGCTCGGATCCAGAGCCGGATTACTTGGCCGACGTCATCACAGGTCGGATTCATTTGCGTACTTTTCCTGCCATATGCCTATTTGATTCTGGTGCATCACATAGCTTCCTGCCATTAGAGTTCCTGCAAAAACACCATTTAGTAGCTTCACCCACTGAGGAGGTTAGTAGAGTAATAATAGGGGACGGGCCCGTGACCATTGGATCTGTCTATAGATGTTCCATCATGGTAATCGGAAGAGAGTTTCGAGGACGATTCTTTGTCATACCACTTCCAGGGTATGACATCATCCTGGGAATAGATTGGCTTAGCTATGCTCACGCAGTTATAGATTGTCATGAGGGTAGCATTCTGTTTAGTCCTCCTGGGACAGCACCTTTCAGTTTCGAGAGGCCAGGGCCAGAGACTAGCTTGAGGATGAGTTTTTGTACCGCAGTTGGGGACTTAGCACCACTGTACCCCATCGTCGCGGAGTTTATGGACGTATTCCCCAAGGATCTTTCAGGACTTCCGCCCGATAGAGACGTGGAGTTCACTATTGACTTATTACCGGGTTCACCACCAGTATCCCGGGCTTGCTATAAAGTGAACCCCAAGGAGGCCATAGAGTTGAAGGAGCAGATCGATGACCTATTGACAAAGGGTTTCATTCGGTCTGGTGCTTCTCTATGGGGAGCACCGGTGCTCTTTGTGCCGAAGAAGGATGGTATAGTCCGGTTATGCATTGACTACCGAGCTCTGAATTCCATTACCATCAAGAACAAATATCCGTTGTCCCGGATAGATGATTTGTTCGACCTGTTGAGTGGAGAGAGAGTGTTTTCCAGGATAGACTTGAGATCGAAATACCACCAGGTAAAAGTGAGGGCCGAAGACATCCAGAAGACTGCTTTCAATACTAAGTATGGGCAGTTCGAGTTTTTGGTGATGCCATTCGGTCTTACGAATGCGCCAGCTGTCTTTATGAACTTGATGAATAAGACATTCCACCAGTATCTTGATAAATTCGTCGTAGTGTTCATCGACGATATCTTGATATACTCGAAGATGTCGGAAGAGCACGAGGAACATTTGCGTATAGCTCTCGAAATTCTAAGGAAGGAGAGACTGTACGCAAAGCCGTCGAAGTGCGAATTCTTCTTCGACCGAGTAGCGTTCCTCGGTCATGTAGTCATGGGAGATGGGATCTCAGTGGACCCCAGGAAGATCGCTGCCATTGAGACGTGGAAGGCTCCGACGTCAGTAGCGGAGATTAGGAGTTTTCTGGGATTAGCGGGCTATTACAGGAAGTTCGTCCCGGACTTTGCCTGGATAGCCGAGCCCATGACGAAGCTGACGCGGAAGGACGCTGAGTATATCTGGACAGAGGCTTGCCAGACAGCATTTGATGAGCTGAAGAAGAGACTGACAACTGCACCAATTCTTGCATTACCTCCAGGACCAGGAGGCTTCAGTATCTACAGCGATACTTCAGGAAAGGGGCTAGGATGTGTTCTACAGCAACATAGAAAAGTGATTGCCTATGCATCTAGGCAGTTACGGACTCATGAGAGGAACTATCCTGCTTACGACCTGGAGTTAGCTGCAGTGATATTTGCTCTAAAATTGTGGAAACATTATCTATACGGAGAGCACGTAGAGATCTTCACTGACCACAAAATCTTGAAGTACATTTTCACACAAAAGGAGCTAAATATGAGGTAGCACAGATGGTTGGAGTTGATGAAGGACTTCGACATTGATCTGCAGTACCACCCCGGAAAGGCAAACGTAGTGGCAGATGCGCTGAGTAGGCACCCGATGGCATGGTATATGAGATTGGACAGACATCTGCGAGAGGATCTGGAGAAGCTTGGTATAGAGATGATTCTGCCAGGAGCCGATATTTAGATGATGGCGCTAGACATACAGTCAGATTTGATGGGTCAGATCAGGGGGACTCAGATGACAGATGAGAGCCTTCGACGGCTCAGAGACCAGGCATTAGCTGGACTGCTCGACGACTTCACAGTTAGAGAGGACGGATCCTTGAGGCACGGCAGTTGGCTATGCGTGCCGAAGGGCGAGCTGATAGAGGCGATCCTGCAGGAGGCGCATCAGTCGAGGTATTCCATTCACCCCGGTGCTAACAAGATGTACCGTAACTTGCGGGAACATCTCTGGTGGCACGGAATGAAGAGAGATGTATCATATTTCATCTCGAGGTGCCTCATTTGTCAGCAGGTGAAGGCGGAGCGTCAGAGACCAGCCGGACTATTACAGCCTTTGCCCGTTCCCGAGTGGAAATGGGAGCATATTACGATGGACTTCGTCTCAGGGCTTCCTCGTTCCCAAGGAGGGAATGATGCCATTTGGGTCATCGTTGACAGGCTGACGAAGTGTGCTCACTTCATACCCTTCAAGGTGGGGCTATCCACCGAGAAGTTGGCAGAGTTGTACATACAGCAGATAGTTCGCTTGCACGGCGTTCTAGTGAGCATCGTATCAGACAGAGACAGCAGGTTCACGTCGCACTACTGGAGGAGCTTGCAGGAGGAACTGGGCAGCCGGCCCAAATTCAGTACGGCGTACCACCCACAGACAGATAGACAGTCAGAGAGGACGATACAGACACTGGAGGATATGCTGAGGACCTGCGTACTGGACTTTGGAGGATCTTGGGAGAGCCATCTGTACTTGGTAGAGTTTCTTACAACAACAGCTACCAAGCCAGCATCGGTATGTCACCATTCGAGGCCCTGTATAGACGACGATGCCGCACACCGCTCTTCTGGGATGATGTAGGAGACAGAGTTATGCTTGGGCCGGAGATGATTACAGAAGCAGCTGAGAATGTCCGGATGATCAGGGACAGACTCAGAGTAGCTCAGGACAGGTAGAAGCACTGGGCTGATGCTAGCCGCAGACCACTGGAGTTCGTAGTCGGAGACATGGTATTGGTGAAGATTTTACCTACCAGAGGGACGATCCGATTTGGCCACAGGGCAAGTTGAGCCCCAGGTATATTGGCCCGTTTGAGGTGCTCGGTAGGATTGGAGAGGTAGCCTACAGAGTTACATTACCACCCTACCTGGAAGGAGTTCACGACGTCTTCCATGTGTCTCAGTTGAGAAGGTATGTGTCCGACCCCAGCCACATACTGGACCATTCGGAGCTGGAAATTGGACCGAGCCTTAGAGTTGCAGAGCAGCCAGTGGAGATATTGGACCGTAGACAGAAGAGGCTGAGGAACAAGGTTATCCCTTTGGTCAGAGTAGCATGGAGCAGACACTCGCCAGGAGAGTCCACCTGGGAGCGAGAGTTGGACATGAGGGAGAGATACCCTTACATGTTCGAATCACCAGCCGAGGGAGCGCCGTCAGTTTCCGCGTGAGCCATTAGAGGTTAGACGTTGCTTTAGTCATTTCCTTAAAGCGTTAGTTAACTTGCGTGTCTTCTGTTCTTGTGAATTTCGAGGACGAAATTTTTCAAGGAGAAAAGACTTGTCAGCCCCTATTTTTCAAATTTGGTTTAATTAGTATTAATTAGATGTTAATGACCTATTTAGCTTTAAAATAATTTATTATAATTATTAGGAATTTTTTTAGAATTTTTAAATAATTTTAAATGAGTTTTAATTACTAAAAATATAAGTTTGAAATTTTACAAAATGTTTTAATTGAGTTTTGCAATTATTTAGATTGTTTAAATGATGCTTGCAATTTTCTAAATGTTCTATGCAAATTGAATTTGCATATAAACAGAGCGGGAGGGGATTTGCAAATTCGTTTTTACATTAGACAATGGGAAGGACCTAACTGTAATTACCTAAAACCTAGGGGCCTAAACCTAAAACTACCCCGTTCCCACTTCCCATCACTCCCCGACGACCCGGTCGACCGACACCCCCTTTCCGCCTTTTCCGTCAGCCCCACCGCCTTCTTTCTCTATAAAACAAAAGCCCGGACAAAACCCTAACCCTAGCTTCCCTTCACTAACCCCCACGACCACCACAGCCCCATCTCTACCCCATTTTACCTCGCCGAAATCCTAACTCCGGCGACCCCTAGCACCACCTCCACAGCTACCTTCACCGCCATCGACCACCACCGAAGTGTTCGTCGAAGCAAGGCGAGTGCAGCGCCACCCCAGCGCCGCGACCACAATGCCCCTAGCCGTCGGAAGCCCCCTCAACTTCAAACCCCGACGCCGGACACAAAGGTAACTGTCATGCCCCGCTCCCGTAGGAGCGATCGTCCTCGCTAAGGCGTGATGCCGCACAGGCCTAGGTTGCGCCCGTGCAAGGCCAAGTACAGAAACGGCCGATTTAAGCTAGGCCACAGAGTCGCACAGAGTGTCCCCATTGCAGCGGAAAGTAAATGAACACAAGTAGAAGCGAATTCGAACTCTTTATTGATATTCAAGAAGTTTACAAGCGGCGCTAGGCCGATATTACAAGTCGCTCCAGCTCTCTCTCTCTGAAACATAAAAGGCGTGCCAAGTGGCTTACAACATGGAATGATTCATGACGATGTTCTGATACATTATGTCCTGTATAGGGTGCTTCAGCTTCTTGCAACGTCCCAAGGCCCCGGAGTTGGCTCCGCGCCTTAACACGTTCGATGGAAGCTCCGCACCCGCCGACGTCTCCTGCATCCTGCAAGCAGACTGTGGGGTTATCGGTACATTGTTATGCACTGGTGGGGAGGCTTGCTCGCCCACAATGCTATCATTACCAAACACGTTCAATTCACTTTTGTGCATCTCTATCATTCATTGTCTTTCTAATCTTGCCTTAGGATCATTTTCATGGCATATCTCATAGCCTATCTCGTGTTGCCGAATACAAGTGTCGCATGGAAATACATGTACGACTTACCCATACTTACCGTCCGGCCTTCCCTGTCCAAAGCAAACCAAGTTAGACAACAGTTCATATATTCTAACTTAACATGATTCACGTAAGCATTCAGTGTCAAGGGCGTGTTCCTGCCTCGGATTCTAGCGCGTCGTAGGCGTGTGTTCTTTTAACTCGTTTGCATGAAGCACTCTTTGTTATTTGGTGTGATACATTTCAAGCCGTTCAGTAGGCGCTTGTTCATTTAACTTAGAGTACTTTGATTTCAATGCAAGGACTTGCACGTGGATAGCCACCAGCAAAGTCTACTTAATCTATATGCACCGGTCGCTGGCATGATAAGCCATTTAGGACATTTCCCCTTGGTATTTCTCAACTTAGCGTAGGGTGATGGCTGGTACACCCCGTTAAGTCTCTTGAAATACCCTGCACTTACGTCTCCCGGTGCCCAAGCCCGCACCCAGGTAGCCCGTAAGCCCCGCTTTTGATTCCGCCTAGGCCGGCCACGGTATACTCCACACAACGCCCGTGCCGCAGAATCCTTCCACTACACGGCCACGGTATACTCCACACAACTCCCGTGCCGTTTGTCCACGACCATTTTGTATTATCTTGTCATTTTAACTTAACGGCTATCTCCGAGCCGTAGGCTAACCCTTAGCCATAATGCGTTATCGACCAGGTTGGCGTCCGTGCAGCACGGGTAGCGAGCCCCGTTGCACGTGCCCGTCACACCTGTCGCTAACCATTCTTTCCTCTCTTATCTTTCATGTATTCTTTCTTTTCTTTCTTTCTTTCACTTGTTCGTTCATTCATTGATTCATTCACGTATTCATTCATTCATTCATTCGTTGATTCATTCATTCAAGCATTACGCAACTCCCAGTACGGGAGCCGCCTTGGCGACCCATCGGTCCCATAGTCTTTCAATGTTGCTAAACTCTATTCGGAACGACTATGTTGATAGTCTTTCCGTTTCATTGTTGTAAACCATTCATTGTTTCATTGTTGAACGCATAAGGAACTTGAACGTAGCTTGTGTCTTAGCACGAGCATGGAGCGCGGTACGAGAGTTCACATTTTCCAAGTTCCTTTCCATATTCTATACAAGCATACAAGATGGGATTATTCCCTTAGCTAGGTGCGTTGAGTCATTTATTAGCATGCACGGTGTTATCGCCTAGCGATTCTCGTGATAGTGTCTGTATTGTTATGTGTCTAGGCTAAGCAAAGACGGGTTCATCGGAGCCACCCACCTTAGCGATGTTCGCATCGGCTGAGCGATACTCCGAGCGCGCCTTTGAAAGTCTAAGTCTGGATTCATCTTGACGGGCCAATGTAAGCCTTGCATCGATTCTTCATCAGGTCGATGCCAACTCTTCGGGTCGACGGCTCGTTCGAGTCGTTGCACTTGCCGTTTGAATCGGCGTTCCGCTAGGGCGGAGCGGATCATTACATAATATACCACTCAAAACAAGTCTCGTCCTCGAGACTTCCTGAGTGCAGGTTATCCTACCATTTCTTAACTCATGTCGTGTGCATATCTCAGACAATTCCTATCGAATGACTTTAAAGTTTGATGGCATCGAACTATACTCGATACCTTTCCAAGTCCCGTGTCTGTATACGTTTTGGTCGATTTTTATTGAATAACTTTTCATTCATTTAGAGTTGATGGTACTTATTCAATTGTCATGTTTCTTCGATTCGGTTGCTATTTTGACGTGTCCTGGGACTGGAATGGTCGCACGAGACACGTTGAAATTCGTCAAATACGAGGGTCGTAGGCTGAGGCAAACTCACTTTCGTTTATCTCGATCATCGAGATGAATCGATTCGCTTCTCAAGCGTTCTTGTCCACGAAATCAGTATGATTTCTTCTTAGCGGGGTCGACCAAGTCTAAGTAATTTCCATCCAATTCAAGACTAAGTATTATACTATCGTCGAGCATATCTTCCTATCAATGGTTCAATTCATTATACCAACTTTTATTTTCACGATATCGATTCCATATCATTCGCTTGTTTAGGGCCAATCTTGGTGTCGTTCACGCACACTCCGCTCATACGTTTCTTCGATTCCGAGCCACGCTCATACTAGTATCATTCCTTTCTTTTAACACGATTCCAAGTTCTCGACACTCTTCCATTCCTCAAGTCTCGTTTGGAATTCAATGTGTCACTTGGTTAGATTGTGCACGCATTCCAGGCGTCCCCAAAATACATGCATTCACCAAACCGCGTGATAGAGAATTCATCATTCTCACTCGAGTCGCATCGTGCACATACTCCGACGTCCCTGAAATATATGCATGTCAGCCGAGTCTCGTGAGCAGGGTTTCCTATATTCGTGATTTCTGCTATCCATCCATGCCAATCCTCAAGATCAATCTTTCGATTGCCAACAATTGAAATAGGGCGTCTCGCCTAACCGCTAGGCTATTTCTTTTCGAGGCTAAGTCAATGCCAGAATTGGAATCATAGTTCCCCAACAATAATGCCAATACTGACCCCAATTCTAGGGTCGAACCAAAGTCGGTAGTACGGGATTTTCTACCCAAGCTCGCGTCACTCAGATTTCTAAACATCGAGCACGATCACCTATTCGCATCAATGTGTTCGTTATGTATATTCAAATCTATTTCAAATCATCAGTTCTAACCAATTCATGTATTCGATCACGAGGTCGTCTAGCTTTGACAATATATGGCACCCCAATCTCACGCGAGTCCGATTATCCACGGTGGTTCATGAATCACCATGCAACGCTCCCGCGGAATAATCATTCTCATCGGGGCGTAACTCTTGTTTAAGTTTAGACTAACTCATTCTCGATACGCAGATTAGACCTACGTAATCCTCAAGCTCAATTATCAAGCACACCAAGTTATTCTCAAGTTTACCTTCGCGTCAAACCACAAGTCGAAGCATACGGATTGCCACGCCATGCAAGTTCAATCACCCCCGCTGTATGAATCACCATACCAGCGCTCACGCGGAGTGATCACCCTAATCGGCGTGACGCATGTGCGAGGCTGGAGTTACACTCGTATAAGACAAGAATGTCACAGTTGTGGTTATCGACGAAGCAAATCCAAATATTTCATTCCATCCAAGTCAAGATTTCAATTCGATAGTCTTACCGTCATGCATTCAACTAGAAAATCCTCGAGCCAAGTCTATCTTTTCCTCGACACATTTTTAACATTCCAAGTATAGCATCCAACGGAACAATGACATTTGCACGATCGTCATTCGTCGAGTCAGAGTACCCCCGAGTTATCGCATATCGATCTTTGATACGCCTCAATACCATCGACGATATGCGTAACCTGACGATCTTCCTTTGCAACCGATTTTGAGTCGTGCGTTGATGCTGTTGTCCGAGTTGGATATTCCACAATTTTATTTAATATTCAACATCAAGTTCAACTGCTATTCCTCAAGCTAGTTTCAAGATCGTTGTTCAAGCTCAAGTCACAATTCATTTGAATCAATCCAAAATCGTACGCGCGATCCTCTAAGTTTCCTCGATCAAGACCATTCATTTTTATTCATCGTTCCGAACCATTTTCTAACTCGCGTTGACCATTGACAAGTTGTCCAGCGACATCTCGTTCGGGACTTTTGAAGTCACGGCCAACTAAGCGTGACACGTTCTAAGGCTTTGCACGATCGCATCGCTTGCCGACATACTCGTACGATCCGTAAATCCTTCAGTCTCGCTCAAACAATTTCTATGATGTCCATACACCACTCAGGGTTCGAGCCATACAATCTAGTCATCGACACTCATTCTTATTCTTCTCCGAACCTATCACATACACCACTCGGATTCAAGCCATACGATCTAGTCCTCAATCACGTTCGCGTCATGCACTAAGACATCCAACAGATTCGTTCGACGAATCTCTAGCGTAATCGCTTACGTCGCCTCGACGTACTAAGTCGTTCGCACTAATCCTCAAAATCTAAGTCAATCCTTTCGGGTATGCCTAAGCGTTAACTCGATAGCGTTCCTATCGATAGACACTCAAAGTGTATCTCCGTTCTCGATCGAGCGATACTTGATATCGCTCGCAACCCGATTGCACCCAAAAGTCGAGGTGCGCGACACGCGGACTAAGTTGTGCCGCATAACCATCCCGTGCGGACTATATTCAAGTTTGCACGCTCACTTGCTAGGTCGACGCAAGACTAGTCTGGCACGCACGCGACATGTTAACTTAGCACGTGTTCTCTATCGAGTCAAGTTTAATATCGTTCGACATTGTTAGCGTAAGGTTATTCAAGCACGCCTTACGTTTGCTAACTTCTAGCATTTTAGTTTTCCTTCTAACTCAAGTTCGTCGTGGTGGCACAAAGGCCTTCGCCTATTGATCCCGTCCAACCGAGTACCCGTACGAGCTTTTAAAAATATTTTGACTTATTGTATGGAACATCCCAAGGCACAACGAGAGAGAGCGTACACTTCTTTTTCCAACGACGAGCTTTCAAAACTGAGAAATCGAAATGAAGTCCAAGGACGTAAAACCGTGCTCTGATACCAATCTGTCATGCCCCGCTCCCATAGGAGCGATCGTTCTCGCTAAGGCGTGATGCCGCACGGGCCTAGGTTGTGCCCGTGCAAGGCCAAGTACAGAAAAGGCCGATTTAAGCTAGGCCACAGAGTCGCACAGAGTGTCCCCATTGCAGCGGAAAGTAAATGAACACAAGTAGAAGCGAATTTGAACTCTTTATTGACATTTCCCCTTGGTATTTTTCAACTTAGCGTAGGGTGATGGCTGGTACACCCCGTTAAGTCTCTTGAAATACCCTGCACTTACGTCTTCCGGTGCCCAAGCCTGCACCCAGGCAGCCCGTAAGCCCCGCTTTTGATTCCGCCTAGGCCGGCCACGGTATACTCCACACAACGCCCGTGCCGCAGAATCCTTCCACTACACGGCCACGGTATACTCCACACAACGCCCGTGCCGTTTGTCCATGACCAATTCGTATTATCTTGTCATTTTAACTTAACGGCTATCTCCGAGCCGTAGGCTAACCCTTAGCCATAATGCGTTATCGACCAGGTTGGCGTCCGTACAGCGCGGGTAGCGAGCCCCGTTGCACGTGCCCGTCACACCTGTCGCTAACCATTCTTTCCTCTCTTATCTTTCATGTATTCTTTCTTTTCTTTCTTTCTTTCACTTGTTCGTTCATTCATTGATTCATTCACGTATTCATTCATTCATTCATTCGTTGATTCATTCATTCAAGCATTACGCAACTCCCAGTGCGGGAGCCGCCTTGGCGACCCATCGGTCTCATAGTCTTTCAATATTGCTAAACTCTATTCGGAACGACTATGTTGATAGTCTTTCCGTTTCATTGTTGTAAACCTTTCATTGTTTTATTGTTGAATGCATAAGGAACTTGAACGTAGCTTGTGCCTTAGCACGAGCGTGGAGCACGGTGCGAGAGTTCACATTTTCCAAGTTCCTTTCCATATTCTATACAAGCATACAAGATGGGATTATTCCCTTAGCTAGGTACGTTGAGTCATTTATTAGCATGCACGGTGTTATCGCCTAGCGATTCTCGTGATAGTGTCCGTATTGTTATGTGTCTAGGCTAAGCAAAGACGGGTTCATCGGAGCCACCTACCTTAGCGATGTTCGCATCGGCTGAGCGAT
Source organism: Iris pallida (assembly GCA_029216955.1). NCBI lineage: Eukaryota > Viridiplantae > Streptophyta > Magnoliopsida > Asparagales > Iridaceae > Iris > Iris pallida. The sequence continues at coordinate 18,086,252 of JANAVB010042420.1, forward strand.
ACTCCGAGCGCGCCTTTGAAAGTCTAAGTCTGGATTCATCTTGACGGGCCAAAGTAAGCCTTGCATCGATTCTTTATCAGGTCGATGCCAACTCTTCGGGTCGACGGCTCGTTCGAGTCGTTGCACTTGCCGTTTGAATCGGCGTTCCGCTAGGGCGGAGCGGGTCATTACAGTAACAGCCCTAAATTGTGTCGTGCGTGTCCCAAACTCACGCATGATGTTCGCCTGAACACGAGGAACCTAACAGTAGGGTTGGACACGCGTTAGCAGTATCGTGCGTGTCGTGCTGGGTGCGAACACACGACACTGGGTCAGATCTCATTGTACGTGTCCTTAACAGTCTGGACACGAAGCCGAACTGTTACTTAGATTAATGGGTTAACGGGTTTAAAACGTGCTATTGGGTTCAGAAACCCATTAACTAATGGGCCTGGGATACTTTCCTACCCACTAACCTAAAACACCTTAACACTAACCCAAACCCAATCCTAACACCGGACTTGAACTGACCCGCTGGTCAGCCCGAGCCCGCTTGGGTGCACCCCCTCTGCCATCCCGAGGGCGTGGGTTCGAGCCTGAGCTCTGGTTTTTGTGTTTTATTTTTCTTTTTTCTTTTCTTTTTCCTTTGTATTTTATATATGTATATATATATATATTATATATGTATTTTCTTTATATATATATATATATATATTTTATATATATATATATATATATATATATATATATATATGTATATATATATATATATATATTATATATATATATATCCTTGTATATATATATGTAAGTCATAAATGTATTTGTAAAATATACATAGCTAATTTAGCCTTTACAAAATTATGTAAAAGTTGTACATATTGTACGTAGATATTTATAAATGAACTTATGACTAATATGTATACTTTGCCTTACTAAAATATTATTATATTTCCACACATGCATATTTTCTACAAATATATATTTTGTGTATTTAATTTACTGCAACCATTTGGTGTCCAAGTCTAGCATGGGTTTTTGGGTCCAAATGTGTTTTTACACATTCAAGGTCTGTACAAGTTATATTGGACTTGATTCATGGCCTTGGGCCGTGTACTTGGACTCTCGTTCAATTTATGTACAGGGACAAAAATATGCAGATAAATAATTAATTAAATTCAGAATGTATACTTACTGTTTTTGGATTTCTAAAAAATACTTTTCTTGCTGTTAAAATTCTGGAAAAATAGTATTTAAATACTATGTTAATTTAGCTAATTTAGTATAATTTTTACAGTATCTTATTTACATTTTTGCTACTGTTTTGACATATGAAACCAGAACTCATTTTCTGCGTACTTATGAAAACTGATTTTTATAAAATGCTTATACTGGATGATAAATTCCAGAAAAATTATAATAAATTTCTATAATTAATAAGGATGTTGCTAGTATTTATTTTGTATTTATTGGAGCTATATACCAATTTCTAAAATTGTTAGAACACAGTGCACAGAATGATTATTTAACCAATAATTATGGTTAAATCACGACTTGTGACTTTTGGGTATTTCTCGTAGTTAGAACGTTGTCCTACCCTAATGTTTGAGACCTAGATGATGGTTAGATGATGTGTCACCTCACATTGGACCCCTAAGCTAGTTTCACCTAGCTAATGTTCAATTAGGCCGTGTCACACCACTAGTGTAAATTTAGCTTAGTTTATGGAGACTGAGATATATATATTTTACAGTGCCAGGACACCGGGCATCTTTAGCTTTACTGTCTTCTCGTTGCTTTGCTAGAGGCAAGTACCCCTACAATCTTTACTTACTGCTTATGATAAATGAATTGTGAATAATACCATGTTAAAATGCTGATCCTTGGAGTAGCAAGTCAAATCATACCATGCTCTACATCACACTCATTACATACCATGCTTTATACTGCTCTCAGTATCTCTCACATGCTAGGACTTGGGTTATGGGAAAACTGATAGTTGAGTACGTGATCATGCCCCTTCTACCGTGACGTATGTACCGAGCAAGGTAGCATTTTACATGTATACCTTGTCGTAGGCCTATCCCGCGGATTTGTGCGTATGTACATCTATCGTTGTTGACTTATACGAAAGTACATTTTATTTTACATGTGCCCTCAGCACTTTGTACACCTATTGACTGATCACGTACCTGCTCCAGTTTTAAATAATATATGTACATGTGTCGCCATGATAAATGTATCCTTGACATGATAGACTATGATTTTGACATGATATTTGTGATATTCTACGATAGGCTGTACCATATCATGACCTCAGTTATTACTTCTCATTTCCTTCATACTCAGTATAGCATGTTTGTAGTATCAGTACTTGCTCCCGTCCTGACAGGATAACGTTGTAGGTACACTATCTGAGGAAGAGATGCTCTACGATCCCTATTATGGAGCACCAGAGGAGGAGTTTCCCACAGAAAATTCTTTCTAGTTTTTTTTGGCTAGACTTAGTATTATGGTTGTTATGACAACCTTCTTTTGTAGTAAACTGGAACCTTGTCTCCAGTGACTTATTTTGGAGTGTATTATGTATCACAAACTTAGTGGTTTTTCATCTATAAAATGCTGTGATCATCTTAAAATATCATAATATTACAATTATTAGCACACTTACCTTTACTTTTGACTGATAGAACAGCTTACGACGCTCTAACCAAGCGTAGGCTGGACATGGCTTGGCCCGGCCCAACAATTTGGGAAGCGGGTCGTGACAGTACGGCAGAAAGTACAGATCTCCGTTAGCATGGGATGATGTAGGTGAGAGGCAGATGCTTGGTCCGGAGATGGTTACGCAGACAATCGAGGTGGTCAGACAAGTCAGAGATCATCTTCGAGTTGCCCAAGATCACCAGCGCCATTGGACCGATTCTCATCGGCATCCTATTGAGTTTTCAGTCGGCGACCACGTGTTCCTTAGGATCTCGCCTACCTGTGGCGTCATTCGATTCGGCGTGCGGGGAAAGCTTAGTCCTAGGTATATAGGGTCGTTCGATATCCTTGAGCGAGTAGGTTATGTGTCCTATCGTCTTGCCCTTTTACCGTCGTTATGTGAGGTACATGACGTATTCCATGTATCCCAATTACGACGGTATATTTCGGATCCGAGCCATGTCATTGATCATTCGGAATTGGTTGTTGGTACCAACCTTTCGTATGAGGAAAGACATGTATCCTTATTGGACCGAAGAGAGAAGGTACTTAAGAACAAGACTATTAGTTTAGTCCGTGTTGCTTGGGGTCACCACTCTTTGGGTGAGTCAACGTGGGAGCGTGAGGATGATATCCGCTCGCGATATCCATACATGTTTGACTCATAAGGTAGAATGTCTTCCTTATGCCTTATGCTCTTAATTCCTTGCATGCATGAATAATTGCTTGATTGACTGCTAGTCATAGCTTGCTTATGATTAATATAGCTTGCCCCGACATCTCTAGCCTCATGATTAAATTTCGAGGACAAAATTCTTTTAAGGTGGGTAGAGTTGTCACTCCCGTTTTCTGTTATACGTATTTTCAGTATACTTGTACGGAATCTCGACCCATAATTAGACTTGTCTTGCTTAGCTTAATCTTGATTCGGTTTATTTTGTCTTGGTTTAATTTAGTTTGGTTCATCATGGCATGTTAGCTTGGCTTGGTTTGGTTTATTTTATGTTTGAGATGAAAAGGGGTTGATATATAAGTCAACTTTTCTCTCTTTCTCTTCATTACTCTCATTTACTTCTTCTTCTTCTTTCTCTATTACTCTCCCACCAACCTAGAGAGCTTAGGTAAGTGCAACTTGCTTCATGATGGATCTTTTATTTTATTGTTCTATCTTTTTCTCTACATGATTCTAAGCATCTTTAGAACTTGGAGTTTTTGGTTTGGACGGATGGATTTTTGTAGATCTAAGTTTGTACCCTTTTCGATTTTTTTGGGTTTTGATCTACCAAACTTCATTATTTTCAAGTTTTGATTGTTCTATGTTGTAGAGAATTCGATTTTACCCAAAATGGACCTTTGAAAAGTTAGATTTTGACTTGTTTTGAGGAAATTATAGCCAAAATAAGATTTAGACATTTTCTAAGTTCATATGTCCTGAATCTGGCAGTGACGATGAATAGTGCCGCATAGTGCAGCCTGTCGCATAGTGTCGCATGGTGACGTAGCATGTCGCATAGTACAGCATGCTGCATAGTGCAGCCTACCGCATAGTGCAGCCTGCCGCATAGTGCCGCATGGTGATGTAGCCTGCGGCATAGTGCAGCCTGCCGTATATACAGCCTGCCGTATAGTGCAGCCTGCTGCATAGTACCGCAGCCTGCAACATAGTGCCGCAGAATGCCGTATAGTGTCTATTTTGGCTGTTTTATGTCCTATTTGGCTGATTTATGGCCAGAATTTCTCCCAACTCCCAACATAAAAGTTGTAGATCTTTTTCTTGGCTTCAAGAATATGTTACTAGCTATTTTATGCAAGTTTCTCTCATTCATGATAATGTAAGGATAGAACATGATAGTGGCCTGTTAAGGCGCACTCTTAACAAGTAACAAGTAACATGACATGATAGTGGTCCATCGTGGCGCACTCTTCACAAGTAAACCTGACATGTAATTTTGAATACTGTTGCGATGGCTATCTTGACATGCTGAGTTATAACTCGTCTTGACATCGTGGGTGATGTTCTTGAATGTGCTTGTATAAGCTACCAGTATCGTCTTGCTTCATATCTAGGACTTGCATCCCTGGTTACCACGATCAGGGATTCATGCAGAATCTGACTAGGTTAATTACTATATTGATCAAAGTAGCTAACATAGAGAGATGTTTTCAGTTACAGGCGATTCCGTTGTCCCGGCCACACCTGATGGACTTGTAGCCTGCCGACGAGTATGGCACATTTTCAGCCCACTGTCATGTGGGGCACTTCTTGAAACAAGTAATATGCACACTATCATGTGTTGCACTCAAAGTCACCTAATAATTCTTGATAACTCTTGCATGAACCTCGCCTGGATAACCCGGATAACTGCAGGGCTTGTGACTGCCGGAACATCTCATTGCATCTTGCTAGTAACTAGGCTTGTGATAATCCTAGTTAGTTAAAGTATCAAGCCGTACTCTTTGCTTGGCCATGAATGTTAGATGGAGTCCAATCCTGTCTAGTCTTGTCTAGATCCAATACATGGCTATGTCAGGACATGCTTGCGTACGCTTTACTCTTAGCAATAAATGGCTAGAGACCTGGTTCTGTTCAGGCGAAAGGTTACAACCCCAGTCCTTGTTTGGTTTAAGGATTGTAACCTGGTTTTACGGAATAGTTCTTTGTCCTCTCGTCATTTGTTGCCTTATTTACATTTCATGTTTTCCTATTATTATTCTTGTTTATCCTCTGACGTACTGGTTTTAGTTCTTAAGTGAAACCTTCCTTGTGGCACTTGCTCTTTCTGGGGTCTGACCCAGCTGGTTTTATATGTCCAGATTTCGGAGCAGCACCTGAGGATCTCCCAGCCTTCCAGCCAGATGGTGAACACTAGACGTAACTCTGGCAACGAGTGGGTTTTATTTTGCTCTCCCACTCTATTGTAAATTATTCTTTTGAGGCATTTAGCTGCCGAACAAGTGCTAGCTCGTGTTGAATACTTATATTTTTTGTCTTTCTAAGGGCGGTAACATGATTGACAAATCCTAGGGTTGATCATGTATGACTGAAACTCTTGTTAGTCCTCGCATTTTGTACGACTAGTTTCATGATCATCTGTATATGAAATGTATGGGACGCCTTACTTTTGAATATCTGATGGTCTAAAATCTTGTAACTATTATTACTTGCTTGAGATTGAGACACTAGGCTTGTTCTTAACCAAAAGAGACTGATGGCTTGTAGATAAACCCTCATATATCTAGACAGCCGTTGTCACGCCCCGATTCGGGGAATCGCTCGCTTTGCTTCGATTCACGCCGAATCGATCGTCCTCGCTAAGGCGTGATGCCGTACAAGTCTGGAGTTGCACTTGTACAAGGCTAGAACATTGCACATTTATATCATTTTGAAACATTTGAAGTAAGCCACAGTTGCGGAAACATTGATACACAATATAGGAAGAAGAAATACTCATTTTATTCATAATTGTAGTCAGAATACAACTTTTTTCGATAATATTTGAAATGCCATTTCGGCTACATTGATTCATGAAAAGAAGTACAACTGATAGGCTGCCATGAAATAATTTCCCGTTCCATACATCACGCCCCTTTAGTACTTTGAAATATAAGCAGCTATCTTTGAAATCTCCGCAATACTTTGTGCGTCTTTAGGGAAAACAACTTGAAAGGAAACAGCAGTTCAGAAAGCTTTAATTGCGATGTGCGCCCGAGCCTTCTCCAGTACCTGTGGAGGAGGGGTCAGCACATTATAACAATACGCTGGTGAGCCCCGTTGGCCCACTCAGCTAAACCAACATTTTATTAATGACAAGCATTTTAAAGATATGAACTTATAAGGGACAGGCAACATTTAGAGTAAATCACAATTCAAATGACATGGTAGTTCATAACACCATGTTTACTTTACCATTGGCCGAATCCAGCTTTCCTGCATAAGATACAGGATAATAATAATATACTTACCGCCCCTGCATAAGACATTGATTAGCATACATTCCCACGATGTGACCACTGGTGTTGTTAAACCATATGGACTCTTTTCATTCATTCATTTGCATTTGGGACTTCAAGATAATGAGATGACAGCACAGTAGGGAGCTAGCCTCTATGATGCCTCGCATTACTCATGTTCCCCAAAGCACTTCATTATTTCCTCCTAGGCCGAATCGGTACAGGCGCCCCTGTACCGTTCGAGGAAATTATTGCTCAATCCTTGTATACAAGTTGTCCATGGTCAGGCGAATGTGTGTCCGACTCGATATACACAGTGTGCATAGAATATTTGAAGTAATAGGCAACATGATCATTCTTAGCATTTCATAACCATCATTCTAGGCATCAATTCAATCATTTCAATGTTCAGTTCATTGCAGTGTAATCAATTCATTTCAATGTTCTATCTCTAGCATCTTAGTGGTATTGACTTGTGGCATTAGCATCTTGATATCGATCAACGGATGTTGCAAGACAATTATTTAGTTGGCATGAAGGAATAGCGAGAGGGACAATACCACCACAGAGATCCACACTCACCAAATTAGAGAATCATCGAGAGAGAGAGGAACACTTGCACGCTTAGCCTTCCGTCACGCGTCAGTCTGCATTGGCACCAAAAGATTGATTAATAATCCGTCTCGTTGTGTTCTCTTCTCTCAGAATTCTCAAGAATGAATGCTATGCAAATCGATGAAAACGGGCAAGAATCAAATCATCGAAATCATTCAGAAAAGCATCCATCAAAACCAAGCAGCAAAACCAGCAGCAAAACATCCAGAGAAAACTCTTGGACGCATTTCAAGAGAAACCGATCCATCAATTGGAAAGGTTCTTATGCACTTGTCCGTGATCGATTCGATGCCGACGGTAAGTTTCCCCAATACTCGGTTCCGACCGAGTTAGCCAAGCCACAAGCCTTACATAGTGAACCGCTAGGAGCGGGACACTACATAATATACCACTAAGAAAAAGTTTCGTCCTCGAAACTTAAAGCAAAGGTCCTACCTCAAAATTATCAAACAGCGAGGGGTACTTCACTCGCATCTCTTCCTCTAATTCCCATGTCGACTCCTCGACAGCATGGTTCCGCCATAGCACGTTGACTAGAGACACTGCCCGATTCCGCAAAACTTTCTCTTTCCTGTCCAAAATCTGGACAGGCTCTTCAGTGTAGGATAGGTCAGCGCTCAGCTGCAGCTGGTCGAAATTCACTACGTGACTTGGATCATGCACGTACTTTCGAAGTTGAGATACATGGAAGATATTGTGCACATCAGCCAGAGCCGGAGGTAGTGCAAGTCGATAAGCCACTGAGGCTACCTTCTCCAAAATCTCGAATGGTCCGACGAATCTCGGGCTTAACTTTCCTTTCATCCCAAACCGCATCACACCTCGCATGGGTGTGACCTTCAAGAAGACATGATCGCCTGCTGTGAATTCCAAAGGTCGTCGATGAACATCCGCATAACTCTTTTGTCGACTTTGAGCAACTCTAAGTCTTTCTCGAATTAAGCGAATCCTCTCGACGGCCTGTTCCACAAGTTCTGGTCCGAGCACTTGCCGTTCACCGACTTCATCCCAGCATATCGGTGATCGACATTTCCGTCCATATAAGGCTTCGTACGGGGCCATTTGGATACTTGCCTGATAACTGTTGTTATAGGCAAATTCTGCTAGTGCGAGATGCGCGTCCCAACTTGTCTTCGAGTCGAGCACGCACAATCTCAACATATCCTCAAGGATCTGATTTACTCTCTCTGTCTGACCATCAGTCTGCGGATGGTAAGCCGTACCGAAGTTCAACTTTGTGCCCATTGCCGAGTGTAGACTTATCCAAAATCGCGACAAGAATCTTCCATCTCTATCCGACACTATAGAAGCTGGCACCCCATGCAATCTGACAATTTCATTTATGTAGATCTGAGCCAACCGTTCTACTCCCCATGTAACTTTTATTGGAATGAAATGTGCCGACTTGGTTAATCTATCCACGATAACCCAAATCGCATCATTTCCCTTCTGAGTTCTTGGCAAGCCAACTATAAAATCCATACAGATATTATCCCACTTCCACAGTGGAATAGCCAAATTTTGTAGTTCTCCGCCTGGCCGTTGATGTTCGGCCTTTACACGCTGACAATCCATGCACTGTGACACGAATAGCGCCACATCCTTCTTCATACCATGCCACCAAAAGGTTGAGCGTAGATCCTTATACATTTTCGTGCCTCCCGGATGCAAGGAATACTTCGCGAAATGAGCCTCGGTCAGTATTTCCTTCCTGATATTCTCGTCCTTAGGGACGCACAATCTTCCCTTGACACGAATAGTGTCATCTTCAACGGTAAAGTCCGATGCCTTTCCTGCTAGAATCAACTCGCGTATCTTCTGCAGAAACGGGTCATCCTTCTGAGCAAACTTAATCCTTTCCTGGAGACTCGGCTCAAGTTGTAACTGAGCCAACTGCACATTCTGCGGACGGATCCTGAACTCGATGCCCATCTCTTCAAGATCCCGTAGTACCTCTTTTGCTATTGCTAGTGATCCCACAAATTTCCGACTCAAGGCATCAGCTACCACATTCCCTTTACCCGGCGTGTAAGAGATTGTCAAGTCATAGTCCTTGATCAATTCTAACCAGCGCCGCTGCCTCAAATTCAATTCCTTTTGTGTGAATATATATTTCAGGCTTTTGTGATCCGTGAAGATCTCGCAGGACACACCATAGAGATAGTGTCGCCACAATTTCAACGCGAACACAATCGCCGCCAGTTCCAAATCATGTGTTGGGTAATTCTTCTCATGCTGTTTGAGTTGCCTCGAAGCATAAGATATGGTCTTCCCATGTTGCATAAGAACACATCCCAAACCAAGTCCCGACGCGTCACTGTAGATCTGAAATCCCTCAGAGCCTTCCGGAAGTGCTAAAATTGGGGCCGTGACGAGTCGCTGCTTGAGTTCTTGGAAGCTACTCTCACAGTCGGTCGTCCACTTAAATACGACTCCCTTCTGAGTCAGGCGAGTCAAAGGCGAGGCGATTCTCGAGAAGTCCTTCACAAATCTACGGTAGTACCCGGCTAAACCAAGGAAACTCCGTATTTCACTAGCTGATGCAGGCTGCTTCCAGTCCACCACTGCCTCAATCTTCTTTGGGTCGACGGCAACACCTTCCGCCGAAACAACATGTCCTAGGAACGACACGCTGTTCATCCAAAATTTGCACTTGCTTAGTTTTGCATAGAGCTGGTTGTCCCGCAGCGTCTGAAGTACTTCTCTCAAGTGCTCGACATGAGTCTCTCTATCTTTTGAGTAGATCAAGATGTCATCGATGAACACAACAACAAACTTGTCTAAGAACGGTCGAAACACTCTATTCATTAAATCCATGAAGGCTGCTGGAGCATTAGTCAAGCCGAATGGCATGACCAAAAACTCATAGTGTCCGTATCTCGTACGGAATGCTGACTTAGGAACATCTTCGGGTCTGATCTTCAACTGATGGTATCCTGAACGAAGATCAATTTTTGAAAACACGGTCGCCCCTTGTAGCTGATCGAATAGATCATCTATCCTTGGCAAAGGATACTTGTTACGGATGGTTGCCTTATTCAGTTCTCTGTAATCGATGCATAACCGCATCGTTCCATCCTTCTTCTTTACAAACAACACTGGAGCTCCCCATGGAGATACACTTGGGCGAATGTATCCTCGGTCTAATAATTCTTGTAGCTGCACCTTTAGTTCCTTCAATTCTGCCGGAGCCATCCTGTACGGCGCTTTAGATATCGGACGAGTATCCGGAAATGTGTCAATTGTGAATTCAATTTCTCTATCCGGCGGCATCCCAGGTATCTCGTCCGGAAACACATCGGGGAACTCTGCCACAATTTCGGTCTGATTCGAATCTACACCCTTCATTTGAGTATCAAAAACAGAAGCAAGGAACCCTTCACATCCTGAGTACAACATGTGCCTTGCTGTAACTGCCGATATTACCATAGGTCCTTGGAACGCCGAGCCGCACGAGTAAGAGAACTCTGTTTCTCCGGTTAGGCGAAACACAACTCTCTTATCCGCACAGTCAATCGTTGCATGACAGGCGCTGAGCCAGTACATTCCCAAGATGATATCGTACTCTTTGATGTCGAGTACAATTGCATCCAGAGATAAAGTCTTGCCTCCAATTTTAATGTAGCCGTCCCTGCAAATCAAAGTTGCAGGCATATCTACTCCCGAAGGAGTGCTAACACACAAAGCTGTCTTTAGTTGAGTCATACAAAATTTATTTTCCGTTGCAAAATCAGAAGAGATAAAGCAATGAGTAGCGCCAGAATCAAAAAGTACTCTTGCAGGTGTGCCTTTATATAGCAACATACCTGTTATAACATTCTCCGCAGTCTGGGCCTCTGCCTGAGTCAAGGCATAAACCCTTGCTTGCCCACCTTGTTGATTCGGTGCATTCCCAGCTGGAGCCGGTAAGGCTGGTGGCGCTCCGCCACGATGCTGGTTGTTATATTGTCCCCGGTTGTGGTTGTTGTTATGCCCACGATACTGATTATTGTTATGCCCACGAGGAGGATACTGATTCCCTCCTCTATTTCTGCAGTCAGCTTCCTTGTGGCCCTGCTCGCCGCATTTGAAACACTTCACCCGACAATCTTCGGATCGATGTCCCCAACGGTTGCAAAATTTACAACGTTCTGTATGTTGAGGCCCTCGATTGTCTCCAGTATTGTGACGCTTAGGTGCGTCATTCCTGCTAGCAGACCAAGGTCGTTTCTGATTATTGAGTCCTTGGTTGCTCTTCATTGTCTCACGACTAGCCGGTTTATGAAATCTCTCCATCTCGAGAGCTGTCTCGTACGCCTCCCGGTAAGACGTACATTTCCGATTTAGCACATCCTTCTCTAGGCCCTCATTCAAGCCTTGCACAAATCTTCCTCGCTTGGCGTCGTCGTTCGGTACCATGTACCCAGCGAATGCGACTCTCTTCAAAAACTCTGTCTCATAGTCATGCACTGACATACTGCCTTGTCGAAGTGCAATGAACTCATTCTCTTTTTGTTGTCGGACAGCGGGTGGAATGAAGTGAGTAATGAAAGCCTGCTTAAAGGCCTCCCAAGACATCTTTATATCCTGACTATTTCCGCAAAGTGCCTGTCTCTGCGAAATCCACCATTCCTGGGCCTTGAGGCGAAGTTGTACAGCAGTACACTCCACTCTCTTACTGCCCTGAATCTCTAACATTCGGAAATAGCCCTCTAGTGTGTTCAAGAAGCCCATCACCTCATCTGGCTCCTCTTTCCCATCAAACTCAGGCGGGTCGCAACTTTTAAATTCAGAGAACTTGAAGCTCGTCCTCTTCCGTGTCGGCGTCTCAGGTTTCTCTGCCGGCACCTCCACGGTCTCGGTTGCTGCGGCCTTTGCAGAAACATTAGAATCGGCCGACAGCTTGATGACAATCTGAGTTAGACTATCAACTTGCTTTTGTTGAGCATCCAGCTGCTCCTGAAACTGATACTGAAGCTGCTCCTGAAGCGCGCGATGTTGAGCTTCGCTTTGCTTCCTCTGAGCCTCCATTTGCTTAATCAGTTTCTCAATCGGGTCAGACGATGAATTCGTCTTTGAGCTATCACCCTTGGTCATTCTACAACAATTAAATAATTCCATTAGCACTCATAAAATATTTATGGGCTTATTGTATGGAACATTATTTCATGCCAGCGCCATCGACACCATCAATCGAGAAAATTTGCATCAAGACTTCCTTTTTGAAACATTTATTTTTGAAATCCGAGGAAGTGAAGCCGTGCTCTGATACCAACTTGTCACGCCCCGATTCGGGAAATCGCTCGCTTTGCTTCGATTCACGCCGAATCGATCGTCCTCGCTAAGGCGTGATGCCGTACAAGTCTGGAGTTGCACTTGTACAAGGCTAGAACATTGCACATTTATATCATTTTGAAACATTTGAAGTAAGCCACAGTTGCGGAAACATTGATACACAATATAGGAAGAAGAAATACTCATTTTATTCATAATTGTAGTCAGAATACAACTTTTCTCGATAATATTTGAAATGCCATTTCGGCTACATTGATTCATGAAAAGAAGTACAACTGATAGGCTGCCATGAAATAATTTCCCGTTCCATACATCACGCCCCTTTAGTACTTTGAAATATAAGCAGCTATCTTTGAAATCTCCGCAATACTTTGTGCGTCTTTAGGGAAAACAACTTGAAAGGAAACAGCAGTTCAGAAAGCTTTAATTGCGATGTGCGCCCGAGCCTTCTCCAGTACCTGTGGAGGAGGGGTCAGCACATTATAACAATGCGCTGGTGAGCCCCGTTGGCCCACTCAGCTAAACCAATATTTTATTAATGACAAGCATTTTAAAGATATGAACTTATAAGGGACAGGCAACATTTAGAGTAAATCACAATTCAAATGACATGGTAGTTCATAACACCATGTTTACTTTACCATTGGCCGAATCCAGCTTTCCTGCATAAGATACAGGATAATAATAATATACTTACCGCCCCTGCATAAGACATTGATTAGCATACATTCCCACGATGTGACCACTGGTGTTGTTAAACCATATGGACTCTTTTCATTCATTCATTTGCATTTGGGACTTCAAGATAATGAGATGACAGCACAGTAGGGAGCTAGCCTCTATGATGCCTCGCATTACTCATGTTCCCCAAAGCACTTCATTATTTCCTCCTAGGCCGAATCGGTACAGGCGTCCCTGTACCGTTCGAGGAAATTATTGCTCAATCCTTGTATACAAGTTGTCCATGGTCAGGCGAATGTGTGTCCGACTCGATATACATAGTGTGCATAGAATATTTGAAGTAATAGGCAACATGATCATTCTTAGCATTTCATAACCATCATTCTAGGCATCAATTCAATCATTTCAATGTTCAGTTCATTGCAGTGTAATCAATTCATTTCAATGTTCTATCTCTAGCATCTTAGTGGTATTGACTTGTGGCATTAGCATCTTGATATCGATCAACGGATGTTGCAAGACAATTATTTAGTTGGCATGAAGGAATAGCGAGAGGGACAATACCACCACAGAGATCCACACTCACCAAATTAGAGAATCATCGAGAGAGAGAGGAACACTTGCACGCTTAGCCTTCCGTCACGCGTCAGTCTGCATTGGCACCAAAAGATTGATTAATAATCCGTCTCGTTGTGTTCTCTTCTCTCAGAATTCTCAAGAATGAATGCTATGCAAATCGATGAAAACGGGCAAGAATCAAATCATCGAAATCATTCAGAAAAGCATCCATCAAAACCAAGCAGCAAAACCAGCAGCAAAACATCCAGAGAAAACTCTTGGACGCATTTCAAGAGAAACCGATCCATCAATTGGAAAGGTTCTTATGCACTTGTCCGTGATCGATTCGATGCCGACGGTAAGTTTCCCCAATACTCGGTTCCGACCGAGTTAGCCAAGCCACAAGCCTTACATAGTGAACCGCTAGGAGCGGGACACTACAGCCGTGACCGTATATCGAGGTGGATTACACTTCTATATACGTAGCTGGCTGTGTCTGTCCCGTGCTCTCCAGTATTCTGGTTCTGGGGTGTGACATTTTCCTAGAAGGAAAAAAGGATTAATTCCAACAAGGATGCAAGTTGATTTTTGTTGTGCGGACTCGGACTCGGACACAGACTCCAGGTTGTCTCGTGCATGGACGGGAGTGTTCGGGTGCTAGGCGTGGACTGGCACACTACTATGCTGATTGTGGGATGATCTAAAATATCAAACTATATTTTTGAGTATTGGTACTTTAGTCCCACATCGGATAGAAGAAAAGGTGAAGTCTCACTCCACTATATAAATAGAGCCCCTTGGCCTCCTTTTGGAAGATGCACCAAGAAGAGAGTTAAGGGAGTCCGTAAAGTCCAGGAAGCCCGTTCAAGTCTCGAATATTGACTTACGAGCGTTCCAGAAGTTCTTCGTGAACTTGCTGGTTCTTGGAAGCAGATCGTGGTGGGACGAATCTTGCTTTAAGCAACGGTAATCTTAATCACCCCAGCAAAAACCTTTCATCTTCTTCTTTCTTCTCTTTTCTCTGAGTTGTAACTCAGTTCTGTCCGTCCGCAACTGCGATTACGAGGAAGAACGTGAGATTTATTTTCTGATTATTATTGCTTTTGTAATCAGATTTATATCATAGTGTTCCTCGTGGATCTCGAGAATAATCAAAAGGGGAACGTTTATTTGTACCTCTGATCTCGACATCTAGTTCTACCATCTTTGATCAAGCCCCAGGACTAACAATCTCAAAGCAAGATCCATGTAGATGGAGAACAGCCGTGCGAAACTTCTGGATACAAGTTTCAACAAACTTAGAGAAGTTCGATGGAGATCATTACAACTCTTGGAAGAGGAAGGTATGCATGAATCTACAACTGGTAGAGGTGGACTACGTTCTGACAGAACCAGAACCGAAGATTCCAGATGAGGATGATGCTACTGTTCGAGCAGTTGCGATTTCAACCGCAAAGCAAAATAAATGGAAAAGAGACAACAATCTCTGCAAGCTGATGATTTTGAACTCCATGGAGGATACTTTGGCGGAGTCATAAAGCAAGACGGACCATGCTCTGGGAGTCTCTAGAGAAGCATTATCAGGCGGATGAGAACCATAACAAGATCCATGTGACTGAGAAGGTCTAGAACATACGATTTGAGGACGACAAGGCGATGTTGCCTCAAGTCAAGGAGTTTCTCAAGTTACGTTAAAAATTTGAGGCCGATAGCATGCCACTTGTCGACGCTTTTGTCGTATGGGGTATAGTTGCCAAGCTTCCGTCAGGATAGAGCAGTTTTATCTTGGACATGCACATGAAGAAGATGCAAATCAGCCTGGATCAACTATTTTACAATATCTATGTTAGAGATGAGTTGATGGCTAAAAACAAATTGGACACGTTGTCCAAATAGTTGACAGAGGCCAACTTGTTGCATATGGGGACTCCAAGGAGAAGCATAAGGTTTTTCACAACCAGAAGAAGAAGGACTTCAACCATTTAAAGGTGAAGTCAGCTTCGTTCAAGTCAATGCCAAAACCCAAGTCAGATGTGACTTGCTTCAATTGTGGAAAGAATGGCCACTATTGTAGCGACTACAGATCAAAGTCCAAACAGATAGAGCAATATGAGCCTAACAAGGTTGCCATGATGGTGCAGGTTGCCACGGCTATTGTTGACACCGACTGGTAGGTGGACACGGGTGTATCCTGCCATGTTTGCTCTAATAAGGAGTTGTTCACCACATACAAGCCTACATCTGAGAAGGTTATGGTGGCAGACCAGACACAAGCTAAAGTACTGGGGACAGGAACGGTAGTACTGAACCTGACTTCGGGAAAGTCGCTGACGCTTCAAGATGTGAAACATGTACCGGTGATAGCCAAGAACCTGGTCTCTAGAAGTCTGCTATGTAACGCAGGCTTGAGGATGGACGTCAATGCTGGGCAAATAGTGATGTCCTACAAAGGAACATACTTCGAAAAAGCTTATTGTACCGAAGGGATGTTCAAACTTTAACTTGTAACTCCTGTAAAAATGATTAATGCAGTTTCTTCTTCTGGTTATTCTCTTGAGTTATGGCACAATAGACTAGGACATGTTCATTGTAAAAGAATAAACAAAATGTCTAGTCTAGGGCTTATCTCCAAATGTGGGGGTAAGGAGGTGGAGAAGTGTGAGGTTTGTGCACAGACAAAGACACTAGAAAACCGTTCAAACGGGTGAATCGAAGTACAGATCTTCTGGAGTTGGTACACTCAGATATCTGTGACTTCAGACAGTTCTCCACAAAGGCCAAGATGAAGTATTTTATTACATTCATCGATGACTACTCGAAGTATGCACTCGTCTATCTGCTCAAGTCTAAAGACGAAGCATTCGAGAAGTTCAAGGAGTTCAGGGCTGAGGCTGAACGTCAAACTGGGCAACAACTCAAGAGACTCAGAAGTGATCGAGGCGGAGAGTACAGGTCTATTGAATTCGCATTGTTCTACAAAGAACATGGAATTGTCAATGAGACAACTGTTTCGTATTCTCCTCAATCAAATGGAGTAGCTGAAAGGAAGAACATGACGTTGACAGAGATGATGAACTCAATGCTGTTGACTGCAGGTCTTCCAAACTGCTTCTAGGGAGAAGCTGCGTTAACGGTTACGTTCATTCTGAACAGAGTGTTGTACGCAGGTTTCGAAGTCACTCCTTATGAACTCTGGTTCAAAGTCAGACCCAACTTGAACGTCATTCGAGTGTGGGGGTGTCTGGCATATGTGAAGCTTCCGGACTTGAAGATTCAGAAGCTTGGGACAAGGACTACAAAGACGATCTTCTTGGGGTATGCTGAGAAAAGTGATGCTCGGAGGTTTCTTGATGTTGAAACCAATCAAATCGTTGAATCTTGCGACGCCGAATTTTTTGAAAATAAATTTGTCAGGCACAAGAACATTGTTATCGCGAATATTCTGGAGAATAATGTGAGTGCACAGGCGACTATTACTTCCAAAGAAGATATAGTCCAAGAAAAAGAAATTGTCATACCAGAGACAATTGTTGAACCAGAACTCGCAGAATCCAGATCTAAGTGGGTGAGAAGACAGAAGGACTTCGGAGATGAGTTCGTCACCTATCATGTGGAAGCTGATCCGCTTACATATGATGAGGCGATGAAGACCAGAGACGCTGTCTTCTGGAGGGAGGCTATCAATGATGAGTATGACTCTATAACCTCCAACAATACGTGGGTGTTGGTCAATCTGCTTGAAGGATCTAAACCAATCGGATGTAAGTGGATCTTCAAGAAGAAGATGAAGGCCGATGGAACTATTGACAAGTTCAAAGCAAGGCTGGTAGCCAAAGAGTTTTCTCAGAAGCAGGGGATCAACTACTTCGACACATATGCTCCAGTAGCACGGATGACAACCATCAGGATATTGATTGCTCTGAGTGCAATTCACAAGCTCGTCATACATCAGATGGATGTGAAGACAACATTCCTGAATGGAGAGTTGACCGAAGAAATCTAAATGCAACAGCCATAAGGATTCATCGTCAAGGGCCTTGAAGACAAAGTCTGCAGGTCGGTGAGATATCTATACGGTCTGAAGCAAGCTTCCAAGATGTGGCACGAGAAGTTTGACAAAGTTATTAGATCAAACGGCTACATGGTCAGTAAGACGGACAAACGTGTTTATATAAAGTTTGCTGACGGGAGAGGAGTCATCGTATGTCTATATGTGGACGACATACTGATCCTGGGTACGGATCTAGCACGGGTCACTGAGATAAAGAAGTTCCTCTCATCTAAGTTCAGTATGAAGGACTTAGGGGAAGCTGATGTTATCATAGGGATAAAGATCATCCGGATAGACACTGGAGAGGCGCTGTCACAGTCTCATTACATTGAGAAGATGCTCACACGCTATGGATATCAAGATCTTCCAGGAATCGATACTCCTTACAGGTGTGACAAGAAGCTGAAGCCAAATCCTACGGAAAGCGTCAGGCAGCTGGAGTACTCAAGCGTCATCGGAAGTTTGATTTATGCAACTACTGCCAGAAGGCCTGACATAGTTTTTACCGTGGGGATGCTGAGTCGATTCACGAGCAACCCAGGTGTGGAGCACTGGAAGGCCGTGAAGAGAGTTATGAGATATCTCAAGAGGACTTAGAAGTATGTACTGCACTACAACGGATATCCGACAGTAGTGGAAGGCTTCAGTGATGCAAGCTGGTGTTCAGAAGCAGAGAGCGAAAGGTCCACAGAAGGATACATCTTCTCCATGGGTGGAGCTGCTATATCGTGGAAGTCGAAGAAGCAGACAACGCTATCTCATTCCTCAATGGAATTTTAGTTCTTTGCACTAGCTGCTACAGCAGAAGAAGCAGAATGGCTTCGGTAGCTCATGTATGATCTTCCAGTGGTTGGTGCACAGATTTTGACGGTACCGATATACTGCGACAACCAAGCAGCTGCAGCGGTGGCATCAAATAATCTCTTCAATGGTAAGAAGAGGACTATGCGATTGAGGCACAGGGCGGTGAATGATCTGATAAAGACTGGAGTCATTACCCTAATTGATGTTCGGAGTCAGGAAAATCTGGCCGATCTGTTCACCAAAGGTCTCAAGCGCCAGCTGGTCGAGGATACAGCAATTATGATGGGCTTGAAGACGATGTGATATTTTGTCTTTGTAATTCTACCATAAAGTTTTATGCTATTAGTTCAAAGAGAAATCTACTAGGCATCTAACTTTTGGTTCAAAGAATGACTACTGACGGAGAGAATATCTGGAATAGTAGATAGTTCTTTGAGACACTGAGGGGTTACGGACCCATAACCACTGTTGTCTACTATCTGTTCTCTTAAAAGAACAAGTCTTGTGGGAGGATGGCTTAGACATCTGAATGAGTTCTCAGGCATTTTGAATGTCTGGTGTGCTCTACAGGAAGCACAGTAGCACAACACTACAAAGGAGTGTAAGGTCTCCATGCTACAGTAGAGTGACACCACCAAGAGGTTTCTCGGTAAGGGTAATGCCTCGGCTTTGCGAGCCATGTCACAGCGGCGTAGCACCGCATATAGGCAGGTAGCCTAATGTTGTAGAATAAAGAGTGGTAGTCAGCACTACAAAGAGGCCGGTGACCTCATGTTACAGTGGTGTGACACCACCAAGAGGTACCTAGAGTGGGTAAAGCCTCGGCTACGCGAGCCATGTCACAGCGACGTAACACCGCAAGGAAGCGCAAGGCTTCATGCTGGGTAGTTTGGCACTACAAAGAGGCTGGGACCTCATGCTATAGTGGCGTAACACCACGATGAGGTGTAGCCTCGGCTTTGGGCCATGTCATAGCGGGGTAGCACCGCAAGGAAGCGCAAGGCTTTATGCCAAAGGACTTTTTAAAAGAACTCACCTAGAATGTATGGAAAGAGATTCAGGCCGTCTCTTGAGGGTAAACTTGTAGACGTCCAAGATACATACACTGAAACCAAGCATGTACAGGGCCTTTAATGTGCAACCGGAAGCACAGTTGATGTCATTATATGAGTGGGAAAAAAATGTAATCATGGTGCAGAATTCAAGGCTTAGTCCATTCTTGTATCATATTGTTATTTGACCCATGCGGAAAGATTCAAGTCGTCAGTGACATATTTCATAATACATGATGGACAGTCACTGTGAGGAACGCTCAACCTATATATTGAGATATGTGAGAGATTGTTGATATTTTTGCCTTTAGACTAAGAAAGATAGTCCCATATCGGCTACACCAAATGGTGAGTTGTCACGATCCGTACCCACTGTGAGGGTACGAGAACGTAAGAACGCCCAGCCTACGCCGCAGTGTCGGCGGTAGAACGCTGTCCTAGGTCAATCATCTAACAATATAAAGGTACCTGTACTGTATATACACTACGAATGGAGGTGACATAGCAATATACAGTCTCAATCACATCTAAGGCAGAATGATAAGATAAAAAGATAGATAGATAAATACTGGAATAAAAAATATACATGACAACCAGAGAGTCTAAGTGTCTAAGATAACATCTCAACAACATCCAGAATACAAGTTCCAACTACTGAATATGAAAGAATATATATACAATCCAGATCTCAAATGACAGAAATAGTAAACCTAGACTAGGGAGCCTCAGACTCTAAGCTAGTGGGTCAGGCTGGAAATCTGGGTCACACGAGTCATCTACAGCTGTCCCATAGTAGGTGTCTACGCAGGCCTCATCCTCATCCTCTGTAATATTTTTAACAGGTCCAGTCAGGACAGGAGCGAGCACAAAACATCTCACGCAATTCATATCAAGTTAGGAAATATAAAGCATGCAATAGAGTAAGGTACATAAAACGCTGAAAGAAGAATGTATATAAAAAAATAGTAGGGATTTGATAACTAAAAATATCTATATATAATAAGTAAGAACTGTAAGCCAACTGTGATTTAGAGTACAATATGGTTATGTAAACGATCTAGGACAATGCAATGGTAACTCCATTGTACGTGGGTGTACAATAGACATATACAATAGTTATACAATGTTGTACAATAGGATTTGAGTACATAACCAATTCTACTCCCCCTTCCCAATCAATATACAAGGATCCACTCCAGTTACGTTATCTTATACAATAGTGTACAATATTATACAATGGATGTACAATATTATACAATAGATGTACAATGTTATACAATGGTTGTACAATGTTATACAATAGTGTACAATGGTCTATCCCTGGAACTCATGTGATAATGAGAGTACAATATGCACAATGAGTATACAAGGATATGGGTATTCAATAAATACAATATGTAAGTGAAACGCACATCACAATATGTATTTATTGAATACAAGGGGATAACATCCCAAAAGAAGATCCATATAGTACCAATCCGTGATAACAATGTGTCAGCATCAAGTACCGTAATCTAGAGCAAGAATGTAAATCCAGACAAGTATGAAACGGTCAGAGAATGTACTCGCCTGATCTCCCGAGTGTTTGAAGAGAGTATACTGTCCGAGAAGTGGTGTCTGTCTCCTATAGAACAGTACAAGTTACAACAAGTCTAAAATAATGAAATAGACTACTACAATGCATCTACATGATGTTTGGGGTCAATCTAGACTAAAGTCAACCTTTGGTCAACTCTGGTCAACCCTAACAGTCCAACTAGGTCAATTCTAGTCTAATTTAGTCAAACTAGGTCAATTCTAGTCTAATTTAGTCAAACTAGGTCAAACAAGGTTAGACTTGGTCAAACTAGTCTAGGTTGGTCAAACTTAGGCTTAACAAGCCAATTCTAGGTCAACTAGACCAAGGTCAACTCTAAAAGTCAACTAAGGCTAACCAAGACTATACAAGTCTACAAACCAACACACATACATATCTATACCATATTTAAACATAGACAACCTCATAATAGGCTATAGGGCAACACTATACACTAGGCCTATAAAAACAAATATCTAAGTAAACAAATAGCTATCTAACACATAGCTAATATTACTAGCTAAACCAAGCACATAGCTAACACATTAGCTAACAGGGCACACAACTACATAATAACAATGTATATGCATCTACCTTCACTTCAATATACATATATATGTAGGAACCTATGCACACACATTATGTATATATATACATCTATATAAAGAAGGAAGGGTTTAAGAGAGAGTGTGTGTGTATGAGTGCCAATTTGTGTGTGTAAAAGGTATTTTCTGTGTGTGACAGGAATCTAGATTAGAGGGTGTGTGTGTGTGTAAAGGGGACTTAATGGTTAGGACAGTGCACAGGAAATTGGTTGTGTGATAGGAATCTAGAGGGTGGTTGTTAACAGTAGGGTGTGAGGAATTTCAGAATGTGTGTGACAAGTGTGGAGGGGTGTGAGAAATTTCAAATTCAATCTCAGGTTCAACATTACAACAAATCTCAGTTTGAACCCAATATTCAATCTCAGTTTTTTTACATACAATAAATTTAAGGTTTGCTAAATACAAAATCTCAGGTTCATTTCAGTTATCACTCTACCATAGAAATTGAGTCAACAAATTCCTAAGTTGTCATTTACATAAAAATTCCAAAACTTGAGTTCAATTAAAAACCAAAACCAATTTAATGAGTATCAGTGAACTTTTCTTTTGAACTGAAATTTCGAATTAGAAACCTTGACTGTTAACTTAAACATATACATACTCAATTCAAATTCTAATCCCAGGATCAAATGAAACCCAAAACAAAATGTACATAAGTGTTTCTTATATGTAGACATCACTATTTAATCATAATCAGCATTTAAAGTTTCCATTTAATCATCAAACTGGTTTAAAAACAGGGAATCAAGATTTGAACTCAAACTGGACTTGAGTATCAGTCCACACATTTTCGAAAACCCATTCCAATATCAAAATCCAATTTGAACCTTAAAACTTAACACAAATCAGTGAACAACATTATAGTGATGTAATTACACATGTTCATGAATTAAAATGGCAATTTACATCGATTAAAACAGAAAATAAAACTCAGAAAACTCAATTTCCCACACGTATCAGTGTGTATCAGTCCCATAGGGAATTCGATCGTTCAAACCCAAAATAATCATTAAAATTACTAAACAAAGGTTGGTAATTAATGAAGCATGTGTACACGTGTTATACAGGTCATTCATGTCCCGGAACTGGACACGAATCGTGTCCAAACCATCACATGACACACAGGCTGAAACTCAGTTCACTGCAGTGTCGTGCGCGCGTTCACAGAGGTCGTGGATACGACACACGACACGTGTGACCATGTGGTCATGTCCATGTGTAGCCCACGTGTCAGGCTACACGTTCGACATCCTATAAGATGTCCACGTGGTGTCTACAGCGGACACGAGGCCGCGTGTTGTGCGTGTCTGTGCGTGCTCAGCCGC
>JANAVB010042420.1:18114428-18248350 GCA_029216955.1 Iris pallida
ATTCTATATTTACTTTTTATTTTAAAATTTTGGGGCTGAAGATAAAATTGTGAGTGGTTCTCTCAGAACTTTAAAATAATATACAATTGAAAACGTCTTTACTATAGATGTTTTTTTTTTCCGAAATTAATAAAAAATATTATTATTATTATTATTATTATTTTATACAAAATGTTTCTGATTAACAGGAGCGTTTTCAAGTATATTTATTTTCTTGAAGATTATTTAGAAAAAAAAATTTAAAACGTCCCTACCATTAGCGTTTTCAAGTTTTTTATTTTACTTTTTTTTCATGAAGATTACACTTAGAAGTAATAAATAAAAAATATCCCGAATATGTTTTTTACTTGAGGCATTTTAATTTGTTTTTCTTTTAATAAAATATTAAAGTTGAAAGCGCACATGGTATGTTCGTGTTAAATTTTTTACTCCTATTCGCTTCGTCTTCCCTCCCTGACACTATTGGGACTCATTTCCGAAAAACCTGCCCCCCCCCCCCCCCCCCCCCCCCCCCTTCCAATCATCTCTTGCCACGTGGGCTTTACTAAAAAATGACAGTCAACGTAGCATTGTTGAAAACTATTTTATTTATATTATTTCTTTTATAATCTTCAGTAAAAAAAAATTAAAAACACAAACAATAAAAAACAAATTTAATGGAAAAAAAACCCTAGTACGTTTTCACACAAAAAAACCCAAAAATAAAATTGAAAATGTCCTGCTAAATATATTTTGTTAATTTTTTTCTGGCCCAAAAAATAATAAACATAAAAAGTTGAAAACTCCGGTACTTTTTTTATTTTTTACTTGGTTTTCTTTTTCATTCTTTTCAACACAAATAAAAAATAAAGAAATTGAAAACATTCTCAGTGCGTCTGCCGGGAGTCGAACCCGGGTCTATTGCTTGGAAGGCAATTATCCTAACCGTTGGACTACAAACGCCTCGTGTTTTATAACTAAACGTTAATTTATATAAAACATGTAATGTGTAACACAACAAAGGTTTCCCTTCCAACTTTCCAGACCATCATCTCTCCCCGAAGAAATTCTAACCCTATTCCGATTTCTCCATCCGCTGTCTACGGAGAGGAAGGGGAAGGTGAGCCTCTTCGACGTGGTGGACCAGACTCTGTCAAGCTCATTTGGTTGAATATTAAGTTCCATTTCCGGATCCAATTTCTAGATTTTCATTTCCAAGTTCCATTTTCGGATCCAATTTCTAGATTTTCATTTCCATCCCACCCATAGAACCAAGGCTTGAGTCTTCCAATTTCTTTTCGGCCCTACTTTCTAAATTATAGATTTTATATTTTGTTTTCCATATTAGTTTTTGACCACATAATCTTTGAGATCGGAGTTCACTTTATCATTTTATACTATTTTTGCACAAGTCCAACCAATTCTACATTTACCTTTTATTTTAAAATTTTGGGCTCAAGGTAAAATTTTGAGCACCATCATTACAAATGGCAATTGATAAAGGCACTGCACAATTTGATCAGGGCTAGTCCGGATTGGGGCTAGCCCAGATTTTTTTGTGTTTTACTCAGGACAGTCCATTTTTTTGATTTTGGGCTGTTCTAAAGTAAAATTCCCCTAAACCCAAAATTTTTCTCTCATTTGCAAAATTTTTTCTCTCTCTTCCTAAACCCTAACTCCTCTCTTCTTCTTCTTCCTCTTCTCCTTCACCATTTCTCCATCCCCAAGCAAGAAGATAATTTGAAATTCCTAGATATTTCTTCCACCCTAGAAATGTTCTCTTCTTCTTCCTCTTCTCTTCCAAATTTCCTTCTCAAGAAGATCGATGGCACCCAAATTCTTTCTCTATTTGTTTCCAAAATCCTAGAAATTAAATTGAAAAATTCAAGCATCCATTATATTGTTTATTTCAATTGTCTGTAGCCCATTTGAATTAAACTACATTCGGAGTGAAAAATTACCCATTTAAATTAAACACAAGTATGCACGAACGAGAAAACTGTGCGTCGACCAGGACTGCCTAATTTTCTGGCAGTCCTACAAACTGAATGGACTGCCAGAAAACTGGGCAGTCCTAAGTCACAACATGTGAAACAAAGGACTGCCCATTTTTCTGGCAGTCCTTACTGTATTCAGGACTGCCAGAAAAATGGGCAGTCCTTTGTTTCACATGCTGTGACTTAGGACTGCCCAGTTTTCTGGCAGTCCATTCAGTTTGTTGGACTGCCAGAAAATTGGGCAGTCCTTGTTTGTATGTGGACTGTCCAGTTCCTGGGCAGTCCATGCTCACAGCAAGTTCTGTGATGGACTGTCCAATTTCCTGACAGTCCACATATGTATGTGGACTGCCAGAAAACTGGGCAGTCCACATACAAACAGGACTTCCAATCTTTCTTCGCGCGCGCGCGTAACAACATGCGGGATGTACGCTCAGGATTCCACTTTTCTAGTCCACTACTGCCTACTGGATATGTTCAAAAGCTTTAATATGGGACAAGAGGAAGATTTTTGTAGGGACAAGAGGAATCTCAATCTAGGGTTTAGAAGAAATTTTGAGATTAGAAAAAAATTTGAGAGGAAGAAGAGAAAGAGAAGAGAAATAAAACAATTGACTTTTATACTACCTAATGGGCTAGCCCTAATAAATTTTTTCAATGGCAAATTTGTAAATAATACAAACTTACAAATGGGCTAGCCCTGATCAAATTATGCAGTGCCTTTATCAATTGCCTTACAAATTTAGAATCTACTAGTGATGTTCTAAGGACGTTTTGGTTCTCTCCGAACTTAAAAGCGTTTTCATTTCTTTATTTATTTCGTGTCTAGAAGAAAGTAAAAAACAAATAAAAATTATTATTATTATTATTATTTTATACAAAACATTCTATCAGGAACATTTTTAAGTTTATTTATTTTCTTGAATATTATTTAAAAAACAAAAAAATAAAATAAAAAACGTTCCTACCATGTGCGTTTTCAAGTTTTTTATTTTATTTTTATTTTACTTTGAGATTACACTTAGGAGAAATAAATAAAAAAATATCTCGAATATGTTTTTACTAAAGGTAATTTAATTTTTTTATTTTAATAACAAATTTAAAGTTAAAAACACATATGGTATGCTCGTGTAGATTTTTTACTCCTATTCGCTACGTCTTCTCTCACGTGACACTGCTGGGCCCACTCTAGAAAAACCTGCCCCCCCCCCCCTCCAATTGCCTCCTGCGACGTGGGCTGCGGGCCAGTGATGAGGCAAAAAATGTCGCCAACATAGTAGCGTTGAAAATTATTTTATTTATTATTATTATTTTTATAATCTTCAGTCAAAAAAATAAAATTTGAAAACACAAAAAAATAGTGGAAGAAGTCCCTTGTACGTTTTCACAAAAAGAAAAGACCCAAAAATAAAATTGAAAACACTCTCCTAAATATATTTTGTTAATTTTTTTTGGTGGCCCAAAAATAATAAAAATGTTGTGAAAATAAGAAAGAAGGACAAGGAATTGGTAGCCAGAAAACTGTACGTAGCTTTTCTCATTGATAACATATATAGAGGGAATGAGATAGAGAGGTTGTTGTGGGTATGGATAAGGGCATCCATATTTGAATTTATCCAAATCACAACACTCCCCATTGGATGCCCACTTTAATTATTGCCTCATTAAAAAAAATTTTAGGAAAAATCTTTTGGGAAAAATACATAGAAAAGAAAAGAGTACAATAATATTCTTCAGGAATATGAGTCTTCAGGAATCTAAGTGGGTGCGACTTACACTGCCTCGTTAAAAAAATTTCGAAGAAAAAATCCAGTGGAAAAAAACCTCAACGAAGGAAAAGAGTACAATGCGCAAAGACATGCTTCAAGATGTCTCCATTAGCATCTTCATGATGCTTGCATCTACAGGATGCTCTCCCTCAAAAATATTACATTATTGTTCTTACATCAATTCAAAATGAAAAATCAACCTCCAATACAATTTAAATATTACATATCACCCCAATACTTTTTTTGTCTACATTTATACTAGTATCCTTATGAAGAGGTTGCAGGCTTTATTTGTGATTCTTGAAAGCTCGCAACTCCCCCTGATATGTCGAACTGTTGAAAACATAGCCATGCACATTCCCTGTTCGCTTTGGTAAAATTGCCGTAGTGATTTGATTTATTCTATCTACCTGCAACGTTATTTATAAAAACATACCTTGTTTGTGGTATCCGCTTAATGGAGTATCAGATAAATATCATTCATCTGCATATCTCATTAGATCAGAATATTCATAAAGAATAGTTATATGTGCCTAATATTATTCTAAAATATTGTGCTGAGTAAATGACAATAAATTTTTTTTATATTCTTTAAATATGGTACTTCAGGAACCAGAACATGTTCTTTTGGTTGTAAAAGATCCTATTGATCTGACCATTATAGGTATATCATTCATATTAAATATCTGCAGGAGATTTATCTCTACAGGAGATTTATAGTAGATCTCTTCTAGATATTCATCTTTTCATGAGATTACATGAGATCGCTTTTGAATATTTATCTTTATCTCTTCAGGAGATTCCTCTCTCTTCAGGAGATTTTCGACATATACGGGTTCCAATCTCTGCGGTAGATTTCAATTTCTACGGGAGATTCTTTGTCTCTTCTGGAGATATTTCAAATCTCTTCAGGAGATACTGTCATATTTTCTATCTCTTCAGGAGATTTTCTCTTCAGGAGGCACTTTTAATCTCTTCAGGAAACCTTCTCTTCGGGAGGTGACCATTTTGATGAATCCGTTCAGGGATTTCTTCATAAACTCAATGAGCCTATCACATTCTTCTGGATGGTTTAATCCATATGTAGATCCTTCGGGGATAACATGATAATATCAAATCCTTCAAGGATTTACCTAAGAATTTTAAATCCATGACCTTCGATAATATATCTTATCGTCTAGGTTATCAGGATCGAAGAATATATTTATTCATATTCTATTCATGATCATTTCATGAATCCTTGAACTCTTATAAATTTGGATCTCTATTTGTTAGAGATACCCATTCAAAACCTAACGGGTTTATTCTCTTTGGGTTTTGTACTGTAGGACCGAACACTCCACATCTTGCGAGAGATATCGCATCTAATCATTAGATTATTCGTGGTTTTAGTGTTATCCTTTAATTTTATCGCCATTTTTATTCTCATTCGATAATGTCATATATGACAATTTTTCTTGATTCCAAATTTCTCTTAACTATGTATAAAACATAGATTTTATGGGTACCAGTACCTCTTTCTCAGTCTCTTCTGGAATCTGAGGTATATCCTCTACCGGAGCGATATACTTTAAGAAATTGGATCTTTGGTTCATGACATCTTCCGGATCGTCATGCATGAACTTTCTCTTCAGGAGGTGCTACTTCAGAAGCAGCTTCTTCAAGAGCATTAGGGTGTGTTATATTATTCGGCCTCTTCTTCTGGAGAGATGAAGCTTAGCTTTAGTATTATTCGACCTCTTCTTCTTCACGAGGTTCTAAATATTTAGAACCTTTAGGTCTTACGCGTTCTTACAAAAAAACTTATTCATTTTCTGTCTTTATTTGGTTCTTTTAGTCATTCTATTAGAAAATAAATTTATAGATGGTATAGCTATTTATGCAGCATAATAAAACGTAAGCAAGCAAAGGATAATTTCTCCTAATTTAGTCAAGATTAGATAAATTAGAAATATGCCATGACACGTTCTTCTGGAATGATGCGTTAGAACGTTCTTCGAGAACGATGATACAATACGTTCTTCTAGAACGATGCTTTACGACGTTCTTCTAGAACGATGCTTTACAACGTTCTTCTAGAACGATAATTCACGACGTTCTTCTAGAACGATAATTTATCTTCTTCATATCTCCCCCTAACGGCGGGAATTATGTCTTATTAACGTGACAGATCACAGAAATATTCTATCACAAAAAAATCTCATGTCTAGAAGATTTACTAATCTAAGAAGATAAATATAATAATTTACAAAACATAGATGCCAATATTACAGTTTCAAACAATACCAACATAAGCCATCTAAAAGAGATTCAATTCAAGACTATGCTACTAGTTATTCATATACAATTTTCAGGATTTATGGTTTAAAAAAAAAAAAACTTATCCTTGAGATCAAGGATGTATGCTGCAAATTAAAAACTTATCCTTGATATATGTGACTTGACAACTCTAATGTGAGTAACGCGTATCCATAGTGAATAGCTGGATAATCTCTCTAGGATGAACTTCTGGGTCTCTAGGACGAACTTCTGGTTCTCTATGACGAACTTCTGATTCTCTAGGACGAACTCCTGGTTCTTGTAAATGTATTCTTTATATTTACTCACTCATAGTTTCAATATAATACCAACGTTTGTCCTTATGTCCTTAAAACTCAGTAATTTTCTTCTGGAATTATGAGAGTATAAGACATTTTATATGAGTGAGTTTCCTTGGATAAATTTAAGTGTGCTCTGGTGTAGCCTTCAATAAATATGCATGACCAGCTATCATGGATACTATTTTTACACTAGTATTCTTGTTGGAGGAAAAGATTCTATTCTCAAGGATGATGTTGGTACGTAGTACTATCAGTCATGCATAAGATGTCTATTTTCCATGGATTATAGTTTCTAGATATGGCAATATATTACCAATAGTTACAAATAAAGATATCAATCTAAACATAGACTTCAGGTCTATGATAGTTGGTAGGATAATAATGCATCCATAGTAACCCTATGGATAGAACAACCGTATATCACCAACTTTAAAATTTCTAATTTAAGAGATTTGCAACTTTAAAATGCCACTATGAAATATTAACATCCATGTACTGGATTTCATCTCTTAAAGCATTATAATTATCATCATGGAACTAGTCATCTATAGCTTGGTGATGTGTTCATACACTACTAAAATGTCATCTAATAGCGACGTAATTTAGCGACGGCAGGAATTTACGTCGCTATTAGCTACAGCTTTATGAACACGTCGCAAAACGTCGCTGCCTAGCGACGTTCTGCGACAGTCGTTTCCTTCGTCGCTGATTAGCGACGTTCCGCGACTAATTATAAGTATATGTCACCATTTTGGCGACGTGTAGCGACGTCTACATGTGACGTCGCTAAATTATTTTACTTAGGGCACGCCGCTGCCTTCTTTCCCCCTCACTCTCACTCGAAAACTTTTAATTTCCCCCCCCCACCCCCCCGACGACTCCCCCCCCTCTGTCAGTGCCCTCCCCCCCCCGGCGACCCCCTCCCCCCGGCGACCCCCTCCCCCTCCAGCGAGCTCCTCCTCCTCGAGATCCTCCTCCTCCAGCTCCTCCTCCCCAATCCGAGTCCTCTTCCTCAGGTAAACCCTAACCTAACTCTTCTCCTTCCTCCTCCTCTCCCATGGACACACACACACACACGGCCACACGGACACACGGACACACATCCAAACTAGGTCAAGACTCGAAAAAAATAGAAAAATCCTGGAGGAATCAAAATCATAATAACCAAATGATTCAAATAGGCTAGGGTCAGGGTTTGGGTAGGGCTAGGTGTTGATGGATTTTGGCTGGAGGCAGCTAGGGCTTGTGGAAGATGGAGGCTAGTGTTTTGGTGGAGAATTAGGTCCAAGATGAACCATACTCTCATACCATGTCGAAATGGAGGCTACATTGTGATTAGAATAGGATAATACTTATTGGCCTCTTGGCTTTACAATATACAGACCAATCAATCTATGTGCTCACTAATGACATCACTAAACCTAGCTAGAAAAGAAAATTGCATAAAGCAATAAATTAATAGAATAAGACAACTGAATCTTCTCTTCAACATCACCTACTGCCACCTATTTTTTGCGCATATAAATGTAGAAATTACTAGTACAATTTAGAAATATCAAGCTAATTTAATTAATATAAAAATTAACATTAAGAAAAACAACTTCATATCTAATACTTATAATTTTCATAGCAAACTAAAGATGAAGGTGTATGATGTCGAACAATTTTCTGTATTAACTAAAGGTTTAAGCCTTTAAGGTACCATAGCTCCCTCAAGTTTGTTAAAGAATTACCACAGATTTCAGAGTGTTAGTTGGGGGTTTGGGTTATAGATATAGTATCTGTTAGTTGGGGTTAACCTAGATCCTGAGAACACATGGTGATATCTCAGTTTTCTGAGAATGGGTTATTGAGTATGTTAAATGAGAAATGTATCAGCCATTGCAGTGGAAGTTAATGAGACATGGCTCAGTCCTATTTCATTTTGTCCATCCCCTATATGACAAGTCCCTGCCTATTAGTTGCTCAGTATCTTACTTAGAACTCGTGCCATATTTTAGTTCATGGTTCAGTCTCGTTAAGGATAGGGGATTAGTCACATGTTCAGCCTTGGTACTCCTAGTTTAGTCTTTTGGTAATGTTCAACTGTAGGTTACATCTTTGTGTCAATAATTTGAGAAGGGGGCTCTCTCTCTCTCTCTTTAATGCATAGCTAGTGCAGGGGTAAGTTGCATGTGGTTAGGAGATACATGTATGAGAGTATAGTGAAGGTAAGAGTTAGCTTGGGAATGTTTGTGGATAGGTAAGAAATAGTGTGTGAGTGTGTGTCCTAAGTTAGGCTTGATGTCAGGCTTGTACATTGTTTTGGTTTGATATATGAGGGCTTGTAAATGGTAGTTGATAGTGAATTAGAGTGTGTACAGATGGTGAGTTTGACTGTTATATATATCTATGTATATATGATATAGGTGATATATATATGTGATATGGTATAGACTATATGGTAACCATAGGATAACCTAGTCTATGGTTAGTTATGAGATAGCCTATAGAGTTTGACCCAAAGTTGACTTTGACCTATATTGACCTAGAATCATGTAGATTGCATTGTAAACTTCATTATTACCTTTTGAACACATCTTAACCTATATTTCTCTAAATAGGACATTGTGACTCCGATTCAGACATCTGATATTCATCAGTCTTTCAGGGTATCATGCGAGTACATTCTCTGATAGTTCTTTCATTTACTTGTCGATTACTGTATGTCAGTTCTAGTTAGTTCTATTTGATTCTCTGTTACAAACACGGATTGACATTAATGGATATAAGTTTAAATATAGTTTAATATTAGATAAAATTTTATTAAAATCTGTTCTTTCGATATTTGGTATCGGTCGGTATTTGGTATCGGTCGGTATCGGATCGGAACATGCCAAACCGTATCGGTATCGGCCGTATCGGATCGGTATCGGCCGATACTTTAAACCATGGTTGTCACATTAAGGGTCTTTGAGGAGGTGCCATGTTGTGAAAAGATATATCCTTATAGTTCTCCTACGTAATGTTAAAGAAAATCCGTAGGAGAACTATATATAAGGATATATCTTTTCACAACATGTCATCTTATCAAAGACCCTTAATGTACCAACCATGTTACCGCGGTATTGGTATTTGGATACCAATAGCGATAAGGTAAAGGATACCAATAGCGATAAGGTAAAGGGTACCAACTTAAGGTATTGGTATTGGGATACCAATAGCGATAAGGTAAAGGGTACCTTGGTAGGTAATGACTAGAAATAGGATATTTGTGCCTGTTGAATAATGTGTGTCCATCTTTGCAGAATTATTTCCAAATAGATATGAATTACTACTTGCGAAATCGTTCATGGATGTACAATCGTCGTCCTGATGATATGTGTGGTGTGCGGGATGAATACATAGCGGGAGTAGAGCAGTTCCTGCAGTTTGCTAAGGCGTTCCCTCAGTACATAGACGGCACCAAAATTAAGTGTCCGTGTGTGAAATGTCATAACGTGAAATATTATCCAGAAGTGGAAGTGACATATCATTTGTACTCGAGGGGTTTCACGCCTAATTACTATCAATGGACCGCACACGGAGAACTTGTGTCTTTAGCATCAGAGCCGGAGCCTTACGTTGAGCCGTATATGCATGCGGGACCTAATTTTGTTTCAGATAATCATGCATACGACGACGGGTGCATGAATATGGTTTTCGATGCTGCGGGGCCTAGTTTCGTTCATGATGCACCTGAGGAGGCACCGAACGTCGATGCTGCACAGTTCATGGAGTTGCTGGAGAATGCAAGGACTCCATTGTATCCTGGTTGTGAGGATCATTCACCGTTGGAGGTGGTTACAAGACTGTTGAGCATTAATTCAGATTTTAACATGTCGCAAGAATGCTACAACCGAGTGTTGGAGTTGATTATAGAGATCTTGTCGGCGGGTGCTAAGTTGCCTAAAGACTTCTACCGGTCTAAGAGGATGGTGAGATCGCTCTGGATGGGATACGAGAAAATCGATTCCTATCGTAATGGGTGCATGCTGTACTACAAAGACGACAAGGACGCAGATGTGTGCAAATTTTCTGGTGCTGATCGCTATAAGACAACTAGTACAGGAAGGTCTACCGGTGCAAGAAGACCGACCGATTCAATGCACTACTTGTCTTTAACGCCGCGGTTGCAAAAATTATTTATGGTGAAAGAGACGGCCGAAAATATGAGTTGGCACATGCGAGAACAGATTGAAGGAGTGTTGGATCACCCATCCGATGGAGAAGCGTGGAAGCACTTTGATCGAGTGTATCCTGATTTTGCTTCAGATCCGCGTAATGTCAGGTTGGGACTATCTTCTGACGGTTTTACTCCTTTTGGTCTTTCGGGATCCCAGTATTCATGTTGGCCTGTGATTGTCACTCCGTATAACCTACCGCCTTGGATGTGCATGAATACTCAGTACATGTTTCTAACCGTTATAATTCCTGGTCCGAACAATCCCAAGAGGAACATTGACGTGTACTTACAGCCTTTGATAGATGAGTTGAATCAGTTATGGGAAGTAGGCGCTAACACGTACGATGTTTCCAGGAAGCAGAATTTTCAGATGAAGGCAACCCTTATGTGGACCATCAACGACTTTCCGGCCTATGAAATGTTGTCTGGATGGAGCACTCATGGCCGTCTCTCATGTCCGTATTGCATGGACCGTAGTAAGGCTTTTCGCTTGAAACACGGAGGAAAACCGTGCTTCTTTGATTGTCATCGGCAATTTCTACCAAAAGATCATCCGTTCAGAAGGAACAGGAATGCATTCCGTGCCGGCGTTGTAGATAAGGGTGATCCACCGCCAAGGTGGTGCGGAGCCACGATATGTGAGGATGTTAAAGATTTTCCAAGTGCTATCGAAGATCCTACAACTGGGTACAAGTGCGATGGATTTGGTAGAGATCATAACTTGACAAAGAGGAGCATATTCTGGGATCTGCCATACTGGAGTACCAATCTGATCAGACATAATCTTGATGTCATGCATATTGAGAAGAATGTGTTTGATAACATAATTAATACTGTGATGGACGTAAAGAGAAAAACGAAAGACAATCCCAAGGCCAGGTTGGACTTAGAAGAAATATGCAAACGCCCTGCGTTGCATTTGATACAACAGAATGGAAAACAGTTCCTGCCGAAGTCAATTTTCTCGCTGGACAAGGAGGATAAAGTGAGACTTTGTCGGTGGATCCAGGACCTAAAATTTCCAAACGGATATGTGTCAAATCTGAAAAGATGTGTCGATCCGAAGGAAAACAAATTGACGGGTATGAAGAGCCACGACTGTCACGTATTCATGGAGAGGTTAATTCTGATTGCATTTCGGGAATTCTTATCGCAGGCAGTTTGGGATCCATTGACGGAGCTTAGCATATTCTTCAGGGATCTTTGTTCTAAGAAATTGCTCGTTGATCGTCTAGAAAAGCAAGAGAAGGACATTGCGGTAACACTATGCAAGCTAGAGAGGGTGTTTCCTCCTGGATTCTTTGACTCTATGGAGCATTTGCCGATTCATCTATCCTATGAGGCACGTGTTGGTGGACCCGTCGAATATCGATGGATGTACCCGTTCGAGCGACATTTGAATCACCTAAAAAGAAAGATGAAAAATAAGGCACGGGTCGAGGGTTCTATTTGTGAAGCCTATGTTCTCGAGGAGATTACAAACTTTTGTTCGATGTATTTCAAGTCTCATGTTGCAACTAATAGAACGAGAGCTTCCAGAAACGACGACGGAGATCATGAAAGTAATGATACAATACTGAAGGTATTCAATGCTCCAGGAAAGCCATCGGGTAAAATGAAGAAGAGATATCTGAACGATGATGAGCTAAGGGCTGCTCAGGTGTATGTATTACTCAACTGCGACGAGGAGGAAGTAGAGAAATTGGAGGGGTAAGTAAATAATACGTCTACATTATTTTAATAGTGTTGAGAATAATACTATTACATTAATTGCACGATATTGTTTTCAGCATATTTAATGATGATGTGAGGTCAGGTAGGCCACACATAACAGAAGAAGAACTAGAACAAGAAATGAGGCGTTATTTTCCATCATGGTTGAGTGCATATGTAAGACTTGAGAACTCTGTAATTACCTTTCTGTATATGCACTTGATTTAGAATGAGCTTAATTGCTTCTTTCGTGGTATTTAGGTCGATCGTCCATACGCAAGACTTGAGAATGAGTCTATTAGAACGCTAGCCAAGGAACCAATTTATGCTGCAAAAATATGGCCAACAAGGTCGGACTGGTGGGCAGTATGCAAGACCAAAGCTAGAAATACCTTTGAGGTTGAGGATATAGCTTATCAACAGGATGAACTACCTCTTGTAACAAATATTATAGAAGTGGACACGACGGAAGTTCCTCATTACACATCTAATTGTTTAGAAGAAGTAGAATTATCTGAAGAGGAAGATGCAGATGAAAGTGAAGATGTAGAGGAGGAAGAAGAAGAAGAAGATGAGCTAAACGAACTAGATGAATTTTCAGAAGAGGATTAAAATCTGTGATGTCTATCATATAAATATGTATTTTTGTAATAATAAATTTGTGACACTTTAGTGACACTTTTATCTGTGACCATGATATTTTTCAAAAATCTGTGATGTCTATCATATAAATATGTATTTTTGTTTTATTGTCATATGTTATTATCAGGTATGACTAGACCAGGAGGACGACGCGGAGGATTATATATTAGCCAGTCCCGTCAGCCTCGGGCTGGAGATGGAGAGGGCAGT
Organism: Iris pallida; assembly: GCA_029216955.1. Classification (NCBI taxonomy): domain Eukaryota; kingdom Viridiplantae; phylum Streptophyta; class Magnoliopsida; order Asparagales; family Iridaceae; genus Iris; species Iris pallida. The sequence goes on from JANAVB010042420.1 coordinate 18,127,543, forward strand.
TCCGTACCCTCATCCTCATCTCCGAGTACGCCATTGTACCGTTCTGTTCCCGGTGTATTACCGGGATAGGGCAGTTCCAGCAGGTTGCCGACTCCTCCCTCGTCGTCCAGCCTTCCTGATCCCTCGTCCAGCATCCCTGATCCCCCGTCCAACATTCCTCCTGTCGACGGCTCTATGGGGGGAGCCGACGCCGAGCATATGGAGGCCGGCGATCAGACTGAACCTGCCCAGGCAGGAGGTGAGAGCGACCCTCCATGCGCTCCCCCGGGCGAGACGCGTATGGAGATTTGGACTGACGGGCCTATGAAGTAAGTTAATTAATTAATATATATTTCTCAAATGATTATATGTACATATATATTCATGAAATTTTTTTATTGTATAGATATCGGCCTTCTGTAGTACAGAGACAGCTGGGACAATTTCTGAGGCAGAACTATGGTGGGCCTTGGCTCAACTACTCAGATGCTTCCGCAGATAGGAAGACCTTTTGGTTCGCCCACTTCAAGGTAAAAAAAATATTTATTTTTAAATTTTAATAATTATTTGTGTATATTATACAACTTTTGTATTTTACTTCTTGTAGAGGACCTATTTCTATCCACCACACCGGACGACGAGGATCGAGGGCCAATTTTCTGTCGTCGCAGCCAAGCTCATCCGTGATGCGATCGACGACCAGAAGCGTCGTGATTGCTCCGGACAGCCGATCCAGGGTTGGATTACGCCAGAGCAGTGGACTGCGATGAAGGCTAGATTCAGCGAGCGCAGGTACCAGTGTAGGTCCTAAAAAATCAAGTAGCATACATCAACAAAGTCAGAAAATCAAGAAAAACAACTTTCAGATGACTTGCACAGACAACAGATTGCGCACCATTTAAATTGCGCAGGATCGATTGCGCACACAATCAACTGTGCAAGTTGACGTGGCAAAAGTCATCATTATCTGACACAATCAAATCTTCTGACAACTGACAGCACGGATATCGAGGCGGCCGTTCGTTTAATTGTGCAGTACGGCGCTCGAGGACAGCTGGCAGCGCAATCCATGTCTGCGTAAATCGAGTTTGCGCAATCCATGTCTGCGCAAATCAAGTTGGCGCAATCCAAAGTCTGCACAGTTCAATGTGCACGTTCTACCAGTACAAATGATAAAGTACACGTGGCATTCATGCCATCAATTGCTTATTTCATGGTAACTGCCTATGCATGATCATGCGCATTTCAATCAAATAATGCCATGTGTCCAAGACAGTTAATCCATGATCCAGCAACTGCCTGCGCAGTCCATTGCTGCGCAAACCAATTGCTGTGCAATCCATCATGCGTAGTCCAGAATAACTAAAAGTTAGTTATTTCTCAAAACTCTATAAATAGAGTTTCAAGTCTCCATTCAAGGGGATCACGAATCAATAATCAGAGATCAGAGAGTTCAGGAGTTCTTGCCCAAGTGCTGCTGTATTCTTCCGAGGCTTTTGCCTTCAACTTCCGAGGCTTTCTGCCTTCAATTCCAGAGTTGTTTTCAACTTCAGAGGCTTCGTCTTCAGAGTTCACATCGTCCAAGGGATAAAGCAATCGTCATCTAGATTGGATTCCTAAAGTTGTACCATTCCCAGAATTCAAATTGTAATCTTTTACAAAGTTTGTATCAATAAAGTTCTTCAACTTTTGTTTTTGCAAACAAAATGGCGACTCTGTTGGGGAGATATGGTTCTAAGTAACATTCCTCTTCGAACCGGTAAACCAGATGAGATGGTCGAATCGTCTTCAACCATTCAAAAGCTGCACGGTTTAGAGGTTGCATCTTTGAGTCCACCATGTTTGTTGGCATCTGATCATGTCCAGCAGGGAGAGGAGCACAACAAAAGTTCCATCCTCTATTCAGATTTAGAACATATCTGCACTCGCTCAAAGAAGTGTACTTCCATTTTCCATGAGAGTACCTTCGCAGGAAGCTGCCATCAACCGGTCCCATGTCGGGGTCCATTAAAGTGGGATAGTGGAGAAGCAACCATCCAAATAGATATGTGTATGGAAGTTCTAAGCGAGGGAACACTTTCTCTCCTTTTGCCTTCAGCATCAGATCGACATATAGACGAAGACTGGCATTTAATTTGCAGGTCATTGCTGATAACAGGTCCACCTTGTAGCCAAAGACCAATTTGACAGCGGCAAAAAGAACGTCGCGGTTAAAGCGATCCACAGCACTGGATCCAGGGACCACAAACCGCCGAAGCCAGTATGTCAGAAACCCTGTACAAGTACAAGTACAAGTTCAAACTACACCTAGTCAGTCAGGAGCTGGGGGTAGTGCTTATAATGTTGTTCCTCCTCCTACCACAACTCAACCTGCTCCTTCTTCGTCATCAGAAGACGCCAATGAAGCTGTCAAACTCTTACGAACCCAGTTCGAAGCATTCAAAGAGAAAGACAACTTGCAAAGATTGGGGATCAAGCAGCCCTATCCAGTTGAATGGAAGGAAGTCCCATTCCCGCCAAAGTACAAAATCCCAACAATCTCTTTGTTCGATGGCAGTACTTCTCCTAGTCAATTCATCAATCATTTTGAGGTAATGACCGTTCAACTTCAGCCAAATGACGCTCTTCTTACCAGAGTATTCGTCGGTTGTTTAGCCGACGTAGCATATGACTGGTACAAAAGTTTGCCCGATGGTTGTATCACTTCCTTTTCAGGTCTCAAACAAATCTTTCTAGAACGATTCTATGAAGGATTCAATGATATGACTATGTCAGCTCTCAACAAAATCAAACAGAAATATAATGAAACTGCTGAGAGCTTTATCGAACGATTCCGTCGTGAAGCTTTGAAAATGCCTCCCGGAACTCCAGCTGCTGTCACTATTGATACTTGTAAGGCAAACCTTTTGCCTATTATCAGTATGTGGACGGGATCTATCCAATTCCAAGATTGGCCTTCATTCATTGTCAACGCCAAAGCTGCTGAAGTGAGTGCCGAGAAGTTCAAACAATTGGGGGTACAGATGTCTAACCCCGATCGAGATGAACATCAGACTTCAGGTGGTGGCAACCGCCAAAACAATCGCAAAGCAAAAAAGACTTTGAACATTAATTTGAACAAAAATAAAGAATCTTTGGCTGTCAATGTGGCTCTGCCTACTTCCACTCCTACTCCTTCGGCACCTCCACCAAGGGAACCTCGTCCGAAAGTGGAATACTCCTTCGACGAGAATGACACTGCGAGCATCTTTGAGTGTTTACTCAAAAGCAATAAAATTCAACTCCCAGACCCAAAGAAACCTGATAAAGTCGGTAAGACAGATCATCCTAAATATTGTGTCTACCACAGGTTCATTGGACATCCTACTCGAGCATGCTATGTGCTCAAAGGCAAAATTCAGGAGCTTGTCAATGCTGGTGTCGTCACTCTGCAGCAAGATGAGAAAACTGTTACTGCGAACATGGTTTCAGTTCAGTTTGGGGATTTTCCTCCGCAGATGGTACAGCACGGTGTCATTCCAATTCCCAAAGCTACTCTTGAGATTGAGAATCTCCCACTTCTACCAAATGAAGGTCTTGTTCCTTTGTCTCTTGACAACGGTAAAATTATGTGGATCCATCACGATCTTGCTCCGGAATTTGAGGTGCCCTCTTCTTCCAAGAAGAAAGCTCGTTCTAAAGGCAAAACAAAGATTTGCAACATGGTGTCTTTTGATCCCATAGTTGACGAAGAGATTCTGTTAGGCACCAGATCAGGGAAAGCCTATTTGAAAGATCATTCTGAAGGTCAAGAGGATCCTGCTTCTTCTTCTGAACCTGCCCCAGCACAACCTGCTTCCACGGAAGAGATCCCTTCTACATCTTCGCCAGTTGTAATACCTATTCCTTCCAAGCCAATGACGGCTGACAAAGGCAAGCAACAAGTCCGCTTTGATAAACCATTGAAGAAATCATCTCCTACAGGACTTGAAAAGCCGTACAATTTTGATATATTAGCTCAATTAGCCAATACACCGGCTAGGCTATCAATTTTCGAACTCTTGCGCCTTTCTAAGGAGACTCGAGAAACTTTAAGTGAAGCTCTGATGCAGGCTGAAACTTGCTTAACTCTTCTCAAAAAGCCAGAATCAGAACCAGTCTCTTGCCGTCACTGTATAGTGTCTTGGAGTTGATTCCAAACATCACTTTCACTCAGGATGATATGCTACTAGAAGATAATAGACATGATCGTCCTCTCTACTATACAGGATATGTTGATTCGATGAAAGTCGATCGTATCCTGATAGATCCAGGATCTGCACTCAGCATCATGCCAAAGACGATGCTAGATGCGTTGAAGATACCAGTGCATAGTCTTTCAAGCATAATCACCACTATCCTGGGATTCAACCAAGGAAGGAGTGAACCTTTGGGCAAGATCCGCCTAAAACTCCAAATAGGCAATCTTCGCACAAAGGTGACCTTTTATATCATTGACAATCATGGTTGTTCTTACAACGCTCTTCTGGGAAGACCCTTCCTTCATGAACATAATGTTGTTCCCTCAACTCTTCATCAATGCTTTAAATACGTTGATGGCAAAGGACAAGTTCACAAGAAAGTTGCAGACCTCTATCCTTTTAAAGGCGTTGAAGCGTATTGCAACGATGCTCGTATGTACAAGGAGGAATTTATGAAAGTGGTATTGGCTATGGATACTGAAGAAGATCAAAAAGCAGTACCCAATGACACTCTCATCATACCTGTCAAGGGGCGTATTTCTCATCCTCAGTCTTCTAAACCACTGGCTATTCACTTGCCGGTTCAAGAAAAATCAGTTGATGCTGATCAAAATCAAAGGGAGCTCACCTCTTCTGAGCCACTTGTTATCGACTTACGTCGTAATAAGGACAAAAAGCAGCTCGCTTCTTCTGAGCCTCTTGTTGTTGATTTAACTCACAACAAGGAAAAAAGGGAGCTCACCTCTTCTGAGCCACTTGTTATTGACCTTCGTCGTAACAAGCCTCCTCCACGTTCTTCTTCTCCCCCTCTTGTAATCAATCTGACCAAGCCTGCTAAGGCTAAAGGTCCTGCTGTAAATACAGATGTACATATCAATGAAAAAGCATCTACTTTCCAGTATACTGATGTTATTTATCATACTAAATACTATTTGGATATGTTAGATAGCTTTCAGTCATTTACAATGGGAGTTGTACAATCTCTTCAAACAGAAGTTTCATGTGAACATCCAAAAGATTCATATCGTATTGTTCCTGCTCGCAAGAAAGGTGAACGTCCAATACTTTTTAGTAAAAGATCGGAACAAAAATTTAGCTACACGAATGATAGCAAAGTTAACGACACGGGACATCTTCAATTCCGTCGTTACAGTCAACAATCAAAAGACATTGTCCGAAAGATGGGTTACGACTTCAAAAGCGGCCTCAACTACGGTAAGGGAAGAAAGACTCCTCTCCGTACCGCTGTTCCACAAGAAAAGTCAGAGATGTATTACAGCAGGACCAAAAGAGGTCTCGGATACGCTTTCCCTCCAATGTTATCCCCAGCAGTTTCTGATTCTGATAGCAAAGAACGTTCTAATTCTTTCGATTCCAGATCATGGGATTCTGACACTAGCATTGGTGAAGTCCATCGTATAATCGTATCTTCTAATATGGTTTCAGCTGAACTTCCGGAAGGATATGACGAGGACATTGAAAAAAATTCTAAAACAGATCCTTGGGCTCAACAGATGGATAATCAGTGGGTACTCCGGTTTGAACAAAGAGAACCTCCTACTGAAGATCAACTAATTCAGGTTGATGTAGGAGAAAGCGAGTCGCCTCGTCCAATCTTTATTAGTAAGAATCTTCCAGAAGCAGATAAGCAAGAGTTGGTTCTTCTCATTAAAGATGGAGTTACGAGGACATGCCAGGTTTAGATCCCAAGATTGCTCACAAATTGAACATTCTTCCCAATGCTAAACCAGTCAAACAGCAGCAACGGCGATTCAAGCCTGAAATGATGGACGCAATCGATGATGAAGTCAAGAAGCTTATAGCTTGTGGCTTTATTCGAGAAGAACAATATCCTGATTGGGTAGCCAATGTTGTTCCAGTCCTGAAGAAAACTGGCAAAGTTCGAGTCTGCATCGACTTCCGAGATCTTAATGAAGTATGTCCGAAAGACGAATTTTCTCTCCCTATCATGGACGTCATGATTGACAATACCTGTGGGTTCGAGCGAATATCTTTTATGGATGGATTCTCTGGATACAATCAGATCAAGATGAATCCCGAAGATAAAAAACACACATCTTTTCGTACTCCTCGGGGAGTCTATTGTTATACGGTGATGCCATTTGGTCTCAAGAACGCTGGTGCAACTTACCAACGGGCTATGAGTACCATTTTCAGAGAACATCTTCGCAAAACAATCGAATGTTATGTTGATGATATAGCTGTTAAAAGTCGTCTAAAAGAAGACCATATCCAAGATTTGAGAACAATCTTCGATCTCATGCGTCAACATCAGCTCAAGATGAATCCCACCAAGTCATTCTTGGGTGTCTCTAGTGGTAAATTTCTCGGCTTCGTTATTACCTCTAAGGGTATACACGTGGATCCCAAGAAGATCAAAGCCATTCAAGAGATGCGTCCTCCACGCAACCTAAAAGAGCTACGAGGATTCCAAGGCCGACTTGCGTACATCAGGTGATTCATCTCGAACTTGTCTGGACGCTGCAGACCATTCACTCAGCTAATGAAGAAGGGTGTATCTTTTATTTGGACTGAAGAATGTCAACAAGCATTCGACGACATCAAACGATATCTCATGAACCCACCAGTCTTGGTGCCACCAATCTCAGGCATTCCATTCTTAATGTATGTCCGTGCTATGGATCATTCATTGGGTACTTTACTCGCCCAAAAGAACAAAGAAGGTCATGAACAGGCCATCTACTATCTCAGTCGTACTATGATTGGTGCTGAACACCGTTATAGTCCGATTGAAAAAGAATGTCTAGCCCTTATGTTCGCTGTTCAAAAGACAAGACATTATATCATTGGTCAAACCATTCATGTCATATCCCGAGTCAATCCTCTTCGGGTACTGATGAAGAAGCCTAGCACACTCAATTCTCGGCTTGCTACATGGGCCATCCTTCTAGCCCAATATGACATGGTGTATGTTCCTCAAAAATCTGTCAAAGGTCAAGCACTGGCAGATTTCTTGGCGGCTCATCCCGTACCAGAAACATCCAAGCTTTACGATGAAATTCCAGACGAGACATTGGAAGTCAACTTGATCTCTGAAGAATTTCCAACTTGGCGTCTATTCTTTGATGGAGCATCCAGAATTGGACCCAATGGTGCTATTGTAGCAGGAGTTGGAGTTGTTCTCGTTTCTCCAGAAGGATCGACTATCCAAAGAGCCTACTCTCTAGATGAATCTTGTTCCAATAACGTAGCAGAGTACAATGCTCTACTCATTGGTCTTCAATTAGCCAAACAATTGAACATTGAATATCTCGAAGTTTATGGCGATTCTAAGCTGGTTGTCAACCAGGTTAGAGGAACTTATGAAGTCCGTCATCAAGATCTGGTACCTTACTTTGAGGCAGCAATCAACATGGCTACATCGTTCAAAGCTTTCTTTATTGAATATGTACGCCGAGCTTGTAACACTGAAGCAGATGCCTTAGCTAATCTTGCAGCAGTCTTAGCTGTCCCTATCCGAAGACAACAAGTGGTGGTTATTTCTAATCGAGAATTGTTTTGCATAGAAAACAATCGCAACATTGAGTTCAGTAATTTTGCTAAAATTAATATTATCAATGAAGATTGGAGAACTCCTTTCATCGATTTCGTGGTTCATGACATACTCCCCGTAGATCTTAATGAGGCTACAAGTATTCGACGACGATCTCTACGATTCTACTACAATCAAACCACTAAAACTCTCTATCGACGAACTTATGACGGTCTTCTTCTACGCTGTTTAGCTGGTGATGAAGCAAAACAGATATTGCGTGAGGCTCACGACGGTATTTGTGGAGCACATCAGCCCGGTCCTAAACTACAGGATCGTATCCGAAGAATGGGTTACTACTGGCCCTCTATGGTATCAGATGCCATCGAATATGCGAGAAAATGTCGAGCCTGTCAAATCCATGCAGACTTCATTCATCAACCTTCGAAATTTCTACATCTGACAGCTGCTTCCTGGCCTTTCGAAGCTTGGGACATGGATGTCATAGGTCCTATTAATCCCCCTTCTTCCAGAGGACATCGGTTCATTTTAGCAATAACAGACTACTTCTCTAAGTGGGCTGAAGCTATACCCTTGGCTGAAGTCAATACTAGTAGCGTTATCAACTTCATCAAACATCATGTCATTTATCGATTTGGTGTCCCTCGACGAATTATTCATGACAACGGACCACAATTCATCAGCCAAAAATTTACCAGATTCTGTGATGATCACCGGATTGATAATGTCGCTTCGACTGCCTACAATCCTGCTGCTAATGGTTTAGCCGAAGCCTTCAACAAAACTATTATCAAGCTTCTCAAAAAGTTTGAATCCACTAACAAACGGAATTGGAGTGAAAAGCTTGGTAAATGTCTATGGGCCTACCGAACTACGGTTTGCAATCCTACGGGTTTTACACCTTTCTCTCTGGTATATGGCTGTGAAGCTGTTCTTCCTCTGGAACTTTAAATTCCTTCTTTAAGGATTGCCATTGCTAACGAGCTCACTACAGAGAACAATGATCTTCTTCGACTTCAAGAATTGGAGGCACTCGACGAAAAGCGATTAATGGCTCAACAACATATTGAGTTATATCAAGCCCGCATTTCGAAGACTTTCAATCGTAAAGTGATGGTCAGAGCCTTTCAGCAAGGAGAACTTATTTTAGCAGTCAGACGTCCTATGACTATGACTCATATGAGCAAAGGCAAGTTCGACGCAAAGTGGGAAGGTCCGTATGTTGTGAGCAAAGTCTTCTCAAATGGAGCGTATCAACTCTCAGAACTGGATGGACGAATTACAATGATGCCTATCAATGGCAAATTCCTTAAAAAGTACTATGTGTAAATGTAAATACTTGTAAATCATCAGACAAGTTCATGTTCATAAATAAAATTTTATTTAATCATGAATGATGGTACATGATATTAAGGAAGATCACTATCATCCTTCTCTACATTTGGACGCGGACCACTACCGTCCTTTTCAAAAATACGGTCAACAAAAGAGCCGAGAACCTCTTTGCTGGAGCCCACGAGGAACTTGCAGGCAGCCATCCTCATGGCTTCTTCTTCTTCAGTCCTTCCTGGTTCAAGCAGAAAGTCCAGGATGTCTATCGGTGGCTTGGGTGCAGACGAACCTTCGCCTGCTTCTGCTTTCTTTGGCTGAATTGGATCGACAGGACGTTCTTTAACGTCTTCTTCAACCTTCGGGGCGAGCTCAGTCTTCTTAAGTGCATCTTCAGACGACATTTTTATGTTGAAAAGTGAAAGTGCTCATTCCTGTCAAATTTCTGTCCTATTTATAGACAGAGATTTCTCAATCAACGAAGCGACACATTCACCCGACGGTTCGCCCGTTCATTCATCATCACCCGACGGTTCGCCCGTTCATTCATCATCACTTGACGGTTCACCCGTTCATTCATTATCACTTGATGGTTTATCCGTTCGTTTTATCATTTGACGTTTTTCCGTTCATCTCACATCCATATCAACAACTTGTCGTTTTTCGATTAAGTTGTCAATTGAAATAATAATATTCGATATATTTTGCCACGTCCATATTACCTCTGAGCAGATATAATGAATATAATTATTTTCTACAAGAAATATATCATGTCTTGCACCTCTGAATATATTTTCTATCTCTATTATTTATATCTAAACAAGATATGCAACAAATAATGGAGCCACATCAAAATGTCTTTATTTATCAAAATACGAGGCATTACAAAAATACATCTACGACAAAAAGATACAAAAAATTCTATTAAGAAGGAGGAATGATCAAATTGTCGATCTGCTGCTTCAGGGTCTGCAGCTCTTCTTCATGAGTGGATGTCACCCTCCTTCTAGCCTCTTCCATCCCGATTTTTTCATTAAAAACAGGCATGTCTACAGTCCGGCGGGTAATCTCTGCACCATGAGTTGTATCATATTCAGTCTTCTCCTGAAGCAAGGCATTGAATTGTTCAATCACAAGTTGATGATTAGCAGTTTTTTCTTCTAATTCTTGCTGGAGACGAACAATCTCTGCTCTCAGTTCAGCAGTTCTCTGTCCTTTTCTTTCAGCCATCAAAGTTACTGATTCTAGCTTGGAATTGTATTCAGCAGACTTTGTGAAATAAGCCTCCAAAAGATTTTGAAAATTCATCCTTTCCATATCAGCTGCTTGGGCCATTCGCTCGAACTCAGCCTGCACTAGAGATTCTATTTTCTTCTGTTTGAGCTCCTTATATTTCTTTATGGAGATTTCTAACTCATCCAGTATATGCTCAAGGAGAGTAGCTTGAGCTTCGTCACCTTGCTCCCTTACAGCCCTCACCAAGAGGGAGGTTGGGTTTCTAACCATAAAGAAATCTGCTCCTTCTTTGTCAATCATTTTGGTGACTAAGGGTCTCAAAGCTTCAAAGAAACATCTGGTAAATGATTGAACAACTTGTTGATTAATTGCCTGAGTCCCAGGAGTCGCAGCTACTCCTGTTGAAGATGAGGCAGCAGGATGCTCGATCCTTTGTGTCTGGATAGCAGGCTCTTTAAACAAAGGAGCCAGAGTGGAGCTAGTCGCCCCTCCTGTTTGTTCCTCTGCAAAAGTAAAATTGTTATTTTGCTAGTCGTTTGCCAAATAATCAAAAAGATCAAATGAAGACAGTCATACCTTGGTTCGATCCAGCAATGAGCTTATCCCCTGCAGGAGTAGACTCTGGCAGAGCGGAAGTCACTTCAGCCGCAATAGCTTGGCTACTGCCCGCCTCAGAACCACAAGATAGATGATGACTACTACTAACAACCACCGTTGCTACGGGCACTATAGCCAAGTCTGTCGGAGGTGCTGGAAGAGTCTCAAGATCTGCAAGAAATACAAATAAAAATATTAGCTATCGATCTATTCTAAAGAAGATTGCTAAATTCATTTTATACCTTGAGGATCGGTGGCGAGAGTTTCTTCCGGAGCTTTTTCGTCTGCTGCTTCTTCTGGAGATATTTCTATCTCAGCATCCTTTTCAGGATCTAAGGTCTCAGCAGCATTCTCTGGGATTTCAATATCCGCATCACCTACATCATGGACAGCAGTAGGAGATGCGTGCACTTCATCATCTTCTTCAATATCTTGTATATAGTCATCAACATTCTCAGATGAAGAGCTCTCCTCATCCTCGTCTTCTTCTGGTGCCTTCTCGCTGGTAGTCGCGGCTTGGTCACCATAGTCTTCCAGAGAAATGTAGATACAATCTTCTAAAGCTGTAATTACTTCGCGATCTTCCTTTTCGCGAAGGGTTCTCGGAGTAGGCGGAAGTTCAATAATCTGTAGCTGCTTTTCCCTCACTTCCTCCACAGTACTTCCTCTAGGCTCTTCAGCCTCAGTTTCCGGAGCAAGATTTGTCCTTTGCTCAACCTCCTCTCTATGTTCAGGACTAGGAGTTCTATTCCTGGGTTCTGAAACAGGAGTAGGAGAGGGCAAAATTAATCCAGCTGCAGCATCCATCACCATTGAAGACAAGGCTCGATTCCTTCTCTGGGCCAGCTTCTTTCTTTTTAATGGCCTATCAGGGCTCTCTATTTGATAGTTTCAACTTGTTTTTGGATGGAAGTTGGTGTTGTAGCCTCTTCTTGTTGAGTTGACTCAGCCAGTTGCCGAGACTGAGATCGAGTGGTGATTCTTTCAGAAGAGTGATCTAAAATCAACTTCTTCTTTGCCGCTGGAGCAGGAGGCTCCTCTCTTCTCTTTCTTTTTGCAGGAGATTTACCCACTTTCAGAGAGATACGCATTGCTGCGTTTACTTCTTGAGGGAACATCATATCCTTCGAAACTTCCAAAGGTGCATCTGCTGGCTCGTGCACCTCATCATTTATAGGAATCGACAGAGCCATTCTTCCTTTCTTCAATCTCGTCGAAGAAGCAAAACTATCTGCGAGATTAAAGTTCTCAGCAAAAGTGTTCGCGGATGTATAAAATACTGTATAAGTATATAGCATCCGAGGACCCTGAGTGCTATTTGCTGGCATCGAGAATATGGCCTTCGTATCACGGGCATTATAGTAAGCCCAGGCTCGAGCCCCGTCTATCAAATAACCCTTGCCCTGGAGGCAGGTAATTGCATTCCCCACATGGAATTGATCATATCCAAACTGCCGAACAAATCGGCTGGGGAGATATGGTTCTAAGTAACATTCCTCTTCGAACCGATAAACCAGATGAGACGGTCGAATCGTCTTCAACCATTCAAAAGCTGCACGGTTTAGAGGTTGCATCTTTGAGTCCACCATGTTTGTTGGCATCTGATTATGTCCAGCAGGGAGAGGAGCACAACAAAAGTTCCATCCTCTATTCAGATTTAGAACATATCTGCACTCGCTCAAAGAAGTGTACTTCCATTTTCCATGAGAGTACCTTCGCAGGAAGCTGCCATCAACCGGTCCCATACCGGGGTCCATTAAAGTGGGATAGTGGAGAAGCAACCATCTAAATAGATATGTGTATGGCAGTTCTAAGCGAGGGAACTCTTTCTCTCCTTTTGCCTTCAGCATCAGATCGACATATAGACGAAGACTGGCATTTAATTTGTAGGTCATTGCTGATAACAGGTCCACCTTGTATCCAAAGACCAATTTGACAGCGGCAAAAAGAACGCCGCGGTGAAAGCGATCCACAGCACTGGATCCAGGGACCACAAACCGCCGAAGCCAGTATGTCAGAAACCCTGCCAGTTGGGCTTCTTTTGACATGGGTCTATAACCCATTCTCAAGTAACTCTCCAGAGTGTCCTCTTTCTTTAAAGGAGGATATTCATAATCATCTTTCACTTGTTTATCAAAATTACCACTTTCTTCCATCAGCTTCATAACTTCTGTATTGCTCAAAGGTTTGAAGAAATTGGGATAGCATTTGTCATTTTCCTTAGTCTTCTTCTCTTCTATGTGGTTAAGGAACAGATAGGGTAACCATTTCGAAGAATAACAGGTGTTTGCTGTAGCACTCTTATAAAACAAGGAGCAGATCTTGTAATGGCATAGCAGTTCCTCGAATACTGCTACCATCGCTGCATTTTCCTTTCTAAGTTTGTCCAACTCATCATTAGTTGGTACAAACTCTTCATATGGAGCGTCTGCCATTGGCAAGTACGAGATATATTTCATCTCGTGGAGTGCAAACCCAATTTCTCCACCAGGGGTCATAAAAGTTCCTGTCCTATAATTGTATCTTTCAGCCAAGGCTAAGAACATGTGTGGATTGGGTGCAAAACCATAAACAATGGCGTGCACTGCTTGATACAGATTGATCTGTTGAAGTCTTTCTTCAAATATTGTCAGAATCCAATTGGCAATATAGTTCCATCTCTTGTAATCTGGATTCACCAATCCAGTTAATCTGATATCCTGTTCGGGGTACTTCCCTTCAGCTTTCGCAAATTCATTTGCGAATATCGATGTTTTGACAGGCATCAACATAGAGGAGTTCTCTGGAGGAATGCAACCTGGTCTCAAGCCCCTCAACAAAGACACTGTATCGATCAGAGGAGCTGTAGAACATATCCTTTTTATTTGGTCCCTTCTTCACGAAAATTTTCCCTGCACGGGCGTCTTGGAAAAGAGTGATGTTCCACTCCATTTTTCTCGGATAGCTCGCATGAGCGTACCGGGATAAAGGGAGACAACGGGCAATATCTGGTATGAAGAAAGACCTATCTTCCAGATGGACTATTCTTTCCTCCATCCTCGGCCTTGGTTGCGAGCTTTTCTCAAAAGCCTCACCAAATAAGAATAGAGGTTTCTTATGAATAACAGCGTCTGCTGATTCCAAGGACTGTCCATTCATTAAACACAGTAGAGTCTCATTGTCTTGAGATATCAGAATCGCCTGACGGGAGGTCGGTAGATCATACTGGGGATAATGTACATGGGAGAGATCCTCTTTATACTCCGACTCTGAAAGAGTTCCCACAAAAGTTTCATACTCTGGATCTTCTCTCACATTAACTGCATCAAACAGAAGAAAGCAGAATTTAGTACAAGTCAAAGTCAAAAAATTCTGTCATCAGTTTGCGCAAAATTAGAATGCGCAACATCAGATTGTGCAGCATCAGTTTGCGCTGACAATCTCGCGCAAATCAGCAGATTGCGCTGATATCTGCCAGCGCAGTTTAACCGATTGCACAGAAAGTCGCTCTCCATAAAAATGAAGAGTTAACTGATTTGTGCAACCAGAACCCTAAAGAGGGTGGCGTAGTATGATCACATCTCTAAAAAGAGATGGATTTTTGAAGAACAGTGAGATCTAAACCCTAAAAAGGGTTTTTGATGAAAAGTTCTCTACCTGACATTGCAGGGTGCGCGGATTCATGACGAGAAGCTCATCGTGCAGCTCTGTTTGATGACTCGGCAGGGGCCTTGCCCTTATCGGCTACGGAGGATCGTCGGAGCGCCATGAAGATCGTCGGAGAAGGAAGTCGAAGTGTGCTCGGAAATTTCTTTCTCTCAAACTCAAAGAAGACAAAGTAAAGAAATGAAACGAAGAAGAGAGCTATTTATAGTTTTCGAAAATGAAACGGCTGCCTCAGTTTGCGCCTAAAATTGGGGACAATCCCTCAGATTGCGCAGCCAGCTTACATCATGCGCAAAGTGATTCAAATTTCAAAATTCAAAGTATTTCGAAATTTTGAATAAGTTCAACTTTCGAAAACTTTGAAGGGGGTCTTGTAGGTCCTAAAAAATCAAGTGGCATACATCAACAAAGTCAGAAAATCAAGAAAAATAACTTTCAGATGACTTGCGCAGACAACAGATTGCGCACCATTTAAATTGCGCAGGATCGATTGCGCACACTCTCAACTGCGCAAGCTGACGTGGCAAAAGTCATCATTATCTGACACAATCAAATCTTCTGACAACTGACAGCACGGATATCGAGGCGGCCGTTCGTTTAATCGTACAGCACGGCGCTCGAGGACAGCTGGCAACGCAATCCATGTCTGCGTAAATCGAGTTGGCGCAATCCATGTCTGCGCAAATCAAGTTGGCGCAATCCAAAGTCTGCGCAGTTCAATGTGCGCGTTCTATCAGTACAAATGATAAAGTACACGTGGCATTCATGCCATCAATTGCTCATTTCGTGGCAACTGCCTATGCATGATCATGCGTATTTCAATCAAATGATGCCATGTGTCCAAGACAGTTAACCCATGATCCAGCAACTGCCTGCGCAGTCCATTGCTGCGCAAACCAATTGCTGTGCAAACCAATTGCTGCACAATCCATCATGCGCAGTCTAGAATAACTAAAAGTTAGTTATTTCTCAGAACTCTATAAATAGAGTTTCAAGTCTCCATTCAAGGGGATCACGAATCAATAATCAGAGATCAGAGAGTTCAGGAGTTCTTGCCCAAGTGCTGCTGCATTCTTCCGAGGCTTTTGCCTTCAACTTTCGAGGCTTTCTGCCTTCAATTCCAGAGTTGTTTTCAACTTCAGAGGCTTCGTCTTCAGAGTTCACATCGTCCAAGGGATAAAGCAATCGTCATCTAGATTGAATTCCTAAAGTTGTACCATTCCCAGAATTCAAATTGTAATCTTTTACAAAGTTTGTATCAATAAAGTTCTTCAACTTTTGTTTTTGCAAACAACCAGGAGCGGTCTGAGAAGGCCAAGGTGGCGCGGTCGAGCGCCGGTAAGTGGTGTGGTGGCTCCATTCCGATGACGGAGCATTTTCGTCGTCTGGTACGTTTCCTATGACGGACATTAATTTATATATAGTTCGATATAGAATGTTTAATACTAATAATAGATAATATATTTTAACAGGTAAAAAAGGGTGAGGACCCGAACATGGTGACCGTCTTCCTGGTCACACATCGGAGGGCTGGAGAGTTCATTGACGAGAGGACGACGCAGGCATATGTACGTTCTATTCTTTATATTAATTTACTATAACTTAGAAAACATGAAAATAGATATCAATATAGACTTTAGCAAACACTTATACGTTAGCAAACATGTTCTAGGTCGAGTTTGTTCGGCTACAGCAGGAGGCGGCTGCTGCTGCTAGTGCGCCAGCAGAGGAAGGGGCTGGTAGTTCCTTCCAGCCGCCTACAGCTCCATCGCAGGACGAGCTCTGGATGACCGCCGTTGGCGGTCTTCAGAAGGGTACGTACTACGGTACGGGATCCTACAACGCGTATTTGGCTTCGGAGTCATCCCGGGCCCCCTCTGTCAGTGCGCAGTCTCCGGCTTCGCAGGCGTCGTCACGAGTTGAGGATATCCTTCGTCAGATCGAGGAGCTGCGTCGCGAGTTGCAGCAGCAGATTTCTGATGCGATCGAGCGACGATCCGACCCTCCGATCGTCACCGGACGATTTGATACGGTCGAGCACAGTATACAGGAGCTGATGAGTCTGCATCAGGCTACAGCTGCCAGCTTGCAGACGCTCACCGAGTCTACGCAGCACACAGAGCGTAGACAGGTCGAGCTGGAGGGATCGCAGAGGAGCATGTCTGCCTCACTCACTCAGGTTTCGGCTTCGCTTGAGGCGAGTACTGAGAGAGTGGTGAGTACCCTTGCTGCGCATGGTGAGCGACTGCGAGAGCTGGAGCAGATACGTCCTCCCGGTCCATCGACGGTGCCGACTCCAGACACTGCACTGCCTCCGGCGCCGACTCCAGACATTGCACTGCCTCCTACTGCCCCTACGGTACAGCTCACCCAGCAGCAGTATGACTACATTCTATCCCAGTTGCGCGGTAGGGGTCCGCAGTAATTTTATTGATTTTTTTATGACTTGTATGTATTGGCCCTATGGGCAAATTGTTTATTCATACAACTGTTGTTTATACACTTGGTGGAAGACTTTTTATTATCTTCCATTTTTATTTGATTCTATTGGATGTTTGTGAGGATTTGTGTCTGTGATATTTACTTTGCACTGCCTCCTGTTTTTTATTGTGATATTTATTTTGTGATATCTGCGACGGGGATGACAAATATACCTACGCTGGGTTATAAGCGATGATCTGATATACAAAGGAGGTGCTGCCAAAATTTTAAAAAAATATATTGTGTATTTTTGTTATGATGTGTGTCTGTATTTACAGTGAATGTGAAATGCAGTGTTCAGAACCATCGACAGTTTCGATTACTGTTGTATGTGTTATCTTGGATAGAAATAGCAACAGTTCAGGGTGCACTTCTGAGAGGTTCATTTTCACGTCCTTCACTTTCTCGGGACGTCGTAAAGGTTCCCGAGAAGGTGAAGGACGTGAAGAGGAAGCTCTGAGAAGTGCATCCTGAACTGTTGCTCTTTCTATCCAAGATAAAATATAGAACAATAAGCGAAACTGTCGATGGTTCAAACACTGCACTTCACACACACTGTAAACACAGACACACAGTATAACAAAAATACGAATTATATTTTTTTTAATTTTTTTTATAATATCTGCGACGTATAGCGACGTTCTGCGACGTACTGCGACGAAACTTAGAAGTTGCTATACGTCGCTAAACAGTGACGTCACATCACTAGACGTCGCTAGTATACGTCGCTACATCTGTCAATAGCCGTCGCTAAGTTGCCCACGTGGCTGCCATGCCATATCATCATATATAAAATTTACAGCGTCGCAAGTGGTCGCTTTACGTCGCAACGTTGGCGACGTAGTGATACGTCACTATCTGTCGCTTATTTTGCGACGTCTAGCGACAATGAATGCCGCGTCGCCAATAGCGACGTTCGGCGACTAAATTGCCATCTGCGTCTTGCCTATAAGCGACGTCTGTTTTTCGTCGCTAAATACGTCACAAATAGGTTTTAGCGACGTATTTTCCTTTTTTAGCGACATCTCCTGACGTCGCTAAAATGGGTTATTTTAGTAGTGATATTATGTATCATTCCAATCTTTTATGGATATATTTAAGCATATAAGCAGCATTTTGCAATATCTTGGTGTGAAGTAATCATAAGCTTGAATAATACGAAGCATATTAAAGCTAAACTGATAGCATATCAAAATCCCATGAGTATATCGTGAGTCTCATTTAGGCATTCCACAAATATCCTTTGGGACTTGTGATAATGAAATAGTGGATACCAATAGTTCACCTTCAGACGCTTGTGTTTTTGTGTCCAATGAAATCAATAATAGAAAATAGGGATGCTCATAGCTCATTGAATTTTATTCTAAACATAGAACTCCAGGTCATGATAGCTTATAATACCAAAATTAAATTTATGGCCTTTCGGGTGCCAGCAATCTGCTGCGACCTACAAAAATAATTTGCGGACGACTGGATTCCCCGGGCATGTTGCGCAATACCTGTCATGCATGCACCCATTTGGGGCGGTATAAAATATATACAACTAAACATATTTGTACTTTGCAATCTAGACACAATGCTCCCAAATATTATTCAACTTTAGAAGCTAAGGGAGTTGTACTTCACCACAAGAATATTTCTAGAAAGCAAGCAAATAGCTTATCTTATGCCAAAAATAATAAAATTGCAATTTTTCCAACATAATATAGCTTATAGTGGATGGAAGACGGTAAGAATAATGGCATGCTATTTCCTATTATTGAACTGTATTTCAAGTGGTAGATTTATTACTTCTTTCCATTTCCATGAGTCTCCAGTATGTCAGTCTCATGTCTATGAACATATCCTGGAGGGCACATGTTTACTTTAGCGACTACAAAATTCGAAGTAGTACAGGTATCTGATGTGATACAAGTGAACATGACTGAGAAATAAGAAAGAACATTGAGCACAAACCTACATTTCAAATTCTGGGGTATTATTTCAAAACCAAAGTTATGGGTTAGACAGTTCGGGTAAGTAAACCAATATTGATATTCCAAAAACAAAATACAGTATGTAACTTGATTAAACATGATTTGTACTATATATATTCTAAACAAATAATCAATATTGATATTAGTAAATCATTTGAGAATGTAATATTTTGTCTAGCTACTAGAATCAGTTAATGCAGCTATTTCTCTCATGATTCTCAAAAAGGTGTTCCATTGAATATTCCCACAATACTCAAGCAAGCAATCTTTGCCATTTCAACTACTATTTGAACCTCTTTAATTTGTTCAGAAGTTGTTAGTGCCATTGTAGACGGTGGTGAAGTCCATTTGTTTGTGCAAGAGACTTGTATTCTAAAACCCCCACTCATATTAATGTTGTTAGCACACAAGACTCCGTATAGGTTGTAGGAGTCATGAGAGTACTTGATGCATAGATCCTGTTGTACTTTTAGGGAGGACGCACTATTTGAATTGTTTATTAGCAATTGGTGAGCTTTTACTATTTATTTACAATTAAAGCATAAACCTATAAAATATGTTGGTAGAAGTCGAGTCTTGCATCTCTAGCTCTGGCTAGACTTTCATTGTCTATTTCTTCAAAATCAAAAGAGCTTTAAGTATGTCAAATGAAACATGTACATGAAATATTGATGATTCAGTGACAATGGCCACATATTAGAAAATATATATGGCCCTATGGTGTCTATTCTTATACATATAATTTAATTATTTACATTCACACTATTTCCTGTACTATAAGATAATTGTTTACGTAATATTTTTGGTAACAATTGGCATCTCCAAGTAAATATAATAACAAGATTTTGAAAATAATCGGCTGATACAGGAAGTGAAATTAATATTCCACTTCTTCTATCCTACACTATCAAAGAAAAGTTCATATGTTTTCAAAGGCAGCATAGCTGCCGACAATTTTAAACACTGATGTCTTGCATCCATGAATCAGTTTTCCTTTATAGAAATAGAAAGATACAACGCAGACGGACTTGATTAACAATTTTCTCCTTTATAGTAAAATAATCTATTCCGCTTTCTAAAACAATTGTGTACTGTCATCGTCTTCTTATTCCTTTTATAAATAATTTTATTATAATAGATCATGGAAAAAATTATAGCGAACATAGTAAACAAATATACCGAAAAATAGGACTAGATCTAACATTCGGGAGATTAACAGAGAAAAAGTCTATAGCAAAATTTTGCATATTCACATATGACATTTTTTTGCTTATTCGCATCTGATCTTTTCCACATCTGGAGCTCCTCGAGCAATGATGATCTTCCTTCCAACCTTCTTCTTTGTTAGAGGATGGTGCTGATAACGTGTTGTAAAAATAAGAAAGAAGGAGAAGGAATTGGCAGCCAGAAAACTGTATGTAGCTTTTCTCATTGAAACATATATAGAGGAAATGAGATAGAGAGATTGTTGTGGATATGGATAAGGGCATCCATATTTGGATTTATCCAAATTACAACAAAAAATAAAAAGTTTAAAACTATATATATATATATATATATATATATATATATATATATATATATATATATATATATATATATATAGGAAAATGTACCTAAGGTCGACCTTAGGTAAGTTACCTAAGGTCGACCTCATTTTCCTCACTTTACAATATTTTTTTCTTGAATTTTTTTTATGGGATTCATCTACACCTTATTGATTGGCAACATACCAAATTTCAAAAAAAAAAATATTGTTTAGCCCCCTATCTATCCCTTGCAAAATCGACGGTGTAGCAGCAAAGTTTTAGACCGTCGATTTTGCAAGGGATAGATAGGGGGCTAAACAATATTATAATCACTTGAAATTTGGTATGTTGCCAATCAATAAGGTGTAGATGAATCCCATAAAAAAAAATTCAAGAAAAAAATGTTGTAAAGTGAGGAAATTGAGGTCGACCTTAGGTACATTTTCCTCATATATATATATATATATATATATATATATATATACTTGGTTTTCATTTTTCAATATATATATACTTGGTTTTCATTTTTCATTATTTTCAACAAAGAAATAAAAAAAATAAAAAAATTGAAAAATAGATCTGTGCGTCTGCGTCTGCCGGGAGTCGAACCCGGGTCTATTGCTTGGAAGGCAATTATCCTAACCGTTGGACTACAAACGCTTCGTGTATTATAGTTAAACGTAAACATATATAAATACATTGTAACATGTAACAGAATAAAGGGTTTCCTCTTCCAACTTTCCGCTCCCAAAGCCTGAAAATTTCCAGACCATCGTCTCCCTCCGTAGAAACTAGAAACTCTAACCCTAATTCCGATTTCTCCATCCGATGTCGACGGAGAGGAAGAGGAAGGTGAGCCTCTTCGACGTGGTGGACCAGACCACCATCTCCGCCAAGCTCGGGAAGCTCGCCAACACCAGCACCGCCTCCTCCGCCGCCGCCAACGGCTCGGTCAACCGGTGGAACGGGCGTCCGTACTCCTCCAGGTACTTCGAGATCCTCGAGAAGCGGCGGACCCTCCCGGTGTGGCAGCAGAAGGAGGAGTTCCTCCAGGTGCTCCGCTCGAACCCGACAATCGTCCTCGTCGGTGAGACCGGAAGCGGAAAGACGACCCAGGTCCTCTCTCTCCCCCTCCTTCCTGCCAGTTAGGTCTAATTTTCTCGTCGCCGCTCTGGTTCTTTAAGTAAAGGAAAGATCTTTACTTCTATAGTTCTATTATGACGGTGTCAAACAGTCGAAGTGTTCATGTGTGACTTCTTGATCATTGGCTATGTATTCTTTAATATTTTCTTGATTTTTTTTTTTCTGCTGCTTGCTGGTGTATTCTTGGTATATTGTTCATGTGATCGTGCTGATGTTTATGTTTTCGTTCATTTTCGTGTTTAGTTTTGTATCCAATATTGACAATAAATTTAGGGTTTAGCATTTATTGTGCTCTAGGAAGCAAGGGCACTACTAAAATATAGGCCATGTCGTGTCAGACACGTGTTGGACACAACCAGGACACTACAAAATACACTAGGAGACACCAAAATGGTTGTCGTGCCGTGTCACCTGTGTTCAAACTGTATCATTTTGTGTCGCCGTGTTCTAACTGTGTCGTATCGTATCCATTTATTGGTGCTCACACGGACATGACATTGATTTTGGTGTGTCCTAGTGTATTTTGGGGTGTCTTTGTCGTGCCCAATACGGGTCTGACACAACACAATAAGGGGATCGCAGTATGGCACCAATTTTCGGAATACCCATGCTTCCTAGAGTTAGTGAAGAGTTTTTCTAATTTCTCTTTGCGCAAACAGGACTTCTTTTATATTCTTTGACATAGGTTATTCTGTGGAATCATGTAAAACCTATGTTGCACACCCGCAGACACAACTTCGACACGATATTGATACTGCATCATTGGGACACATCATCTATTCTGATTTGCCCTAGTGTATTTTTGTTTTGGAGTGTACATGTTGTCAGATATGTGCATGACAAGGTGAAGTAGTGGTATGGCACCGATTTTTGGAGTTCTGTGCTTATGAGTCTGAAAGTTGAACAAAATTCTTGATAAAATCCAAAATAAGGTGAAGTAGCGGTTAGTATTCAATTTTCGATAAGGTTCCTGGACCGGCTGTTAGTAGTAGTGTGTTCCCTTATAGCGACAAAGAAAAGAGGAAGAAGTGTTTAGGAGTATTGCTATAAACTTAGTCCTCCAGGCTCCATCAGAATGAGAGAGGGCAGGTTTTGGTATGTGGTGATTTGAAAGAAATGTTTTTGTCCATAACAGAATACCGGTGGATTGTTAGTAGGTTATATATTAAGGAGATCAAGTGTAGATGATTGAATATGGTGGATCTATATTGTACGTATGCTTCTCCGGTTGACAGTATCTGTACATGTATCAAACACCATACTTTCTCTACACGTCATATGGGCTCGCCCATATCCAATCCCCCCAAACACCATACTTTCTTTACACATGTCATATAGGGCTCGCCCATGTCTAATCCCCAAAAGGATCCAAAACATGGTTCTAAGTGATCTGATATGATCGCATTCGTGCCAAACATACTTGAGATATGAGACAGAGTGTTTTGTTTTTCAACAAATCCTTTTTAGAAGTTCTTGGAATCTAGTTACTATCGGAAACATGCAAAAATATAGATCTTGTTAATATCTAATATATAAAATGGGTATATAACTATGCTATGTATATATAACCTTATCCATGCCTAGTATCCATATCCTAAAATTTATAAGATCTCGGATTTGAAATTCTTATCTTCCCTTTATCCGAATCTGTTTCCGTGTTTGTGCAACCTAGTGATGGATCAAGTGTTCCTTGGTAGGACCATAGACGCATAGGCGCTCTGATATTTGTGTTTGAATATAGATTCTTGTGTGAATTTGGTATGTTTCTTTTTTGTAATTTACCCAAAGTTGAGACTTATTTTTCTGAATATAATTTTAGGAATATCTTGACATCAACATGAATTCTTCAGGGGTTTGAAGTTAAAAGTTTAGGGTGTGTTTGGCAACTCAAGTGTACATAAGTTAATGCACACGAGTTTTCAGGTACCTTTGGATAGTACAAAGCTTGCAGAAGACAAGGGATGATGATTGCTTGACACAAAAAATGCGACAATTCTTAGTTTTTGGATTAAGAAGTTGTGTTTTGGTTAGGTCTCTATATACAAGGTGGCTTAAAGGCACATAGTATTCATTTTGCAATAAATATTAGGAACTTACCACTTCTCACTTTGACACATTCTGGAACAAAAAGGAAGAAAGTCAATTTCTCCATGTTTCCTGTGGACCTTATGGTCAATAACTTGAAAAGGTTAGTTTTTAACTCTCAGCGCTGCAAAATAAAATTATTAAACCACATCTCTATTGTTGTCTTGGTGTCACATCTGGGCTACCAAAAAAACCCTTAGTAAAACTTGTACTTTGATGCTTAATGTGCTCTTTGGTTGTTTCGTAGTATCATTTTGTTCGTTTTGTTTTTTCTCATTTGTTGGTTTCTTTAGATAACTCTGAATATAATTTGGTTTATACCAAGGTTTGCAATATCAGCCAATACCAAACTCGGTACTGAAGCTGCCAAGACTATCTAGACCGACTAATGCAAAACCAGAG
The DNA here is from genome assembly GCA_029216955.1 of Iris pallida. Taxonomy (NCBI): domain Eukaryota; kingdom Viridiplantae; phylum Streptophyta; class Magnoliopsida; order Asparagales; family Iridaceae; genus Iris; species Iris pallida. The sequence continues at coordinate 18,151,700 of JANAVB010042420.1, forward strand.
AAATCCCGTGAAACTGCTTGAATCAATACTCATAGGAAGGGCCGGAAACAGATACTGGAATTAATACTTTAAATCTTGGCTTATATTTTTCAGTTGTAACTGGGAATTTATAAGTAGTTTCACCATAATGTTCATTCTTAGGACGTAGATTGAGGAAATGGGGAGTAGTTTCTTTGTTTAGTCGTTTCATTCAAGGATATGGGGATTTTATCATGATTCCAAAAACATTTATCTACTTTGCACGGTCATGGACACTACAATATGACAGAACACAGCATAATTTGGAGTACAGGCGCCTATTTTTTTCGTGTGCATGTTTAGACGTGTGTGTTCATACTTCATTTTATTAAGTCCAATTGGTAACATCTTGTCACCTCACCTTGACCTGAGCCGCCTGGTTAGTCAGCCAAGCCTCTGTTTTGGCCTAGGAGGCCATCAGATTGAAGGCGCTGCAGCCTCTTGAAGAATAATTGTCAAAAGGTGTTTAAGAGTTGTCACCTGTTCGCTGAAGGATTAGTCGCTTTTGCTTCCACTGGCATCGTCATCATCTCGCCATCTATTGACATCGTAGCGGCCATATCGTCCCACCATTGGGGCCAAGAGTGGAGGGCAAGAGAGAGAGGAAGATGGGTGAAGAAATCTCAACTCGAACCCGACCTATATATAACTTAGCTACTTAAGTTATATGGGTGGGAGTCGGATAGGATAACTGATTGGCGATGATGCTAGTGGTAGGACCGCAGTAGTGGTGGCAAAGAGTGAATAGCCACCACGTCAGGATACCATGTTTTCCTTTTTTCGAGTTCCTCTTTCTATTCATCTGGAGCATAGGCCGTGCCAAGGTGGCGTAGGTGCTGGAGGGTAGTCGGCAGGCTGCCTCTGTCCACCACCTTTAGATGACACTAAAGAAAATCTCAGGATTTAGTGTCATAATCAACTAAGGAAAATAAAAAGCTTTTGCTTTGCTGCTAGCTATTTAGGCTCAGTGAGGAAATTGTGATTTTACAAAGTTTCATTTATTATTGATTGATTGAGGCAATAAGAAAATATACGTAGTTGCTAATGTTACAGAGGAGGTGGTAGTTGATAGATCTGAATGACAAAAAAATGATTCATGTGATCAACATTAGAAAAATAAGATAATGACTTTGTTCATTGTTGTATTATTCTATTCATTTCACCGTGAAGAAAGGTGTTGCAAGTATATGAGGAATTTTATCATATTGGACGCTTGTCGTTGGGAAACTACTTTCTGCACTGAGGTGGTCTAATTTGGAACTTGCAATGGATAGCATTTTTTATTGATTCTGTTCCATATGTTTGTTTGGTAGACAAATTGATTTTATAGTAGGAAATATGAAGAGCGCGTTGGGTTATGAAGAAATTTAGATTTTGTGTTACTGACTGGTCTAACTCCCTGTGAATTGAACACCATGGTTCGTAGAAAAGATTTTGGAGGAAAGAATTTTTCAATGCTTTGCAAATTTGAAATTCTTTTTAGTGGTGGAGAAGCAACACTTCCAGATGGCAAAATTGGTCTTTTCCGTGAATGAAGATTTCAACTTTAATTACCAGAAGCATCCTATACTTTTTCTCCCTAGGTTACTGAATCTTGTCACTCTAGTTTTGTCAAACCCATCCATCATTCCACAGGAAATTTAGATTTTGTGTTACTGACTGGTCTAACTCCCTGTGAATTGAACACCATGGTTCGTAGAAAAGATTTTGAAGGAAAGAATTTTTCAATGCTTTGCAAATTTGAAATTCTTTTTAGTGGTGGAGAAACAACACTTCCAGATGGCAAAATTGGTCTTTTCCGTGAATGAAGATTTCAACTTTAATTACCAGAAGCATCCTATACTTTTTCTCCCTAGGTTACTGAATCTTGTCACTCTAGTTTTGTCAAACCCATCCATCATTCCACAGGAACAGAGTATGATTGGAGATACTGCTGTAGGCACTTTGAGGCCTTGGTTAATCTAACATGACATGTCTTGAAAGTATGAAATGTTTGGTAGTCATCATAATGGAGACATAATATTTGAGGCAGTAACAATGATATTCATATGTTTTAACATGATAAGGTTTTTAGGTACAGGTCCCTTTCGCTTAGGTCCCTAAATTTTATTAGTTGGTTAGAGATCCCCAAATTATGACTTTTATTGGTTGTGGAGCCATATATTATCTTTGTAACAAAGATCCTGTTAAACATGATGATAACAGTATTTCTAACCATTTTGCCCCCTTTTCCTTTTTAGTTTCTCATTTAATGATCTCACGTCTTATTTGTCCCATCTCCTCATACTACCCTTCCCACCTTAATTGGCATCTCCACCGCCTTTCCTGCCCTTCCATGAAGTTCTATCATCCACCTGCCCTTTGTGCCTCCTGCATCGCCTCTAACACCCTTGCATCTGTCACTTTCTTGTTGTTAGCACACCCCATAGGCATTTTAGTCTTTTAACCATCTCTGGTTAGCAAGAACTTTACGGTTAGCTTTACTTCAAGGGTTTCCTCATAACAATGAAGTGTATAGGGGAGTCACATGTAAGCAAAAACAAGATTTAGGGGACCTAAGTCTAAGTGGACAAGATTTGATAGACTTGTATCGAAGAAAACCAAAAAGGTTATCATCTTCCTGGAGGACCTATGTGCATATATCTACTGCCAGTCTGCCACCTGTATGGACTTGTTGCTTGAAGTTTTGTCCTACATTTGATGAATGGTCCTCACTTATAGGAGTAACGTAAAGCCATATAACAATATAATTTGATGCCATTATGATTTTGCTGTGTCCAATTCACTAGATAAGAAGCAGATAAATGTAATAAACATTTGGATGTAGTCACATGACATAGACGGTCTCGCCTTTGGAGTTTATGAGGAAATCAGTAAATTCGGCGTTCTATACTTCTTTGTTAGTATGAAATATCATTACTTCAAATTGATAAAAGAATATGCATTGCTATACATTTGGAGATATAAATGTAAGTATCAGCTCTTTGACTTTTACTAAGTGTTCAAACTTCCGGAAGGTCACGTCCATACTGACAAACGGTCTTATTTCCGTAGGACACCAACACTTGTATCACATATGACTTGATGAGTAGCCCACAAAAATACATTTAATTGCTTGTGGATCTAGCTTACCGTCGATCTGTGATCTCTCACAAAACATGTGCATCCAAACACTCTGGGTGGAACACTAAAAACATTCGAGCCCAAGAGCATCTCACATGGTGTCTTCATCCCTAATACTCTTGACCCTTGTTAGCAATTCGGCAAACGGAAAAAATTCGGGACGACAAAAGTACGAGTATAAATCGGCTCAGTGCAAATAAAATACGTTAAAAAATTCGGTCAAATATTCGACAAATGAAAATATTGAGGTTAAAAACTTCACATTCTTAAATATGTTGTCAAATTTGGTTAATTAAACAGTTTCCAGCACATTTTTTTGTGTCAAATTTTTTCAGTAATTTATACAGAACACGTTTAAAACTTCACATGCTTAAAATTTATGTACTGATTTGGATCTGTCTAAAGTACGCAAGTATTATACGTTTATGAAAGATACGAAAAAATTCGCGTGTAATACGAGTTTTATTCGGGTGATTGCTACCAAGGCTCTTGACGGCATCCTGTTGATTAGATAAGCTGCTGTCATAACAACCTCACTCCATAAGAACTTAGGCACATTCATCGTCAGCATCAATGAACGTGCTACTTCTAGTAGATGCGTGTTCTTGCGTTCAACCATCCAATTATGAGCAGGAGTGTCTGGGCAAGTGGTTTGATGAATAATTTTTGACTAGATATGAAAGTAGCAAACTCCTTATTGGTCTACTCGGTCCCATTATCCGTTCGAAGAATCTTTACCTGTACTCCAAACTGGGTCTTCAGATATGTCGAGAAATCTTGAAAACATTTGTACACCTCAGATTTTTGCTTCATCATGTAGATCCAGGTCATACGTGAGTAACAATCAATAAAAGTAACAAACCATCTGAATCCACTGATAGAAGTAGTAGGACACGGTCCCCAAACATCAGAACGAATAAGTGCAAATGGATCAAAACTTCGAAGACCGACAATTTTATAAGTAGAACGTGTATGCTTTCCAAGTTCACAAGCATTAATAACCTTTTTTTTTGTCTACATTATTCATTTTCTCATGTTCTAACTTATTCAAACTATCAAAAGATAAATGTCCCAATCTGCAGCGTTGAAGTATTGCTTCTGCCTCTGGTCCTCCACTAATAGTACCAACAAGCATTGCAGCCCCCATGTCCAGGTACAAGTGTTCTAAAAGTCGGTAAAAATTGGCACCTAGGCCGTGCCTAGGCGCTAGGTGCCGGACAACCGCCTAGGATGCGGTCGGAATCGGCCTTGTGGGCGGCCAATAATTAAATCGACAAAAATCGACCGCCTAGGCGGGTGTAGGCGGCCGATTAGGCGGTCGTCACCGACCAACATAAAAAATCGGAAGGGAGAGATCGAGAGCATCATCACTAACTAAAGGTAAAACCCTACCTTTCAGCCGCCTATTCTCTTCGAGAGGGAGAGATCGAGAGCAGCAACAACAAGAGATCGAGAGCAACAGCAGCAGACGGAGAGAGCAGCAGCAGCGGGAGCATGGTGTAGGTGAGTCTTCTTCTTCTTCTTCCTCTTTTTCTTTTTCTTCTGCTTCTTTTTCTTCTTCAGCTACCCTTTTTTTTTTTTCTTCTTCAGCTATTGTTTTTTTTCTTCTTTTTCTTTATTCTGCTACTTTTTTGGCAGCAACAAATGGTTTCTTCTTCTTCTGCTATTTTATTTTGGCAGGGCACATACCCGACCTGAATATATACTGCTACTGTTTTTTTCCTTCTTCTTTCTATTCTTCTGTTGGCAACAACCCTTCTTTCTATTCTTCTGACAGCAGCACTATATTTTGTGATCTGTTTAACAAAAAAAATAATACTTTTCATTACAAAATTAAGTGAAATAGAAACAAAATATGTGGTAGCAGCACTAATTTATGTATGTTTGAACTTGTAGTCTTGTACTATGAATTTGACTATGTTTAGTTATTATGAGAGGCTTGGAATTTGGGATATAATTTTTACTTAAGCATATTTTTAATTCCTAGATTATTTTTTTATATGCGGTGACCGCTTAATATTAGAAGGCCATCTAGGTTCTAGGCAGTGGGTGGCCGTCCGCCTAACGCCTTTTACAATCTTGCCAGTTACCAAAGGCCATCATGCCTGATGCAAGTCCCAATCCTCTTCCTCGTGTCCTTTTCCTGGAAAGAACACATCTCTATAAAAAAGAACAGTACAATTTAATTGGTCAATGAGAGAGCTAACATAAATTAAGTTGACTCGAAACGAAAGAACATGCAATACAGATGAAAGGGTAACATATGAAGTACAATGGACTGAGCCAGTACCCCTGATGGGTTGGGATGTCCCATCAGGAGTCTGAACTGTCTCAGGATGCATATGCTTTCTTGGATAATATAATGCAAACTCACTAAATACACATGTGATATGCCTAGATGCACATGAGTCTATGATCCAACAAATCGTAGCATGTGATTTAGTCGATGCAAGTGCCTGAACCAGAATACCTTTACCCGTATGAGCGTGTAACCAGAAAAGTTACCCAGGTAGGTAGTGTCATCCAGATCCGGACATGTCCCTTGCCCTTAGACCTCTCAACATGAAGCTTGAACTGAGGTAGTGCCTCCAGCTTTGTCATCTCAGCTTCAGTCATCTTAGTAGTTATTTGGGACTCCTTTGTCACAGCTAGGTGAGCAACTCCTCGGCCGCCTCGTCTCCTGCCTCCTTGACCTGTTCGTCCACCTCTCCGTTCTCTGCCTCTTCAGCCACGACCAGAATTGCGGGGTTCATAGCAGTTGTAGCTGAGGTGCCATTTCTTCCCGCAATTGTAGCACTCCCTGTCATGCTGATCAGAGTACTAGGAACCGCCAATACCAAGCGGACAACAGGTGAGGTCTCGCGTTTCATCACCTTCTGTTGGACCTCTTGTTCTATCGAAGCAATAACCTCATCTAGGGATGAGAGAGATATCAGATGACACATTGCTGTCCTGCTAGCCTCAAACTGTGAGTTCGGACCTTTGAGGAAACTAACCACCCGTTGATGCTCAAGATACTGCTTTCCAAGGAGAACATCTGCCGGGTTCTGTAATGATAGGAGATCATAGTCGTCTAAGTCCGCCCATAAGTGACGTAGCTCCGCTGCATACTGGAGTACTGTCTTCTCCCCCTGTGTGGTAGTATCAAGCTTCTCCTCAACTTCCATCATTATTATGATACTTCGAGCTCCAGAATACATCTTAGCCAATGTCTTCCAGACATCAGCCGCACTGCAGATTGACTCCACCATCCCAGCTATGGATGGAGACACAGAAGTTAGCAACCAAGAAATCACCAGAGAATTAAGGTGACCCCATGTGTTCCACTCAGCACTCGTAGTATCGTTTGGCTCGGTGCACTCTTCACATATTTTTTTCGAGTTCCTTGGTCCGAAGGTTCAACAATGCCCTTCTAGACCAACTTAAGTAATTTTTCGTCCCCTCAAGTTTGATGTCATTGGGTAGAAACTCTATCTTGTTCATCACCTGCGACGGTTCCGGTGCGGGCACGACTGCCCTACTGGATGAGGTCTCCTCTAATTTGGCCTAAAACATCCTGGCCATCCTCTCTCGTCTCCTTCAGCTCCTGACTAGTCACAAGTGTTTCCATCTCCACAGTTGCACTTATCACAGGGACGAGATTAAATGCAACTCAATCATGGGCCGTGCGTCAACACGCGATCACGGGTTTTCTCTATCTCGAATCGCCAGGGATCAGCTGCCACTTGAGCCTCTGCCACTCCACCGCGGCGTGCGTCCAACGCTACCGATCAGTAGCCTTCCAAAGCCTGTGGAGGTCAGATCTGCCACCAGGCCCAGCAGTTGCCACCGTCGTTGACGTCTCCGCCGCGCCTCCACCAGCCCTAGCAGCTCCTCCATGCCACCACAAAACCCAACGGTTGCCGCCGCCGTTGATGTCTTCGTCGTGCCTCCACCAACCCTAGCGGCTCCTTCGTGCCACCACAGAACCCAGCGGTCGCTGCCGCTATTGTCGTCTCCACCGTTATTGACGGAGGAGAGGAGTGGAGAAAAGAGAAGAAAGAAAGAAAGAAGAAATGAAAAAGAATTTTTTTAAAGAAAGGAAAAAAAAAGAAAAATTCCAGAATTTTGGCTCTGATACCATGTAGAAAGGAATAATTGATGATTTATTATTCATGAGGGAGTACATATATATAGGAGGAGGTAAGCCTCCTCCTTATTTCCTATCCGATGTGGGACTAAATAAGCCCTTATAACTCAACATATGTATAGAACTGAGGGTATTTACATAATTTCATAAGTCTTATTCGGTTTTCGGTTTTGGACTGAAACCCAAAATCGAAACCAAAACCGAATAAGATATCTTAGTATTTTCAGAACCGAACCCGAACCGAATCTCTTATTCGGTTCAGTTTGGTTAGGTTTTCGGTCCAAAACCGAATAATGCTCACCCCTATGCTCATGTTTTGATATCCATTGGACGTTTACTGTTGCACATATATCATTGCCTGCTTCTTTTTAGAGATATTTGGTCCCTTTTTTTTCATATCTTATTTGATGATCACATATGTTAAGGTCCACTCAAGGGGGAAAAACTGAGTAATTTAAGTTTATGCATTTGTGTCTGGGTGTTTGGCCATCTACAACAGCTCTCTTGTTCTCTTTATTTCAGAATTCAGATGCATCTCGACACTTCAGGTGTTTCACTAGTTATGATTTCTGGTACAGAAGCAAGTTTTGTATGAAATAAATAGAAGCAAATTGGTATGATCATTGATATATCCATCTGAGGTCTAAGCTTTTGAGAATATTCTGGTTAAACAGATTCCCCAGTTTGTTCTGGAAGCTGACGACTTAGGTAAACGCCCGATGGTTGCTTGCACCCAACCTCGTAGAGTTGCTGCGATGTCTGTTTCTCGTCGAGTTGCTGAGGAAATGGATGTCACTATCGGAGAAGAAGTTGGTTACAGTATTCGATTTGAAGATTGCAGTAGCAATAAAACTATTCTGAAGTAAGACTTCACCTCCATTGTTATGCTTAGAAGAATACTGACTCAAAATGATAAACAGTGTTTTGGTGCTTGCTTTTATAGGGACCTTCACCTTATTGGTCCTGTACTCATTTGTTGATTCCATCTTTTCCTTTGCTTGTTATTTTCTTTCATATTTGTATTAGGTACTTAACTGACGGTATGCTATTGAGGGAAGCAATGGCTGATCCACTTCTTGAGAGATATAAGGTGATAATTCTCGATGAAGCTCACGAGCGAACCTTGGCAACAGATGTTCTATTCGGGCTTCTTAAGGAAGTACTGAGAAACAGGCCTGATCTTAAATTAATTGTCATGAGTGCGACATTGGAAGCTGAGAAGTTTCAGGGTTATTTCAATGGTGCACCATTGATGAAGGTGCCTGGAAGGCTACATCCTGTAGAAATTTTCTATACTCAGGATCCTGAAAGGGATTACTTGGAAGCTGCCATTCGGACAGTTGTCCAGATACATATGTGTGAATCGCCAGGTGATATACTTGTGTTCCTTACTGGAGAGGAGGAGATAGAAGACGCATGCAAGAAAATAAATAAGGAAGTTAATAATCTGGGTGACCAGGTTGGTCCTGTGAAAGTAGTGCCTCTATATTCTACATTACCTCCAGCAATGCAGCAGAAAATATTTGAGGCAGCTCCCGCACCACTGACGGAAGGTGGCCCTCCTGGCAGAAAGATTGTGGTGTCCACCAATATAGCGGAAACGTCACTAACAATTGATGGTATAGTTTATGTTATTGATCCTGGATTCTCCAAACAAAAGGTTTACAACCCTCGGATTCGTGTGGAATCTTTGCTCGTCTCCCCAATATCAAAGGCTAGTGCACATCAGCGATCAGGACGTGCGGGCAGAACACAACCTGGAAAGTGCTTCAGACTTTATACTGAAAGAAGTTTTAATAATGATCTACAGGCACAGACATATCCGGAAATTCTTCGATCTAATCTAGCAAACACAGTTCTCACCTTGAAGAAGCTGGGTATCGATGACCTTGTCCATTTTGACTTCATGGACCCTCCTGCTCCTGAAACTTTGATGCGTGCATTGGAGGTGTTGAACTACCTAGGTGCCCTGGATGATGAAGGGAACTTAACCAAGTTAGGTGAAATAATGAGTGAGTTCCCCTTGGACCCTCAGATGGCAAAGATGCTTGTAGTTAGTCCTGATTTCAACTGTTCGAACGAGATCCTCTCCATATCTGCTATGCTTTCAGGTAAGCAATTGTTTTCTTGTTCCATTTATATATTTTTATTGTCCCAGCTGGTGTCTTATCGTTCAACTCGTTTGTGAGTCTTGCATTCATGGGGGCGGTAAGCATGAGCTTTTACGTGCTCAATGTTTTGAGGATGTGTTTGCAATCCCTTCATATTTAGGCTGTATACATCCTTGAGTCAGAAAAGTGCATTTTCTGGTTTGCATATGCTTTCAAATGAAATGTCTATAGGTATGTTTAGTGGAGTCTTCTATTGGTCCACTTAAGGTTATTATTAGCAACTGTTGGAGATCCTCAGCCATCGGTTGGCATGATGGTAGAATTCTTTGCTAGTTTAGGGTTGATGATGATAGCTGCAATCTCTCAGTTATTCTCTCTTCAAGCAAATGGCGTCGTGTTGCCTCTATGCATCTGCTGACCTGTGGGCCTCCTCTGTGATAACAAATTTCTATTTCTAGTACCCAATTGCTTTCTCCGGCCTAGGGAGGCTCAGAAAGCCGCAGACGAAGCAAAAGCTCGGTTCGGCCACATTGATGGGGATCACCTCACGCTGTTAAATGTATATCATGCATACAAGCAGAATAGTAAGTGCAAATTCTTTGTTTCCCGACTTCACTTGCAAGTTATTTTCATCTGATTGCCTAAAATCTTGTTTCATTGCTGTTTTATAGGTGAAGATCCTTCTTGGTGTTATGAGAATTTTATCAACCAAAGGACATTGAAGTCTGCTGACAATGTGAGGCAACAACTTGTGCGTATCATGGCCAGATACAACCTCGCGCTCTGCAGCACGGATTTCAACAGCCGTGACTATTATATTAACATTAGAAGGGCTATGCTTTCAGGATATTTTATGCAGGTCGCTCATCTTGAGCGCACTGGTCACTACTTAACAGTGAAGGACAATCAGGTAGATTTACTGCTTTGTAGGCCATGCCATCTAATACTATATTCTTCTAGTAGTTGGTAATTCTATCCTTTGGTTCTTATAGGTGGTCCATCTCCATCCTTCAAACTGCCTGGATCATAAACCGGAGTGGGTGATTTATAACGAGTATGTCTTGACCAGCAGAAATTTTATTAGGACAGTAACAGATGTTCGTGGAGAGTGGTGAGTAGCTTACCTTTGAGAGTATTTTTGCATCCTTATACCTGCACTGCTATTAAAAAAACCTTTATCTGGTATATCATTTTTACTAACTGCAAAGGAAACATTTGCTTCGAGTCTACCACATCTCATTTTCTATCTTCTGGAACTGGTTATATAGTGATTGACAATGAGAAGGATCTTATGGAAAAAATAATTTTACATGCAAAAGTGGAGACAAACGTAAAATGCAGCGGTAGAAGCACACCGTTGCACGTATTTGTTGCACTAGTCTTTGATACCGGGTTTAAATTTATCACTATCATTCACATGACCTGTAGGATAGAATCAGCCACCAACCAGCCATAGGTAATGTTTGAATCAGACCCACCTTGTAAATTTTGGTTTTTCTCGTCTTCCAAATAATTGATTTATTCATGTAAATAATGATGTTAATCTAGCGACTATCGAGTCTCCATTATGACTTGTTTTATAAGCATTTGCTCTCTGAGCATAAAATTTGTGAAGTTCATGTGCAGTATTCTGTATGTGTTTATCCTCTGATTGTTGACAACCAAACTGCGGCGGAACGCAACCATTCTTGCCTTCGATTTCCTACTATATGCAGGTTAGTCGACGTGGCTCCACACTACTATGATCTTAGCAACTTCCCCGCGTGTGAGGCCAAGCGTGTCCTGGAGAGATTGTACACTAAGCGGGAGAAGGAGAAAGGAGAAGGCAAGAGCAGAAGATGAACTTCCATGGGTTGGCTTTTTTTTTTCGGGTTCCTGCTGTGGTGCTTCAAGGAGGATGGAAATAGGAGCAGCACAACCCAGAACATTGCAGTGATTGCACTCCACCGTTTGTCCTAGAAGAAAGAAAATTCGGGTGGATGAAGATAGTGGGGGAAACTCTAGTGACATTATACTATTAGAATTGGGATATGCTTCTGTTCTTATTTTTGAACGAGAGTTAACTAGTTACAGCTGGGAATGTGGCTTGTATGTTTATTTGGAACCTTTTGAACTTTGAAAATGTAGGCCAACTATTTATTATGAGGTACTGGAATTTGACCATTTTCTCATAACACTGCACTTAATAATGCCTACAGTTGCAACAGTGGTATGTTTCTTTCATATGTTGATAACTTGAACATCTGTGAATCTGTGATCCGTCGAGTTACTCTAGTTACTGATTGGGGAAAATTGGTTTTCTATAAGCCAAATGGTGGAAGATACCAGTGCATTATCGAAACCATGTAAAGATCTCTTTGACCTTGAGCACCACACTTTATTACTTTAAGCCATTTGATGGACTCTAGAGAGATCCACATCCCACTACACCATATAAAGATAATTCCACCAAGAAAAAAAAAACTTGTTCCCCCCAAGATTGGCCAAATGTTAAGGGCTAAAATAAGTAAACAAATATAGGACTACTAAAATTTCGGCAAGACTATCAACATAGTCCTAAAATAACAAGTACTGTAAAAGAAAATGTCAAGGTTCTAGAATGTACACAGCTGTCAAAAATATGTTGTACCATAGTATTTTTTGTATTTGTTAACATTTGTCCAAGAATAAGATGGCTTTTATGTTTCTTACATCAATTCCCCGTCCCACGAGAAATTATTTAGAGGGCTTATCCTTGAGTTTTTCGAGTCTTGAGGTTCCTCTAATTAGACTTATCACGTGTTAGTGGTGAGCTGTGTTAGTGGTGAGCTCTGTGTTACGATATTTTATTTTATTTTCCTCTAATTTAGTTCTAAGGCCCTGTTTGGTTTCCGGAATGGAAGGGAAAGGAAAGCAATTTCTTGTCATTTTCTTTTCTTTAAAATTTTTTATTTTCTATTGATTTTTCATTCTGATGTTTGGAAATGTCAAGAAATTTGGAAAGGAAAGTGATTACTTCAATGTGGAAAAGTGATTGCTTGTTTGGATGGATGGAATCACTTTCCTTCCTAATTTCTTTTCCATTAGGAATCACTTTTCTTTCCTCCTCAATTTTTTTGATATCCAAACATAGAAAAGTAATCACTTTTCTTTTTCAATTCGGAAATTCCGCGAACAAAACCAGGCCTAATAGTGTATGTTATGACACTATTAGAAAAAATTTAAGACTCGCACCACTACGTGGTGAGCCCCTCCTACTAATAATTTCTTATCAACTGCTCATTACATCAACCCGTACCCCACACTCCTTATAAAGACGAACCTAGAGAGACCGAGAAACATTTCCAGGCGGACACAAGAGAGACCGAGACTATGGGGAGATATCTGTCGGCTTCGGCCTCCTCTCTGTTCAGCCGGATGGAGCTGGGCTTCTCCAGCATAGCCAGGAGCCTGTCCAGCTCCATGTCGCGGTGGCGGCCGACGGAGTTCAGCTTTTCGCTAACGAGGTTCGCGCCGGACTGGACCCTCCTCCTGTCCGACCTCTACTGGCCCGTCGACCTCGGCCTCTCCGTGGCAGCGGACGCCGTGCTGTGGGCCGTGATCACGGCTCTCGAGTCCGTAGCCTTGGTCTCGATGCTCTGCTTCTTCTTCCTCTTCTGTGGCTGCACCCTGTGAGCCATGGTGGGTGAGCTCCTGCTCCTAATTTTGGTAGTTGGGCCCTGTGTAAAGACTGTTTGGTGAGCTGCTTGTGTTGCGTTTTATTGTACGGTTGCTAGTTACATGTCGTTATCAAGTAGGCACCCACTGCTTCAGTGAGTTGATCTGGATCTTGGATTTCATCATAATGTTCATTTCCATGTGTGCAACAATGACCTCTACTTTTAAGTTTTCGAAAATGATATTCTGCTCGCGGTTTGTAGTCAGGGACATAACGACGTAACGGCCGGCCATTGACCTCCGCTATCTCTGGATTCCATCTGGATCAGGAGGCCAATAGCCGGCAGGTCACGTCCGCGGTTACAAACTGCGGACAACGTATCAGCTCCCTAAAGTTTTTTCCTTTTTTCCCTGCTAATTATTTGTAGGATATTCCTTTACAAGTATGTCGAGGCTCGGTCTTTGATATGAAATTTTGAATACGAAGAACCTGGTGGACGTCGATGATATTTTACCAATGCCAGAAATCTCGGATCATCTTACTGAGCTGGATCAATAGATTCATTTTTTCCATGTTTGGTATGTTTAGGATTGGGAATGACGAGGGAATATGAGGGGCCTAGGGGAAAAAGCTATTCTTATTGACTTGGAAAAGATATTCCCAAGTCCCCCTTGGGAATAGATTTGCTTTCCTAGGAATGATGTTTGGCTATTTTGTTTGGACGGTTATATCCTCTTTTTATTTTCAAATTTTTAACTTCTATCCCAAACATTTAAATTATCATGAAATTAATGAAAGGGTATTAAAGGAAAACTAAATAAATTAATATTTCTATTCCTTTGTAAATCAAATATGGAGATGAAATTTTTAATTTTTTTGAACTACCTATTACCAACCTAACCAAACATGGATATGAAAATGTTGAATTTCTTTTCCATAAAAAAGAAATTAAAAACCTATTCCTAGAAATACAAAAACTTGATCCAAACGAACCCTATGTGTACACCATTTCGACGCTCAAAGTTAGATTCGGGATGAAGGTAAAATTGGCAAAGTTTTATGGTAGAATTGTGTGTGCGTGTCTTGTCAAGATGTGAAGGGGGGTTATATATAGTCCTTATTTGGTAACCGTAGATTGTTGTTGTGGTTATCCAAATAAGGTTGTTGATAAAGATGTAATCTTATCAAATACTGTCGACTATGCAAATGTATCTGTACATGGTTATTAGAGTCGGTGGACGCCTCCAAAGATTTACGTGCATTTTCTAGCGAGTATTTGATCATATATTGGATTTGAATGGTGAGGATGTGGATAACGTGGTTGTCATTTGAGGAGATCTGGGTTTGAGCCGACTATGGGTGTGCGACCAAGTGAATCATAGATGGGCTCCAGCATGAGCATGGGCCTTTTGCGTGTATATATATTTAATATCTCTACTAATATAAAGAGGCTTCAAAATGATTTAAAATTGAGCTATTTATGCCGTGCGAATTTTATCAACCATTTTATTTAAAAAATAAATAAATATTAAAATTAACTACCTTTCTTATCTTCTGTAGATAATCGAACTCTCTCTCCTCATGTAAAAAATTAATAACCACGATACTAGAATATATTTAAAATTAAAATTATGTTTAACCTAACTACATAATATTATCTAATTAAACACATATTCTGAATTAAAAAAAATAATCATAACAAATTATATTCAAAGTATTGTTTAAAAGATTCTAATATAATTTAAATTTTTATATACTTTATTAATACTATCATTGATTTTTTTTATACGTGCAACACACGTGAACGTGACTAGTATATATAATGTGACTTGGAAACGGCTCAAAAGTGAACCGTCCAAGCCGTTTGTATATCATGCACTAATTACTAATAAAGGAAATCTAATCCTTATAATTAACTACTACTGTGTCTTATGTATATCCTAAAAATAATTTAAAATTCTCATAATTAAATGTAAAAATAATTTAAAATTTTTATACAAATCCTGTAAACATATATATAACAAATTCAAATTAAAAAAATATTTAATATTTAAACTAACCACATGATATTATCTAAACATATATCTAAAGTTATAAATAACAATTTTTAATTATAATAAATTTAATGTTTAAACTAACTACATGGTATTATCAAAAGATATATCCAAAGTTCTATAAAGAACAAATTTTAATTAAAATAATTTAGATATTTAAACTATAATTAAACTAACTACTTGGTATCATCTAAACATATATCCTAAGTTCTAATTTATTTTTTAACAAATTTTTTTATGCACGTGCATTGCACATGCACGTTACTATATCACTAGACGCCCTCAAGTCTTCGGTCGAAATCGAGCAGCGAGTTCAGCTAGTTTTTTCTCGATAATAGTATGGGAGGAGTACTCGACTTTGAGGTCTCGGCAAGCTTGTTTGGATTGGATAGGGCAAGATCAATCCCTCAAGTCATAGTTCCTTATTCTCAAGAGAAACGAAAATTTGATACTTAGAGCTCGACTGAGTTATCTCTGCTTACGTTCAATTACTAGACATTTCGAGAGCTCATCCTAAGACTCCGTCGTAGTCAACGACCGTTGTTGGTTTCCCTCAGCTTGGCAGAACGACTGGCCATCACCTTTCTTCAGTTAAACAACTTGATAAATGGAGGGGAGTCAACTCTCGTCGATCGGCGTAGGGTGTCCTTCGAGAGACCAAGTAGAATCCCATTGATGGTAGGAAACTATTGTAGCTGAGGCAAGGGGTACCCTCTGGGATTCCAAAGAGGTTCCTCATCCCAGAGGGTACCCTTTGGAATTGCTGCAGATATCTGTCTTGTCAAGATGGTAGAATTGTGCCTTGCACTACCAAAATAAGTCATATTAGCGACGCCATATGACGTCGCTAAGCAGCAAAAAAATGTCGCTGATTTTATTTAGTGACGAAATTAGTGACGTAACGACCATGTCGCGTAATACATGGTCGCTAACAAAGAAAATATCGCTGTTAGTCGTCGTGATGACGTTTCTTTGCGACGCAAAACATCGCTAGAATTTTATTGGGCTAGCAACGTTTGCCGACATAGCGTTGCTAATTAGCGACATAAAATTCGTTGCTAATTGTCGCTGGCAATTCAACCTTTAGCGACGTAAACGACGATGTTTAGTGACGTTAAATATGACAATTTGGGTTTTCCACATCATGTTTTTAGCGACAGTCATCGACGTCTCCGACACAGGCTAGCGACGTTCAGATACGTACATAGCGACGAAATTAGTGACGAGATTTGACTACTTTTGCTGACATGTTGAATTTGCCACGTCAGCATGGTAGCGACGTCTAGCGACGTTCTGCGACGTTTGTTTTTCAGGTTAGCGACGTTCCCGCCCAGATCGTCGGCGTCGCCGTCAAACCCGCCCTCACCCCACATCAACATCACAGCGAGGTACCCCTGTTCTCTGTCTCTTTTCTCTCTGTATAGTCGTCCGTTTCGCGAATCATAAAAAGTTACAGGAAGCCAACATGACCCTCTAGGAATCCCTTCAAATAAAATTAATTTAGATTCCTGGATTGATCGCAAAATCGATCCAAAGTTGACAAAAAACCATATTTCAGAATTGTCATAAAACAGTCCAAGTACCCAACTTTGAACACTGTTTTCTTCCAATTCATGCATGATTTTTAAATTCTGTTTAAAGGCGTTTGTTGACAACATATAAAGCATTATTATTCAGTTTTTACATTTTATAGTAGTTGATTATATTATGTTTAAAATCATTTCCAAAATACCGAAAAACTATGTTTCAAAAACTAAAATTTTAGAAAAATTTCTCGATACGGCATGCGTCCCGACAAACCTGGTGACATGGTCACAACCCATGAGCATTGAAAGACGCGTATGGATGTTGTCGACGTATGAGATTCGACGGAACTTAATTTCGTTGTGTGTGCGCGACGAAATCGAACTGTATCCGTCAAAAGTTTTTCGTATAGACGTTTTACAAACTTCGTGTCCAATTTCAAATCGTTCACCAGACTGAGATGTAACTTGTGCCATTGGATTCAGAACATTTTTCTGGTCCTGTGGGCCAAGTTTGGTCCAATTCTGAGAAGGTTGACCGAAATGCTATTTTGGCGGGCCCGCAATCCGATCCAACGGGCAAATTTGTGCACGGTCCACCGAAATTCAACTTTGGACATACGGTTGGGTTCGTAACGTCAAACTGGTCTCGTAGACATATAATTTGATAACTTTTAGAGACCTTAGTTCTGATACGTTTTTTGGTACAAAGCCGGTCCAACGACGGACACCGAATTGACCCAAAATTACGATTTTGCTCCTGTGTCCAGAATTGGACATTTGGGTCAGCAATCTTAGACTTTTTTTATGAAAGAAATGTTCGTGACGTTTGTTTCGGCATCCGGAGACGTTTGCGAGAGTTGACGTTCACAGCCTTGCTCTTTAACGATTTGAGTTACATGACTTGTCGATTCTTCACACCACTTCCGACAAGAAACTTTGCCATGATTTACTGTTCTTTATGTTCATTTATTACTGTTATTTATTTCAGTATTTATTTCCTGTTAGTTCTATCATATTGTGCGTCCAAGTTATACTTGGGTGTAAACGACTATTTTTAATTGTTTACTATTCTAGTTGTTTATTTAATTGTATTGACTTAGTATTGTTGACCACCCCATTGATGTGAGATATTGGCATATCTCCTATGGCCTTGACACATGTATACCACGAGTTATGAGTCACATGTAGGACACGGTCTTGCATATTCGGTTGGCCTCCGTTACGTATGGAACGTGCAACGGTTAGGATATAACTGCTGATTGTATATGCATATTTAAGTGGACTTAGCAGTTATTAGATGATTATATGTGTCATGGACATGACATGGATCTACATGGGGGTAGGGAGGACAGTTTCTTAGCGTATGGGCCACGTTGCACTTTTTCTTTGTAACCTGGAAGCTCCGCTGGAGATACGGTGTGAGATGACCCTCTCAGGTTTGCCACTATCGTTTTGAGAAATGTTATGCGCTGAGGCCCCTGATTCCCAAGAAGAAATTATGCTAGATCCCATTTATTAGCCAGAGTGTCCATGCGTCAGAGGTTTGTTCTTAAACTGCATTTCACTTAGAATGGTTAGAGGACCCACATGGTTTACTTACATTCAGTATATTGGCATGTTGTATGTTTCTTGTTGCGTCTCTCTGAGGACTGTAGAAGCATGAAAATTTCAGGCGCATCAAGTCAACATGCGCCGAAAATATCATAAAACAGTAAAAGAGTAGCAGCATAAATGGGCATTTTATTTCATAAAAGTCTGTTACATGACTAAAGACTCTTTTTACATAGAAGACTCTTTTTACGAAGAAGAAATCAAAAAAGCCTAAAGCTACACTTCATCCAGGCGCGTCTCAGTTAGGCGCATCTCTTCAGCGTCTCAGCTAGGTGCATCTCTTCAGTGTCTCAGTCAGGCGCATCATGAAGTCTCAGAATATGCGCTCTACTGAGACCCGATCAAGTGGTTCGGCTAATGAAGCAGTTATTGAGCATAACAAGGGTGGGCAACCAACCCCACTCTAGCAGGAGGAAGAGCTCTCCAAAGCCCAAGGAAGATGGGAGCACCACAATTTCGAGCTGTGGCTCTTCCAGCATGACGAAGACGGGACTCGAATGTCCCGATCGTTGGATGCAACAGACACCTTCGGCCTGCATCAGGACCCCGCGATCCCGACTTTTGGATGTAACAGTCACCTTCACGAGTGCGTACGAAGACGACTCGACACATCTTCACCCTCGGGAGCGTCTTGTCAATGGAATGTACTCAAGCGAAGAAGTTCATCTCCATTCAAGAAGGCGGGAGAGAACGAGAAACAAACTCTCTCCTTACTGCTATTTATAGGCCGGGCAAATCAAACCCACGCGCCAAGTGGTGGGCTCTCCGAATTTCGTGCAATAAATTTGCATTCATGGTGATGAACCTATCCCTTCGAATTCAGCCAGGTCAAAACGGCTATTTAAAGCACTAGAAGAACTCAACAGCCGGACCAATGAGATGCCATACAGCAGACGCGCCGGTCAGATCCCACGCATCATACAGACGCGCCCATCAGTACCAAGCGCCTCATAAGGATGCGCCCCACGCGTCCCTATGCGCTTAGTAGAACGCAGATCAATGTGCCCACTCAAAAGCTCATCGCCCGTCAAAAGTATTAAATGCTGAAGTCTGAGACGACAGCAGCCATGTCTCGATGACAGAGCGGCAACAGCTTTTGCAGAAAACAAAGCACCGCTGACGTCAGCGTCATCATTACTTTCCTCTGTCGGTTACAAGCCACGTGGCCGACCAACCACTCGCATGCGCCTCCGCAGCCATGCGCCCGAAGATTTGTATGCGCCTCAAAAGCCATGCGCCTCTGACTTACTTCTGATTACAGAAGTCAATTCGTTGCATGCGCCTCCCCAGCCATGTGACCAAAATATGTGCCTCAAAAGCCATGCGCCCAGACTAGTTCGTGACTCCTGAAGGTTACGAGCTAAGTCTCCTCATGCGCCGGATCCCAGGCGCAGCTCATTAGATTATTCTCTACCAAATTCGAGATCTTTGAACCAAGGGCATGCGCCACGTGTCCTTTGACTCGGTTCAGTCTACGAAGGGGTGCTAACCACCCAAGATCTCAGCAACCGAAGAATCCTCCCCACTGCCATGTGTCAGCCCACGATTGCAGCAAGAAGGATTCATCCCACAAATCAGGGCGCATCATCCATGCGCCCTCCGCAGAAACCACCACGTGGCGTTCCCACGCGTAGGCGCATCCTACATATGCGCGCATGAGCAGCCCCAACCTGCTGCCTATAAAAAGAGGGATCATTCCTTCTTTCAAAGAGGAGAGACACACACATAACGAGATCATCAGAGACGCACGTCCACTCACAGAGATTGGAAGAGACACTCAACGTCTTCTTTTCCTCCGCAAGCTCCAGCATCCAGAGCAACCCAGACCTTCAGAGAATCTAAAATCGTCGTCAGATCGTCAACGGAGTCAACGCATTACCACTCGCTCCATCGACACAGTACCCAGATAAAAACAAAAGTGTACTCCTAGGACTACATCTAAGTCCTACATTATAATACTGTTCTGTTTGTGATTGAAATTTTAATTCAAAGATTTTAATGGCAAACAAGGACCTGGTGATTTCTTCAGGTACAAATGAGCAAGATTATCCTCAGGAGTATGGATCAGCTCTAGAGATGGTTTATGCTGACGAGGAGATTGTAACGCCCCAGTCCCAAAATACGTATAGGACCAGGATACGGTACATGCCAACAACACTTCACCAGTGGGCCAAATCTCATAATAAGCCCATTAGCGAAATGCTTAAGCTGTAAATCATGATAATAACCCAGAATATAGTACAATTCATAAGTACACAGCTAATCTCATCCACACAAAAAATAAGACACGAGATATCAAGTCCAATAAAATAATACTAACGAGAAAGATCTGTCCAACATGAAATAGAAATAATAACTGTGCGGGTAAGACATCCTGAAACCACAGTATAAAGAAATGAATAATCAACTACATGTTCACTGATGAAAAGAAAGAAAATAATGTATCAAGTTTAAAATAAAGAGACATGTCTCAAGAGAAGTCCTCGGCCACTATCTCGTCCTCCTGCGAAGTTACGTCACCTGTCTCCACTCCAGAACCATAAACCTCCGGTAAGTCCTTATCTCTAACTAAGCCTGGAGAGAGAACCAGGTCCTCAGGGGACTAGCAAGACACATAATATACAAGCCTACTTTAACAGTTTTAACATGCAAAGAAAGGGTATGAAATTGTAAAAGAAATAAAGACTGCAGAGTAGTATAAGAATGAAATATATAAGGAAGTGGCATACCGTCGAGAATCGTGATTATAAACATGACTACGAGTAAATCAGAGTAAACCGTAGCTCAGTGGGGGCTCACAACCTACAATAAGTCTCTATCGCAGCTCAGTGGGGGCTCCAACAGAGAGTGGTCAAGTATAGTCATTGTCTATCACAAGATCCTCGCCTAGAACTACGAGTCAAGTCAATAAGTCAACAAGTCAAGTCCAGCTCAATCATGTCAAAGGGACACGACAGAGGCTAAGCAATACTATCACTAGACATGAACACAAAAGAATAATATGGCGAGTAACATGACAAAAGAAATAGCAACCATGTATGCGCACGTAAAACTAAAAAATAACCATGATATAAAGCGGAAGAGAAATATGTACCATGTGAGACATAAAAGAATAGCAGAACAAAAAAGCATGTAAGTATTGTAAAGTTTGGCAAGGTGTACTTGCCTGGTGTAGACTCAGCCACGTATAACCTGTCAGATCAAATGCCCGCGAAAGCTGAACTCCTGCAATAATGCCCGGATGCTGAAACTGACATTGCCAACATTCTCGAAATAAGAAAATAGCAAGGATAGGCTACCCATAAGTCCAATTCTGGATACATAGGCAAAACGGTAATTTCGGGTCAAAACGGTATCCGTTGTTTAACCCGCTTTGTACCGAAAAGTGTGCCAGAGTCTATGGTCTCTAAAGTCGTCAAACTACATGTCTACAGATTCATTTAAATAAAATGAATCTAAAGGTATGTCCAAAATTGGATTCCGGCGGGTCATGCACAATTCGCCGATTGAGTTGGATCGTAGGGCCCGTAAAACGACGATCCGGTCAATTGTCTTAGATTTGGACCAAACTTGGCATACAGGACCAGAAAAATGATACGGTCCTGTTGGCGTAAGTTTCGTCTCGATTCGACAAACGTGCACAAAGTTATTAGAAAATTTCAAAAAAGGTCGATACGGTAAATTTTGATGGATACACATCAAATTCGTCGCGCACACGCAACCAATTTGAATTCTGTCAAAGCCCACACGTCTACAAAGCTGATACGCACCTTTTAATGCTTTCGGTTCGTGACCATGTCGCCCGATTTGACGGGACGCACGGCATATCGGAAGGTTTTCAAAGTTTTTGAAACTGTTTTGAACCTATTTTTACTGATTTTTAAACAGACTTTTCTTGATGTATACTAAATGAAATTAATATCCATAAATAGCGTCTAGAAGGTCTATAGGTTGTCTTCAAACATGTTTATTTAGAATTCAAAAACTCTCTAAAACTGGACAGTTATTACCCTTCCAAAACTAGTCCCCAACAGTGGTTTGGTATTCTGTTTTTGATGGTTTTTCATAAACTTTCGAGAATTTTTACAAGATGTATAATCTAAATTAAATTAATATATTTGAGGGGTTGGTAGGGGGTCGACTAGGTTATGCATAGAAAATTACGGATCACAAATCGGATGAACATAGGGGGAGTAATCATACTGCGAAGATGTGAGAGAGCTGCAGACTGTTGTTTTTGTGCTGTGGCTGCTACTGTTTCCGTGGATGTGCGCACGCATTTTGGCTGGCTGCAGTCAAACATTGACTTATATACGCAGGTGACATGGGGGGTTCGCCCAAGGGTCAGGTCCTTCTGATTTGAGATATTGGGTCGCGATGAAGAGATTTTTGCGGTAGGAAGAAGGTTAGATCGGATGGGTTTGTGTATATATAGCATTTTTCTTCCCGAGATTTAATTCATGATTTTATTTGAATTTAGATTCGAATTTTGATTGGATTTGGTGTAATCCAATGGAGAATATAACTGGGATTACATGGGGAAAGATTTGGTTCAAAATGATAGGGATTTGATTGGTTTTGAAAATTTTAAATAAACCAAAGTATGGCATGCCGGGTTCATGTTGGGGGGGGGGGGGTCGGGAAGAAGTAGGAACAGTGGTTCCTACAATATTGTTTATATATATATATATATATATATATATATATATATATATATATATATATATAAGATGTATTAGATATACAACCACCACATAAAATTTTGAAAAGATAAATAAAATAAATTTCTAAAACTAAAGATGTTGTATCATATTTATCAACAAAATATTAAGTGTAATATTAAATAACATTTGTTTATATAACAATTATTTAGGAAATCGTTTATTAGGCTATTAAAATAAGGTACGAAATATATACAAAGAGGATATATAGACACGTACGTCACCGGATACACTGTACGACTACAGGGGCTTAGGGTTGGTTCGGGTCCAGTCCGGGATGAATTGGTTCAGCCGGGTCTCTTAAAAGTCAAAATTCTAATTAATAAGCAAATAAATTATCGGTGGGGGTTAAGTCGTAACTTGACCTGGTTTTCCTAGTTAGAACACACCTATGGCTCGGTATTCCCTAGCATGGGTAATACACTAGTCAAAACACACGAGTACACTATCCGTGCCAAAAATCTTGGTCATCTTGTACTCCAAATCTTAACCATGGCTAAGGTCATCTATAATAATAATAATTTAATTCAAATACTTAGATAATTCCAATAATACCTATTTAAGTCAAAATAAATAATAAAAAAATATTCAAAAAAAATTAGGGGTGTTACAGCCCTGGTTATATTTTAGCTTGGAGGCGTTTATCATTTGTGTAGACAGCTACTCTGCTTTTACAGACTTACATTATAGTTGTTTGGTTGTGGATCTGTCTCCACCCGGCTATCTTCACATTGACTATTATTTTTTACTAGTTGATTTATTATCATATTTGTTGTGGATGAGATAGACTGTCTGAGACATATATTATTATATTATTCATATTTACAGCTTATGTAAATATGAATATATATATATATATATATATATATAAATATATATATATATATATATATATATATATATATATATATATATATATATATCGGGATTATCCATATATTGGATTATATTTCTGTATATATACAGCTGGCATGAAATGTTCCTAGTCCTAACATAAATGGGACATGGGCGTTACAACACCTTAGCGACATATCATAGCGTCGCTAATTTCTAAAAAAAATAAAAAAATAGGATTCTGTTTGCTTTTTCCATCAATGGCAGTTATATTATATAGCATTGTACCTGCATTTTAAATGACAGCTTGCAAATAATAGACCCGGAGCAACCGTTCATAGAATTTTCTGGGTTCACCGACCCCTTCGATGGAACACTCAACGCCGGTAAACTAATATAGAGACAAATGATAAAAATGTACCATCAATAAACAAATAAATAGAATCCAACGATCAGAAATACATGAAATAGTCGGATGAATATGTAGAACTCTAATTTTTCTTTTCTAGGATTTCTCTTTCTTTGTTTTTTTTTTGATTTTTTTACTCCTTTCGTTTTTTTTTATCTTTTCTCCTATGTTTCTGAAATCTGTAGAACTCTAACAGCCTCAAAAGACTTACAGATGTAAATTTACTTATCAGAGAAGGGCTGGCATGGACACTTGACTTCGGACTGACACGGACACTTACCTATGTATCTAAGATACCTAGCTAGCACTTACCTACATATCACCTTAACTCTAGGTATTTGTGTATCATGTGGATATCATGTACCATTATACAATAGTGAGCTTTTTGATACTCTTGTATCTTGATACTAGGATACAGTTTCAAATACCCATGACACTAACGATACATACTACCTATACACACGTTCATCTTATATACTACTAGGATACTCACTCTATACACTCTAGGTACTACGACGTGTTCCATGTGAGCTATTATCTGAAAATAAAATTTACTTATGCAAGCCTTTTGAGGCAATCAACGTTATACTAGATTTTCAAAAAAAATCTATAACTCTGATAGCCCCAAAAGGCATGTTTAAGTAAATTAGCGTTATACTAGATTTCCGAAAAAATCTACAACTCTGATAGCCCCAAAAGGCATGTTTAAGTAAATTTTATTTCCAGAAAAAGGCTCACATGGACACTTGATTTCAGGCGAACACGGACACTTAACATAAGAGATAATGATATCTCTATCGTCATGTGTTCCTTGTGAGCCCATAAGGAAAATTTGACATCGGAGTGTCCAAGCTAGCACTTACATAGCTAGCACTCTAGATACTTTCAATTAAACCCCAAACTTACCTTGATAATTACCCAATTCCTAAAATATCTTATATACTTCTAGGATACTCACTCTATACTTCTAGGATGCTCAATCTATATCTTATATACTTCCCCCAATATTTTACTAGGATACTCACGCTGTATCTTGTAGTGTATTTAATTGGTTGGCTGTTACATTTTCTAAAGTCACCGAGTAGGAAGCACGGACACGACACTCGACAATATAGTATAGACAATTATATTAGCCATAAATTGGGGAAATTCAAATTAATAACAACTAGGAATTCATTGATTACGATACACAATTTTTTTTTCAAACAGATTACTGTAAGCCTAGAATCTTGTCTAATTAACTGCTTACGCATCATATAAGCAGATAATTGCATGATTAAAACAATAGTTTCCACATTTCCTTTCTCATTTATTTCTAAAATAATATTATTAGAATGAGAGACTTGTACATATAATATGGGAAGAAAAACAGTGTGTGTATGTCCGTGTCTGTGCATCAGTGTGCATATGTCCGTTTCCATGTCTGTGCCGTGACACATGTTACTATCTGTGTCTGTGACTGTGTCTCAGTGTGTATGTCAGTGTCTGCGTATTAGTGTGTGTATGTCCGTCACTACAACAAATAGGGCCTACAATAGCAGTTTTTCTATAGCGTTCAAGTGTCCCCGCTATAGAATGTTATCAACAATAGCGTTCTTTCTGCAGTGCTATAAAAATATCTATCTATAGCGTTTCCTGAATGCTGTAGAATCTATAACATTCATTTGTATGTCAAAGTAGATCTCATGTTTGAATCCTAGGAGAAGCAGCGTAGGTTTTTATTTTATATGATAAAAAAAGACTATATCATATTTGGAGTGAAAGCATACAAATTTACAAAATCTGTGCCCAACATTTTCAAAACCATAGCCTAAACCCTCTAATATTCCTTCTTTCGCGCATAACTATCGGCCCTAAAAAATTTCTCATAATTACTACAAGAATAGAGGCTTTAGGCCACAAAATCTAGACCGACAAAAAAAATTTGGTCGCCCAAACTAATCTTTAGCGACTAAAAAAATATTGTTGTCGTCTAAGAGGTGATTTTTTATTCGCCCAAAATTGGTTGTACATTGTAAATGACATATATTAACGACATGTAAATTTGTGATTCGTATAAGAGGTGATTTTTTACTTTTTTACAATGTGTTTGTCTTGTGAACCATGAATGAAAACTTACTTACAACAGCATTATTGTATGTTGTGGTTGAAGAGTTATTTACGACATGTATTATTGCAAGTTGTGGTTGACCAGAACATAAATTTTTAGTTTCCCTCCTAAAGAAACTTTCCCTCTTAAGTTTGTTTTCATTTCCCCCTTAAAATTTTCATTTCTAATTAATTTCCCACTTAGGTTTTCATTTCCATAGAATTTTAGGGCTTTCAATCTTTTAAGTCAGCATCTCCCCACTGCCCCCTCCTATAACTCGGGCTGTCGACGCTACCACCCCTTCTTTCCAGTTTGCCCATCCTCCAGTACCTCACCTCCCAATTCACCCGCGCCTCCATCATCGACTTCAAGATCGGATCAAGAACCCTCTTCCTCCCTCACGAATACATCGAGAAGTAGGGACTCCAGATACACGAGCGTGACGATGCCAAGAGGGTCCTACGACGGTTCAGAAGATACGGGCAAGACGACGCCTGGAGGATCCTGCGGCGGTTCGTCTCGGACTTCAACCGCGCATATGCTGTTTATGGTACTACAAGTAAGCTCCTTCAAATGCCTTCTAAAGATGATTTCTTTCCTTTTTTTTATGGATCTAAAACTACGGTTTCGTCGAAATGCTCATCACCTATTTGTCGAAATACAAACAACGAGCACAGGCTAAAGCACCTATACGCAAAAGATGCGACATGTAAACAAAACAAGATAATGGTACACAAAACAAGATAATGGTTTGACACACAACTCCACAAAATCATTAAATTTTCTTAAATATGGATTACAATCTCTCATAATACTCATCAAACACTCAAAACCTAAAACCCCTGCACCTTTCCTGTCTTGCCTCTTTTCTTAAAAGATAGGGTCCGGCTATTGCCACAACCTAATTGGCTAGTGGCACAGCCTCATAATATAAGAGAGGATTTGGATTGGGTTAGTTAACTGTTTATTGTCCATTGTTTATTTTGGAATCTGAAATTTTCGGACAATGCAAGCATGTGATGATGGGGAGGTAGAGAGATGAGGAACTTGTCAAGGAGCTTGTGCATCCAGGAGAGGATAGTAGCTCGTCCGAGTTGTTAGAGCACAAGAGGCCAGAGAAGATAGTGGAGACATGCTTCTTGAAAGAACTAAGAGTCTGTCCATGAAGAGCATTTATTTTGAAGGGTATTTTGGGCACAAAAATATATATATTCTAATAATTAGGCTGTGCCAGTAGCCATTTTGGCTGTGGCAGTAGCCAGAACCTATTATAACCATATTTATAGCCTAAAACCTAAATCTAAAAATAAATCCTAATCATCTAATATTTCTTAAACATCAGAAATCTAATCTAAACTGGCAATCCATGTACGAAAATATTTTGTTTATAAGCCAACCAATATTAGGATTACGGCTATGAACATAAATGAGTTTGACATATATAACCTAGAAGCAGTTGGTGGTGAGACCTACCTTATCAATCACATATCTCCTAGGCAAGAGGGGAATGTAGAGAGAAGAGAAAGATAAGAATACTTGAAATGGAATTGTATTCATCCATGTTTCAAATCTGAGCCAAAGTGAAATACATTGTTCTGGTTAATATTTAGTGTTTAGACTCACATTGTTCTTGAACATGTCTTTCCAACTAAGCGAACATTGAAATATTCACCAATCGTAGGTCAATGGCGGTGGTGATCATGTTCTCCAATCTCTTCTTGGAAGTCCACCAGAATTAGAGATCTTTCAGTGTCGCAATTGACATTAATATTTTCATTTATTGATTCATTCATTGCATATAAGGTCTAATGCCAGGTATTTAGACTATTTTCTTAAACGGTCTCCTGACCACCAAAAGCAACTCTTTACAGGCGTTGAAAAGGAGCACCCGAAGGTGACACTTCTACGAATTTATTGCTCACTGCAAGGTGTTATGTCATGTTTGCCTGACATGTGGCCATCCTGTAAAAATGGAGGGGCCAAAGATTTGGATGACAATTACTTTTGGATTGCGGGAGCAGTTGGTTATCCTATTGGTAGTTCAGAAATAGGGGAAAGGGAAGATTACAAGGAATGTTCTGCATATTCTGATTTTTTTTTCATGGATCATCGTTTTCTCGTATATCTAGACCTCATGAGCTTTTGAATATTTGGTAGATATAATAAAAGAAAGATCAGATGATAGTATCCTTCTAATACTCCTTATAAGTATCATGGATGCTCTAGGTAGTTACGGTACGGATGCGAGAACATTAACTTTATTTACAAGGCTGCATGACTTGTCTTCTGATCTTGTCATTTTCTTATTGAGGTGTTGTCTATAATATATAATGCAGGAAGCTTGGAATATGAAGAATGGTTAAGTCACATTCAAGCCTGGAAATTGGAATCTGCTGCCATAATTGAGGCTCCGTGCAATTTCATTGTATCTTCATATGCTGAAGGAAAGAGAAGTTTAGATTCTGTATTGGCCAGTGTTTCCTCTTTTCTTTTTTACTGTTTCCTCTTTGCTTTGTCCTTATTTTTCGAAGCGGGATTTAAAATCCACAATTAATTCCTGAGATTATTTGGTACTGACAGGCCTAGGTGGGCGCTTATTGACAAGGCATACATGCATAATACCTGGAGAGCATCATCATCTTACCATAGATTCCGTACAGATGGCAATTTGTCTCCATCGGAGCACATGGTTCTTATAGTGGAGGATCATTTAGATCTCTCTTTGCACAGTTATGAAACAGTCTGCTCGTAAGTAATCTAGCGTTATAGATCACTTGTGAGGATACAACATCTTTATTAATGGTATCTTGGTTTCCTATTAAGTGCTTGAAATACGAGCAGTCATCAAGTTTATGATTAGCAAGTACCTTCGATTTCCTTTTCCTTTATTTTTTCTATATCTTTTCCCACAATATTTAAGTAATCTTTTCTTAGAAGTATTTGTACTAATAAGTTTCTCATTTTTGTTGTTTTCTCATAATTATTTATTGCAGTATTTTTTTGTATAGTTTCCTTTGTTTAGAGAATGACAAATACTTTTTTACCAATTTAGTATTTCCATCTATGATTTCCTTATTCACCCTTAAAATTTTAGGAAATTTGATG
Source organism: Iris pallida (assembly GCA_029216955.1). Lineage (NCBI taxonomy): Eukaryota > Viridiplantae > Streptophyta > Magnoliopsida > Asparagales > Iridaceae > Iris > Iris pallida. Next base: position 18,181,067 of record JANAVB010042420.1, read on the forward strand.
CTGCTGGCTTTTCATTATTCAGAGTAATTCATTTTGGTTGAATAAACCTCTAGGCTTGCTGGAAGATTACTTTCAAGGATGTTAGGATGCTCAAATGATGGCTGCCACTGGTTTCTAAGTGTGTACTCACCTTGACTGGGAATTTACATGATCCAAAAACACCAGAACATGTAGTCCTAGGATCTTGCACGGTTCTTGCAACACAAACCATTCTCAGGCATTTGACAACGGTAACTAATCTTTATATACTTGATTATAAAGATGTTAACTATTGTAACATTTACCTAGGATGCGGCGTCGTTCTCTTCATTTATCATGGGTCTTCTTGCCAGGTGAAGTAATATATATGGCTTTGTATTCTACATATCCAGTTATATACATCATTCTTTTCATGAACTTGTGGCACTGTTTGAGATTATTTTATGATTTTAATTGAAGCTCCCATCATGAATCATTGAAAAACAAATTTATGTACAAAAAGTTCAACAATCAAGCATAAAAAGAAGAATGATTGTCCCTTATAATATGTTTAAAGTTAGCTTTGTGGATATTGTATCTTCATTGGGCATAAGTTAGAATTACAACCCTCTTCCATTGAAGTGGCCACTGGATCTTGTTTCTCTTTGTTTTATTTGAGGCTAGATCATTTAAAACAGAAAGTGGCCTCGAGCTCAATAGCGTTTAGAGGGAATCGATCATTTTGTTCAGGGGCAAACCCACCCTAGGGCCATAGGGTGTTGGTGGTGCCTGAGTTTTCAGTTTAATGTTATACCTATTCTCAGAACTATGCAGGGCCAGCATAGCGACCAACATGCTGTAGATGTTATCACTTCCCCCTTCTCGTGCGGGAGGAACAAGTCACTTTTCGGATGGAAGTGAGATCCTCACTTACCTGGGCTCCTCCTCCACTACATGAGTTACAAAATCAAGATCAGAAGTAAATTGTGGAATTTTAGAAGCAATGATTTAGTACTAAATAATCGATCGATCGACCACTACTGATAACTAGTAGTATGCCAAGAACTAACATATCATGTCCAGTTCTTGGTCCAAATCTATCGATAAATGCATTGTTCGATCAGTCTGAAACATTTGACATGTTACCAAGTAGACTGGAAAGGCAAAGATGGGGAATGGTACTGTGAATCTCACCTTCCAGGTTATAAATTATGGGCAATCTTAAAGCTGAACATATTTGTGTAGGTGATCCCAATTCCTCACAGGTGTGTATAGGCCAGCCTATTTGGTGTCTTGCCGTGGCTTGGTACTGGTATGGACCTGAACCTTCTCTTGATACTTAACTATTTGATATTATGGTGGAGATACCAGCAAGTTCACTGTTACTTGGAAAGTAGATAGACTTTACAACATTTTATAAAGAAGAATGAACTTCCAAGACTAGTTTATCTTTTTGAATACAATTTACATTGTATGCATATCCTATATTCTCAATTGATTTTGCTAGGGATGTTCCGATCTGGAGTCATTCAACATGATGGGTGTTTTAGTGTGAGGAACTTGCAGATATTTGATTCAAACGAAAATTGGGTTATGATTCCATCTATATTGATCTTGTATTTCCACTTTACATATTGTATCTATTTATATATCATATCAGGAGCTTATCTTCTACGATTTGTCATTCTTAATTTGGTTGTCTGACAAAATTTTAATATCGATGATAGTGTCTGATTCTGTTATAAAGAAGTGCAGATTTCGTATATGATGTAAGTTTGGGATTAGATACAGAATATCTGATAGTGCTCGTAGTTTGCTAAAGTCCACCCAAGCTGTAGACTACAATAATATGCTTTTCCATTGCTTTTATCTTCTGCAACATTTCCCAGGTAGCACTGAAGTACCTAGGAGTTACTGATTGCTAAGCAGAATTGTCACTATCCCCTGCCAGTTTTTCATCATTTGTTAGGTTTTACATCATCTTTCCCAACTTTTTTATGAACAATGTGTTCATAACAGTGGTGGAAGGCTATCAGTGCTATACTTACAAGATAATAAACTTTTTTTTATGATATTAAATGTGAAAGTCAATTCTTAATATTCATTATATATTATAGTATGCTCCTATGGAAGATCATCCTTACATTGTCTATTCTAGATGAATATTCCTCGCTTGTTATTAGACGCTCCTATGGAAGATTATGACTGCTATGCTTATCATCATAATAAGTTTTTTTGGTGATATGAAAAGCATGGAAGTCACTTCTTCATTCTAAATGAATATTCCTCACCTGTTAGATGTTGTGGAATAAGATGTCCTTGCATTACCTGTCTAATGTGTCAAACTATTAGTACTAAGAATATTGGATTTTTTTTTATCCAGCAGTGCTATGATCATCGTTGGATTTATTCTATATCGTCGAGGGAGATGGTTTCCTTATTGCTTGTGCGGCATTTTCCTAATTTTTATGCAGAAGTGTGGTAAGGTCGCTGCCTTTGCCGTGTCTCCAGAATGTCGTAGGCATTATTTCCAATTTTTTAAACCTTCTTGCACTTTACTTCATGTATTACACTGCTTTACATAATACTACTGTCCTGCAACTTCACATTTAACACACTGCATGCCTCCTTAGCCATAGACTTCAACTCCATGGAACGCTGTCAAAATCTAAGTTCATTTCATGGTGTATGAAATCTAAGTACTCTATTATAAAAACTGCTAGGTATCTGCTAGATATCTCTTAGTTCATTTCATGGTGTCAAATATTTCTATCTTATCTTTTATATCATAATGTGTTTTCTTCTCAATTTTGTGTAGGTTGGCGTATATGTTTTTGATGGTTGTGGATAGCTGCTAGAAGGAAAGAGGCGATCGAGCTGTTTTTTGGCCTACAGATATTTGTAAATGGAATGGTTTATTTTGGACTACAGATACTTTGTAAATGGAATAGTTTATTTTGGCGTACAACTACTTTTTCTACATCTTGAATGTTTTAATGACTACTACTTTTTGTATATCTTGAATGTTCTAATGAAATATTTTATTTTTTTGGCAAATCTTTACTATATCTTGATTGATTGAAATGCAAGTTGCGATTGAAATTGTTTGCGATTATTGTTATTTATATGTGATACAAAACAGGTTATGAAATATAAAATTCTGTAGCAGATATGAAATAATATGAAATTCTGTAGCAGGTTTATAGCACTTAAAACATTTAAATTGCTGCTACCAGATAGCATATGATGAACGCTATAATAAATCAAACCATTAATCAAACGCTATAAATCATCCACAGCATTCACAAACGCTATAAAAATCTACAGCATTCATAAACGCTATAAGTAATCCACAGCACTCATGAACGCTATAAACAATCTACAGCGTTCTAGAATGCTATAAAGTATTTACAGCATTCATAAACGCTATAAACCATCAACAGCATACACGAACGCTATAAACCTTCTACAGCATTCATGAACGCTATAATGTTATAGAGTTCACATGTCTGGACATACTATAGCGTGGGCGATCATAGCAGACAGAATATGCTATAGAAGGCTTTCTATAGCGTTCTGTGCATGCTATGGTAGGCCATATTTGTTGTAGTGCGTGTCCATATCTGTGTCATGTCAGAATGAGGGAGATAGGATTAGGGTTAGGTGTTACCTGAGCGAGGGGGTCGTCGGGACAGAGGGCACTGGGGGAGGGGGTTGAGGGGGGTCGAGGGGGGTCGCTCGAGTCGAAAGAGGTCGAAGGGAGCCATTGATGGAGACGGGAGGGGGGTTGCCGGAGTGGAGAGGGGCACCGGGGGCGGTGGTCGCTGGGGGCAGGGGTTCACCGGAGAGGAGAGGGGGTCGCCGGAGAGGAGAGGAAAATTTTGGGGAGAGCGCGCGGGAGTACAAATTTTGGAAAAAAATTGAAAAGTCGATCGGCCACTGCAAATCCTATATGAAACAAATTGACGACGCTTATGTCTCGCGTCACTAAACGTCGTCGTACGTTAATAAACTGGAGACATTCAACTCCATGAGTCGCTAAACGTCGTAGTATAAAAAAACAGCGATGTTTTCGATGAATCCACGACGTTTGCTTTTCTAATAAAAAACTTGTCGCTAAATGACGCTGAACATCGCTAATAATGATGTTTAGCGACGTTTTCTTCTATCGTCGCTAAATGTAACAAAAATAGCGACGTTTTACCACGACGTCGCTAACTCCGTTGCCAATATGACTTATTTTAGTAGTGTTGTCAAGATGTAAAGAGGGCTATATATAGTCCTTTATTGGTAACCCTAGATTGTTGTTATGCTTGTTAAGTAAGGTTGTTGATAATGATGTAATCTTATCAAATATTTTCGACTTATCCTAAGGCAAAGGATTGTAGGATGCAATGTATTTGGATATGGTTTTTAGAGTCGGTGGACGCCTCCAAAGATTTACTTGCATATTCTAGCGTGCATTTGATCATATATTTGATTAGAATGGTGAGGATGCGGATAAACCACGTGGTTGTCATTTAAGGAGATCTGGGTTTGAGCCGACTATATATATATATATATATATATATATATATATATATATATATATATATATAAAATATATATATATATATATATATATATATATATATATATATATATATATAAATATATATATATATATATGGTCGCTCGGGCTCCTCTAGAGGTTTTGCGCTGGCCCGGCGCCGCCACCCCCTTCCTCCTTGTGGGCGGGTGGACGGTGGGCCTTCTCGTTCCGCCGGCGCTCCCCGGCCTCCTCTCCCCTCCTCCCCTCTCTGTGGCCCCCTCTCCCCTCCTCCCCTCTCTGTGGCCCCCTCTCGTCCCGCCGCCCGGCCTCCCCCGGTTGGTCGACTTCCCCGTGGGGGTTCGCCCCCTCCCTCGCCAGCGTCACCTCGGCGTTCGTCCTCCCCCCTCCCCCCCGCCCTTCTCGGCGTCGTCGTCGCTCCTGGCGTCATCGCAGCTCTAGGGCTCGGCGCCGGAGGTTAGGCCCCCCTCCGCTGTTACCCCCCCGGGGGCCCCTCCGTTTCCTTCCCTCCTCAGTCCTCCGCCGGGGCCTCGCTCCCCTCCACCTGACTTGCCCCTACTGCCGTCCCTCCGCCGGAGTCGACCCTAGCTTCCGTCGATCCTCCCCCCGTGCCGCCCCATCCCCCGGCAGCGGCCCTAATCCTGGCTTCCCTCGCATTCTGGTGGCCTCCGGCCTCCTTGCTTGCATCCTCCTCGTGGGCCCCTCCCCCCGGCGACCCTGACGTGGCTCCCCTCCGCTTCCTCCCTACCACCGCCACCCCTCCTCCCTCCTCCTCCTCCTGCTCCGATCCCCTCCTCGGATCCCCCGTGCGTGAGTTGTGAGCCCCCCTTGGGGACTCTCGTTGTACCCGGTCGGAGCAGCGTGGACCCTGCGCTGCCTGGCCCGGGTCTTTGCCGGGCCTCCCCTGGTCCTTCCTCTTCCGGGAGGGTCTCACCAGCTGCCCTACTCGCCCTTTTCCCCTCGCCGGCAGCCGTTAAGCGGCCCTTCTCTCAGTTCGCCTGGGCCGCCCCGCGCTGGCGGTAGGCTGCTCCGGGCGTCGGCCGGCCGCGTCTTCGCGCCCCCTCTCGCCGGCCGCTGTGGGTCTCTCGTCGTCGAGCCCCCCCTTCTCCGCCCCTATCTCCTCTTCCGGAGTTGCTCCCCCTCTCCGGCTTCCCCGGTACCGTGGCCCCCCGTGGTCGAGCCCCCTCTGTGGCCCTGTGGCTCCCTCGTCCTTGAGCTCCCGCCGCCGCCACCCCTCCCCTCCGACTCCCCGGGCTCGAGTTTCCCCTTCCCTCCTCGCCCCCCCCTCCAGCTCCTCCACCGTCGGTGTTCTCTCATGGTCGAGCCCCCCTCCGCCGTCCCTCCGCCTTGGCCCCGCTCTGCCATCCCTTCTCCGACGGCTCCTCGTTTGTCACGACCCGCACCCGTTTTTTTTTAAACGGATACAAGACGTGTCCAAGCCAGCCTACGCCGTAGTGTCGGCGGTAGAACGCTGTCACGGCCATGAAGATCAAGATCACAAATAATGCTCATTCACAACATTAATTTAATTTACAAAGATCACAAGTTTTATATTTGTAGAAAATATAAACTTGTACAAATATGGAAAGACTACAATTCATCTATCTAGCTAGTTTCTAGGCCTTTGTCTGCAAGTATTTTCGTCACTCCCCAAGCTAAGTGAATCCACGGCTAACCTGAAAATGTTGGTTTCCAGTCAGGAATGGAACGAGCATAATTCACTGAATACAATTTCAATAAAGAAAATGACTATAAAACAAAGGTTAGACATCAATCATGAGTTTTGAAAATAACAGTAAAGCCGTAAGAAAATCAATAGTAATAAATAGACTAATATACTTTCCACCGTTAGAAGTACCTTTGATATGTGATCAGTCTGGGACATTACACCGCACGGTCTACGAGATCTACTTGCATGAAAAGTAAACAATGTCTACGAGATCTACTTGCAGAAAAGTAAACGAGGTCTACGAGATCTACTACATAAAAGTAAACGAGGTCTACGAGATCTATTGCATAAAAGTAACAATGTCTACGAGATCTACTGCATAAAAATAAACACTGTCTACGAGATCTACTGCATGAAAATAAATACTGTCTACGAGATCTACTGCATGAAAATAAACACTGTCTACGAGATCTACTGCATGAAAGTAAACGAGATCTATGGTCGGATCACACATCCTTGGTACTTCTCATTCCCGACTCAATAATTTATAATTAAAAAATAATCACATAACCAATGACCAATCAATGAAATATAGTGAAAATCAATATCAAAATACAGACAATAAACTGTACTCGCCTGTGGTCCTGTGCTGGTGAAACCGATGATCCAAATCACTCAATATGCCCCCAATAGTCAAAACCTGTACAACAGTCCCCGGATGCTGAAATAGACAATACCAATGATCTCAGAATAGTCCAATTAGCTAGGATTGCCTGTCCTTAAGTCCAATTCTGGACACAGGGGTAAAACGGTAATTCCGGGCAAAAACGTTGTCCGTCGTTGGACCCGCTTTGCACCGAAAAGCGTGCCAGAGTCAACGGTCTCTAAAGTCGTCAAACTACATGTCTACGGATCCAATTTTCCGATACGAACCCAACCGTATATCCAAAGTTGGATTCCGGCGGGCCGTGCACAAAATCGCCCGTTGAGTGGGACCGTGGGACCCGCAAAACGACGATTTTATCAACAGTCTCAGAATCGGACCAAACTTGGCATACAGGACCAGAAAAACGATACGGTCCTGATGGCGCAAGTTTTGTCTCGATTTGAAGAGCGTGCACAAAGTAATTGGAAAATTTGCAAAGTACACGATACGGTAAATTTTGACGGATACACATCAAATTCGTCGCGCACACGCGACTAATTTGAATTCCGTCAAAGCCCACACGACCACGAAGCTGTTACGCAGCTTTTGATCCTTTCGGTTCGCGACCACGTCGTCCAGATTGGCGTGACGCACGTCGTGTGGAGCAATTTTGTGATTATGAAAACAGATTTTCGTCAAAGTTCGGGATTCGATTTCTCGATGCGTGGTCGATGATTTTCGAATCCACAAGAAGGGTTGTGAAATCCTATATGTTGTCTAAATTTGTGTTCAAGTGGAATTTCTAGATGGTTACTGGATTGGTCGGGATCGACCTCCCAATGTGTGCCCATGGACTGTTATAGCGTCCTGCTTTTGGACAGATTTTTCGGGTTTTTGGGTTCGATTTTTTTGGCAACATAGATCACCTAAAATCAAACTAATTTATCGAAAACGAAGGTGGATATATGGGGTTCATACCTGAAGAAGTGGCTCGGGAAATGGTCGACTGTGCGCGGAGATATCACGCGATGAAGTTGCACCTCCGTGCAACTGTCGCTGCTACGTGACTCGATCCCCCGCACGAGCGCGCTGTATCCGTGCGGCCTCACCGCGCGTGGCGGCGCCCAGGCTGGACGCACGGCGGCGCCAGGGTCCAGGGGTGGTTCACCCAGAGGTTGGCGAGCGCGCGGCGCGAGCTGAGTTAGGGTTTTCGTTTCGAAGAACCTCTCGTTCTCTTCCGCTCTATATACAAAGATTTCTCTGTATGCCATGTTGGGGGGGGGGGCTCGGCCTGGCTCAGTTTTGTGTTGCTGGGCCGGCTTTCCTATGGTTGGGCTAATGGGTTGCTCTCACGTGGGCTTGGGGTGAGCTGTTCGTTTAAGGGTGGGTTTATTAGTTCTTTTCTTTTTCTTTTTATTTATATACTACTTAATACATATATATATATATATATATATATATATATATATATATATATATATATATATATATATATATATATATATATATTCTCTTGTTTCCTCTTTATCATATGTATATAAATATCTATATATATACACCCACATATATAAAATATATATGTATATTTATATATACATACACGCATATACGCCCATATACATATATATATATATATACACTTATACATATATACAATATATATTTTATACATATATACATATACATTTATATATATATATCTATATATATAATCATTTATAGTTACTTATACCTATTTGTAGTACTTAAAGAAAACAATATTAAATAGGCTTAATTGCTACTTGATACCCTCAACTATTACGCTTTTTTAAGTTGATATCCTAAACTTTTTTTTGTAACAACTTGATACCCAGATAATTTTTTGGACAATAATGCCCTTACCCAAATTTTAAAACTACCACTCACCCCCCCTCTACTCCAGGCCACCCCCCCTCTCCCCTCCGCACCCCCCCTTCCCCCCGCCCCGCCTCGCCTGCAGCATCCCCCTCCGCCGCCCTCGCCTGCACCCCCCCCTCTGCTAGCTCCGGCGCGGCTCTGATGGCGCGAGCGGCGCTGGGCTCCCACGCCGTCGCCGCGTTCTCCCTCGCCGTCGTCCGCTTCAACGGCTCCGGCGGCCCCGCGGCCTCCAGGAACCCCCGCACCGGCTTCGTCCTCGCGACCCGCGCCGCCCTCCTCGGCCGGAGCTAGCAGGGGGGGTGGGGGGGCCGGAGTGGGAGAGGGGATGGAGGGAGGGAAAGGATAAGGGCATTTTGGGGTTTTTTAAAATGTTAGGTATTAAGTTGAAAAAAAAATAGTTGAGGTATCAATCTGTTACGAAAAAAAGTTTAGGGTATCAACTTGAAAAAGTGTGATAGTTGAGGGTAGCAATTAGCAATTAAGCCTATTAAAATATATATACATATCAATATATATATATACATATGTCCATATATAATATATATAAAAAAAAACATATATACGTATATATTCACCAATTAATATTTATACATACACATATATATTTTCCTATATATATATATTCATCAATAAAATATTATATTCCTCTTCACATATATATATATATATATATATATATATATATATATATATATATATATATATATATATATATATATATATACACTAAGCGTATATGTCCCCACATCTGCATATATATATAATCCAATTTGTATATATATATACGAATACATATAAACCTATAAACATTTCTATCTGTAACTTCTCAATGAACTTAATAAAATCATAATTTCCAAGGTAGGTCTTTCACGTAGCATTGTGTACACGAAACAATATTTATTTACAGAAATCTAAAAATTACCATTCAAATAAAATAATAAAAAAAATAAACTATTTCTAAATTTTTGGGAAGGGGAGCTACAAATCTACCCACCTTAAAATAATTTCGTCCTCGAAATTCTAATTCATAACTATTCCTTAAAATTTAAGTCTACCATTTCCCTAATCTCCTGAATTTAATTCCTCAAAAATATTTTATAACCATCTTTAGCCATTTTGTAACGATGAATCTCCGAGGAATTCTACCCACCTTTGGACACACTACTCCCTCATAGCTATGTCACTAAAAAAACTTATAATCTTCCAACTAATTGCTAAAAACAAATTTCTACCCATAGATATCTACTATTTATGGTCTCTATAATCCTTCTCTATCTATCAACCAACCCAAAACCTAACAAGCAACAATTTACACAAGTAGCTAAGAAATATTGGTAAATTCTAATAGGCATGACCATACGTTGCTCTAAAATAGGAAGGACAGGGAGAAAAGTATGAATAATCGAAGACAATTATGAGTTTCAAGAATGGTAGAAGGTATCCAATGATGCAGATAGGATGGGAGTCTACGAACCATTGGCTTATTAGCTAGAGTGGGCTACTCTAGCCCAGTCACTTGCTAGATCAAAGAACCATTCGTTCTTAGAGGAGCTTGCCACCCGTGCAATACAGGAGTTCCGTTCTCAAAATTCTAAATTAAATTCCATAATAGAACGAAAATAGGAGAAATCAAGATTGTGATCTTTTTCGTGGTTATTTAACCACGCGAGCAAGGAATAAAGTGCAATACAAGTTCGTATCGCAACTTCCAGGTAGATGGAATAAGGGTTACGAATGACATCGCATTCTAAGAGGTGGAGACTATATAGTAGGTATAGGGACCTATTTCAAATAATTCAGTTTACAGTCCAAAAATGGTGGTACGCATGGATGGTTTTACTGAGTCTTAATGGGCTTCCTGTTTGGACATCCCTCGTTGGTTGGGTAAACCTTGGATTGCAATCTATATGGACTGGACAAGATTTCAATGATAAGCTACTCTCACTTGATTAGGGTATCCTAGAATAGGTTTCCACCGCACTGGTCGAGCTAGTTGCCAGTCTGGTTGGTTAACTAGGTCTCTCAAGCTAAAAGGCGCCCTCTGTGACTTTTGTGTTTAAGTAGCACATGAGGCCTCAATTGGGTGGCACACTAGTGGCATCTGCGTAGTGGGCTTCGAGTAGATCACATTTATATATTGGGTCGAAGGAATTGAGTCAAGGTTGAGTCTCTAATTGTAGTCGGGAAGTTTACCGGTACTATGGTAAGGGTTATAGCTAGTCCTTTTTGTCCTGAAAGTCGTACCATAAAATAGAGTACAAGGGGACGGGTTTGAGTGGGACATGATATACCTAGATGAAGGTGGACTCGTCTAGATCTTACATGTGAAATTTGTTGGAAGGTAACAACTGGTCTCGTGTTCCGAATATTAATGACACGGCCGGAACACAAAATGATCTAAAGAAAAAGTGGGAGTCTAAGGGCACTAATAATTATCCTAATGGAAATTATTCTAATCACTCGGTAATCCTGGCATATCTTATTTTAGAAGGCTTACAATCTACCCACCTTAGAAGCTAAAATATGGTTTTTGAATAATGAGGTTAGAAGGATTTCCAAATTCCATGTATTGTACCTCGACTCTTGTTAATAAAGAATTAAGCACGACGGAACGGGGTACGATGGTTATACGTCAAGTCAATGATCGTTCCTTAATAAATGGAACATGGGTATGTACAATTACACACGGTCGATAAAATAGAATGACCTACTCTTCCACCGTATACAAGAGTTATCGATGGGGTAACCAACTCTAGGGCACATCATATGAAAGAAATTTCTAACAACCAAGTCATGTATTTCTATTTGTGTCGAGTCTGTCGGACTATTGTCACACGGGTTCTAGTTGAAGTAAGCTTCAAAGGATGGTTAGAGGTTCACAACATTTGGTCTCTTGAGAATAGGTAGTCTCCTAGGTTGGCATTACGACTAAGGGTAAAACCCTAATCATTCTTAAATTCAGATGGCTTGAAAGTCCCGATAACTGTTTGGGGTCGAGAGGAGAACGAGTAACTCAATCACAGGACTGGCCGTTGGTAGCTACACTTGTGCCTACCATTATCATAGCCATGGGAATACTCTGTATCTCTCTACCATCACGAGCTTTCGTTTTTCCAAATTGGTGAAAGCTAAAAACAATAAAGAATTCAAGGGAGATGTTACTGAATACAATTTCGTGATTCAAAGACGAACATATAATTCAAGAAGAATTGTCAATGCAGTCGTGGATGAGACCCTAGAGACATCTATATCTCAATCCACGTAGGATAATTAAATAAAGTGCGAACCAAATGCATCATGGTTGATCAGACCATAATACACTGACTCTGATCAGACAATAAGTTAGCAGGCGTCCCCACTAAACATATGCCTCGAATCAAGCTCGATAAAAGAATAAGCTTGCAAAAACTAGGCTGTAATAGCAGCGTTGGTCAAAATAGTCAAGATACAAGCACGCGAGATTTTTGAAAAGAGGCACAAGTAGTTCGAGTTTAGAGAGAATCAAAACTTACCTGGTGTCCTTGCTTATACAATCTTTCTAAAATCTTCCTGTCCATAAGGTCTTGGTCAACTAATGGGTTATGGAACTCTGGATTCTATATTCTTGGTAACTTATTAGTGTCGGTCAACTTCCTCGTCAATAGATCACAAGGACCACATAATGCTAGGTTGGGAGACATGCTACTCAACTTACAGAACTTCCACTAATATTGGCTTTGGATCTTATGGGACATATCTGGTATTGTCCTATCCTCCATAGTATCCTAAACCCGTAATCACGTTTGAAGTCATTTCACCGAGAGTTACGCCTTGCCCGTATACTCGGGCTGTGGTAAACCCTTGGTTTCGTAACTCAAATATGATACGAAGTCAAACACTACTTAACCCTATCCAATATTGACTCAAGGGTAACGACGATCAAAGAAAGGACCACTAGCCATAGTTTTGGCAATATCCCATCACCTATATTTTCTTAACTAATTTCACCTCTAGGGGTTGTGTCTCTCCAGTGCGCTGCTGGCTGCAGTGAGCCCATAATTCAAATAAATGGCGACAGTGCGCTGCTGTCCTGCCATTATGAGTCAACTAATATTCTTTTAACTATATCCTCAAAATTCATGAGTTTCTAGAGATTCAAACATATCGACTATGAAATAAAGCGTAAGCATTTATCCTATTAATCATAACCCTTCAAATAAATGTTTGAACATGAAAGAAATATCTGAGGACATGGAAATGCAACATTCTAATATCTATTCTATGTGTATTTACACCCTTGAGAAAAACCTTGAATTGAAACTATCTTGGGGTTCATCTATAGATAACATAAAATAATAACTCTTAGGGCAAAAATAGGAACTTAAATAGATAATTTGACTAAGATAGGAAGATGATATCTAAGAGGTAAAGAGAAGGAATTAAACAATTTATCAAGGTTAGATCGTTAATTCTAGGAAGCCATGTCTCACCAAATGAATAATCTATTCACATTGGATCGTATCATCATATCAAGAAGAAATAGTATACCTATAGGCATCCGACAAACTATTGAAATTAATAACTCCTCATCTAAATTGCATGGCCTAGACTACCCATCGGTAAGTTTGTGTAAGGGACTCCTAGTCCTAGTCACTCTCTTAAATTAATTTCGTGAATGAGCATTTCCTAGTCGCAGGCTCGCAATAGTACAACTAACTTAAGTACTATCACGAGTTCGCATGATTTGCGAAGACAGACCTGCATGGGCCACCACAAAAACTTGTCACGACCCGCACCCATTTTTTTTTAAACGGATACAAGACGTGTCCAAGCCAGCCTACGCCGCAGTGTCGGCGGTAGAACGCTGTCACGGCCATGAAGATCAAGATCACAAATAATGCTCATTCACAACATTAATTTAATTAACAAAGATCACAAGTTTTACATTTGTAGAAAATATAAACTTGTACAAATATGAAAAGACTACAATTCATCTATCTAGCTAGTTTCTAGGCCTTTGTCTGCAAGTATTTTCGTCACTCTCCAAGCTAAGTGAATCCACGGCTAACCTGAAAATGTTGGTTTCCAGTCAGGAATGGAACGAGCACAATTCACTGAATGCAATTTTAATAAAGAAAATGACTATAAAACAAAGGTTAGACATCAATCATGAGTTTTGAAAATAACAGTAAAGCCGTAAGAAAATCAATAGTAATAAATAGACCAATATACTTTCCACCGTTAGAAGTACCTTTGATATGTGATCAGTCTGGGACATTACACCGCACGGTCTACGAGATCTACTTGCATGAAAAGTAAACAATGTCTACGAGATCTACTTGCAGAAAAGTAAACGAGGTCTACGAGATCTACTGCATAAAAGTAAACGAGGTCTACGAGATCTACTGCATAAAAGTAACAATGTCTACGAGATCTACTGCATAAAAATAAACACTGTCTACGAGATCTACTGCATGAAAATAAACATTGTCTACGAGATCTACTGCATGAAAATAAACACTGTCTACGAGATCTACTGCATGAAAGTAAACGAGATCTATGGTCGGATCACACATCCTTGGTACTTCTCATTCCCGACTCAACAATTTATAATAGAAAAATAATCACATAACCAATGACCAATTAATGAAATATAGTGAAAATCAATATCGAAATACAGACAATAAACTGTACTCGCCTGTGGTCCTGTGCTGGTGAAACCGATGATCCAAATCACTCAATATGCCCCCAATAGTCAAAACCCGTACAACAGTCCCCGGATGCTGAAATAGACAATACCAATGATCTCAGAATAGTCCAATTAGCTAGGATTGCCTGTCCTTAAGTCCAATTCTGGACACAGGGGTAAAATGGTAATTCCGGGCAAAAACGATATCCACCGTTGGACCCGCTTTGCACCGAAAAGCGTGCCAGAGTCAACGGTCTCTAAAGTCGTCAAACTACATGTCTACGGATCCAGTTTTCCGATACGAACCCAACCGTATGTCCAAAGTTGGATTCCGGCGGGCCGTGCACAAAATTGCCCGTTGAGTGGGACCGTAGGACCCGCAAAACGACGATTTTATCAACGGTCTCAGAATCGGACCAAACTTGGCATACAGGACCAGAAAAACGATACGGTCCTGATGGCGCAAGTTTCGTCTCGATCTGACAAGCGTGCACAAAATAATTGGAAAATTTGCAAAGTGTACGATATGGTGAATTTTGACGGATACGCATCAAATTTGTCGTGCACACGCGACCAATTTGAATTCCGTCAAAGCCCACATGACCACGAAGCTGTTACGCAGCTTTTAATCCTTTTGGTTCGCGGCCACGTCGTCCAGATTGGCGTGACGCACGTCGTGTGGAGCGATTTTGTGATTATGAAAACAGATTTTCGTCAAAGTTCGGGATTCGATTTCTCGATGCGTGGTCGATGATTTTCAAATCCACAAGAAGGGTTGTGAAATCCTATATGTTGTCTAAATTTGTGTTCAAGTGGAATTTCTAGATGGTTACTGGATTGGTCGGGATCGACCTCCCAATGTGTGCCCATGGACTGTTATAGCGTCCTGCTTTTGGACAGATTTTTCGGGTTTTTGGGTTCGATTTTTCTGGCAACATAGATCACCTAAAATCAAACTAATTTATCGGAAACGAAGGTGGATATATGGGGTTCATACCTGAAGAAGTGGCTCGGGAAATGGTCGACTGTGCGCGGAGATATCACGCGATGAAGTTGCACCTCCGTGCAACTGTCGCTGCTACGTGACTCGATCCCCCGCGCGAGCGCGCTGTATCCGCGCGGCCTCGCCGCGCGTGGCGGCGCCCAGGCTGGACGCACGTCGGAGCCAGGGTCCAGGGGTGGTTCGCCCAGAGGTTGGCGAGCGCGCGGCGCGAGCTGAGTTAGGGTTTTCGTTTCGAAGAACCTCTCGTTCTCTTCCGCTCTATATACAGAGATTTCTCTGTATGCCATGTTGGAGGGGGACTCGGCCTGGCTCAGTTTTGTGCTGCTGGGCCGGCTCTCCTATGGTTGGGCTGATGGGTTGCTCTCACGTGGGCTTGGGGTGAGCTGTTCGTTTAAGGGTGGGTTTATTAGTTCTTTTCTTTTTCTTTTTATTTATATACTACTTAATACATATGTATATATATTCTCTTGTTTCCTCTTTATCATATATATATAAATATCTATATATATATACACCCACATATATAAATATATATGTATATTTATATATACATACACGCATATACGCCCATATACATATATATATATACACTTATACATATATACAATATATATTTTATACATATATACATATACATTATATATATATATATATATATATATATATATATATATATATATATATATCTATATATATAATCATTTATAGTTACTTATACCTATTTGTAGTACTTAAAGAAAACAATATTAAATATATATACATATCAATATATATATATATACATATGTCCATATATAATATATATACATATATACGTATATATTCACCAATTAATATTTATACATACACATATGTAAATATCCACACAAATTATATATCCCTATATTTTCCTATATATATATTCATCAATAAAATATTATATTCCTCTTCACATATTAGATATATATATATATACACTAAGCGTATATGTCCCCACATCTGCATATATATATAATCCAATATGTATATATATATATATATATATATATATATATATATATACGAATACATATAAACCTATAAACATTTCTATCTGTAACTTCTCAATGAACTTAATAAAATCATAATTTCCAAGGTAGGTCTTTCACGTAGCATTGTGTACACGAAACAATATTTATTTACAGAAATCTAAAAATTACCATTCGAATAAAAAAATAAAAAAAATAAACTATTTCTAAATTTTCGGGAAGGGGAGCTACATCGTTGCGGTTTGCTCCCTCCCTGGGGTCGAGCCCCCTCCACCGTCCCTTCGCCTTGGCCCCCCTCCGCTGTCCCTCCTCCGACGGCTCCCCCCGGCTCCTCGATGCCATTACCGCGGTTTGCTCCCCCCTGGTTGGCTCTCCCGCAGTCGGCGGTCCGAGACCCCTCGGGCCGAGCACCCCCCTCACTCGGGCTGAGCGCTTGTGGGTCCCGAGGCCCCCCCTCGGATAACGTGCCGCTGTCCTTTTCCCCCATGTCTTTGTTTTCAATTTTTGAATTTTGTGTGTTGCGTTTTGGTGGCCGTTGGTTCGTGGGCCCATCTGCTCCTTGGGAGCTGACAGCGTTAATAATATTTCCTGTTTCTAGTACACATATATATATATATATATATATATATATATATATATATATATATATATATATATATATATATATATATATATATATATATGGATCAAAAATGAATGGTCATGGCCATATATATATATATATATATATATGAGTGATGCTACGTGGATCGCGTTTTGGCCCGCGGTCCACGTGGTGCTTCTTCATTTGAAGGAATCCAGTGGCGGACCCCATGCAAATAGGGGGGCAATGGGTTTCGAATACATACGCCTACGGTCACGTCCGGCAGGCAGAGATTGCAGTCTCTTTAGCATTTCGTGTATATATATATATATATATATATATATATATATATATATATATATATATATATATATAGCCAATGAACCATACCCTAGTGGTAGTGGCGAGGCATGCAGCCAAAGTGGATAGGAAATGGTAATTGTGTCGAACTCCCCTACTAGGAATGGATCTCCTAACCACTTTGGCTGCATGCCTCGCCACTACTACTAGGGTATGGTTCATTGGCTATGTATATATATATACACACACACACACACACACTTCGGTCGAAATCGAGGAACGAGTTCGGCTAGTTTTTCATCGATAGACTGGGAGGAGTACTCGGCTCCCAAGTCTCGGCAAGCTTGTTTTGATTGGATAGGGCAAGATCCATCCCTCATGACATAGTTCCTTATTTTCTAGAGAGAGCAAAATTTGATACTTAGAGCTCGAAAAGGTAAATTTGATACTTATAGCTCGACTCAGTTATCTCTGCTTACATTCAATTACTAGACATTTCGATAGTTCATCCCAAGACTCCGTCCTAGTCAACGACTATTGTTGGTTTCCCTCATCTTGGCATGACGGTTGGTCATCCCCTTTCTTCAGTTACAAACAACATGATAAATGGAAGGGGTGTCACGACCCGTACCCGCTTTTCGGACGCGAGCACATGAGCAAGCCAGCTACGCATCAAGCGGACTCCACCCCGACTCGAATACGTAAACGCTGTCAAGGCTATGGTATAATGCCAAATCATGGCAAACAAATCTATATCTCAATCCACAATAAGAATATGAAACATGAATGAACACTATGGGTCGTGGTCTACAGCCCACTAGCATACATATCCAATTAGACTCCAAGAAATAACATGAGTCTATAAACTGAATCAATAAATAGGATATATCATGATAATGAAAGGAAAGCACGAGCTGGATAATAAACATGGTATCAATACCTGAATCTCGCAAGCAATGTCGTAAACATCTGGACCCCACAAGTGTCATAATCATCCGCCATCCAGAGCTGCTAACTAACTCCACGCAATAACTAACCTGAAGAGATCATCAGGTCCTCAGGGGACATAGCAAGATACATAAAATTATGCCTATCTAGCAGTTTATCTTACAATAAAGAAAATACAGGAAAATAAACGAGAAAAGACCAATCAACACGAAAATACTACTATACACGACTGGAAGAGCCACTACGCATAACCGAACTGCTGGAGGAGAACAAGAGAACACGATGTCACGATGTCAACGGATAACAAAATCTAATACTCAAACCCTCGCCCCTAGTGTGGACTCGCAGGTTTGAACAACTACTAACCCTCGCCCCTAGTGTGGACTCGCAGGTTTGAACAACTACTAACCCTCGCCCCTAGTGTGGATGCGAAGGTTAGCATCACCCTCGCCCCTAGTATGGACTCGCAGGTGTGAACCATATACTATTAACCCTCATCCCTAGTGTGGACTCGCAGGCTAGCATCACCCTCGCCCCTAGTGTGGACTCGCAGGTGTGAACCATATACTACTAACCCTCGTCCCTAGTGTGGACTCGTAGGCTAGCATCACCCTCGCCCCTAGTGTGGTCTCGCAGGTGTGAACCATATACTACTAACCCTCGTCCCTAATGTAGACTCGCAGATTAGCTTCAAGATTTCAGGACAAGGAGGTATAGCAGCTCAGTTTATGACTTAGTCATCCTATGACACGATACGACTCATGATACGGTACGAGAAGGAACCAATCCGGTAGAACCACGACATCCAGTCAAGCATGATAATGATAAAGAACGCGACTTATAAACCAGTAAACACTGTCTAAAGTAAAGCATGCAAATCAAGAGAACTGAAATAACTAACTGAGAACATATAAAGATATAGGGACTAAATAAGCATGTTAATCATGAACAACTAGAGAACTAACTGATAACATATATAAAGTAAAGGAACTGTAAGCATGAGTAATGAACTGTGTAGAAGCATAGAATTTTAGGTGCATCTATAGGACAGAATTCCTATGCGCTTAACACTACGTGACTAGACTCAAACATGCACTAGAGAGCTCAAACGAAGTATTTGGCACAGTAAAGGACAGTAAAAGTACAGACATCAAAAGAAGATTTTTATTTTATATGAAAGTCTATTACATGTCTATTACATTTCTAAAGAAAGGCTTTACAAAGGAAAACTTCTACAAAAAGAAAGATCCTAAGACTACAGCCAGGCGCAGCAACTGCCATGTGCCCCATGCCAGGCGCATCATCCGTCAGACGCATCTCTTCAGCGTCTCAGTCAGGCACATCTTTTCAACATCTCAGTCAGACGCATCTCTTCAGCGTCTCAGTTAGGCGCATCATGAAGTCCCAGCATATGCGCTCTACTTCGACCCGATCAAGTGTTTCGGCTAATGAAGCATTTATTGAGCATAACAAAGGCAGGCGATCAATCCCACTCTAGCTGGAGGAAGAGCTCTCCAAAGCCCAAGGAAGAGGAGAAACCCACAATTTTGATCTGGGGCTCTTCCAGCATAACGAAGACGGGACTCGAACTTTCCGATCTTTGGATGCAACAGGCACTTTCGGCCTGCATCGGGATCCCGCGATCTCGACTTTTGGATATAATAGTCACCTTCACGAGTGTGTACAAAGACAACTCAACGCATCTTCACCCTCGGGAGCGTCTTGTCAACGGAATATGCTCTAGCGAAGAAGTTCATCTCCATTCGGGAAGACGGAAGAAAACGAGAAACAAACTCTCTCCTTGCTGCTATTTATAGGCCGGGCAAATCAAACCCACGCGCCAAGTGGCGGGCTCTCCATATCCCGTGCAATGAATTTGCATTCATAGCAATGAACCTGTCCCCTCGAATTCAGCCAATTCAAAACGGCTATTTAAAGCACTCGAAGAACTCAATAGCCGGACCAATGAAGATGCGCCATACAACAGTCGTGCCGGTCAGATCACGTACATCATACAGACGTGCCCATCAGTACCAAGCACATCATAAGGATGCGCCCCATACGTCCCTATGCGCCTAGTGGAACGCAGATCAATGCGCCCATTCAAAAGCTCATCACCCGTCAAGAGCATTAAATGCTGAAGTCTGATACGACAGCAGCCATGCCTCGATGACAGAGCAGCAACAGCTTTTGCAGAAAATGAAGCACCTCTGACGTTAGCGTCATCATTATTCTTCTCTGTCGGTTACAAGCCACGTGGCCGACCAACCACTCGCATGTGCCTCCGCAGCTATATACCCGTAGATTCGTATGCGCCTCAAAAGCCATACGCCCAGACTGGTTTGTGACTCCTGAAGGTTACTAGCTAAGTCTTCCCACGCGCCCAATCTTAGGCGCATCCTGTCAGATCACTCTCTACCAAATTTGAGATCTTTGAGATCTTTGAGCTACGAACATGCGCCACGTATTCTTTGACTCAGTTCAGTCCACGAAGGGGTACAAACCACCCAAGATCTCAGCAACTGAAGAATCCTTTCAGCTGCCACTTGTCGGATCTTCTGCAGCCCACAGGCTCAACAGGAAGGATTCAACCCCAAATCAGGACGCATCAACCATGTGCCCCTGCTAGCATCAGCCACGTGGCATTCCCACGACAAGGCGCATCCGACATATACGCACATGAGCAGCCAGCCTGCAAGCTATAAATAGAAGGATCATTCCTTCATCAAAGAGGACACATAGACAGAAACAGACATAACGAGATCATCAGAGTTACAAAGACGCACGTCTACTCACAGGGATCGGAAGAGACACTCAACGTCTTCTTCCCCTTCGCAAGCTCCGGCATCCAGAGCAACCCAGACCTTCAGAGAACCTAAAATGGTCGTCAGATCGTCAACGGAACCAATGCATTACCACTCGCTCCATCGACACAGGACCCATATAAAAACAAAGGTATACTCCTAGGACTACATCTAAGTCCGACATTGTAACACTGTTCTGTTTGTAATTAAAATTCTAACTCAAAGATTTTAATGGCAAACAAACTGGCGACTCTGCTGGGGGCCTTTTTCTCCTCCGATGAGAAAGTTGTGTCGTAATCTGACGACGTGAAGGTGGGCTCCTCCCACAAGACACTAGTCGTACGCCTCGATCAACAGGCGTATGAGGAATTCATCTCTGAGGGCAGAACAAGTCCTTCGAAGCGACTGCCGAAGCCGAAGAAGACTCGCCAAGCCTGGGTGCGCAAGGTAAAGGCCCCTGGCACCATCACTGAAGGGGATACGCCGATGCAGCCTACCCTTCTCGCTGACGCCCTCAGCAGCCAGGATGTGCCCACGGGTACAGCGTATCTCTCGAAAAATCGTGGTGCTGACCACATTCTCCAACCATCTCCTTCTCAGTCAAGGAAGATTCGTCGATGGAGCAGGAGTTCATCTAATGCCCTGCGCAAAAACTCTGATGCGTCGCAGAAGGCCTCTGTCTTTGAGAGACTCACTCGCTGTCATAGCGAGGATAATTTGGACTTTGAGTACTATGCTCCCCAGAGGCCTGGTACGAAGAAGTCCAAGGCGGCACGGGCCATGCGCCTCAAACGTGCTATGCCAACGGCAAACCAGAAGTATGCGCTCACAATCATGCGCGCTGCTGATGGTAAGCTGTACAAAGTTGACTCGGGTGCTTCTGTGCCAAAAACGAGTAGACCCTCAAAGTCCTTGTCTCACTTGGGCGCATCTGCTGCGTTCGCAACCAAGTCGTGCAAGGCAAATTCTGTGGTCTTGAACCCCCGCGCGTACATTAGTTGTGCGTCTGAGGCTGGTTCAAGTCACTATAAATGTGGTTTCCCCACTATTGATCTGGGCGTACCTTATGCGCTGGGTCAGGGGGCGCAACATTCACTTGATCATCCCGGCGCTTGGCTTTGCCATGCGCCTGATGGGGGTGAAAAGTTGGGACTCTCCTCCAATGATTTGCGTAATGTGATCATTCACAAATACCGATTAGGAGAGCTGACCGACAAGCACAATGCGCCCCTCACAGGGCATACCTGTACTGTGGTCACCATCATTTGTTGTTGCAAGACAGCAGTTCCACCACAAAGGCAGTCTGTGTTCCAGCGACTGCAATCGTCAACACCCCTCTGACGTCATCTCGGGAAGAAGGTGTCGTTTGAAGAAGAGCCGGAGCTAAAGGTTGCTTCTTGCAACGTAGTCTCTAACTCCTCATCAATCCGAAAAAACGACTAGCAACTCCTCGACCTCATCCTCATCCAAGAGCCAGCCGAGGAAGACCAAGATGACTGTCCCGTCCTCAGGAGTGTTTGAAGGCACTTGGAGGAGAAAGAAGATTTCAGAGGAAGCAATAGCTGGGGGTAGTCAAGCCCTTGTTGATCTTCATCCTGAAGACGAAGATATCCTCCAGAACATAGCTGGGGGTAGCCAAGACGAAACTCCAGGAGAAGTGACTCTTCTACAAGAGAGCGAGGCTGAAAGCGAAGCTTCAACTGATCCATCCACTTCCAGTCACGTCATGACAGTATACATGACGGAAGGTGGTGATACGGAGTCAGATGCTCCGCCAGCAGACCTCGTTCAGCGCATGGATACTTTGGAGGGGGACTCAAAACCCTCTTTGCCTCCATGCAAATACTGACTCAAGCAGTATTCGAGATACGGTCAGCTTTGGCCAGAGCGCCATCCACCAATCCTGACCCAGGAGCTAACGGAGAATCAAGTGTGCCCCTTCAATGGCCATCCTTGAATACCGATTGCCGCGAAGCACCTCGGGTATCGGAACCTTCGAATATACAACTCCAGACTGTTCCACCTTCTTCGACTTCCAGCTCTATGGAAGACGTGGTTGAGATGATCAGGAACTTGCGTGAGCGCTTCGAGTCAAAGAACAGACAGGAGGAGCGCCAAAAGATGGGGATCCCGCAACCATACCCCCTCGAATGGAACAAAGTGGTCTATCCTCCCAAGTATAAACCACAAATGTTAACACCATACGACAGAAAGGACTCTCCGTGCCGTTATCTGACGTACTTCCAGTCTCAAACGGGACATCTCCCGAAGGAAGACGCGCTACTCACCAGCCTGTTTGTTGGGGCATTGAAAGAAGTGGCTTACGACTGGTACTGCAGTCTCCCGGACAACTCCATATCCTCCTTTGATGACTTGACATGCCTCTTCCTCGATCGTTTCTATGACGGAGGGAGAGACATGACGATGGCATCCCTTATAGAAGTACGTCAGATGGAAAAAGAGACCGTTCGAGCATTCATCGAACGATTTTCGACAAGCCTGCTTAAGACTGCCCCTGGGTATGCCAGAACATGCACTCCTCTCCTCCTGCAGCATAAACATGCTTTCTACGGTTAAGCTCTGGCTCAACTCCACTCCTCCTCCAGACTGGAGCTTATTGATTATTGAGGCCAAAGCAGCTGAAAAGAAGGCATGCAATGCTCGCCTTCTGGGAGTCGGTTTCCATGCCTTTGAGGATAAGGGAAAACGACCTGCTACCAGCAACCCTTGACGTAAGGCGAAGTGAAATCAGGCATTGACTGTCAATGCTTCTAAAAACGTACAAGCACCTACTCAAAAGCCTCCGCTTGTACCGAAGCCAGAGGAGGTCTACTTCTTCAATGACGAAGACACCTTGCAACTTTTCGAGATGTTGAAGCAGGGTGATAAGATTAAATTATCGAACCCGACGCATCCTGACGTGGTTGGAAGAGTTGACAACCCGAGGTACTGTCACTAACATCGATTTGTTGGACATCCAACTCAGGACTGCTACGTCCTCAAGAATTACATCCAGCGTATGATCAATACGAATGTCATCTCCGTCAATTACGAAGAGAAGACAGTCTCGGCCAACCTGGTGTCGCTCTAATTTGGCACCTTGTCGCCAACCATAGCACAAAATGGTCTCGTCCCCATCCCAAATACGACAATAGAAGTGGTCAACCTACCTCCTATCCGTGACAACGCGTGTGGACTCATCCCACTCACCACATCTCGGGAAAAGATCGTATGGGTTCACCCAGACCTCGTCTCCGAAGTTACTCAACGGGGGTACGCTCTGCTCCCAAAATCAAGGGCAAGAAGACCAAGTCTTGCCGCATGGTCTCCTTCTCCACGGAAGAGGCACTTTCTGTACAAACGCATTCGCAGCAGAACGCCCAACCTGACGAAGCTGCCGTCGAGGTGGTGCCTCCCTGCACCACCCCTGCTGCCCAGAAAGGCGGTACATCCAGACCTCCAACAGCCAATAAACAGAAGCACATAGAGGCCCGCTTCGACAAGCCTTTACGAAGAGAAAATGCTTCGGGGCTAGCCAAGCCCCATAACTTTGACATACTGGCGCAACTTGCCGGTACTCCTGCCCGCTTATCTCTGTTCGAACTTCTTTATCTTTCTAAAGACACCCGCAAAAGCTCTCTGTGAAGTCCTGAAGGATGCTGAGTCCTTCATCAGCCAGGTTAAGCAGCCCGAGGATATCCTAACAACATGTACACACTGCCATTGTACGGAGGAGGTCATCCCCAACATAACCTTCACCCAACAAGACATGTTGCTCAAGCACAACCGGCACAACAGGCCGCTGTATTACACAGGTTATGTGGGTTCCGTCAAGGTGAAGCGAATACAGATCGATTCAGGGACTTTCCTCAGCATCATCCCTAGGACTCTGCTCTCAACACTGGGGATCCCGATGCACCGTCTGGCGCCTTCCAACACTACAATCAGCAATTTCAATGCTAGCAGAAGTGAACCGCTGGGGAAATTCGACTGAAATGTTATATCGGTAATCTCCGAACCGAAGTGACTTGCTATGTCGTAGACGCCGACGTCAACTACAACCTCCTGCTAGGTCGGCCGTGGCTGCACGAGTACATGGTGGTGTCGTCTACACTCCACCAATGCATGAAGTATGTGTCCACTAACAACATCATCTGAACAGAGTTCGCCGACATTGACCCCTTCAAAAGGGTCGAAGCCTACTTCACTGATGCTAGCTTATATAAGTCGCTCGATGAAGGGGAAGCCAATGATGCTGATGACGAAGCAGAAACGGCGGCGGAGACGGACATGGATCTTCGACCTCATGCGAGCGCATCAACTCAAGATGAATCCTGCTAAATCCTTCCTTGGAGTTTCTAGCGAAAAGTTCTTGGGATTCATTATCACGGCGAAAGGCATTTATGTCGACCCCAAGAAGACCAAAGCCATCCTTGACATGAACCCTCCGAAGAACCTCCGAGAACTTCGAGGCCTGCAAGGACGTCTTGTATACATCCGAAGGTTTATAGCAAACCTTTTCGAAAAATGTCAACCCTTCACCCAACTCATGAAGAAGGGAGTCTCCTACGTCTGGACAGAAGAATGCCAGAAAGCTTTCGATGATATCAAAGCTTACCCGACGAGCCCGCCAGTCCTGGTGGCACCCATCGCAGGCAAACCATTTCTCCTCTACGTTCGTGCCATGGATCATTTCCTTGGCGCTTTGTTGGCTCAGAACAACGATGCAGGCTACGGGCAAGCTATCTACTACCTTAGTAGAATAATGATCGGGGTGGAACACCGGTACAACCCCGTCGAAAAGGAATGTTTGGCTTTGGTGTTCGCCATCCAGAAGACTCGCCATTATATTTCGGGCCAGACAATTCATGTCATCTTCTGAGTCAATCCACTCAGGGTTCTCATGACGAAGCCGAGATCATTGAACTCCCGACTAGCTACATGGGTAAACCTGCTGACATCATATAACATGGTATTCGTCCCATAAAAAGTCGTCAAGGGCCAAGCTCTAGCCGACTTTTTAGCCGCACACCCCATCCCAGATTCCTCCAGACTCTATGAAGACATCCCGGTTGAGGTCCAAGAATCAAACGTCACCGAAGAAAACTCTGTCTGGCGGGTGTTTTTTATGGTGCTTCGAGAACATGCCCCAAAGGCCAAATCATCGCTGGAGTGGGGGTGGTCTTAGCCTCCCCCGATCAGCTGGTCATCCAGCGTGCTTACTCTCTTTCAAAGTCGTGCTCCAACAATGTTGCCGAGTATAACGCTCTTATCATGGGACTCCAGCTGGCACAACAACTGGGGGTGGATCATCTGGAAGCTTACGGCGACTCAAAATTCGTCGTTAATCAAATCCGAGGGCAGTACGAAGTTCGTCATGAAGATCTGGTTTCTTACCATAAAGGTGCATTGAATATCATCTCAATCTTCACCAAGTTCTTCATAGAACACGTACCTCGGCTACAAAACCTGGAGGCTGACGCTCTGGCTGGCCTCGCGACTTTATTAGCAGTACCCCTTGGGACTCAATATTACGTCACGGTAGTTGGTCGAGAATTGGTTTGTCCTAAAAACAATATATGCACAAAAATAGCCCATACCATGACGACAAGTGCCGGTGTTAATGTCCGAGACTGGAGGTTCCCATTTATCGACTTTGCTGTTTATGGAATTCTCCCAAAAGACCCGAAAGAAGCCGTCTCGATCAGAAGGCGTTCCCTTCCATTTTATTATGATACATCAACTAAAATGTTGTACCGACGTTCCTACGACGGGCTTCTCCTTCGATGTCTATCCAACGAAGATGCAGCCGAAGCCCTTCGAGAAGCTCATGATGGAACTTGCGGGGCTCACCAACCCGGGCCTAAGTTGCAGGATCAACTGTGACGTATGGGTTACTACTGGCCAACCATGGCAGCCGACGCCGTCGACTATGCTAAAAAGTGCCATGCTTGCCAACTTCACGTCGACTTTATCCATACACCATCGGAACCACTACATCCTACGGTCGCCTCCTAGACCTTTGAAGCTTGGGACATGGATATTGTGGGACCTATCACCCCTCCTTCATCGAGGGGACACCGCTTCATCCTAGCCATCACCGACTGCTTCTCCAAATGGGCAGAAGCAGTTCCACTGACGGAAGTAAAAAGCTCTAGGGTGATCAGCTTCATCAAGCATTATGTCATCTACCATTTCGGGGTATCCCGTAGGATTATCCACGACAATGGTCCACAGTTCATCAACCATATTTTCAGCAGATTCTGTGACAAGAATCATATTCAGAACGTGGCATCAACCGCCTACAATCCGGCAGCGAACGGATTAGCCGAGGCTTTTAACAAGACTATCGTCAGGCTACTCAAAAAGGTCGTGTCATCCAACAAACGCGACTGGGACGAAAAGCTCGGCGAATGCCTTTGGGCCTACCGTACAACGGTACGGACTCCGACGGGCAACACACCATTCTCTTTAGTCTACGGGAGTGAAGCGGTATTGTCTTTCGAGATCCAGATACCCTCACTCCGTGTAGAAATCACAAACCAATTGACAGAAGAGGACAATCAGCGTCTTCGTCTGCAAAAAATGGAGGCACTTGACGAAAAATGTCTCCTAGCTCAGCAGCGCATTGAACTCTATCAAGCCCGTATATCACAGGCTTTCAACAAAAAAGGTCAAGCAGAGGACTTTCCAAGTAGGCGACCTGGTCCTGGCAGTCAGGAGGCCGATGGTGTTGACTCACAAAACACCAGGAAAGTTTAAGCCCAAGTGGGAGGGACATTTTATCATAGAGACGGTATACTCAAATGGTGTTTACCGTCTCGCCCAGCCAAACAGAGACTTGTTCATGATGCCCATCAACGACAAGTTCCTAAAGAAGTACTACTCTTGACATCTTTCAGATATGTACTTCCATCTCTACCTAGCAAGGGAATTAGTGGACCTGATCATCAGAGCTCACCTACACCTCCCTTTCACAAAATCTTATGCTTTCGGAACCCAGTTGTTCCGTGGCATTCTATCTCCAGTAGAAGAACAACCACATCCGCATTACCTCTGAGTTGCTCCTCTACACCCTGCAAAGCAAAATCTTACACTACGTAGGATTGTGCTACTGATCATGTTTACCATGTCCACATTACCTCTGAGTAAATATTCCGTACAGACAACCCCTGCGTTGTCGTACATCGATCGCAGAACTTTCATGTCCATATTACCTCTGAGTAGTTCCGCGTATCCCCCCAGAGTCACTCCTACCACATCCATAACACCTCTGAGTAGGAAGATTCCGTCATTTGAACCCCATATTTTCCACGTCCACATTACCTCTAAGCAAATATGTCGGTCCTCTCAAACTTATTATCTGTACCTAAAAAAAACTAAGGTGCACAAAAGATAATAGGTCCACACAAATCACTAGTTCATGACAGTAAAGATGAACACATCAAAAAATTCTTTATTTTGCATTCAAAAGTAAAGGATTACATCCCCAACAAAATTGCCAAAAAAAGGAGAGACTACAATCCCTAAGCATCACTGGGATTGGCAGAAAGCTCTTCGATCCGATGCTTCAAGTCTTTAGCCCGAGTCCCTACAGTCGCCAAGACTCGTCGTTCAGTTTCTTGACGCATCATCCCCACAGCCTCAGGAGCAGTATCATTCTCATACTTAGCGTCCAACTCTTGCCGCTGGCAGGTCAGAGAAAGAATATGGTGGGTAAAAGCTGCTTCTTCCTCCTTTGATGCTACGTTCTCAGCCTGGGCTCGCTCAGCATCTAGCAAAAGTTGGGCTCGCTGGTATTCAAGGAGGCAAATCTTGGTAGTGACCTCCGCTATACTAGCATCCAATGAGGTCCACAGCTCCACCTTCTCCTGCGTGGACTGAGATAGTCTCTCCACCGCAGCCTCAGCATCGGCCACCTCGTGGTCCCAGATGGCCACCGTGGCCTGATAAGACGACTCAACTTCAGCTATCAATTTATCTTTTTCTGCTTCTATCAGGAAAGAAAAGTCATTTTGCCGAATACTCTGAAGTTCGGAAAGGTGCTGGTCAAGCTCAGCCACCGACGCCTCCAGAATCTCAGCCATATGATCATGGCCCCGGTAGGAACATATCAGACCAATGTAAGGGAGCGCCATGGCTTTTGCCGTCGCAAAACTGTCGTTCACATTCAGCACTGTCGATACGCCTTTCTGTAACATCTTATACACCGCCTCAACGACAAACTGCACATATTCATCCGCGTCTGCCAACACCTGAGGCGTCATAACAAGCGTTGGAGGAGCTATCGTGGAGGTTGAGGAAGATCTCCCAACGAGCCGCGAAGCCGAAACCTCAATGTCAGTAGGTTCTTCCCTATCGACAGTACAGATTTCGTCACTAGCTGAGGAAGCTAGAGAGGGACGCAACACTGTCCCCCAAGTGGAGGGAGCAGGAGGTGTGTCCTCCATCACAGGGCCCTTACCCTTATTAGAGTCAATAACGGATGGTCCCCCGACATCCGGGTTGATGGTATTATCCCCGATCGGCGCAGGGCGGCTCTCCCTTTCGTTGGAAGGGACAAGGTCCACCCCTGACAGTTCAACCTCCCTCGGAGCCGGGCTCGGAAAATGAATCTTATCACCCACATCAGCTCCCCCTACAGGGACGGGTGTATGGCTCGGCAGTGACGCTGACCCTACCGCATCAACTCCAACTTCCGGGGCAGGGGTAGGGCTTGGCCACGAGGCCTCGTGTACGACCAGCGCCTCGGTACCACAACCGGAAAGAAGCCCGATAGATAAATTCTTCTCGGAGATGTCTCTACTAAACGCGATCTCTCTGGCAGCTGGATCAATATCTTCCTGTGAGCCATCGTCAGAAGAAGATGAGCTCCAGCGTCCTCCTCGTCAAACTCCATCGGCTCCTTACCCCGGCCTTGTCCTCTGCCAGTGCTACTGCATGGAGTTTTGGGAGCCATCTCCTAAAAGAATTTAGGGTTTTTTTGAAAGAAGAACTCTAACGGAAGAAAACAAAGAAGAAAGACTCTCTCTCCATCAGACGCATATTTATAGGCTTGGGCATACGCAGAAACCGATGAAGGGTGACGTCAGCCATCGCTTGGGGTTCTGCGAAATGATAACTGCAGATATCCAAAAGATCATTATTAATATTTTTGTTTATTTTAAAGCGTTATCATTTGTATTTAAAACTGAGAGGAGCGTGCGCCTCATCACAGATGCGCGAAGCGATCATGCGCCCCGAACAGTTATGCGGCCCATTGAAGATACCACCATGCTTCTTATTCAAAGTATTCCAAAACTTGACGAAAAGTTTTAAAAACTTTGAAGGGGGTCTTTTAGAAACATGGAATTTCAGGCGTATCTATAGGCCAAAATTCCTATGCGCTTAACACTACGTGACTAGACTCAAACATGCGCCAGGGAGCTCAAACGAAGTACTTGGCACAGTAAAGGACAGCAAAAGTACGAATATCAAAAGAAGATTTTTATTTCATATGAAAGTCTATTACATGTCTAAAGAAAGGCTTTACAAAGGAGAACTTCTACAAAAAGAAAGATCCTAAGACTACAGCCAGGCGCAGCAACTGCCATACGCCCCATGCCAGGCGCATCATCCGTCAGGCGTATCTCTTCAGCATCTCAGTCAGGCGTATCTCTTCAGCGTCTCAGTCAGGCGCATCTCTTCAGCGTCTCAGTTAGGCGCATCATGAAGTCTCAGCATATGCGCTCTACTTCGACCCGATCAAGTGCTTCGGCTAATGAAGCATTTATTGAGCGTAACAAGGGCGGGCGATCAACCCCACTCTAGCTGGAGGAAGAGCTCTCCAAAGCCCAAGGAAGAAGAGAGCACCGTAATTCCGATCCGGGGCTCTTCTAGCAAAACGAAGATGGGACTCGAACGTCCCGATCTTTGGATGCAACAGGCACCTTCGACCTGCATCGGGACCCCGCGATCTCAAATTTTGGATGTAACAGTCACCTTCACGAGTGTGTACAAAGACAACTCGACACATTTTCACCCTCGGGAGCGTCTTATCAACGAAATATGCTCGAACGAAGAAGTTCATCTCTATTTGGGAAGACGGAAGAAAACGAGAAACAAACTCTCTCATTGCTGCTATTTATAGGCCGGGCAAATCAAACCCACGTGCCAAGTGGCAGGCTCTTCGAATCCCATATAATGAATTTGCATTCATGGCGATGAACCTGTCCCTTCGAATTCAGCCAAGTCAAAACGGTTATTTAAAGCACTCGAAGAACTAAACAGCCGGACCAATAAAGATGCGCCATACAACAGACGCACCGGTCAGATCATGCGCATCACACAGATGCGCCCATCAGTACCAAGCACCTCATAAGGATGCGCCCCACGCGTCCCTATGCGCCTAGTGGAACGCAGATCAATGCGCCCACTCAAAAGCTCATCACCCGTCAAGAGCATTAAATGCTGAAGTCTGATACGACAACAGCCATGCCTCGATGACAGAACAGCAATAGCTTTTGCAAAAAATAAAGCGCCGCTGACGTCAACGTCATCATTATTCTCCTCTGTCGGTTACAAGCCACGTGGCCGACCAACCACTCGCATTCGCCTCCGCAGCCATGCGCCCGAAGATTCGCATTCACCTCAAAAGCCATACGCCCAGACTGGTTCGTGACCCCTGAAGGTTACGAGCTAAGTCTCCCCACGTGCCCAATCCTAGGCGCATCCTGTCAGATCACTCTCCACCAAATCCGAGATCTTTGAGCTACGGACATGCGCCACGTGTCATTTGTCTCAGTTCAGTCCACGAAGGGGTGCCAACCACCCAAAATCTCACCAACTGAAGAATCCTCTCAGCTGCCACGTGTCGGCTCTTCTATAGCCCATAGGCGCAACAGAAAGGATTCAACCCCAAATCAGGGCGCATCAACCATGCACCCCCGCCAGCATCAGCCACGTGGCGTTCCCACGACCAGGCGTATCCGACATATGCGTGCATGAGCAGCCAGCCTACAAGCTATAAATAAAAGGATCATTCCTTCATCAAAGAGGACACACAGACAGAGACAGACATAACGAGATCATCAGAGTTACAGAGACGCAAGTCTACTCACAGGGATCGGAAGAGACACTCAACGTCTTCTTCCCCTCCGCAAGCTCCGGCATCCAGAACAACCCAGACCTTCAGAGAACCTAAAATCGTCGTCAGATCGTCAACGGAGTCAACGCATTACCACTCGCTCCATCGATACAGGACCCAGATAAAAACAAAAGTGTACTCCTAGGACTACATCTAAGTCTTACATTGTAACACGGTTCTGTTTGTAATTGAAATTCCAACTCAAAGATTTTAATGGCAAACAAACTGTAGAGGGAGGCAAAGTATCTTGCCTGAGGTTATGTCCAATTTGTGCTGAGACTGCAGAACCAGGATCCAATCAGGTCTAACCCGTGCTAATGGTGCTATGGCCCACAAGCTATCTACCAAACCCAAACAAACAAACAAGAATCACACCACCATACTTGTATATTTATATAAATAAACCTGGATAGGGTTACTTGTGATCAAGAATCTCTTATACGTTCTCCTTTTGTAGAAAATAAATAATGATAATATAATTATACTACTAAGAAATATATATACGCATATAATACCACAATATAAATATATAATAAAATATATAGAACACTATGTATAACATGGGCACCTTTAAATAAAAGTGTTAAAAATATAGAATAATAAAAACAAGTTTACTGATATATATGTAACAGATATACATATTTTTTACTTATTCACAAGTAAGGTATTTCTTACAACACGGTTTAATTTATAAAATGGAATCGTATGGATAAAATATTTCTAACTATTCCTATATTCTTTCATATAAATATATAAAATTATCTTACATATATGTAATATTTACATAATCATTATAAAATAATACGTATATGCAAATCAGTAACATGTTTATATTATTATAGTGTATTATTACAAACTATCATATATATATTTCTATATAAATTTATGACTTATTGTACGGTTTCCAAAAACTACACAATACTTATATACGAATGTAAATAACAAAACAAGGAAGGGGTTTAAGCAATTTTGCAACTAAGGCAACTCCTCTCTGAAGCAGAGAGAGTCAAATAAAAAATGATCCCCAATAATTCCTACTACTACTACTACTCACGTTTATATGTTAGTGGCTACCTCACGATTTGCCAATACCAGTAAAATAAGTTAAGACATGGAATGAGCATAGCTAAGCATATATAAACTACTAAAATTGCACTGAGCGAGGGACGATACTCACAAAGGATGAGAGAATAGTGGTTATTCAAAATATGAATATTATGGGTTCTCACTCTGCTAGCGTGAGCGAGAAGAGAGGAAGCGGCACAGAGAGTGCCCGAAAAGGGTCGTCGACATCAGCAGATCCTGGATTTGAATCCATAAGTTTGCCTTGCCACTGAGCCTGGCACAGAGTTGTGTTGCACCGCCGAGAAAGTGCGACATCGCAGGCGAATAGGGTGGCACAGGGCTGCACAAAATATATATAGACTGCCACCCTATTCGCCTGCGATGTCGCACTTTCTCGGCGGTGGGGTGTAGTCGAGGCACTGCTAACCGTTGTTCCGTCTGCAGGTCGGGTACGTATATAGACTGTGCAGTGCTCGACGCTGCCTTGGATGATCTTCTCCGGTGGGGTGGTACTTGGCATTACCCACGTCGTTCAGGATGGGCCTGTGGTTGAGTTCTCGGTGGGGTCTTCAACTCACTAAGTTGGTCGGCACTCCCCTAATGGGGACAGTTAGCTCAGCAGGGAAAGGAATGATTGAGAAAAGAATGAAGGGGAGGATTTTGATGTGAGCTGCTGAGATGTAGCGGTGTAAAGAAATGTCGGCTAGGGTTCCCCTTTTTCTCAAGTTATTCTACATTATGCTTTTATATAGCACAACAAAGATTTGGGCTCGGGTACATCCGATTTCGGGTTCGTGGTGATAACCCGTTTGACCCACAGAGAAAGGGTTTTATTAGTTGATGAGCTTAATGGGCCAAACAAATTAAATGTATTGGGAATTCTGTGTTGGGTTAGCCGGAGATACTGTAGAATATGGGAATGAGATCAGTGGAAAATAATTGTTTGGGCCTAGGTGAGGATTTAGCTGGCTTCAGGAAGAAGGAGAAAAATCATGAGTTGGGCTTACAAACAACATCAATTCTTATACGTAGATATGTACAATACCAAAGGTGGAAACAATCTAAATAAAATTTAATAATGAAGAAGCAAATTTAAATCAATACAAAAGAAATGAAATGAAAAGAAAAGAAAAAAATTCTTAAAATTTTCGGGAGTTTACATCATACCCACCTTAAAATAATTTTGTCCTCGAAATTTAAAAAATAACCCGACTCCTCAAACTTTAAATTCACTGTAATCTAGGTCAGCTAGGTCAACAAGCACTATACCCGTGAGACCAAATCCTTATTCTTATAGCTATCAAACAATCATACAGTTAAAAATATTCCTTTGAAAATTCTAGAAGTCATTATACTTTTAAATTCATCCTCATAATTAAAACCTTTAGTCCTATCTTCAAAATCAAAATTCAACATTTATTCTCTTTACTTTTTCCTTGAAAGATTTTTTTATGAAACAATCCTAGAGTTACCCTCATGGTATGTACCGCTCGAAACCTATTCATTTACCATCTTGATCCAAATAATAAGAATCAAATGTATATATCGATTTTTTTTTGAAAAACTTAATAACCTCGAAGACTCTTATATAACTTCTAATGCCCAAATTCCAATATATATACAACTATTTTTTTTACAATTGATATCACTCATTATATTTAGCTAGGCCTCCAAGTCGAATCCTTAACTGAATTTATAGTTACATATTCATACGCAATTTAGCTACTAATTTTATTAAAGCCATTCATATCCATTCATCCAAGTCTGTAAATATTTTGTTTAATTTCCACTAATAAACCAATCTCACAAACTTTATTAATATTCTCAACAATTGATTAACCACAAAAAATCAAATTCCTTACAAGGACGTCTACCCACCTTCGATCACACAAGTCCCTCCACTACAATTTTTATACCTCTATCTCCTTCTTGCTATCATTCATAAAATTTTTTATCACTATATACATATTGCTTGGCATCCACAATACTCCCTCACATCTATCAAGGCAGTGAAAATTTGATAAATTCTACCCAGAACGAGCATTTGTCCCTCTGAAATAAGAAGAGAAGAGAAACAAGGAAGATGGTGTCAAGGAGGAATATTCAAATACAATTGCCAATGCCAAATGAGATAATCAAATTTCAAAGGGAGTTTTCCCAGTAGTTGTGGATTGAGATTTCTAATCATGTTTAATCCTGGTGCATGGGCTACCAAAAAACTTGTCACGACCAGCACTCGCTTTTCGGACGCGAGCACGTGAGCAAGCCAGCTACGCATCAAGCGGACTCCAGCCCGAATCGAATAGGTAAACGCTGTCAAGGCTATGGTATACTGCCAAATCATGGCAAACAAATCTATATCTCAATCCACAATAAGAATACGAAACATGAATGAACACTATGGGTCGTGGTCTGTAGCCCACTAGCATACATGTCCAAATTAGACTCCAAGAAATAATATGAGTCTATAAACTGAATCAATAAATAGGATATATCATGATAATGAAAGGAAAGCACGAGCTGGATAATAAACATGGTATCAATACCTGAATCTCGCAAGCAATGTCGTAAACATCTGGACCCCACAAGTGTCATAATCATCCGCCATCCAGAGCTTCTAACTAACTCCACGCAATAACTAACCTGAAGAGATCATCAGGTCCTCAGGGGACATAGCAAGATACATAAAATTATGCCTATCTAGCAGTTTATCTTACAATAAAGAAAATACAGGAAAATAAACAGGAAAAGACCAATCAACACGAAAACACTACTATACACGACTGGAAGAACCACTACGCATAACCGAACTGCTAGAGGAGAACAAAAGAACATGATGTCACGATGTCAACGGATAACAAAATCGAATACTCAAACCCTCGCCCCTAGTGTGGACTCGCAGGTTTGAACAACTACTAACCCTCGCCCCTAGTATGGACTCGCAGGTTAGCATCACCCTCGCCCCTAGTATGGACTCGCAGGTGTGAACCATATACTATTAACCCTTGTCCCTAGTGTGGACTCGCAGGCTAGCATCACCCTCGCCCCTAGTGTGGACTCGCAGGTGTGAACCATATACTACTAACCCTCGTCCCTAGTGTGGACTCGCAGGCTAGCATCACCCTCGCTCCTAGTGTGGACTCGCAGGTGTGAACCATATACTACTAACCCTCGTCCCTAATGTGGACTCGCAGATTAGCTTCAAGATTTCAAGACAAGGAGGTATAGCAACTCAGTTTATGACTTAGTCATCCTATGACACGATACGACTCACGACACAGTACGAGAAGGAACCAATCCGGTAGAACCGCGACATCCAGTCAAGCATGATAACGATAAAGAATACGACTTATAAACCAGTAAATACTGTCTAAAGTAAAACATACAAATCAAGAGAACTGAAATAACTAACTGATAACATATAAAGATATAGGGACTAAATAAGCATGTAAATCATGAACAACTAGAGAACTAACTGATAACATATATAAAGTAAAGGAACTGTAAGCGTGAGTAATGAACTGTAGAGGGAGGCAAGGTATCTTGCCTGAGGTTATGTCCAATATGTGCTGAGACTGCAGAACCAGGATCCAATCAGGTCTAACCCGTGCTAATGGTGCTATGGCCCACGAGCTATCTACCAAACCCAAACAAACAAACAAGAATCACACCACCATACTTGTATATTTATATAAATAAACCTGACTAGGGTTACTTATGATCAAGAATCTCTTATACGTTCTCCTTTTGTAGAAAATAAATAATGATATTATAATTATACCACTAAGATATATATACATATATACGCATATAATACCACAATATAAATATATAATAAAAATATATAGAATATTATGTATAACATGGGTACCTTCAAATAAAAGTGTTAAAAATATAGATTAATAAAAACAAGGTTACTGATATATATGTAACAGATATACATATTTGTTACTTATTCACAAGTAAGGTATTTCTTACAACACGGTTTAATTTATAAAATGGAATCGTATGGATAAAATATTTCTAGTTATTCCTATATTCTTTCATATAAATATATAATCTTACATATATGTAACATTTACATAATCATTATAAAATAATACGTATATGCAAATCAGTAACATATTTATATTATTATAGTGTATCATTACAAACTATCATATATATATTTATATATAAATTTATGACTTATTGTACGGTTTCCAAAACTACACAATACTTATATACGAATGTAAATAACAAAACAAGGAAGGGGGTTTAAGCAATTTTGTAACTAAGGCAACTCCTCTCTGAAGCAGAGAGAGTCAAATAAAAAATAATCCCCACTAATTCCTACTACTACTACTCACATTTATATGTTAGTGGCTACCTCATGATTTGCCAATACCAGTAAAATAAGTTAAGACATGGAATGAGCATAGCTAAGCATATATAAACTACTAAAATTGCACTGAGCGACAAAGGATGAGAGAACAGTGGTTATTTAAAATATGAATATTGTGGGTTCTCACTCTGCTAGCGTGAGCAAGAAGAGAGGAAGCGGTACGGAGAGTGCCCGGAAAGGGTCGTCGACATCAGCAGATCCTGGATTTGAATCCATAAGTTTTGCCTTGCCACTGAGCCTGGCACGGAGTTGTGTTGTGTAACACCCAGTTTTCCAAATGAGAGTAATTTTAAAATTTTGTGATTTTAATCTTTTAATAATTATATTTTAAATCATGATGTAATTTTGGTAATTTTAAATTATTTTAAAATTATTTTAAATTTGACTTATGATTTTGGTGTATTGATAGTGTAACACTAGAGACAGCTTAACCTAGAGCCTAGCTATGTGATTAGGGTGTTTCATTTATCATTTCCAGTTCGAGGGTACTTTTGTTATTTTGAATTTAATTGAATTTAATTTATATTATTTGAAATTTAATGTATTATTAAGAATGATGTGTTTTTAATATTATTTAATTGATTACCATATTTTGTGATTAGCCTAACTTGGTTTGGACCTAACCTAGATTAGTCATAGCTAGTCTTAGCTAACCATGGTTAGTGATAGTTAGTATTAATTAGATTTATTAGAATTAATGAGATTTTTAGTGATTTTTAGTATAATTAATTTTGGGCCTATAGTTGACTTTGACTAGTGTTGACTAGGAGACTAACCTAGAGATTAACCTAGGTTATGACCACTTGGTTAGGTTAAGTAACCTTAGCTTGACCTAAGTTAGTGAGGGTTAACTCATTGAAACTTGTTTGAAGAGATTAGGAATTGATTAATTAGGCTAGAATGGCTTGTGATTTCACAAGTCATGACTTGTGACTTAAGGCTTAATAGCCCATAGGCCCACACATGAACCAAACCTAACCCTAATCAGCCCATGGCAGCCACTATTGATCCCCTCTCCTCTATATAATCCCTCCTAGAAATTAGGGCTAGCCTCCATTGGGATTTGTGCAAGTTTAGAAAGAGGTGAGTCTCCATCTTTCCTAATCCCTAAAAAATCCATTGTAATTCATTTTTCCTCCAAACCAATTGCATTAGGACCTAATTTTACTATTCTTGCTGTTGGTAATAAGCATTTTCATCTTGGGAGCACATTGGAGGAGTTTGGCCATCAAGAGGAGCACCTCTCTTTGAAGCTTTTTTAGGATTTTGATACACATAGGTATATTCCAATCTACACCATAGAATTTTGAATTTATTGCATATTTAGGGAGCCCTAGACCTAACCTAACTATAGGAATAGGAAGCCCTAAAATTTGTGTCCTTTTTGTGTCCTTTTTGGACACGTATCAGTGTCACATACCAAGTGTTTGACGAAATGCCCCAAAGGGCATTTCGAGTGATTTTTAGGAATGTATGTGAATAGAAAATTAGGATTTAATCTCGCTTGTGTGTTTTTGGTGTTCTGAGCACATTTTTGTGTCGTGTCGTATTGGATTTTGGACACACGCGTGCGTGCACGATACGAGTGCACTGTCCTGCTACTCGGGCACAATATCTCAATGTATAGGACACTTCGGGACACGATTATTTGTGGAGAGCAGGGGCAATGTCTGTCATCTTGCTACCAAAATTTGGGAGCAGATGGTTGACCACACGTGGCGCAATCGCGCGCGCACTGGCCACGCACTGGCTGTGTTCTCGCCAACAGCGAGCTCTGATACGCTTCTCGTTTGCGGACATGGCGACACTAGGACCCAATTTAGGGAGTTAGACACGTGACCCTACACTAGACGAACACCTAGACACGACCACGAGACACGAGCTAGCTTATGTCGTGTCCTATTGGACTCGACATGGCTGTACGAGGTAGTCCCCACTGCCAGTTTAGTTGACTGTTCCATTTCAATTGGGACACTTCGTGTCCAGTTTCCTGGACACGAATGGACCCCCTGACACGTACTAATGTAGGAAATATTCGTGTACACTTGATTGAATTTTAGTTTAGTTTTATTTGATTAATAGGTTCGAACATGGGGTTGTTGATACACAGACACTGTCAACTGATACATGCATTCCTGTTTTTGAAATTTCGATTTAATTCTATTCCAAACTGAAATGTTGATGCTTAAATTGCCATGATTAGATTCATATATGTATATTAGTTAACATGTATGATGATATCACATTTGAACTGTCAAATAGCTTCTCATTAGACTGAAATGTGAAAGGGAATGTTGTTCAATCCAAAATTGTACTTTAGAATGGGTTTCATGAAATTGACAGGTTAATGTTGAATTGTCCCTGGCCATGTTGAGAACTGAATGTGATTCTTTTCTGAGTTGTAATGTTAAATAACTAAGAATTCCATGGATGCTTTAACTGAGATTGATTCCCTTCCATTTCGAATTTTCTGAAAACTGAACCTTAGAGAATGGTTTGGTTCATGTTCACTGTCATGTGGATAGATTCCTATTCCTGAGTTTTCTCTTCCCTCTTAACTGAAATAGAAATTACTCGTGCAATTGTTAACTGATTTCAATGTTTCAATTTATAATTCTTTAGACTTTGGTTTAGATAGGATCGAATTATGCAACTGAGTTTGAATAGTTCTACACATGATCATTGCTCACTGATTTTTCCTGCACATGTCACACACAGAACACAATGTGTATTACTCACTTTTCTAGTTTTTTTCCAAAACCTGAGCATGAATTCCTGTAGAATGAATGTTAATATTGGTTTCCTATAAAACTGAGTTTTGGGCTCCTTCCTAATGAAAACTGAGGTTGATTTCTTATTTTAACTGAGACTGAAATGAATGTTTAATTCATGAATAAACTGTCAATGTGATTCATTGAACTGTCAAAACTAGGATTGGGTTTATGTTTGCTAAATTGCCTAATAACCTGAGATTTTACTCTACTATTAACTTTAGTGAATGTTGAATACAATATAAAAGCACTTTTCCAGTTTTTCTAATTCCCAGGTTGGGACAGTAGCCAATGTTTCCTACATATACTCACTGTTTTCTCAGATTTCTGAACACACACACCCCCTACAAGTTTTGCTTCACTGTTTTCCCTACTCATAGACACACACATGTTCACTCACACTCTTGTAATCTAACCCTCACACCCTCAAGTCTCACACACACACACTTGTACATTTTGTGTTCCCCTCTCTCTCTTTACATATGTATGCATATATATATAAATTGAGATATATATAAGTTTCCTATATATATGAGTGTGTGTGCTTTTATATATATATTAGTTATATATATGTATGTGTGACATGTATATAGGTAGCCTATAAGCTAATGTATGTTCTATATTATATTATAGCTATATCTATATGTGTATTTATATATTAATGTGTGTATCCCTATATTAGATTATATTAATATTGTAATTTGTGTATTATTTTAGGTATAGAATAGTCTTTGTAAATGTGATTTATAGGTTGGTTTAGACATGGTTTAGCCTATGGCCTAGTCTCTTAGCCTATGGCCTATATGAGTGTCTGTGTGTCAGTGTGGTGTCTAGATTAGACTTATTTAGTCTAGTTAGACTTAGAATAGCCTTGTTAGCCTAGTATAGACTAGTTTGACTTAGGTTTGACTTGGTTGACCTAGTTTGACTTCTAGGGTTGACCAGAGTTGACCAAGAGTTAACTTTGGTCTAGATTGACCTAGATTCATATAGTATGCATCGTAGTGCATCTTATTACTATTCTGGACTTGTTGTGACATATGCTGTTCTAATAGGAGCCAGACACCACTAATCGGATAGTACTTTTGTCTTGGACATTCAGTTAGCAGGCGAGTACATTCTCTGATCTTTTCATACTTATTTGAACTATATTCTTGCTCTAGATTACTTTACATGATGCTGACACGTATCTTCACGGATTAGTACTATATGGATCCTTTCTTGAGATGTTATCCCTCTACGGGTGCATCGGGTATTTGATGTTCATGTACTTTATCATGTGCATCAGGTACTCCTTGTACTCGTACTAGTTCATGTTTTTACATGTTCTCATATGCTTTGATGTGCTTTATCACGTGCCTCATGTACTACTCATTACATGAGTTCACGTATCCTTAGCTGTATTGATGTGCTTATAACGTAACTTGAATGGATCATTGTGTATTGATTGGGGCGGGTGAGTAGAATTAGTTATGTGATCATTATCCCCAGTAGCTGTATAAATGTGCCTCTTATTTGTATTCATGTGCCCCTAAGCCGTTTACATAACTATATTGTACTCTAAATCACTTAGCCACTTACAGTCTCTACTTATCATGTATTTACTTTCAGTTACAAATATCTTCTCTTTACTCGTACTTCCTTTTCAGCACTTCCTATATTTTACTCTATTGCATGATTTATACTCCTAACCTGTTATGAACTGTTGAGATATATGTGCTCGCTCCCGTCCTGACTGGACCTGTTGAAAATTTTACAGTGAATGATGAGGCTCTGGTGTCTACCCCTCTTGGTGCAGCATTAGATATCACTAGTGGCTTGGACCTACTAGCAGTGGATGATTCTTCCCTAGATTAGGATGTCTTTATCTTTCTGGATTCTGTATTGAGTTTCTGAGATATTTTTTGGTTATGTACTTATTTAGACACTTAGAATTCTGGATCGTATCTCTGTGTTTCATTTCTAGATATTTATCTATCTTTCCTTTCATGTTCTACCTTAGATGTGATTGAGATATATTCTGTTATGTCACCCCCATTCGGGGAGTATAACTGTTTATTTACCCTTATCTGTTAGATGTTGTCACCTAGGACAGCGTTCTACCGCCGACACTGTGGCGTAGGCTGGACGTACCCACCTCTCGTGCCCTTACTCTAGGGTGCGGGTCGTGACACGTTTTTAGTAGTGGCCCATACAGGTCGAGTTTATGTAGTGGTATTCGAACTATAGTATCACTACAGCCTGCAGTAGGATTAGGATATATTTTTTTGAGGGTACTCAATCACAGTTAGGATTCCTTGAAAGATTCCTGGGACGACCCTTGAGAATCTTATTTAAACTTTAATTTGAAATCCTTTTCCTTGTTTTGTTCGCTCTCACTCCTTGATTATTGAATTTGATTTTGTTGGATCGTTGTTGATTTTGATTTTCCTATCGAGATGAATTTTAAGGCCTGAGTTGCGATATTTTCTGATAACACATATTGACGGAAATACAGGGATGGTAAAACGTCTACATGATTATGGAACCTGTAGTTTATCGCAGCCATATTAGCTGGCGTGGCGGAAACATAGAGACCTGACTTTGGATGTACGTATCTTGGTTATGAGATTTGGAATTTCTCGCAGCTATACTAGTCGGCATAGCGAGAATTCCAGACGACATGATTATAGAGGTGCATGCCCCAGATATGGAATCTATCGTTTATCGCAGCCTTGCTTACTGGCGTGGCGAGGACTCTGAGTAACGTGATTTTGGATAGACGCATATGATTATCAGATTGTATCTTGAGAAGGTTTTAAACATATCATCTCTATCGTACCATTCTGTTGTATAATTGTACCCCATCATCAAATAACTTAGGGGTAGGAGTATGAGTAGGAGTAGCCTAGCTGTTACTATAACCTTGTGTAACTTCTTGGTATAAATTCTTCCTAATACAATAAATCGATGATTTTGCTAGACCTTGACTTAGATTTGATATTGTAACTCTGGTTTCAAAATGGTTCCCTCTTTTAAACAGATAAGCAGAACATATTTTATCAATATTTTCTCTTGCCATTATTTCTTGTATTACCTTAAAAATATATATATAGTGGACATAGATGCTTGCCTGACACGTATGCATGCTACACTTGTTTACCAACCTATCTAAATGCATGTTAATATGATTGATGTTAAGTTCTCAAAATCCCAATAATTCTAATATAGGACAGTAACAATGACTAGTTCTCCGTTTCCCCAGATTAAATTCGTAATTTAAATTTAAATTTCATGTTATTAGTTTTGCTTACATCACTACACATGTATGTTATATACATGATTTCATTTCTTAAAGAAATTGGTTGAGTTTTGTGTTGAATTGTCAAATCTGAGACTGTGTACATAGTAAACCCTTAACCTTGGATTCTAAGTGTTTAGTTCAAATTCTAGTTTTAAATTATAATGTTTTCAGCCGTATACATGGTTGTGTGCAGGTATATAATGTTAGGTTCATACTCTTACATGTTAGGTTGTGGTTGTGGTAAATATTGAGTTGGTTTTGATGTTCGAATTTCTCCCAAATTTTGAAAACTGAATACATGTTAACATTTTTTCATTGCTTTCAAATGTGTAGTTCAATTTCGGAATAATATGTAATGTTGAGCTAAACTGAAAGATCTAACCCTTATTTCAAGTTTTAATCCATG
Source organism: Iris pallida (assembly GCA_029216955.1). Lineage (NCBI taxonomy): Eukaryota > Viridiplantae > Streptophyta > Magnoliopsida > Asparagales > Iridaceae > Iris > Iris pallida. The sequence continues at coordinate 18,225,132 of JANAVB010042420.1, forward strand.
TACACTTGACAATCTACACCAATGTTCACAACTGCCATGTAAACCTAACCCTTCATCTCTATGTTATGTTCATATAGCCATATAGATATACTTATATATACGGTTAGCCATACATGTTATGAGTAAATAGCTTGTGCCTTGTAGATTGCTTAACCAATATGCCATGAATAGTGTAACTTGATAGCTATAGTTGAGACCCAAATCCTCCTATACACTTTTATGTATATTTTACACAAACCACATAACATTTACATAATGTTAGTTTTTCCTTCTCTAACACTCTCTCCTTCTATATATATTATATTGTGATTGGATTCAATGCTATTGATTTTCGTTCCTTAAACTTTTGGTTCCGGTTTTCTTAAAATAGTACCTCTTTATAGATGATTAGTAGTTAACTTATTTTATTTTTAATAATTACCGGTTTTCAGATAGGATGGTAGACTGCTGTACAGCCTTAATGATTGTTGTGTTTTTATCCCTTCCAGTATGGCACCCATGACCCGAGCCTGCGCCTGAGAGCGGCTGCAGCTACTGATAGTGTGCTTCCACCTCCTATTACTCGGGAGGTAGTGACCCCTCAGGCTGACCCAAGGGTAGTGGCACCTTCCTCCATCGAGGAGGTGTTAGCATCCTTACCAGAGAGTTTCCCTCCACCACCTGTTACCTAGGAGAGAGCTGCAGTCTCACCTAAGACCAAGAGTCCTTTCTCGCCCCCTCCTCTGCCTCCAGGAGCAGTACCCTATACCATACCCTCGGCATATTTGTTTCCTGACGGAGCTCAGATATCCAGACTTCTCCTGGATGTGTTGGAGACACAGAGGGTTCAGGCTGAGATCCTGAAGGAGTAGGGCCGCGGGATCCAACTGTTGTGGGATTTGGTACATTCAGGGGGAGAGCCTAGTTCTAAGAGGCCGAGGAGCAGTGTATACCCAGAGCCCCTTGAGCACCCAGACTATCAGCCTAGACCAGCCTACCCAGTCCAGACTCCTGTTCAGCAGAGGCCAGCTGAGAGAGTGCCCACCTGCACCTTCTGTAAGAAGCCTGGACATGTGTGGGACAACTGTAGGAAGAGAAGAGGGGTGTGCCTGTTGTGTGGGTCGGCTGCACACAGGCTGCGAGACTGTCGTGCTGCACTTATCCCAGCCAAGACTCCGCCTTCGGGAGGGAGTTCCAGCCAACCAGACCTAGTTGAAGGTGAGTCTTTGACCTATATCTTAGCCAGTCTTTGAAATTGATACACCCTACCATATTGTTGTATGTTTTGATACCTTATGATTGCTCTTGATCTAATATGACTAGAATGGCTAGATGAGACCTCAGACTGATACCACTTACCAAATCCTATATGTTATCCTTCCAATTGCATGATTTAGATAAGTTCTCTTTTGACCTTGATTGTTTGCGTTTGACCTAGAAGGGGTGCGATCGTCTTAATTTCGAGGACAAAATTTTTCTAAGGTGGGTAGGATTGTAACATCCAGTTTTCCAATTGAGGGTAATTTTGAAATTTTATGAGTTTAATCTTTTAATAATGATATTTTAAATCATGATGTAATTTTGGTGATTTTAAATTATTTTAAAACGATTTTAAATTTGACTTATGATTTTGGTGTATTGATAGTGTAACACTAGAGACAACTTAACCTAGAGCCTAGCCATATGATTAGGGTGTTTCATTTATCATTTCCAGTTCGAGGGTACTTTTGTCATTTTGAATTTAATTGAATTTAATATATATTATTTGAAATTTAATGTATTATTAAGAATGGTGTGTTTTTAATATTATTTAATTGATTGCCATGTTTTGTGATTAGCCTAACTTGGTTTGGACCTAACCTAGATTAGTCATAGCTAGTCTTAGCTAACCATGGTTAGTGATAGTTAGTATTAATTAGATTTATTAGAATTAATGAGATTTTTAGTGATTTTTAGTATAATTGATTTTGGGCCTATAGTTGACTTTGACTAGTGTTGACTAGGAGACTAACCTAGAGATTAACCTAGGTTATGACCACTTGGTTAGGTTAAGTAACCTTAGCTTGACCTAAGTTAGTGAGGGTTAACTCATTGAAACTTGTTTGGAGAGATTAAGAATTGATTAGGCTAGAATGGCTTATGATTTCACAAGTCATGACTTGTGACTTAAGGCTTAATAGCCCATAGGCCCACACATGAACCAAACCTAACCCTAATCAGCCCATGGCAGCCACTATTGATCCCCTCTCCTCTATATAATCCCTCCTAGAAATTAGGGCTAGCCTCCATTGAGATTTGTGCAAGTTTAAAAAAAAGGTGAGTCTCCATCTTCCTTAATCCCTAGAAAATCTATTTTAATTTGTTTTTCCTCCAAACTAATTGCATTAGGACCTAATTTTACTGTTCTTGCTGTTGGTAATAAGTATTTTCAGCTTGGGAGCACATTGGAGGAGTTTGGCCATCAAGAGGAGCACCTCTCTTTGAAGCTTTTTGAGGATTTTGATACACATAGGTATATTCCAATCTACACCATAGAATTCTGAATTTCTTACATATTTAGGGAGCCCTAGACCTAACCTAACTGTAGAAATAGGAAGCCCTAAAGTTCGTGTCCTTTTCGTGTCCTTTTTGGACACGTATCAGTGTCACACACCAAGTGTTTGACGAAATGCCCCAAAGGGCATTTCGAGTGATTTTTAGGAATGTATGTGAATAGAAAATTAGTATTTGATCTCGCTTGTGTGTTTCTGGTGTTCTGAGCATATTTTTGTGTCGTGTCGTGTCAGATTTTGGACACACACACGCGCGTGCACGATACGAGTGCACTGTCCTGCTACTCGGGCACAATATCTCACTGTATAGGACACTTCGGGACACGATTTTTTGTGGAGAGCAGGGGCAATGTCTGTCATCATGCTCCTAAAATTTGGGAGCAGATGGTCGACCACACGTGGCGCAATCGTGCGCGTACTGGCCACGCACTGGCTGTGTTCTCGTCAACAGCGAGCTCTGATATGCTTCTCGTTTGCGGACACGGCGACACTAGGACCCAATTCAGGGAGTTGGACACGTGACCCTGCACTAGACGAACACCTAGACACGACCACGAGACACGAGCTTGCTTGTGTTGTGTCCTATTGGACTCGACATGGCTGCACGAGGCAGTCCCCACTGCCAGTTCAGTTGACTGTTCCATTTCAATTGGGACACTTCGTGTCCAGTTTCCTGGACACGAATGGCCCCCCTGACATGTACTAATGTAGGGAATATTCGTGTATACTTGATTGAATTTTGGTTTAGTTTTATTTGATTAATAGGTTCGAACATGGGGTTGTTGATACACAGACACTGTCATCTGATACATACATTCCTGTTTTTGAACTTTCGATTTAATTCCATTCCAAACTGAAATGTTGATGCTTAAATTGCCATGATTAGATTCATATATGTATATTAGTTAACATGTATGATGATATCACATTTGAACTGTCAAATAGCTTCTCATTAGACTGAAATGTGAAAGGGAATGTTGTTCAATCCAAAATTGTACTGTTAGAATGGGTTTCCTGAAATTGACAGGTTAATGTTGAACTGTCCCTGGCCATGTTGAGAACTGAATGTGATTCTTTTCTGAGTTGTAATGTTAAATAACTAAGAATTCCATGGATGCTTTAACTGAGATTGATTCCCTTCCATTTCGAATTTTCTGAAAACTGAACCTTAGAGAATGGTTTGGTTCATGTTCACTGTCATGTGGATGGATTCCTATTCCTGAGTTTTCTCTTCCCTCTTAATTGAAATAGAAATGACTCTTGCAATTGTTAACTGATTTCAATGTTTCAATTTATAATTCTTTAGACTTTGGTTTAGATAGGATCGAATTATGCAACTGAGTTTGAATAGTTCTACACATGATCATTGCTCACTGATTTTTTCTGCACATGTCACACACAGAACACAATGTGTATTACTCACTTTTCTAGTTTTTTTCCAAAACCTGAGCATGAATTCCTGTAGAATGAATGTTAATATTGGTTTCCTGTAAAACTGAGTTTTGGGCTCCTTCCTAATAAAAACTGAGGTTGATTTCTTATTTTAACTGAGACTGAAATGAATGTTTAATTCATGAATAAATTGTCAATGTGATTCATTGAACTGTCAAAACTTGGATTGGGTTTATGTTTGCTGAATTGCCTAATAACCTGAGATTTTACTCTACTATTAACTTTAGTGAATGTTGAATACAATGTAAAAGCACTTTTCCAGTTTTTCTAATTCCCAGGTTGGGACATTAGCCAATGTTTCCTACATATACTCACTGTTTTCTCAGATTTTTTAACACACACACCCCACAGGTTTTGCTTCACTGTTTTCCCTACTCATAGACACACACATGTACACTCACACTCTTGTAATCTAACCCTCACACCCTCAACTCTCACACACACACACTTGTACATTTTGTGTTCCCCTCTCTCTCTTTACATATGTATGCATATATATATAAATTGAGATATATATAAGTTTCCTATATATATGAGTGTGTGTGCTTTTAGATATATATTAGTTATATATATGTATGTGTGACATGTATATAGGTAGCCTATAAGCTAATGTTTGTTCTATATTATATTATAGCTATATCTATATGTGTATTTATATATATGTGTGTATCCCTATATTAGATTATATTAATATTGTAATTTGTGTATTATTTTAGGTATAGAATAGTCTTTGTAAATGTGATTTATAGGTTGGTTTAGACATGGTTTAGCCTATGGCCTAGTCTCTTAGCCTATGGCCTATGTGAGTGTCTGTGTGTCAGTGTGGAGTCTAGATTAGACTTGTTTAGTCTAGTTAGACTTAGAATAGCCTTGTTAGCCTAGTATAGACTAGTTTGACTTAGGTTTGACTTGGTTGACCTAGTTTGACTTCTAGGGTTGACCAGAGTTGACCAAGAGTTGACTTTGGTCTAGATTGACCTAGATTCATGTAATATGCATCGTAGTGTATCTTATTACTATTCTGGACTTGTTGTGACATGTGCTGTTCTAATAGGAGCCAGACACCACTCCTCGGACTGTACTTTTGTCTTGGACATTCAGTTAGCAGGCGAGTACATTCTCTGATCTTTTCATACTTATCTGGACTATATTCTTGCTCTAGATTACTTTACATGATGTTGACACGTATCTTCACGGATTAGTACTATATGGATCCTTTCCTGAGATGTTATCCCTCTACGGGTGCATCGAGCATTTGATGTTCATGTACTTTATCATGTGCATCAGGTACTCCTTGTACTCGTACTGTTCATGTTATTACATGTTCTCATGTGCTTTGATGTGCTTTATCACGTGCCTCATGTACTACTCATTACATGAGTTCACGTATCCTTAGCTGTATTCATGTGCTTATAACGTAACTTGAATGGATCCTTGTGTATTGATTGAATTGTCATGTATTTACTTTCAGTTACAAATATCTCCTGTTTACTCGTACTTTCTTTTCAGCACTTCCTGTATTTTACTCTATTGCATGATTTATACTCCTAACCTGTTATGAACTGTTGAAAGATATGTGCTCGCTCCCGTCCTGACTGGACCTGTTGAAAATTTTACAGTGAATGATGAGGCTCTGGTGTCCACCCCTCTTGGTGTAGCATTATATATCACTAGTGGCTTGGACCTACTAGCAGTGGATGATTCTTCCCTAGATTAGGATGTCTTTATCTTTCTGGATTCTGTATTGAGTTTCTGAGATGTTTTTTGGTTATGTACTTATTTAGACACTTAGAATTCTGGATCGTATCTCTGTGTTTCATTTCTGGATATTTATCTATCTTTTCTTTCATGTTCTACCTTAGATGTGATTGAGATATATTCTGTTATGTCACCCCATTTCGGGGAGTATAACTGTTTATTTACCCTTATCTGTTAGATGTTGTGACCTAGGACAGCGTTCTACCGCCGACACTGCGGCGTAGGCTGGACGTACCCACGTCTCGTGCCCTTACTCTAGGGTGCGGGTCGTGACATGTTGCACCGCCTAGAAAGTGCGACATCGCAGGCGAATAGGGTGGCGCAGGGCTGCGCAAAAAGCAGTCGGGTTCTACGGATGTGGCGACGAGAATGCTTGACTCCGGATGGCGAGTGGGGTGTAGTCGAGGCACTGCTAACCGTTGTTCCGTCTGCAGGTCGGGTACGTATATAGACTGTGCAGTGCTCGACGCTGCCCTGGATGATCTTCTCCGGTGGGGTGGTACTTGGCATGTGCCTACGTCGTTCAGGATGGGCCTGTGGTTGAGTTTTCGGTGGGGTCTTCAACTTACCAAGTTGGTCGGCACTCCCCTAATGGGGACAGTTAGCTCAGCAGGGAAAGAAATGATAGTTGAGAAAAGAATGAAGGGGAGGATTTTGATGTGAGCTGCTGAGATGTAGCGGTGTAAAGAAATGTCGGTTAGGGTTCCCCTTTTTCTCAAGTTATTCTACATTAAGCTTTTATATAGCACAACAAAGATTTGGGCTCGGGTACATCCGGTTTCGGGTTCGCGGTGATAACCCGCTTGAGCCACAGAGAAAGGGTTTTATTAGTTGATGGGCTTAATGGGCCAAACAAATTAAATGTATTGGGAATTCTGTGTTGGGTTAGCCGGAGATACTGTAGAATATGGGAATGAGATCAGTGGAAAAGAATTGTTTGGTCCTAGGTGAGGATTTAGCTGGCTTCAGGAAGAAGGAGAAAAATCATGAGTTGGGCTTACAAACAACATCAATTCTTATACGTAGATATGTACAATACCAAAGGTGGAAATAATCTAAACAAAATTTAATAATAAAGAAGCAAATTTAAATCAATACAAAAGAAATGAAATGAAATGAAAAGAAAAGAAAAAATTCTTAAAATTTTCGGGAGTTTACAGGGGGTCCACTCTCGTCGGTGTGGGGTGTCCTTCGAGAGACCAAGTAGGATCCCATTGATGGTAGGAAACTATTGTAGCTGAGGCAAAGGATACCCTCCGGGATGCCAAAGAGGTTCCTCATTACTTGCGGGAACTGTTACGGAGGTGTAGTTTTCCCAGGAGGAGTTCCCTGGTCGAGGTTGGCAGCAGGATAACAATTCGGTGGATAAGGAGAAAACCATTGGGCTATGTTGTAGTAACTCGTAGCCTGTTGTTGTGGAGAGTTCTGCTAAGACACCAACAACACCTTCTAGCATTAGAGATGTGTGCGATGACTTCGCAATCATGCCCCCGTGTCAAGAGGTATTGCATGTGGGATTGTCGACCAAGGTTAAGCAACAATGTGATGTTGACCCATGGCTTGAGCATCCATGGATAGATTAGTTGCCAAGACCTTAAGAAGAAGGTCTGGATATCTCCGTCGAAGTTCAGCACTGATGATGCGGGATGGACCATCATTTCTTGTTGCGAGGATGTTGAGGGCATGCATCAAATAGTCGTTGATGAGGTTGGTTCCCAACGGTACCATGTTAGATGTGGTCACCACAAGGATAGAGAGAGAGAGATGTCGAATATTTTTATCGTTGGGATTTGCAAATTGGTTGTAACTTGGGTACTCTACCCGATGACGACTGCAATTACTATGGTGGCATTACAGAATTGTAGAGATGTTTTGTTGCTTGATGCAGTGTCATGCATTTTTCTTGGTAGAGGATAAGAACTTCAACTTCGTACTCGTAAAAGTTTTGTCTTATGTTTTCACGTCCCAAGATATGGTCATAGTTGTATAAGCTACATATATGGGGGTGACTTTTCATTTCGTTGGTCAATGCTAGGTCAAGCAATATTAATCATAGGCATCTCAATCACAAAAAATTAACAAATATGTGACAATATGTTATGATCATCATAAATATATAGTAAAGTATTTCAAACTATAGATATATAGATGATCATGAAGCAGTAGTAAAAAATGAGATACTAACATGCATATACAAGTGTATATGATCATAACTAGTTGTAGTCTAAAATATATACAACAATGTTGTCCGTAGGCGGGAACAGACACCCAGAACACGATCTAACACGTGCTCGTGGCTAAACCACCCAAAAAAATGTACAATATGAACAGTGAAAGAAGGATCAGGAACCAACCCAGACGCTCGGGAAGTGGTCCTTTCTGTGTGAACCATCGAGCGGGAGATACGGATATTTTAGCTCCGTTACGCGATCTGGCCATGCAAAATCAGTGGGTTCAACCCCAAATAGCAAGTACCATAAGAAAATATGTATAGTATACAAAAATCAGTATGCAAGCAATATATGATAAAAAATAGTAAATAACTGCATGAATGAAATAAATTGGAAAGGAAAATAAAGATTGGACAAGGTATGAGAGGAATAACTGGAGAACTATTATAACAATACATCCTCGGCTAATGAAGGACTGCTGCTTGATATTGTTAACTAGCAAAGATTGTTACAAATTCTGGTTACTAACATATGCAAGTTGAGGTTCCAAGGAGATATGCGTTGCAGACTGTCAAGACTAACAAGGAACTAGCTAGACTGGCAAAGGAAGTAATAACACCACACGACAGTGAGCTGATAATCATATCTGGTACTCGAGATGCATCACTCGGCAGTGAGCTAGAAATGTGTCCCTCACGACGGAGAGATCCATAACCATATCTCAGCCCTAGTCAAAGGGACTGCATGAAACTCGGAATCCTACCATTCCAATGCACTAGGTGAATCATAACTACTTATCTAATTATGACAGTTTTACTTGAGTTATAGGTTGTGAGCGTCAAAGGAACTCACTTTACCATGTTATTTCTGTTCAGGGAAAAATGTGAGCAACAATGCCTTCTCTTTAATGAACTTAGTAAAACATTTGTTCATTTTTTGTATACTCTCGTAGTACCCGTCTCTAACAGAGCTTACAAATTTTTCTGTTTTTTTTTTGTTTCTCTACTTCAAATATATGTTTTAAAGCATCCAGTGCCTCTGCCTAATCATATTGAAGATAAAGATACATAAATCTTCAATGGTCGTCAATAAATGAGATAAAATATGTCACGTCCCGCTTCCGTAGGAGCGATCGTCCTCGCTAAGGCGTGATGCCGCATGAGCCTAGATTGCTCTCGTGCAAGGCGGGTTCCATAACGGCCGATTACAGCGGCTGCGACGGGGTCATCGCACAGAAGTCCCAAGCAGAGACATTGAATATGCCAGCAAAATTTAGAACAAAACACAAGTCATTCAAAAGATGCATTTTATTGATATAGAAACATGTCACGACCCGCACCCTAGAGTAAGGGCACGAGAAGTGGGTACGTCCAGCCTACGCCGTAGTGTCGGCGGTAGAACGCTGTCCTAGGTCACAACATCTAACAATATATAATACCAGGCAGTTTATACTCCCCGAATGGGGGTGACATAGCAGAATGTATACTCAATCACAACTAAGGAAGAAAAGTACGATACGATATAGAACTCAAAAGTAAAGTACAAATAATCAGAAGAGTCTAGTATCTAAGATAACATCTCAGAAAACATTCCAAGTACAAGTCTCAACTACAGAATATGAAAGAATATATACATCTCAAAACAACAACTGAAAGCCAAAAACAATGCTGAAAAGAAAGATAAAGCCTAGCTGACTAGCCTAGACTATGGGAGTAACATCCTGAACTGCAGCTGGGTCCTCCAGAGGAGCCAGGTCGCAGGTGTCGTCTAAGCCTGCTCCGTAATAGGTGGTGTAAAGGGCCTCATCCTCATCTTCTGTAATATTTTCAACAGGTCCAGTCAGGACAGGAGCGAGCACAGTACATCTCATGCAGTTCATATCATGGCAGGAAATATAAAGCAGGCAATAGAATAAAATACATGAAACGCTGTAAGAAGATGTACATGAAACAGGAGAGATATTTGGTAACTGGAAATATATACATGATAAGTAAGAACAGTAAGTGACTAGTGATTTAGAGTACGAGATGGCATGTAATTGGCTTAGGTTGAACATGATGTACATGAGTGAACATGTGGGACATCAGCCAATAAGGCTGATGTGTACATGATAAACATGAAAAGTAACAGAGTGAACATGATGGGTAAATCACATGACCATTTATACTCACCCCTACCCACAATTAATACACAAGGATCTAGTCTCGTTATGTTACGGACATGATGTTTTGGTTACACAGGAAACACATGAGGAAACATGAGCGTACATGAAAGAACATGAGAGTACATGAACGTACATGTAAGAACATGAGAGAACATGAGTGTACATGAATAACGCAGAAGCGAAGAATACATGATGTACATGAAACACATGTCATAAAGTATCCGATGCTCCCGCTAAGGGGGATAACATCCCAAGAAGAGATCCGTATAGTACTAATCCGTGATGATAACGTGACAGCATCAAGTAAAAGTAATCTAGAGCGAGAATATAAATCGTGACAAGTATGAAACGATCAGAGAATATACTCGCCTGTATCTGAATATCCAATATAAAAAGTACTGCCCGAGGAGTGGTGTCTGGCTCCTAATCAGAACAGCACAAGTCACAACAAGTCCAAAATAGTAAAATGAGATCCTACTATGCATTCTACATGATTCTAAGTCAATCTAGGCCAAAGTCAACTCTTGGTCAACTTTGGTCAACCCTAGAAGTCAAACTAGGTCAAACAAGTCTAGACTAGGTCAAACAAGGCTACACAAGTCAAATCTCGGCTCACTAGATAAGCAACACAACCATAGGCTAAGAGACTAGGCCATAGGCTAAGAAGCTATACCATGGGCCAATAGGCAACCATACTAAAACAACCCTCAAAGCATTTATATACAATACACATATATATATATTATAGATATCATAATATACCCTAATATAGGAATACACATATATCTAATTATATAAACTAATAGGAAAACTCATATTGTTGTGTTATATAAGATACTTAGGAAATAAACCTATAGGCTATCATGTGAATACATTACAACACCATATGTGATACATACCATATACATTTGCATAGAGAGGGGGAAATGTGTATAGTGTCATGGCAAGGTGAAAGAAAATATGTCTAAGTGTACATAGGCTTACACCACATACACAAACACCTATATATTCTCAGATTTTCTCATACATAAACTAATCAAATTTCAGTTATACACAGGAATGTGTGACAGTGTGCAATGTGTGTGTGAGGGTTGATTGTGTGTGTGTGTGTGTGTTAGGCAATGGTGTAGAGAGTGCACAAGAGCATGTGTGTGTAGGACAGTGCCAAGTGTGTGAGGCTAACATGAGTACAGGAATCTCAATACAAGAGTGTGTGAACTGTGTCCAAGTGCAGGAAAACACAAAGCAGTGAAGGAAAGGAAAGAGTGTGGGTGCTAGGCTAACATGTGCAGGAAAGCAACTCAGTTATTAACTGGAAAGAGAAGGGAATGTTCTCAGGGAAAACAATGTGTCAAAACCAGTGTACAGGAATACATAACAGTAAAAGAGGGAGGAAGGTGTGTGTCATGTGTACTTGTGTGTTTGCAGGAAACATAGCAATTTAAATCAGTGAAGAAAAGAGGAAACTTGTGTGTATGTGCCTGTGGTGTGAGTGTGTGAGATAGTGTGATAGGGAAATGTGAGGGTGTGTGTGTCTAACATGTATAAGTCTCAGATTTTTACATTTCAAGCTAACATTCAACCATATTCAAACTTAATCTCAGTTTTGCATTACAGGAGAGTGTCCCAGGTATTTGTTAAACATTCTCAGATTTTTACACATGAGAGTGTGTGTGACTTGGGACATGTGAAATAATGTGGTAGCATAGGCACTTGGTGTGAGCAGAAAATATAAAGGAAAGGAAACCAATTCAGTTATTCACAGTTTCCAGTTTAACAATAAATCAAACTCAGGTATTGTTCCCATTTCAGTTTTGAACCAATATCAGTTATTCACATATTAACTCAATGCTCAGTTTACACTACATTAGGAAAAACTCAGAATTTCACTTGTATAGAACCAATCTCAGATTCATGTAAAAACAGGTTTCAGTTCAATCAACACAAACGCAGTTATAATCATCAAGTTAATCCTAGTTAGGAAGAAAAGAAGGGAAATCAATTTATTATCTTCCTAAATCTCAGATTGAATGTCTAAGCTAACCCAAGGTTCAGTTAAACACATTTCAGGTTTTGTCATATAGAAAATTCTCAAAAATTTAAGGATTGTTCTACACAGTTGTGAATACCCAAACAAACTCAGATTACAATACACCATGTGACAGTAAAAATTAAAGAAAAGGAAATCTATTCATGTGCTTCACTCTCAGTTAACACTCAAGTTAATCTAACCAATATCCCATACCCAAATCAAGGTCCACACAACACCAAACATTGCAAAAATTGAATCACATATAGATAACATGTAGGATAACACATTTGAACTTTAGAAACATGTATTAAACAGTAATTTGTAGGTTAAATAGTCTATCAAAATTCAAATGTGAAATCTGGAACAAAATGACTGATACAACATTCAGGAAAAAGGAAAAATAGCAATTTACTAATGCAAATGATTTAAAACCTAATTACAGGGATTGGTAAATGATAATCATAATTAGTACATGCTACACAACTTGTTTGTGTCCAAGAAATTGGACACAAACGTGTCCACACAACTGTGCACCAAGACAGTGCCTACAGTGCAGTGTCCTCGTGCACGTGTGCACGAGGCTCATGTGCACAACAGGGGTCGAACCAAATCTCGTGCTCACTAGCATAGATTAACTACCCATAGGGCTATCCATAGGACACCCTACATCGTGTCCACGTGGTGATAGGACACGACACGAAGTGCGTGTCAGTGCCCAAATTCGACAGCCGCGCGCACAGTGCATTCCCCGTGTGCGCGCTCGTGCGTGTCCGACACGACACTAAAGGTTGTGAAACTCAAGGGGGGTCTGTCAGTGATGGCCCCCTCCTCTGTGTCAAATAACTCGTGTCCAAGTGTCGTGTCCACTGAGTTATCACCCCCGAGTAGCAGGGGAAAACTGTAGCCGCGCGCGGCCGTGTGCACGTGCGTGTCCAAGCTACGAAAACGACACAAATATGACACGAAATCAGGACACAACCACAGGAATCAAAGATCACAACAAAACTAATTTTCCTATTCAAAAAGAATCAAATAAATCGATCGAAATGCCCTTTGAGGCATTTCGTCGAACACAGTGCCATTGGCACTGATACGTGTCCAGAAAGGACACGAAACCTTCGACACCAAGCTCAATCTAATCCAAACCTTAGGGGGACCCTTAGGGCTTCCTATTCATGGAGATTGACAGGGATTTCATGAAGATTTGGAGAAGTTACCTTAGTGTGAACTTTCAATAGGAAAGGCCCTTTCTCTACACTTTGCTTGATGTCCCAAACACCTCAAATCATTAGCAAGCTGGACCAAAACATCATAACAGCAAGAATACTGGTATTAGAAGGGTTTGCAACTGGTTTGAGGATTTTAGGAATTAAAATGGAATTAATAGAGAATTTACTAGGCAAGAACTCACCTCTTTCTTCTTGGATCTAAATTTTCTAAGGAGGGAGGCTAGCCCTAAGTTTGAGAGGGGTTTTATAGTAGGGGAAAGGGTATGATGGCTGCCATTAGGTTAGGGTTAGGGTTTAGGATGAGGGGCTAAGGTTCCTCCAACAATTTCTAGCTAATCTAAGGGCTCACAATTAAAGTAGCATCCTTTAACTTTTAGTCCAAAATATCTATCTACAAATATCTAGATATTTCACTAATGTAATTACTTTAATGAAACCCACTAACTTAGTCTCTAGGGTCATGATTAACAATCTAGATTAGGCTAACCTCTAGGTCAAGACTCAACAATTCAACTAACACATATTTAATTAATATAATTCACAAAATCACAAAAGTGACAAAATGACTAAAATACCCCTAGGCTTAAAAGTAGAAATTTGAAATCCTAGACACATGATTAGGTCTCATTGGTCATGATTAGTCTTCTAGGTCATGCATGACTAATGTTACACTAGCAAAACACCAATTCACATTTCACTCAATTAAATAGTTTTAAAATAACTAAAAATCACCAAAAATCATATCATGACTAAAATCAAATACTTTAATGATTTAAAATACAAAAGTTCAAATTTATCCTTATTTTGGAAAAGTGGGTGTTACAAAATAAGGATTACAATGGGACACAAGGCCATGATTACAAGTCACTCAAGCTCACTCTTCTCACATTACTAGTCACCCAGCTCTCTCTCATCTCTTAATGCATGTCTTGAACCAGCGGATGCTTCGGAAGGCGATGCCCATACATTATGTCCTGTATAAGTCCAGACTCTACGCGGCCGCACGCCTCGAATCGCCAAGGAACTTCGTGCCTCGACGCATCCAAGCAAGCTCCGTGCCACGAGCTTCTACATGTGCCTGCATATAAATACTGTGTGGGTGTCAGTACTCAACTGTACTTTTGGAATGAGCTCCTCGCCCACCCATACAAAACTGATACGTTCATTTACTTTGTGCAACATAACCCTTTTTGATTGTCTTTCTACTCTTGTCTTAGGATCAGTTTTTAGGACCGACACCTTGGCCTATTTTGTGTATCTAGACCATTCCGTTCTTACAATAACAACTTCGACTCATACTTTGCCTCTAGACCCCTTATTGTACCAACAATGTTAACCTATCAAGTTGTATTTGTCTTACGGCCCAAAATCAGAGACACGACTACACGATAGTACCCAATTTCCTTGTGACCCTGCTACAAGTCCATTTTTTGTCGTGCCTCGTAACTCAGTGTGACTTAACCATATCGTCGCCTCGTGGCACTTGCTACTTTAATCACCAACTGACCTAATCAAGACTTGTGGGCTAAGTGTCACTCGATCGACTTTATCTTGCGGCAATTTCCTGACTTAAACTCGAAACAACTCAATTCCAACTTGTGCAACACTATGCCAACAACTTAGGACTCGACACCACATCTCGTACCGAAGCACGGTGTCTAAGTTGCAGCCAAATATTAGGCCCCAAAACATTGTCTTTATCGTGTACTGATTCTTTTCGACTCTTGATATATTGTACATAATGCTCGACTCAATCCAAAGGCATATACGCGGATTGCCGCCCATGCCGACTCATCTATATGAGGTCACTAGCATAACAAGCTGTAGCTCCCCTTCCCGGAAATTTTGAAATATTTTATTATTTATTTTATTTAAATGGTGATTTTTAGATTTTATAAATAATTAATTAGTTAATTATTATGGTAGATGATTTTAGTCATGGTTAGGAATTGGGGTACAAGGCGACTAAAAATTATGGCACGGATAGTGCAGTGGCGTACTTTGACTAGTGTATTAGCCCTGGTAGGGAAGGTCGAGCCATAGTGATGTCCTAACTAAGAAAACCATGCCAAGTTATGACTTAACCCTTACCGAAGATTATTTATTTATTAATTATATTGTTGAGCATAAGGAACCCGAGTGTACCAAACTAGTCCAGATTGGACCCAAACCAAGCCCAAGCCTACGTAGACATACTTTTAGGCACGTACAAATATTTTCTAACTTTTTGGGTGGACTTAATATTATTTTTTCTAAATATTTGGTTATTCATACAAAATAGGCATTACTAATATTTAAATAGAGTTTTAGAATATTGGTACAATTTTCTAGGGCTAGATATGTTCACCAAGACTCGTTTGGTGATTTTAGTGAGTTGTTGGTACTATTATTATTATATGGTTATTATTATAATTTTTCGTATATGCGTATCAATTGTATAAATTGTAAATATATTATATAAATGAGTGTACGTGTACGTACATATGTATATATATGATATAAATGTGTGTATGTACACGTATATATAAATATATATATAGGAGTACATGTGCATGTATATATAAATATATATTGGCGTAAAAATATATAAATATACATATATATATATAGGTGTGTGTATAAGATATATATGTGTGTGAATATATAAATAATACATAGAAATAGGAAAAAGAAAAAGAAATAAAAAGAAATTAAAAAAAGAAAGAGTAAAAGGAAAAAAAAATAAAGCAGCATTAACACCCAGCCCTGGGCTCAAACCCGAGCCCAGGCATATCCAACCCAGCCCGAGCGGGCACCCCTCCATTTATTCCCAGACCCGAGCAGTAAACTCTCCCCCCGACTCGTTTCGATCTCAATAGTATTTATATACAGAGAGAGAGGAACAGAGCACACGCAAACCCTAAGCCCTAGTCGCGCCCCTCCCCAGCGTGCACGTGCGCCACGCTGCGCGCCACCGTCGACATCGTCGGCCGGCCAAGTCCGTGCGGACAGCGCACACAAGTGCAGACGAGGACAGCAGCTATTGCAGCCATGCGGACGACTTCGACGCGAGTTTTCGTTACGCACACTCGATCGTTTTCTGATCTCTCTTCTCGGGTATGTAGCCTATATATACCACTTTAGATTTCTTCCATTACATCATGTCTAGATGTCCTAGGTTGGCGGCAAAACGACGCCAAACACGGCCAAAAACCTGTTCAAAACAGGGAACCAAACCAGTCCATGAACCCACATTGGAAGATCGATTTTAATCGATCCAGTACCATATTAGAAATTCTATTTAAACACACTTTTAGACAGCATATAGAGCTCCACAATCCAATTCGCAAAAGTCGATTTCATTGACTACGCACCGAGAAATCGGATCCCGAAGTTGATCGAAAATCTATTTTAAAAACCATAAAATTCATCGATACGACGTGTGTCCCGCCAATCCGGGCGACATGGTCGCGAACCGAAAGCATCGAAAGGTGCGTATCGGCTTCGTAGACGTGTGGGCTTTGACGAAATTTAAATTGGTCGCGTGTGCGCGACGAAATTGATGCGTATCCGTCAAAGTTCACCGTATCGGCCTCTGTGCAAACTTCTCAATTACTTTGTGCACATTCATCAGATCGAGACAAAACTTATGCCAACAGGATTGTATCTTTTTTCTGGTCCTGTATGCCAAGTTTGGTCCAATTCTGAGACAGTTGATTGGACCGTCGTTTTGCGGGCCCCACGGTCCGACTCAACGGGCGATTTTGTGCACGGCCTGCCAGAATCCAACTTTGGACATACGGTTGGGTTCATATCGGAAAACCAGACCTGTTGACATATAGTTTGATGACTTTAGAGACCATTGACTCTGACATGCTTTTCGGTACAAAGCGGGTCCAACGACGGACAACGTTTTGACCCAAAATTATCGTTTTGCCCCTGTCTCCAGAATTGGACTTAAGGACAGGCGATTCTAGCTAACTTGACTATTCTGAGAACGTTGGTAATGTTTATTTTAGCATCTGGAGACTTTTTGCATGTGTTAACTTTAGTGACTCATCTAATGTGGTTGTACTATCGGTTTCTCCAACTAAGGACCTCAGGCAAGTGCACTTTCTGATTGCTTTTCGATTCATAGTAGTCTTTTTATTTCATGTTTATACATATATCTTGCTGCTTGTTGACACGCTCGTCACACGGAGTAGTCGGGAGGGGAAATATCTTAATAGGCATGTGGACTACCCAGAACTATCTCCATGATATCTATTCGTGAATAATAGCATCTGCACACGACACGTGCAGGTGCCGGATTTACCCCCTAGTCGTTCACATGTCAAAACAAATATTTCACATCACATGGGTAGTTGTATTTTATTTGTTTTTCTTGTCTTCTTTCACACCTACCATGTCATCAGTTACTTTCTAGTTTCCATATCTCATATGTTATTTTCATGTCTTATTAATTCTATTTTGTTTTCACACTGCCGTCGGTTTGTGTGCTTATTCCATTCCGAACTAGAAATCAATATTTTTTAGCTTAGCTGTTGCTTCACTTAGCTTGGGAGATACGGGTGTACCTGCAGACAGAAACCTAGAAATAGATAGCAGTTGTATCATTTTCATTAATTGTGAGAATTTTGTATTTTTTTCAAATATAATGTTGTAAATGTTGTAATAATCTTAGAAATGTGAATGAGCAATAAATGTTATTCTTTGTGATTTTGAGCAATTATTTCTTGCGGGCTTGACAGCGTTCTACCGCCGACTCTGCGGCGTAGGCTGGCTTGGACACGGCTCGTATCCAAAAAGCGGGTACGGGTCGTGATATATTTTTGTGGTGGCCCATGCAGGTCAGTTTTTGCAAAAGATTACGAACTCGTGATGGTACTTAAGTTAGTCGTACCATTACGAGCCTGCGACTAGAAAATGCTCATTCACAACTTAGGTTAAATTGATTTAAGAGAATGACTCGGAATAGGAGTCCCTTGTTCAAGTTGACCGTTGGGTAGTTAAGATTGTCTGATAGGCCATGCAGTTTAGATAATAAATTATTAAATTCAAATATTTTGCCAGATCTCTATAGATACACTATACTTTTGATATGACGATATGATCTAACGTGGGTATTCTACTCACTTGGTTAGTTAGGCTTTACTAGAATTAAGGCTATAGTCTTGATAAATTGTTCAATTTTCTTTTGCTCTGTTAGATATAAACATCATATCATGAGTTAGAACTGTCTATTTAAATTCTATTTTGCTGTAAGGAATTGATTTATAATTCCTGATTCTGTTATTCGTATATGAATCTTGAGGCAGATTTGGTTCCAGTTTTCCCCTCAACCATTTACAATATATATGAAATAAATATTAGGATGTTCTTGTTTTCTTTGTCTTTCTACTTTGAGGATTGAGACTTATAGGCAGATGTTTACGCTTTCTATCATAGTCAACTAGTTTGAATCTCTAGCAGCTCCTTGAAGTTATTAGGAATATAGTTGGAGTAATTTAACGACTGCGATGGCCAGCCAGCAGCGCACTGGCGAGGCACGACCCATAAAGTTAAAATTGTTTCAAAGAATCATAGGTTATAGAACATTGCTAAAACTATATCTTCGTTGACCTCTTTAGGCCCTTGTGTCAATATAAGGTAGAGTACCTGATGGCTTATCACATCTGAATCACGAAACCAAGGGTTTGCCACAGCCAGAGTATACAGGCGAGGCATAATTCTCGGTAAAATAACTTCAGACGTGATCAAAAGTTTAGGATAATATAGAGGATAGGAGAATGCCCTGTATGTCCCCTAAGATCCAAAACCAATACTAGTAAAAGTTCTGTAAGTTGGGTAGCGTGTCCCCCGACCTACCCTTCCGTGGTCCTTGTGATCTATTGACGAGTTAGTTGACTGATATTAATAGGTTTACCTAGAATATAGAATCTAGAGTTCCATAACCCATTAGTCGACCAAGGCCTTATGGATAGGTAGATAGTAGGATGACTGTATAAGCAATAACACCAGGTAATATTTTGATTCTCACAAAACTCGAACTACTTGTGCCTTATTTCCAAAAATCTCGCCTACTTGTATTTTGACTATCTTGACCAATGCTGTTATTACAGCCTAGTTTTGCAAGCTTACTTTTTTATCGAGCTTGATTCGAGACATATGTTTATTGGGGACGCTCGCTAAACATATTGTCTAATCAGAATCATTGTATTACGGTCTGATCAACCATGATGCATTTGGTTCGCTCTTCATCTAATTACCCTACGTGGATTGAGATGTAGATGTCTCTAGGATCTCATCCGCGACTACTTTGACAATTCCTCTTGAATTATACATTCGCCTTTGAATCACGTAATTGTATTCAGTGACATCTCTCTTGAACTCTTTATTATTTTTGTCTTTCACTGATTGGAAAGACGAAAGCTCGTAATTGATAGATAGATACGGAGTATTCTCCATGGCTATGATAGTTGTATACGCAAGTATAGCTACCATCGTCCAGCCCTGTGACTGGAACCTTGCCTTGAGTTACTCGTCCTCTCTTCGACACTAAACCTACTATCTTGATCTTTTAGTCATTGGAGTCCGAGAATGATTAGGATCTTTCCCTTGATCAAATGCCAACCTAGGAGACTACCTATTCTCAAGAGACCAAATGTTGTGAGCCTCTAATCATTTGTTTGAAGCTTAGTTTAACTAGAACCCTTGTGACCATAGTCTAGCAGGCTTGACACAAATAGAAATTTACGACTCAGTTGTTAGAAATCTTTTCATATGAGGTACCTTAGAGTTGGTTACCCCGTCGATAACTCTTATATACTATGGACGTGTATATCCTTCTATTTTAGCGACCATATGTCATTGTACACACTCGTTTTCCATTTATTGAGGAACGATCCTTGACTTGACTTCTATCTACCGTGTTCCGTTACGCCGTGCCTTATTCTTTATTAACAAGAGTCGAGGTACAATATCCGGACCTTAGAATTATTCTAACCTCATTATTCCTAAAATCATGTCCTAGCTCCTAAGGTGGGAAGACTGTAAGCCTTCTAAAATTTTTAGATATACGAGGATTATCGATTGATTAGAATAATTTTCATTAGGATGATAATTAGTGCTCCATGGACTCCCACTTTCCATTTAGATCATTTTGTGTCCCCGACCATGTCATTAATATTCGGAGCACGAGATCAGCTGTTACCTTCCAACAAATTTTATATGCAAGGTCTAGACGAGTCCACCTTCATGTAGGTATATCATGTCCCACTCAAATACGTCCCCTTGTACTCTATTTTTATGGTACGACTTTCAGGTCAAAAGGACTAGCTATAACCCTTACCATAGTACCTGTATACTTACCGACTTCCATTAGAGCCTCAACCCCAACTCAATTCCTTCAACCAAATATATGGTGGTGACCTACTCGAAGCTCACTACGCGTATGCCACTAGTATGCCACCCAATTGAGGCCTCATATTCTACTTAAACATAAAAGTCACTAAAGGCGCATTTTGGGCTTTAGGAACCTAGCTAACCAACCTGACTGACAACTAGCTCAACCCCTTAGGTAGAAAGCTATCCTAGGATACCCTAATCTAGTAGGAAATAGTTTTATCGTTGGGATCTTGTCCAGTCCATATAGATTGAAATCTAAGGTTCATTCAACCAACGTTTGTTGTCCAATCAGGGAACCCATTAAGACCCAGTAAAACCCATCCATGCATATCACCATATTTGGACTACAAAACCGAACTATTTGAATAGGTTCCTATACCTATTATATAGTCTCCACCTCTTAGGATGTGAAGTCATTCGTAACCCCTATTCCATCTGCCTGAAAATCATGATACAATCTCGTATGACATTTATACCCCTTGCTCGTGTGTTTAAATAACCACGGAATTGATCACATTTCTTAAATTTCGTTCTATTATGGAACCTTGTTTAGATTAATTTCGAGAACGAGACTTCTGTACTGCACGGATTGTAAGCCCCTCTAAGAAACGAAGGGTTCTTCGATTTGGCAAGTGACTATACTAGAATAGCCCAATCTAGCAAATAAGTTAATGGTTCATAAACTTTCTTTCTATCCGCATCATTGGATACTCTCTACCGCTCTTGGAACTTCATAATTGCTCACGATTATTCATCCTTATCTTCCTGTCCTTCATATTTCGGAGCAACGAATGGTCATGCTTACTAGAATTTATCAATATTTCTTAGCTACTTGTGTAAGTTTGTTGCTTGTAAAATTTTGAGTTGCTTGATAGATAGGAAAGATTATAGATGCCTCATGTAGTAGATATCTGCTGGTAGGATTGTTAGCGACTATTTAGAAGATTATAAAGTTTTAGCGACAGAAGAATTGATGGAGTAGTGTGACCAAGGGTGGGTAGAAGTCCTCAAGTATTCGGAGTTATAAAATGGCTGGAGAAGGTTATAAAATATTTTGAGGAATTAAATTGAGGAGATTAAGGTAATGGTAGACTTTAAATTTTAAGAATAGTTATGAATTAGAATTTTGAGAACGAATTATTTTTAAGGTGGGTAGATTTGTAGCTCCCCTTCTCGAAAATTTTGAAATATTTTATTATTTATTTTATTTAAATGATGATTTTTAGATTTTATAAATAAATAATTAGTTAATTATTACGGTAGATGATTTTAGTCATGGTTAGGAATTGGGGTACAAGGCGACTAGAAATCATGGCACGGATAGTGCAGTGGCGTGCTTTGACTAGTGTATTAGCCTTGGTAGGGAAGGCCGAGCCATAGTGATGTCCTAACTAAGAAAACCAGGCCAAGTTGTGACTTAATTCTTACCGAAGATTATTTATTTATTAATTATATTGTTAAGCTTAGGGAACCCGAGTGCACCAAACTAGTCCAGATTTGACCCAAACCAAACCCAAGCCTATGTAGACATACTTTTAGGCACGCACAAATATTTCCTAACTTTTTGGGTGGACTTAATATTATTTTTCTAAATATTTGGTTATTCATATAAAATAGGCATTACTAATATTTAAATAGAGTTTTAGAATATTGGTACAATTTTCTAGGGCTAGATATGTTCACCAAGACTCGTTTGGTGATTTTAGTGAGTTGTTGGTACTATTATTATTATATGGTTATTATTGTAATTTTTCGTATATGCGTATCAATTGTATAATTTGTAAATATATTATATAAATGAGTGTATGTGTACGTACATATGTATATATATTATATAAATGTGTGTATGTGCATGTATATATAAATATATATATATATATATATATATATATATATATATATATATTTTTTTATATATATATATATATATATATATATATATATATATATATATATATATATATATATATATATATATATATATATATATATATATAGATATATATATATAGGAGTACATGTGCATGTATATATAAATATATAAAGGCGTATATGTGTATGTATATATATAAATATACATATCTATATGGGTGTGTGTATAAGATATATATATGTGTGAATATATAAATAATAAATAGAAATAGGAAAAAGAAAAGAAAGAAAAAAAAAAAAATAAAAGAAAAAACAAAAACAAAGCATCATTACCCCCAGCCCTGGGCTCAAACCCGAGCCCAGGCATATCCCCAGCCCGAGCGGGCATCCCTCCATTTATTTCCAGACCCGAGAAAGTACTCCCCCCCGACTCATTTGATCTCAACAGTATTTATACAGAGAGGAGAGGAACGAGCACACACAATGTAGCTCCCCTTCCCAAAAAATTGAATTATTTTTATTTATTAATTGATTTAAATGGCGATTTTAGAAGTTCTATAAATAATTATTAGTTAATTATTACGGTAGACGACTTTATCCATAGATGATTTTGGAGCACAAAAC
>JANAVB010042420.1:18255302-18470302 GCA_029216955.1 Iris pallida
TATTTAATGCTCCTAGAAATTAGGGCTAGCCTCCTTAGAAATATTTTGCAAGTTTAGAAAGAGGTGAGTCTCCATCTGCTTTAATCCATAGAAATTCCATTTCAATTGATTTTTTCCCCAAACCAATTGCAATAGGACCTACAATTATTGTATTTGTTGTTGGTATTGAGTAATTTTGGGGAAGAAACAATTTGGGAGAGTTTTGGTGGTTTGAGGATCCTCTCATTTGGGGCTTTTTGTTACATTGCAAATCCCTAGGTAATATTCTAATCCCTTCCATAAAATGTTGATTTTATTGCATATCTAGGAAGCCCTAGGCCTACCATAGCTGTAGGTATAGCTAACCCTAGAATTCGTGTTCGATACGTGTCCGTATCGGACACGTATCAGTCTATGTGTATAGGTGTTTGGTGAAATACCCCAAAGGGCATTTCGATTTATTTTTCGAAATGTATTTGAATAGAAACCTAGGTTTTAACCTCGCTTAGGGGTTTCTAGTGCTCTGAGCATGTTTTGGTCTCGTATCGAGTCGCCACGGATACACGGACACGTGGTTGCACACGCGCGCGCGCAGGCAGGGTGCTTGCCCTGCTGCTCGGGGCTGTTTGCACTGTGCACACGACACTAGGACACGTGTAACTTGACACACGTGTTGTATCCATGACTGACACGAGATTCCTAGAGTGATACGAACCTTCGTGTCGTGTCGGACACGGTGTCGCACGTGCATGGATAATGCATTCTGCGTGCACAGTACTGTGTTTTGGTTCCCTGTGTTTAATTCAATTTTAATTAGTTTAAATTATGTTTTAACTTGCTAAATAGATCCTAATTATGATGTATAATATATATTAGAATAATTTACATGTTAATTTAGGTTTAATGTGGAAAGATGGTTTCGAATTGGGTTAAATGGCATGCACTGATACCAGATTTCTGATACTGGGTTCTTCAGGATTTCCTTAATTGTTAACTCCTATTATATTGATGATTTCCACTGATAAATGTCCCCCACATATTTGTTGATTCATATCATTGAAATGTTACAATTTGAATTTGGTTTTTTGGGTTGAGAATGAGAATTTAGACTTTGGGTTGGATTTCGAAATTTAGAAAACTGGGAATGGTTTCCTTCCCATTTAAACTGTAACTGAACTCATCCTATTTCCTGGATTTCATCATTTGATTCCAGGTTATACAATGTGTTCAATGTTAACTCATTTCCTATTTTCCTGAGAATGAAATCCCTGTTTTTCCCATTGCACTGAACTGATTTCAAATTCTTTTCACTGTTTCATTCCTAGAAAACCTGAGATTCTTCTTTCCTTTTAAACTGAGTTTTCATTTTTAATACACTGTGGAATTGGTTTCCCTTCCATTCTTTAACTGAGATTGGTTCAAGTTACATTCGAATTGGTTTTGTTTGAGAATGGGTTAATTGTCTATGTGTTTGGGTTTCAAATGTTAAGCTGATTTTGATTTCCATACCAACCTGTCAGTTAATTCCCTTTTCAAATACTGAAATGAATATTCCCTGTTTTTCCTTCTTAATACTGTATTGCCTATTTTTCCTGAGATTTATGGACTAAAATGAACTGATTGTTCATTGGGTAGCTGAGATTGAATCTCTGAATATTTACTGATTTCCTTTCCTTCCTGTCAACTTTTATACATCTTCAATACCTGAGATTTCCTCATTTCAATTTAACTGAGATTTGTTTCCCTTCCTTTCTTCTTATTGTAACTGAAATGGGTTCCTAATCTGGGATTTAGTTTTAGAACTGTCATGTGGATTATGGATTGGTTTTCAATGGTTGAATTGGTGTTAGAAGTATTAGATTGAATGAGTGTTGAGTCTTGAGTTAACTGTTATCATAGCTAACTGTCTTTTGCATAAAACTGTAATAGTTTTCTGCCATTGTTCACTGATTTTCCATTTAACACGCCACTGTTTCACATGTTCACATGCCTTACACTAATTCATTTCCCTGTTTTCCTGTAAATACATCCTCACTTGACACCACACTCACATGTCTATGTCTAACACACACTCACACTCATGTCTCATTCACACACATACATGTACACTACATCCTTTTTTCTCCATGTATGTAGATATATGAGATGTATATTCATATATGTAACCTATATTATGTGAGTGTACTATCATATATATTGGATATATATAATGTATATGAGATATGCATATAGTAGCCTATATGTTATATGTGTATTTCTATATTAGATTATATAATTATATCTATGTGTGTATTATATATATATTTTGACATGTGTAGATGTGATTTATGGGTTGGTTCATAGGCATGGTATAGCCTATGGCCTATGGGTAACTTGAATGCCTAGTTGGAGTCTAGATTAGACTTGTGCAGCCTTGTTAGACCTAGAATAGACTAGTTAGACTAGTATAGACTCGTTTTACTTAGGTTTGACCTAGTTTGACTTCTAAGGTTGACCAGAGTTGACCAATAGTTGACTTTGGCCTAGATTGACCTAGATTCATGTAGAATGCATTGACTTGCATCTTATTATTATTGTAGACTCATAGTGACTTGTACTGTTCTATAGGAGACAGACACCACTCCTCGGACAGTATATATTCTCCAGATTCTCAGGATACAGGCGAGTACATTCTCTGATCATTTTATATCCTGTATTAGGAGTATATTTTCTGCTTTAGATTACTTTACATGATGCTGACACGTTGAAAACACGGATTAGTACTATATGGATCTTATTGTGCGATGTTATCCCCTTAGCGGATACATCGGGTATTCGTGTTCGTGTACTTTATCGTGAGCATCGTGTACTCCATGTATTCGTGACATTCATGTACAAATCGTGTGAAATTGTGTATATTCTGTAGGAACCCTAGAGGGGGGGTGAATAGGGTCAAGCTAGCTAATCAAGCACTTAGCACAAGCTAATGGGTAATTTAAAAATATAAGTGCAAGAGAAGAAGCAATAACAATACCGACACACGATATATCCCGGTATCCTCCCAAGAGGCACTCCAGTCCCGGAACTCTCTCTGGCTTTAATCTACTATTTGAGTAAATAGTTACACACGAGTTTGGATCCGAAGAACTCGCCAACTTTAACACGAGTTTGGATCCGAAGAACTCGCTAACTTCAACACACAAGAGCTTTAATCCGAAGGGCTCTACGACTTCACACCGAGAGTTTGGATACGAAGACTCTCCAACTTCAACCGAGAGTTTGGATACGAAGACTCTCCAACTTCAACCTTTCACAATAGGTTTTGATCTCCTTATACAATAAGATGAAGATCTTACTTTTCAACTCAATAACTCTAACACAATTTGTAGATGGCAAATGAAAGCTTTGTAGAGTTGTTTGTGGATAGGCTTCGGTGGTTTAGAAATTTTTAGGCTCAAAGCATCAACCTTGAATGAAGGGGTTCAAGGCTATTTATAACCAAAGCATTGAAAAGAGCCAAAGGCAACTTTTCAGTCAGCGAACCGGTATACCATCGGTATGGACCGGTATACCATCGGTATGGACCGGTATACCGTCGGTATGCCGGTCTGGAATTACAACGGCTAGAAATATAGCCGTTGGGATCATTAAATGCTCAAAATTCGACCGTTGAAATTTCAACGTTACAGGGTATACCGTCGGTATGAACCGATATATTGTCGGTATGCCGATTTTGTAGACAGAAAACTTTCTGTGAACAAAATCGGTATACCGTCGGTATTGACCGATATACCGTCGGTATGCCAATTTTTATTCGAAAATGATCCTGGGCTAGTTTTTACCCTAGCTTTCGATTTTGCCATCCATTTCTTGTGTTTACAATAATTCCTAAGACTTATTACAGACTCCAGATATACTATAGCAGGTGCAGGCTTCTTCAGAGTCTTCAAAATGATGATGGCATGGCTTGGCTTCTTCTTTTGATGGGTGTTAGTTTTTTCCTTGGCGGCAGCTGTCCAAAGATATCCAGTTTGCAAAAACTGAATACCTTTCGGGGGCTTCGCCCCCGAACCCCCGACGAGGGGCGCTGCCCCCTTGACCCCCGTTCGCTGACCGGGCAGCGGAACCCCCGAGTGCGTGGCTCCGGAGATGTCGTCGGATGGTTCAGAGAAATCTTGTGGGATCCATCGTCTTTGGTCCACCATGATTTCTTCATTTGCATATGTCCACATTGATCTTGCTTATTACTTTTCTGCATGTACATGTTAGACGAACAAAGCAATATACATAGTAGCAAGTATGATAGGTTTAATGCACAATAGGACAATACTGAGTTAAAGTATAAGTGCTAAGGTGATAGCATAAATGTTAGTGATATCATAATGATTAAACTTAATTGAATGACCACAATCAAAAACATAGTTTTGATTTTGGCAACCCGATTAAATTTAAGATAGATAAGCTCATATCACCAAAGGTATAAGTATAAGTAGAAATGCTATAGCGATAGTATGAAGATTAGTGATAAAGAAATGCTAAACTTAACATATTAACCATATTCAAAAATATGATACAATCATTGGGCCAACATATTTATGTATTCACATGATCTTCGTGTACGACTATACTTCGTATACAATAACATAACTTAACTAGATCCTTATGTATTGATTGGGACGGGGGAGTAGAAGTGGTTATGTATTCAATCCAGTAGATTACTCGTGTACAACCTCTGTAGATTACTCGTGTACAACATCGTGCCGTCTACAAAAATATCTTGTGCTCTGAATCACTAGCACTGTTAATTCTCTATATACTGTAGCTATTTACTTACAGTCTCTCTCTTTTCATCATGTTATTCTTTCAGTATCTTGTATCTTACTCTCTAGCATGATTATATATCCTGACCTGCTATGATTTGTTGAGATGTACTGTACTCGCTCCTGTCCTGATTGGACCTGTTAAAAATTTTACAGAGGACGAGGCTGAGGCGTTCTGCCCTACCTACTACGGTGCTACATTAGATGAGTGCCTGGACTTGGACCAACAGTAGGATCCACTAGCAGTAGATGACACTCTCTTAGATTAGGATGTCTTGTAGTAAAACCTGACCCGTCGACCCTTTGGCTTTTCCTGCGATATGCACATATTTAAGTAATTGTCGCTCTGTCAGACCATAATGAAAACGCAATTTCTATTTTTCTTCTAGACGAATACGATATTGCGATCTTTTCCCAGAACGCAATTGGCTAGCAGTAGATGACACTCTCTTAGATTAGGATGTCTTTACTTTTTTGGATCACTGTATATAGATTCTGAGATACTTTGGGATATGTACTTATTTTGATACGTAGAATTCTGGATGTATCTCTGTGGTTTATTCTGTTCTGGATATTATCTATCATTCTATCTATCTTCATCCTGTTCTGCCTTAGTTGTGATTGAGATATATTCTGTTATGTCACCCTCATTCGGGGAGTATAACTGTTTATTACCTTTAACTGTTAGATGTTGTGACCTAGGACAGCGTTCTAACCGCCGACACTGCGGCGTAAGCTGGACGTACCCACATCTTGTGCCCTTACTCTAGGGTGCGGATCGTGACAGACGCCGTCACCCACGATGCATCCCCTACGCCTGGGCGGTCTCCCCGCGACCGTGCACCGCCGTGCGAGTCGCCTGACGACGGCCAAGGCCACCGCACGACCACAACGCGCGTGAACAGGAGCGCTGACAACAGCAGCAAATACTCCAGTTATGTGACATTTTTCTTCCACCACGCTCTACTATTTTCCGATCTACTTGAACAAGTATGAAGCTAAGCTATCCCCCTTCAACCCCATAGGATAGTTTCGAGGTGAATCGAATCAAATCTGACTTAAAAATCGAGCCCAAGGTCGACGAAATCAGCATCGACATATGCTCTGTTTGTAGCAGTTTCGAGGCTGGTATGGAAGGCGATTATTTGCCAAACCACTAACAGTCTTGAAAATCCTTTTGAATAGATTCACTAACAACCTATACGAGTTCGAAACCTCTCTTTTACTTTTATTTTTCATCTATTAAAACTATGTTAAAACCATTTCAAAGTTAGAGAAAAACCTTTTTCAAATATATTGAAAATTCATCGACACGTCGTGCGTCCTGCCAATCCGGGCGACGTGGTCGTAAACCGAAAGCATCGAAAGCTGCAAAACGACTTCTTGGTCGTATGGGCTTTGACGGAATTCAAATTGGTTGCGTGTGTGCGACGAATTTGATCCGTATCCGTTGAAATTCACCGTATCGACCACTTTGCACAAACTCCAATTAGTTTGTACAACCTCGTCAGATCGAGACGAAACTTTTGCCAACAGGACCGTATCGTTTTTCTGGTCCTGTATACCAAATTTGGTCCGATTCTGAGACAGTTGATAAAATCGCCGTTTCGCGGGCCCCACGGTCCGACTCAACGGGTGATTTTGTGCACGGTCTGCCGGAATCCAACTTTGGACATATGGTTGGGTTCGTATCGTAGAATCGGATCCGTAGACATGTAGTTTGACGACTTTAGAGACCATTGACTCTGGTACGCTTTTCGGTGCAAAGCGGGTCCAACGGTGAACATCGTTTTTGCTCGAAATTACCGTTTTGCCCATGTGTCCAGAATTGGACTTAAGGATAGGCAATTCTAGCTAATTTGACTATTCTGAGATTATTGGTAACGTTTATTTCAGCTTTCGAAGACAGTTGTGATGACTTGGACTTTCTGACTTATTGATTGGCGATACATTATTGGTTCTTCGTGCAACCCCCACGCAAGTATACCTTGCATTTCTCTACATTTTATTTACATGCTTATTTCTATTATTATATAGTTTTACTAGTTGGTTGTTACTTATGATTTGTATATCGTACATGCTAGTATAGCTATAGTTCTTGTACATGGTTAGCCTTGTTAGTTCATATTGGAATGGTCCTCTCGTGTATCGTGATTGGGTCGTATCATATCTTCACCTGTGTCTTGACTGAGTCGTGTCTGCGAGTATGTGCGAGTGAACTGATATTCCTTTGTCTTTTCCACAACCTGCGAGTCCACACACGGGGCGAGGGTTGTCCTTTGCACCTGCGAGTCCACATACGGGGCGAGGGTGACTTGTCTTGAAACAACCAGCGAGTCCACACACGGGGCGAGGGTTGTCCTTTGCACCTGCGAGTCCACATACGGGGCGAGGGTGACTTGTCTTGAAACTGACCTGCGAGTCCACATTCGGGGCGAGGGTTGGTATCCATTGATCTACCAGCAGTTCATTTATGCATACTTGATCTCGTATCCGAGTTCATAGTTACCTGTCAGTAGCCACTTGTCAATCTCCTGTCTAGTTCCTGTTTATACCCTGGTTATATTATTGCGTGATTAAACTTCTAGATAGGCATATTTTATGTATCTTGCTAGTCCTCTGAGGACTGTTTCACTTAACAAAATGCCTTGGAGAAATTGGCTTTTAAAAATAAAACGAGAAAAAGTACAAGAAGTATAAATTTGATTCTGGAGAAGTATTGCTATGGAAGTCTGATTCGTAAATGATCACTTTGTTCCTTGGACCATATGATGATGATAAAGATCACTGCTTGAAGTAGAACAACTGGAAGAACTAAGTCACCAGAAAGGTATCGACGCACTTGGGCACTGATGGCGAGGCCGAATGCTTTCCTGCTTTGCTTCACTCTGTTCTGAAAGAAAAGTTGAAGAAGAATGCTCTGGAGAATCAAAATCTCTAAGTTCTGATCTCTGTATTCTCTTCTATCTCTCTCTCTTCTCCCCCTCTGTCTCTATTATGAGAAAAATAAGTCTATTTATAGACTTAGGCTCTTGTGCGTAAAAACTCAGCAAAAATTCTATCTTTACGCTAATAACTGCCACCCATGATCGAAGCCATCCTCTGCATATGTTGACGTGTGTCCCATCACTTCAGTAAGAATAGGATGCATGTACACACGTTCTTCGAGAAGAATGGCGTGAAAGCCACGTAAGCAAACCACGTTCCAAACTGGTGAAGGAGAATAGGGCGTAAAAATAGCCCCAATGTACTCTGAGCGTAAAGCAGTAGATTTGGCATAAAATAGCCCTGACATAGACTTCTTGCGTAAAGTGGTTATTAAATAACCTTGAGCATAAAGGCAGCTCAAATAGACTTTACGCACACGTCGACTGTTGAGGTAAAGGCTCGTATAATCTTCGTGCGTAAAAGAAGCCGTAGTGTGAGCGTAAAGTAGCTCAATCCATATACTAAACGACAACATTGGTCTATGTGTAAAAACAAATCCCTTTGTGATATATGCCATCATTAATATCTCCATGTCAGAGTTTGCATTAAATGCGAGATTTGACAGCATTTTCCAGTGTAAAAGTGGCTGCTCTGTCCTTGGCGTAAAACCATGGGTGTAGATCCGAGCGTAAAATCATCAACCTGCTTAGGCGTAAAGCGATTAGCCTAGTCTTGGACGTAAAGAGATTACCCGCTCTGCTAGGCGTAAAGCAGATCACTTATGAATGAGATGACTCTTTCTTTGAAGCACTTTTTACGCTCCTACAAGACCCCCTTCAAAGTTTTCAAATATCTCCAAAATTTGAAACACTTTGAACAGAAGCGTAAAAGTTGAGATTTGATCAGCCAGCGTAAAATTCGGGATACACAACCGTTATCTACGTAAAAGCGAGGATATCCAACAGTTGGCATAATTTTTAAGAAAAATAATGTCGGTCAACACTTGACCGTCATAATAAATTTCTTTCTCGAAACTTTCGAACGTCTCCTTATCTTCCCGAGTGAGCAGTTTCCAACGAGGAATGTGAAGAGTTGCTTTGATTTGTATAAATAAGGACAAATTCTTTATTCTTGACATTCATCCTCGTTTTGTCATGGCGCCGAAGAACGAGATTACCAACAAAGAGGCTTCGAGCTCCAGGCTTGATTTCGAGCGGGCGTGCAACCTTTTAGAGTGTTTTGGAGTAACTCCTGCCGTCTTTAATCGCATTGATGGTGGTCCCCCAACTGCATACGAAGGGCCAGGAGATGCTGAAGCGTTTCTTAATCTGATGCGCCGCTCCGGGATTCGCAATATGCACGAACTAGGTGTCTCCCTTCGTCAGCCCAACGAAGGAGAGAAATAACGTTTTTATGTCTTGCGAATCATTAATTTGTATGGGGTCCACTTCTCCCTTTATAAATAAAATTTTGCTGCTAACCTCATCTATTGATGCGCACTTGTTTATGCACTTCTTTTGACTGTTTCTATGGTTGTTAATTTCCAAAAAACAAACCAACACGTGTCATCTGTCTTGTGGTTACGAGAGCCCTTAAATAGGATCTTCTCCCGAAATAGACTCATCCTAACAGTTTCTTCAGTCTTTATAAATAGCCGAGAATGTTTCATATATTCTCGTACTCATTCCTCTGAAGATAACTTTCTGCGATGTTGTTCTCCAACAAATGACAATGGCGGAGCTTTCCCACGGCGTTCTTTTGTATGCCCAGTCTTTAGACGTGGATTCAATCACTATTAGAGCCAAACTATTCAACTTAAATGGTAAGTCCGATCGTAAGCAAGTATCTGTCTTTGATTTTTTTTTTGTTGAAAATAGCTATTCATGAGCGTAAATTCTTGACGAGCGTAAAAAAAAAATCTTGCTGAAGCATTGGCGTAAAAGCCTTTCTGAATCACTGGCGTAAAAGCCTTGCTGAATTACTGGCGTAAAAGCCTTGCTGAATCACTGGCGTAAAAGCCTTGCTGAATCACTGGCGTAAAAGCCTTGCTGAAACACTGGCGTAAAAGCCTTGCTGAATCACTGGCGTAAAAGCCTTGCTGATCTGTTTTTAGTTAGCGTTTAATACGCATCTGATAATACTTCTGTTTAAAGCACTTCTTCTTTGTTGTTTTTTGTAAAAGTTTGGCTGAACAGCTTCTCCAGAACCGGCATTGGCGATTTTGACGCTGTGAGGAGCATTCTTCTGACATCAACATCAGGGAGCTCATACGCTTTTGACGCGCAAATCAGACAACTCAGAACTCTTCGTGAGATAGAAGGGTCTTCCCATTTTGCTTGGAATTTTCCTTTGCTTTTATGAGTCATTATCATCGGTCTTCGAACAGCTAATACAAGTTCGCCAACCTTGAATACCCTCTCTTTCACTTTACGATTGAAAGTTCGAGATATACAGGCTTGATATAGTTCAATATGCTGTTGTGCTTGAAGACGCTTCTCATCCAATCCTTCCAGTTCTTGGAGTCGTAAGCGATCATTATTCTCTATAGTTAGCTCATTAGCAATGGCTATACGTAGAGATGGGATCTGGATTTCCAATGGGAGGACAGCTTCACATCCATAAACCAATGAGAATGGTGTAAAACCAGTAGGAGTCCGGACTGTTGTTCGATAAGCCCATAAACACTCTCCAAGTTTCTTATTCCAATCACGTTTATTAGAAGAGACAAACTTTTTGAGAAGTTTAATGATTGTCTTATTGAAAGCTTCGGCTAAACCATTAGCAGCTGGATTATAAGCCGTAGAAGCCAAATTCTGAATTCGATTCTGATCACAGAATCGATAAAATGCCTGACTGACAAATTGTGGACCATTGTCATGAATTATTCGTCGAGGGATCCCGAAGCGATAAATGACATGGTGCTTGATGAAGCTGATCAATTTAGATGTTTTCACTTCAGCAAGAGGAATTGCTTCTACCCACTTAGAAAAGTAATCGGTTATAGCTAATATAAACCGATGTCCCTTGACAGAAGGTGGATTAATAGGACCAATGACATCCATACCCCAAGCTTCAAAGGGCCAAGAGGCTGTTGTAGGATGTAGAAATTCAGACGGTTGATGAATAAAATCAGCATGAATCTGACATGCTTTACATCTTTTGGCATAACCTACGGCATCTGCTATCATAGAAGGTCAATAATACCCCATTCTTTGAATGCGGTCTTGTAATTTAGGACCCGGTTGATGAGCACCACAAATACCATCATAAGCTTCTCTCAGTATTTATTTAGCTTCACTTTCTGAGAGACAATGCAGCAAGAGTCCATCATAAGAACGACGGTATAGCATATGTAAAGACGAATCATAATAAAATCGAAACGATCGTCTTTTGATTGATGCAGCTTCTTTTGGATCTTCAGGCAAAATCCCATGGACTGGATAATCAATGAATGGAGTTCTCCAATCTTTCTGCTGGGAACTTGACTCTGTAGTATAATTTTGCTCAATATACAAATTATTCTTAACACAGAACAAATCTCGATCCAACAAAGTAATTATATTTTGTCTTCGGATTGGAACAGCCAGGTCTGCAGCTAAACTAGCAAGAGCATCAGCTTCCACATTCTGAGAGCGTGGTACAAATTCAATGAAGAATCCTTTGAATGAAAGGACCAACTCAACTACCACGTGATGATAAGGGATGAGATCAGGATTTCTGACTTCATAAGCCCCTCTAACTTGATTAACGATCAATTGAGAATCTCCATAAGCTTATAGGAACTCAATATCCAGTTGTTTTGCTACTTGGAGACCGATCAATAGAGCATTATATTCTGCTACATTGTTGGAGCATGGCTCATTGAGAGAATAGGCACGGTATATGACCATTTTGTCAGGAGAAACCAAGACGATTCCTACCCCAGAGACAATATTGCCTTTTGGTCCTACTCGTGATGCCCCATCAAAATATAATTGCCATATTTCATTCTTCAAAGTCAGGTTACAATCTACGACTTCATCTGGAATGTCCTCATATAATTTTGATATTTCAGGTATAGGGTGAGCAGCTAAGAAATCGACTAATGCTTAACCCTTTATTGATTTCTGAGGTAGATAAACCATGTCATAAGGAGTAAGCAACATCGCCCAGGTAGCCAACCTGGAGTTAAGAATGCTAGGTTTTCTTATCAATACCCGAATGGGATTTATTCTGGAGATGACATGAATAGTCTGCCCTGTCACATAATGTCTTGTCTTTTGGACAGCAAAAACCAAAGCTAGACATTCCTTTTCCACAGGAGTATACCTGTGTTCAGCTTCGACCATCATTCTGCTCAGATAATAAATTGCTTGCTCATGACCCACATCACTTTTCTGTGCAAGAAGAGCGCCAAGTGAATGATCCAAGGCTCGAACATATAGCAAAAATAGCCTTCCTACCACCGGGGGTACCAGAACAGGTGGGTTTGTAAGGTATTGCTTAATGTCATTGAAGGCTTTCTGACACGCTTCATCCTAAACAAAAGATACACCTTTCTTTAATAGACGGAAGAAAGGTTGACATCTTCCAGAAAGATTAGATATGAATTTTCTGATATAAGCAATACGACCCTGAAAGCCACGGAGTTCTTTCAGATTGCGAGGATGACGCATTTCAAGAATTGCCTTAACTTTATCAGGATCAACATGGATACCCTGAGAAGTAATGACAAATCCTAAAAATTTGCCACTGGAAACCCCTAAGAAAGACTTAGTAGGGTTCATTTTCAATTGATGCTGGCGCATCAATTCAAATACTATCCTCAAGTCCTGAATGTGATCATCTTTTGATCGACTTTTAACAGCAATATCATCGACATAGCATTCAACTATCTTCCGTAGATGTTCTTGAAAGATGTTGCTCATAGCCCGTTGATACGTGGCACCGGCATTTTTAAGACCAAACGGCATAACTGTATAGCAGTAGACCCCAAGGGGTGTACGAAAAGCGGTGTACTTCTCATCTTCTGGATGCATCTTGATCTGATTATATCCTGAGAATCCGTCCATGAAAGACATGCGTTCAAAACCACATGTATTATCTATCATGACATCAGTAATTGGAAGTGGAAATTCGTCTTTTGGACAAGCTGCATTAAGATCTCGATAATCTATATAAACTCGAACTTTTTCGTTCTTCTTCATGATAGAAACAATATTGGCAACCCAATCCGGGTGTTGCTCTTTACGAACAAATCCACATGTGATCAACTTTTTGACTTCTGCTTTAATTGCATCCATCATATCTGGTCTAAAACGCCGTTGCTGTTGTTTTACAGGCTTAACATTGGGCAGAATATTGAGTTTATGAGTAGCAACTTTAGGATCTAACCCTGGCATATCCTTATAACTCTATGCAAAGATGTCAATATATTCTTTGATAAGTTTTATCAACTCTTTCTTTTCATCTTCAGCAAGATTTTTACTGATGAATATTGGTTTGGACGTAGTTCCATCCCCAACATCAATCTGGATGACCTCATCTTCTGTAGGTGGCTGTCGCTGTTCAAAACGGAGTTCCCACTGAGTATCCATCTGTTATGCCCAAGGATCATTCTCAAATGGCTCTGATTCATCATCAATTTAAACCATGTAAGCTAAAAATATTTGCTCAGATTTATCATATGAGGAACGAGACATATCAGATTCAATGAATTGGACTTCTTCTGAATCCGATGATTGCGAAGAGCTAGAAGAGAATTCTTCTTGTATATCGTCATTAAACATGTGGGACGGATCATATCCCATGACGAGTCTTTTGGTAAAACGGATCACCACATAATGGTAGTCGTCTACCCTTGCCTTGATTGAGACCTTACATAGTCTTCAAATCATATCCCATGTTCTGGATAATCTTGATAGATTGTTGACTATACTTGTCAATTCGGATTCTTCCCTTGTCTTTATCCTTCAGCTCATCCGCCTGAGCAACAGGGATATTTCTAGCCAGGCCAAACACAATTTGGCGCTTGTTTTTCTTATCAGACGGAACCACGAAATAAGATTCTTCGTGACATCTAAAAGTTACGCAAGCTTGTGATGAAGCGGCCACAGGTAGAAGATAAGGAGAAGATGTTAGGAACCTTTGAGCATAAGGTCCAACATCTACATGAGGAGGGAAAGAATTTTCCTTATGATTGATGTATAAAGTTTTTTCTGGCTCAATGTCGCTTTTGTATGGATGACTTTGATTATCAGAAGATAAGGTCATCCTTTCAATAAATTTGACAGCCATATACTCGAAAAGGAAATCTTCATTGATATCAAAAGGTACAGAATGATCAATATTTACACCATTTATAATTTGACTGCTACGCTTCGGATTAATCATCAGTGGACCGTTATCTGTCTTCTGCGTAGTTTTACCAAGATTGACAATTAATGGTGGTTCTGGATCATTTGTACAAAAAGTATGCCCTTTGACCTTGATCATAAAAGGTTGAACTTGGCTCTTAGCAGGAATATTTGTTGATTTCTCAGATGAAGTTTGAGTTCTTCCTTTAACCTTGATTATCAGAGGTTGATCATTGACATATTGGGATTGGATTCGTCCCTTGACTATGATCTTCAAAGGTTACTCCTCTGGCGGATCTTCATTAATAGACTGATCCTCGATAGGTGATTGATCTTCAGCCATGTCTGATATCTCTTTCACATGCTCTTGTTTATAAAGCCTTGAATCAAAAAAATAGGCTTCGACACCCTTAAAGGGATTGATATCAGCAAACTCAGTCTTCACAACTCCTTGGAAATCCACATACTTGAAGCATTGGTGAAGATTTGAAGGTACAATATTATGCTCATGAATCCACGGTCTCCCCAAAAGGATATTATAGGAGACGTCTGAGTTGATAACATAGAAAGTTACCATGGTTCGAAGATCACCAATCTGAATCTACAGACGAATCTTCCCCAATGGCTTGCTCTTGCCAGAGTAAAAACCAACTATCGTAGTACTAGTGTAAGTCAAATCACTAGTAGGCATCCTCAGGGGTCTTAGCATACTCTGAAGAATTATGCTAATTGAGGATCCGGGATCAATGTAAATCCTGTCAATTTCAGTGGATCCAATATACCCGGTGTAGCACAAAGGCCTGTCATGCTTGTTATGCTTCAACAGCATATCTTCTTGTGTAAAGGTGATGTTGGGAATTGCTTCCATCACACTATGACATTGTGGACATGATATTGGTATATTATCAGGAGTCTTGAGTTGAGCCAAGCATGAATCTGCTTGAAGTAAAGCTTCACTCAAAGTCTCTCTGCTTTCTCTGGAAAGGCGAAGCAACTCAAATATAGATAGTCTAGCCGGAGTATTGGCTAACTGAGCTAGAATATCGAATTTGTAAGGCTTCATCACTACCCCCTGACTGGAAGCAGACTTCAATGGGACGTCAAAGCGTACTGCTTTCTGTTTCCCCTTTTCAACCACAGAAGGTTTAGCAGGAACAGAAGAGGATTGAGTTGGTAGTGTCTCCACTACGTCTTCAGCTTCTTTGGAGGATCCCTCATGGTCTTTATGGTACTCTTTTCCAGATCTTGTACCAGCAAAAGATTCTTCTTCAGACTCAGGAGAAGGAAGTACCATATTACAGGATTTTGTCTTCCCTTTCTTAACCTTCTTCTTGTATGGATTGTTATGAGGAGCTTCAAAACCCAATCTAACAGTGGAATTTTGACTTTGAATCTGTAAAGGAAGTCGTATTCCTTTATCATAATTCAAACCTTCTGTCTTTTGAAAGTCATAACCCATCTTCTTCATGAGATGAACAGATTGCTGACTATACAAGTGAGTGGGCAGTAGACCTTTGACAGGTGTTTTAATAGAGAAAGAGGAAGAGGAAAGACCTTCTGTAACCTTAGAAGAATGAAGAATAGATGTCTCTGTAACTACAGGAGGAGAAGGATTCGGGATACGAAGAAAAATCCCTGTAGGAGCTTTTTCGTAAGCAGCAAAAACTTGTTGTGCCCGGTATAAAGGGACACTATTTATAGCTAACCACTGCTGATGAGTAAGCTTGAGTTTGGTAGAGGAGCTAGACTTGGAGGACATATGTTCAATCCTCTTAGTCTATCTTCCAAAGGAGTGCCATCCCATAGATAATCTGAATCGTCGGAATCTGGAATAACATGAGAAATCATGTTGCAGGTTCTGACTTTCTTGCCCTTCTTGGATTTTGAAGTTTTATCTTCATTTTCTAACTCAGGCACTAAGTCAGGATATACCCACATGATTTCACCATTCTTTAGTGTAAGCGGCAATAATCCTGCCTTTTCTTCTCTGGCTGGCGGGATATTCACGATCTTCATCGTCGCCTTCAAAATTGGGATAATTCCATCTGGGACTTGCTGTGGAGGAAAATCCCCGAACTGAAGAGAAACCATATTGGTCGTAACCGTATGGTCATCATTGGTTAAAGCAATAGCACCACCATTTATCAGCTCTTGGATTTTCTTTTTCAAGACATAGCAAGCACTGGTAGGATGATTAATGTATCTATGATAGATACAATATTTGGGATTATCAGTCAGATTCACTTCATTAGGCCTCTTTGGTTCCGGAATCTGAAGTTTACCACTTTTCACCAGACATTGAAATATCCCTGGGATATCATTTTCGTCAAAAGAATATTCTTCCTTTGGCCTGGAAGATTCTTGATTGTTCGGCGTCGTTTTGTTCTTGGAAAGATTGACCATAAGAGTATCTTTTCTTCTCACATTACGATTGCCAGGATTATTACTAGGATTACTTTTCTTCCCTTTATCTTCTGAGGTGAAAATCATCCCATGCTCTCAAGCCAACCTACCATTGGTCTCGACAGAAATTGCTGCTATGATAAACGAAGCCCAATCTGAGAATTGGGAACCCGTGAAAACAGCGTTGGATGGTCGCAGATTCATCTTGCATGTATCAATCAACGCTGAATCTGGCATACCATGAGGCATCTTTAAAGTAGCCTGTCGGAAACGTTCGATGAACGTCCGAGTATCTTCTTTCTCCTTTTGTTTGATTTCTATCAAGGAAGACATGTTCATATCCATACCTCCTTCATAGAAACGGGAGAGAAACATTGCCTTGAATTCGTCAAAAGACGAAATAGAATTATCGGGTAAACTACGATACCAGTCGTAAGCTGAACCTGTCAGGCACCCGATGAACACTCGAGTGAGAAGAGCATCATTTTTCTGCAAGTGTACAGTCATAATATTAAAATAATTGATATATTGACTGGGAGATGCTTTTCCATCGAATAAAACCATAGATTGTGGCTTGAATTTCGGTGGAAAGGGTACATCATTCCAATGAGGAGGATAAGGTTGCTTGATCCCTAACCTCTGGAGTTGATCTTTGTGCCTCAAAACTTCAAACTGTACTTTGAGCTCACGCACTGCTTGAATGGCTTTACTGGTTTGGGGAAGCACATTTGATTGAATGGTTGTTGGATGTACCGTAACCCCCACTGGAGGTGGTACATCTTCAGGAATGATGGGATCTGGAGATGCAGAATTCTGATTAACAGCCGGCTCTTGAGTATTCAAAAGTATTTCAGCCCCTTGACTATCTTGAGTTTGTGCTGCTACTGGTACTGGTGTTATTACCGTCGGCTGAGCAGTTTGCTGATTCAAAATTATCTGATGCATACTTTGCACCATGTTAAGCATATCTTTCAGTGATTGCTCAACGGCAGTGAGACGTTGTTCTGTATTAGCAGATGACATCTCTGGTTCATCTCCAACAGCGTAGTATTCAACCTCTCATGAAGATACGGAAGAATTTGTATAGAAGTATGAATCCACACTATCGGTATCAGACTCAAAAGATTGAGTACCTCCAGCTTCTGAATCAGAAGTCTGCAATTGCCTTTGTCTTCTTGATCGAGTATTCTGATATACTCCTTCAAAGGAATCAAGAAGTCTGTTGAACTGTTGTTGACCTGGAGTTTGGGACATGTTCCGTCTCGGTCGTCGTCCTCTGTTAGTATGAGATGCCATGTTGACTGATGCATATGACAGCTCATCTTCTTGGTCTTCAGCTTGATGTTGAAGCGAATTAAAACTCAATCGATCAAAAACTGACCGTTTTGAAGCTGAACAACAACAATTGATCACAACCTGGTGATATTCACAATGATGTTTTTCTTGAGGGAGCCTCACCGGAGATTATGAATTCTTACGCTTTTGTATTAGCAATTCACGTAAGTCAGAAGGAGTGGAGGGAGTATTCTTCTTTATCACATTAGGGGTAGAAAAATGTTTAGTACCATGTGTGTAAAGAAGATTACTAGCAGCATTCGCAGAACCAAATTGTACATTTCTACGCGTTTGGAGTTGTGTGCGTAAATCTTGAGATTTTTGAGCACGAAGGACTCCATCTTCATGGCGCGTGATTTGCAAGTTTGGTACTTTGCGTAAAGCAGTATAAGAAGGTTGTTGGTGTAGGACATAAGTTTTACCAACAACATTTTTACGCTGTATGCGTTTTGGTACATTCACATTAGATGTGCGAATATCGTTGTAAATTTTATCTACGCTGTCACAGACAGGAGACTTACCTTTACGCGTAAAACGTAAAAATTGATTATCTACCACGTCACAGACGGGAGATTTTGTTTTACGCGAGGTGCGTAATTTGTGTGTGTCTACCACGTCACAGACGGGAGACTTATTTTTACACTCAGAAGTATTAGAATCTGTCACATTACAAATGGGAGACTCATTCTTATGCCTTGAGCGTAAAACTTGGTTTTTACCCAGTGGGCGTAAAACCTGGTTCTTACGCAGTGGGCGTGGAACCCGATCATCTACATCGTCACAGACGGGAGACAAATTGTCACACTTAGAGAGCGACGCCGAAGTAAGGACTGCCTCGTTATGAACGGGAGCCCCTACGACAGGAGAGGGAAGAATTCCCTTGTTATCAGCAGCAACAGAGAGATCAAAAGCTATTTTGGATTTAGGAATCCAAACTTTTCGTACTTTGCGAGACTTTTGAACATTGGAGCAGCGAGAACCACCCCCAGTTCGGAGCATTTCTTCGTAGGCAGTCTGGTCGAAATGCACAACCAGAGTCTTCTTGGTCGAACCGACCGAAACATCATCATGTTGAGCAATTGCCTCCTCGTCAGAGGAGAAGGTCGTCCCCAGCAGAGTCGCCATTTTTGTTTCACTTAACAAAATGTCTTAGAGAAATTGGCTTTTGAAAATAAAACGAGAAAAAGTACAAGAAGTACAAATTTGATTCTGGGGAAGTATTGCTATGGAAGTCTGATTCGTAAATGATCACTTTGTTCCTTGGACCATATGATGATGATGAAGATCACTGCTTGAAGTAGAACAACTGGAAGAACTAAGTCACCAGAAAGGTATCGACGCACTTGGGCACTGATGGCGAGGCCGAATGCTTTCCTGCTTTGCTTCACTCTGTTCTGAAAGAAAAGTTGAAGAAGAATGCTCTGGAGAATCAAAATATCTAAGTTCTGATCTATGTATTCTCTCCTGTCTCTCTCTCTTCTCCCCCTCTTCTGTTATGAGAAAAATAAGTCTATTTATAGACTTAGGCTCTTGTGCGTAAAAATTCAGCAAAAATTCCATCTTTACGCTAATAACTGCCACCCATGATCGAAGCTATCCTCTGCATATGTTGACGTGTGTTCCATCACTTCAGTAAGAATAGGATGCATGTACACACGTTCTTCGAGAAGAATGGCGTGAAAGCCACGTAAGCAAACCACGTTCCAAACTGGTGGAGGAGAATAGGGCGTAAAAATAGCCCAAATGTACTATGAGCATAAAGCAGTAGATTTGGCGTAAAATAGCCCTGACATAGACTTTCCGCATAAAGTGGTTATTAAATAACCTTGAGCGTAAAAGCAGCTCAAATAGACTTTACGCACACGTCGACTGTTGAGCGTAAAGGCTCGTATAATCTTCGTACGTAAAAGAAGCCGTAAGCGTAAAGTAGCTCAATCCACACACTAAACGACAACATTGGTCTCTATGTAAAAACAAATCCCTTTGTGATATATGCCATCATTAATATCTCCATGTCAGAGTTTGCATTAAATGCGAGATTTGACAGCATTTTCCAGTGTAAAAGTGGCTGCTCTGTCCTTGGCGTAAAACCATGGGTGTAGACCCGAGCGTAAAATCATCAACCTGCTTAGGCGTAAAGCGATTAGCCTAGTCTTGGGCGTAAAGAGATTACCTGCTCTACTAGGCGTAAAGCAGATCACTTATGAATGAGATGACTTTTTCTTTGAAGCACTTTTTACGCTCCTACAAGGACCTGATGATCTCTTCAGGTTTAGCGACTGCATGTAGTTAGTTAGCAGAGCAGGATGGTAGAGGATTGCGATGTATGATACAGGTATTTACTTATGATATTTCTTTATTATCATCTCGTGCTTTATATTCAGTACCATGATATATTCTGCTTATTTTATAGACTCATATCATTCTTGGAGTCTAATCGGACAATATGCTAATGGGCTGCAGAC
Source organism: Iris pallida (assembly GCA_029216955.1). Lineage (NCBI taxonomy): Eukaryota > Viridiplantae > Streptophyta > Magnoliopsida > Asparagales > Iridaceae > Iris > Iris pallida. The sequence goes on from JANAVB010042420.1 coordinate 18,275,547, forward strand.
CATGACCCATAATTGTTCATTTTTGTTTTATTTGATTCATGTGGATTGAGATACAATTTAGATTTGACATGATACCCATGACCTTAACAGCTTATACGTACTCGAGTCGGGCTGGAGTCCGCTCGATACGTAGCTAGCTTGCTCACGAGCTCGCATCCGAAAATCGGGTACGGGTCACAAACCCTAAGCCCTAGCTGTGCCCCTTTCCTGCGCGCGCGTGCACCACGCTGTGCGCCACCGCCGTCGCCGCCGGCCGGCCAAGTCCGTGCGGACAGCGCGCACAAGTGCGGACGAGGACAACAACTATTGCAGCCACGGGGACGACTTCGACGCGAGTTTTCGTGACGCACACTCGATCGTTCTGATCTCTCTTCTCGGGTATGTAGCCTATATATACCACTTTAGACTGCTTCCATTACGTCATATCTAGATGCCCTAGGTTGTCGGCAAAACGACGCCAAACACGGCCAAAAACCTGTTCAAAACAGGGAACTAAACCTGTCCATGAACCCACATTGAAAGATCGATTTTGATCGATCCAGTACCATATTAGAAATTCTATTTGAACACACTTTTAGACAGCATGTAGGGCTCCATGACGCAATTCGCAGAAGTCGATTTCATTGACTACGCGCCGAGAAATCGAATCCCGAAGTTGACCGAAAATCTGTTTTAAAAACCATAAAATTCATCGATACGACGTGCGTTCCGCCAATCCGGGCGACGTGGTCGCGAACCATCGAAAGGTGGGTATCGGCTTCATGGACGTGTAGGGGTGCAACTCGGGCGGATTGGGTCGGGCTTGAGGTCAACCCAAGCCCAACCCGATGAATCATAACCCTAGTCCGAGCCCAAGCCCAACCCGACCTCGGGTTCAACATATGAACTCCAAGACCAAGTCCGGAGGCTCGGGTTGGGCTCGGGTTGGGTCGAATCTAGCGGGTTTATCGGGCTCTAATATAATATTTGAAATAATTTTAACATAAGTAATATTAAATACATAATCAAAGAGTCCAGTCTTGATCATTAAAAAAATAAACTGAAATAAGATTTAGACAAGGAGTTCAATAGTTGGGGTGAATTTTTTTGAGATTTAATATATATATATATATATATATATATATATATATATATATATATATATATATATATATATATATATATATATATTGAGAAACCCCCACCATATATTAATCAAGGCTCAAAATGCCGAAGCCTGAAACGTATACAAGGCACAAAAAGAGGACGCCTATACAAGTAAACCAACAAAAAGGAACAGAGGGTGGGGGGCGACACACACGATCAGAGGGGGCTCTGAAGTGGTGACCAAAAAGTGCTCGGGCAGTGGAGGCACAGGGTGCTCCATTTACGACATTGGCGGTAGACTTCCCGGATGAGCGGGCTAGCAGGGAAGGTGTGGCCTTCGTATCTCGCTTTGTTGTGATTCTTCCACATCACCCACGTGGCGGCCGCTGCGACGATCTGGTGCCCATGGGAGGTGCTGCCCCAATCGGTCGCAAGATCGTGGAAGCGTCCACCCCTCGGATCAATATTGAAGCACTGATTAAGGGTCCTCCAGATACCTCTAGGCAGCTTTCCTTGACAGAAGATGTGGTCAATAGTCTCCATCTGGTGTTCCGAGCAGCAGTTGCAGGCTGATGCTAAACTAATCCCGATGGTGTTGAGGATATCGTCAGTTGGCAATTTCTTTCTAATGGCTCTCCACATGAGAAACGACCACTTCTTGGGGATACAGGTATGCCAATAGTGAGCTGTGATATGGGTCGGGTGGCCCATCCCGAGGAGAGAGACTCTAGCCGTCCTCACAGAAAATGCCCCGGAAGCCTCAAGCGTCCATTTTCACTCGTCGGTCGCGTGACCAATCCTAAGTCCGCTGAGTCGAACTCTGGTCACCATATTGGTGTCTCCCCAAATACGCATCTTATCCCAGTCCCATTCATTGGTGGTGTGGTTCCACATTGTAACGACCCGCTCCGCCCTAGCGGAACGCCGATTCAAACGGCAAGTGCAACGACTCAAACGAGCCGTCGACCCGAAGAGTTGGCATCGACCTGATGAAGAATCGATGCAAGGCCTACATTGGCATGTCAAGATGAATCCAGACTTAGACTTTCAAAGGCGCGCTCGGAGTATCGCTCGGCCGATGCGGACATCGCTAAGGTGGGTGGCTCCGATGAACCTGTCTTTGCTTAGCCTAGACACATAACAATATGGACACTAATGCTAGAATCGCTAGGCGATAACACTACGCATGCTAATAAATGAATGACTCAACGCACCTAGCTAAGGGAGGATATGTCCAAATGGCTTGTGATGCCAGCGACCGGTGCATATAGATTAAGTGGGCTTTGCTGGTGGCTATCCACATACAAGTCCTTGCATTGAAATCAAAGTAGTCTAAGTTAAATGAACAAGCGTCTACTGAACATGCTCAAAATGTAACACTCTGAACATGCTTGAAACGTAATACACCAAGTGAATAAAGAGTAATTCATGCAAAATGAGTTAGAGAACATGCCTACGACGTGCTAGGACCCGAGGCAGGGACACGCCCTTGATATTGAAAGTTTACATGAGACACGTTAAGTTATTTCCTTATGAATTGTTGACTAACTTGGTTTACATGCGACAGGGAAGGCCGGACGGTAAGTATGGGTAAGTCGTGCATGTATTTTTATGCGACACTCGAATTCGACAACATGAGATAGGTTACGAAATATGCTATGAAACCGATAAGTATGGGTTTACATGCGACAGGGAAGGCCGGACGGTAAGTATGGGTAAGTCGTGCATGTATTTTCATGCGACACTCGAATTCGGCAACACGAGATAGGTTACGAAATATGCCATGAAACCGATCCTAAGGCAAGATTAGAAAGACAATAAATGATAGATGGTGCACGGAATTAAATGGAACGTGTTTGGTAATGATAGCATTGTGGGCGAGCTAGCCTCCCCACCAGTGCATAACAATGTACTGATAACCCCACAGTCTGCTTGCAGGATGCAGGAGATGCCAGTGGGTGTGGAGCTTCCCTCGAACATGCTAAGACACGGAGCTATCTCTGGAGCCTTGGAGCGTTGCAAGGAGCTGAAGCACCATATACATGATATAATGTATCGGAACATCGCCATGAATCATTCCATGTTTGTAAGCCACTTGGCACGTCTTTAATATTTGAAATAATTTTAAACAAAAGTAATATTAAACTCATAATCAAATAGCAATCAAGTCTTAATCATTACAAAATACAAACTGAAATAAGATTTAGGATAAGGAGTTTAAGAGTTTGGGTGGAGAAATTTAGAACATATATATATATATATATATATATATATATATATATATATATATATATATATATATATATATATCGGGTTTCGGGTTCTTCGGGTAACCCGACATATTAATCCGAGCCCAACCCGATTTTTGATCGGGTTCAAATATTTTAACCCAAGTCCGAATCCGAACTATCTTCAACCCTAACCCAACCCATTAACGGGTTTACCCGATCGGGCTTGGGTTTTCTTTGAAAGTGTGTAAGTGACACTTACATCATGATGAGTTACAGGACACTTGCTGCAAGTGGCACTTTCCAAAATGTGTTTGGATAGAGTATTTTTTGTCTTTTGCAAGTGGAAAAAAAATGAGTTTGTTGTTTGGATAGTTGTTGAAAGTGAAAAAAAAAGAGTTCGGACCCCGGTAAACTTATCCCCAAAATAATTAATGATTGTAAATTTGCTAAAATAAAATATATAATTCGCATAAATAAACAAAAATATATTAAAGACAGACTAAATTAATTTAATTATCATTATTAAACAAATTAAATTGTAATTAGGCTATTGTTATTATTATTATCTGTTGGTGCTCTTGCTCCTTGACATGAAGAGAGCTTGCTCTCAACATGCTTTGTAAAGTTTAGTCACACATTGGAAAAGCACCATGAGTTATCTCAACATATATATGAGTATGTGTTGTTGGGATATGCACATGGGGTGGTGACCCTAAGGAGGGAACCATGTGGGTGATTTTACTAAGAGGTAAGGATAAGGCTCCAAGAAAAGCATTCATGCTTTTTGCTCTTGGGAAATTAATTTCCTTTGGGGCTAAGGCTCAGCGACTCGGACTCGGGCTCATGAGGCATAATGTGGCATTTTGTTGGCGCACTTTGCACTTTGCACTTTGCACGTCAGCCTAGGCGCATAGTGCGCTTAAGTTACGCGAGCCAATTGCGCGCTCAGGTTGCACGCAGGGTGCACGAGTTGCGCAGGTGCGCCAGGTTGCACGAGTTGCGAAGGTGTGCTGGGTTGCGCCGCGTGCGCAGTACGCGCAGTATGCGCTGAAGGCGAGCGCGCAGCTCGTAAAATTGGCGCAACTCGCGCAGTTCGTGGCTTTCCACGTTCTGACTGATTCGTAACTGATCCTGGATTTGTGGATCTGACATTATGTCGTGGCACACATTTTGGATCTGGACATGACATTATGTCGTGGCACACATTTCGGATCTGGACAGTTACATCAGTAGCTATATATTCAGAGCCTCTCTTCTCTCAGTACACTTCTAAGACTTCAGAAATTTACGAAGAGAGGAGAGAGAGCTGCTGCGCACCGTGTCCTTCCTCGTGCAACCGAAGTCCGTCATCGTTCTGAGCAGTCCGTCTTAGAGCAATTTTCCAGAGCGTTCCAGAGTTCATTCGAACTTGCTGGTTCCTGGAAGCTGACCGTGTGGGCAGATCTAGCTTTGAGCACTGGTATTTTTGACACCCCAGCAGGCCACCATCTTCCATCTTTCGCCTGTCACCTTCACACTGCTGCCTTTAGCAATTCGGCCAACATCTTCTTCTTAGAAGCACTGCTATCGTTTGCTACGTTTACAAAATCTTCTTAGATTTTTGTATTCCAAATCCTTCAAGGATCTCTGTTACGCACCTTCCTTGAAGCGTTGCGTTGGAACGTTATTCTTACGACTGTTTCATTTAGTTTTTCCATTGAAAACTTGTGCCCCGGTCATAACATTATCATTATTATTATTATTATTATTATTATTATTATTATTATTATTATTATTATAAATACAATCTATTTATAGAGTCCATTATCTTCACAAATACAATCTATTCACAAAACCACTCTCATTCTCCTCTCTCTCCACTCCCCCCTCTCTCTCGTCGTTTCCCTCTAGGGGTGAGCATATAACGGTTGAAAACCGAAAACCGAACCGAACCGAACCGAAATATCACAAACGGTTCGGTTTTTCGGTTTTCGGTTCGGTTTTCGGTTTGGAAATTTGAAAATTTAAAATAACGGTTCGGTTTTCGGTTCTTGGTCCGGATAACCGAACCGAACCGAAAACCGATTTAGATATAATAATTTATCAAACTATCATCGATCTACATATACTAATGTTTCGTAAACCCTAACTAAGCGCACTCTCCTCTCCTATTCTCTATCGGTATTTCTTTGAGCACTCTCTCTCTCTCTCTCTACCCTCAATTTATATATATACTAATATTTTTCACACTATGTAATATAATAATTTATAAATACAATAAAATCATATTTTTAAAATAAATTATTATTTAAATATGCTCATTTTGTTAAAAATTTTGAAGATCCGACACATTGGCCCATGACACCGAACCAACCGAAAACCGAACCGAATTAATTCGGTTCGGTTTTGTTCGGTTTTCATAAAAACGGTTCGGTTTTCGGTTTTGAGAAATACGGTTTACGGTTATTTCGGTTTTCATATATACGGTTCGGTTTGAACCGAACCGAACCGTTGCTCACCCCTATTTCCCTCTCCCTCCCCGGCCCCGCCATGCACCGCCACCACGAACAGCTACAGGATCTAGGCAGCCGGATGCCTATGGCGGCCGGATCTAGGTCTGCCTCTCCCTCCCTCGAGACACTCCCGGATGCCTATGGCGGCTGGATCTAGGTCCGCCTCTCTCGTCGCGGATCTGCTGTGCTGCAAGAAATGGAGTCGGCGATCGGTGACGTCCGTCGGCGGCGAGTGCGACCGCGAGATGGGCAGAGACGGAGCTCGGTCGTAGATGGAGCCCCACCGTCCGATGTCGTCGGATCTCGCTGCGGCAGGCGGTGGCCGAGCTCGTCAAGGGTGGCCGAGCAAGGAAAGCTCTCCGCGCGGTTGGGGTGACCGTAACAAACCATGAGTTTCCTTTTCTTTTCTTTTGTGCAACTGTTGTGTTTCTCAGTTTCCTCTTCTGAGTTCCTTAAAAAATTGTAGGATGTTGAAGTGTTGAAAAAACTGGAGGACAGAAACTGCGAAACGTCAGTTCACACATTTTTTGTGGAGTTTTAAAGTTGGAACAAAATGTTGAAATTCTTTAGAGTTCACATGAGTTACAAGAAATAGCCCAAATCCGGAGCACTTACCAGATACCAAACATGCCCTAATGTTAAAAGAACTTTTTCTTTCTAGTGAGAAATTATCACCACATAACATCATAATAAACAACTCTATAACCAAGGAAAATAACAACAACATATATGTCAATGCTATGAAACTAGATCTTTATTAATGAATCAACCAAAACCAAATTCATATATAAATTCCTGACATTCCTATGGGTAGAGGTTTAACTTGCATAGAATTTAAGTTACTTTATTAATAAAACTAACCTTTGGGCATACAAAAATTTATATGTTTATGTCTAGAAGTACTATCTTGTTCCACTTAAATTATTAAAATGATTATTTTCATGTGGGGCCGAGTAATTACTTTAGAGTTAATTACAATTTAGATGTCATTTAGATAAGAGTAGTTCCATGACTATTATACTTTATGCGATTGTGTTAATAAATCACACATCATAAGGAATTAGGATGCTATAGTCATTCCTTAGCCAAAATAATGTTAATATGTTTGACAAAACAACAGAAATTTGTTCCATACATGTACAATACTTGCATATGAATTTCTTTATACCGGATTTCAAAAATCTATCATTTAAAGTGAATATACAAAATAGAAAACCCAGACAATTATAACCAAATACCATAGAAGCCTACCAAAAAAAAAAATCTTTCTTAATTTCACACGTACAACAATTCACGTAATACATTTCATGAAAAAAAAAAAAAAATCAAGCCGCTTGATAGAGTTCAAATCGAAGATACATAGATATTGCACTTGTACGAATGGGCAAATCCATACTGTATCGTTGTCATGAAGATTACTTTGGGGAATCTCAATTTCCCATTTTTCTAGCAAGAATAGAGCAGGCTAAATATAGTGAGTTTTGTTAACATGTACCATAAAGAAAATATGTTAATATATTAATAAATGTGTATTTTATATACAGGGCCGGTCCGGTGGGTTGGGTTGCCCCAGACGAAACAAATTTTGGTTGCCCTTACCCAGTCCAAAGAACACTACTTAAAGGCTCTCTCATTTTAATTAGAAACATTGCAAAGAGAAAAATACACAACATAATACATCAAAACATAACAAGATGCTCTCTGCTCCATAACAATTAATAATTCAAGAGTACTATGTGTATGTATGTAGTTGCTTGTTTGAAGTCATCAAAACAACGTACACAAATTGTATGCAGGAGATGATGGGCCTGCACCAGAATTAGGCTAAATCTATTATACATTGTATGTCTCTTCATTTTTGGGTATATTCTTTGTTTGAGAAATGAAAAATAATAGGAGTGAAGATGACAGGATTGCAAAGAGAAAAAAGCATAAATACAATAAATCTACTAAAATAAAGCATTGCAATGTTAGTAACAAAAACAACCACATACACAAATTGCAAAGAACATTACTTTTAGAAGAAAATGATGGAACAAATTGATAAAAAAACATAAAAGCATATAGATAAGAACACTACATTTTACTCAAGACTACAAAATAATCAGTGGGGTCTCCGTCTTGAACAAAATATCAAGTTCGTAATCTTTTAATTTTTTTTCATGTTCGGAATATTTTGATTTCTGGTATATATAATCATTAATCAAATCCAATCCATCATCCATGTTCAGAATCATTTGATTTTTTCTCTTCTTCCCATGACCATGAAACCAAACATATGGGTCTAACTCTTCAACAAACAAAGTAGATAGATTGAGAAATAAAATAAGCAATGGAGAAATTAGAGGGGGATGAGAGAAGAATACCTAGAAATTAAAGGGAGATGAGAGAAGTGGGAACTGGGGATGATAGCACTCAACAACAAAATTTTTTTTCTTCTCATCAGTCGCTCACAGCACACATGCGGCAGCAGCAGAAGCAAGAATTTTTTAGTTTTTCGCTTGGCCGGTTGGAAGAAAATGTTGTCCTATGATTGGGGGGTTGCCCAAGCCCACTGGCTTGTTGGACTTGCCCTAGGGTCGGCCCTGTTTATATATGATTATTTCAATCAGTACATTTATCAATGCACATGTTACACTTATCAATACATATTTTAAGTGAAAGGTGCATTGATAAATGTGTTGATGTGAATACCAATATAAATTATGCGTTTATCAATGTATTAAAAATTAGGCTTAATTGTAAATCGATACTCTCAACTATTTTAATTTTTCAACTTGATATCCTAATTTTTTTTATAACAACTTGATACACTGAAAAAATTAGGACAAAAAATCCATGTTTAAAACTTAAAACTACTCCTCCTCGCCCACAGTCCCCCACCTCCAGCCACCTTTGCCCCGCCCTCCCGCCTCCCGTCCCTCTTCGCGGTGCTGCCGTCGCCGGCTGCGCGCGTGTCCTGGGAGGGATGGGGGCAGCCGAGAGAGAAGGGGGCGGAAGGGTGTCGGCGGGGGGTGAGTGGGTCGTCGGAGGAAGCGGGGGCGAGGCAACGGAGGGGGTGGGGGCAACTGAGAAAGGATGGAAAGGGTCGGGAGTTGGGATGACAGGTATCAAGTTGTCGAGTAAAAAAAGATTAGAGTGTCAAGTTGAAAAAGTAGAATAGTTGCGAATATCAAGTTGCGATTAAGCCTAAAAATTTAAATATATTTTTATGACATGTTAACAAAATTCAAAAATATCATATGACAGGTATCATTAACTTCTATTGTTCGTGCCATTTAAAGAGTGAGTTTACTGAATTAAAGAGTGAGTTTACTGAATGGAAGCTACTCCTTTACTCGTTAATGCTACGAGAAAGTGACAAATTTGAATTCGAAAATAACAAAGTAACTTTATTTAAAACATAAACTAACCAACCGTGTCTACCGGGATATCATGGTGCGCTTATGTAATCAAAAAATGAGCAACAAAAAATGTCCAAAGTGTTGAAATGAGAGTTCACAGAATTGTTGAAGGACAACTAATACATTATGAATGATTCACAATTTCATAAATTATAGCAATCCGCTGAATGTTGATTCAGGAAAAATGTAGCCAGGAACATTAATATATTTGCAATTTTGCATACTCATCAGAGTTTTTCAACTAAGTTTAATTCCTATGAAATTGAGAACTACTACGTAAAAGTGATAATATTAAGGGCTAATCCGCATTTAGATCTTGAATTTTATATTAGCTTATAGTTTTTCAACTAAGTTCACTTTTTTTCTTTCATATTATACCCTGAGTTCAAGGTCAACAACCAATGCATGCAAAAAAAAAGGGTAATAGAAAAAATAAACTAAAACTAAAAATTTAGGGTTCAAAATTTTCAATTTGACGTATCAGAACCTAAATTCTAAACTAGTATAAAATTGCTAATTATCCCTAATATTAACTTACAGTGGTCATGGAATTCTACTCATTAATGGTGAAAAATAATTTATTTGAATCCCAAAATGAAACAAAGTGACGATATTTTTGACAAAAATTAAGTCAGATTTGTCGAAAGATTTGAAAATAGGATTCACAAAATTGTTTAGTGTCAACGAGATACATAATCTTCTATTATATAATGCGGCTTGGAGACCACTCAAAAAGTGAGCCGTCCAAGCCACATGTATATTATCATCCATTTAATTTAAATTTTTTTACGGAAGATTATTTTTTTAAACTTTTTTTTTTTGCGGTTCCGTATAACCGAATATCCGATATTTTATTCACATATATCCATACCAAATTATAATCAAAATTTAATTAAATCTTTACAAATTTTAATTAGAATATAAATATGTATATAACAAATTTTGATTCAAATTTAATTATTTAAATTATTTTTGATAAGATTAGAAAGAAAGAAAAATTATTTTATGCTTTTTTTTACTAGTGTTGATATTATAGCGATTCACTGAACCAAACGAGAGGACATCGAAAGAACATCGAGATGAATGTGAGCAAATTTGCGCTGTCACCCGAGTTCATCGAGAGGCCCTATGTTTGGGCCGGGGGCCCAAAGGTTATATGTCACAAAATAAAACCCGCTCATTAATTATCCGAACCGTCGCGAGATCCGCCGCCCCCCAACAAAAATTCAAAAAACTCCGAAGGGCATTCCCGCAAATAGACTCCTCCCTCGAGCCCGAAAAGAAAAAAAGGCCTTCCATTTCCGACGCGTGTTCTTCTCCTTCCTCATATAAACCCCTCAAAATTCTCGCACACTACAATTCCTCCCAACTCCAAATTTCCAGCAGTCGGTTCCCTCGTCTGGAAGATCTCAGCCGTCCGTTTCTCTCCGGGGAGGCGCATGGAGGCCTCAGCTCCTCCCCACGATCCGATAACCCTGACCTTCCCCCCTCCTCCTCCGCCGCCGACACCGCCGCCGCCACCGATGGTGCTTCCGACGACGGCGACAGCGATTCCACAGCAGCCGGCTCCACCTCCGCCTCCGGTTTCCTTCCGTTTCCCGCCCATCGCCGGACCCAGGTATCCGAGCCCGCCTGTCTTCCCGTTCCCGGCGCGGTTGCTTCATGAGGCGGCGATCCGGATGGACCAGGAGAGGACTCGAGATTTGGTTCAGGTTATTTTTACGATTTTTTTTGAGGTTTTTTGGAATTTTTTTGGTCGATTAATGAGTGGTTGATTGGGAATTGATTGGCTTTTTGATCAGTTTATGGCGATCGAGGGACTGGAGCCGACGCCAGAGGAGGAGAGGAAGAGGAAAGACGTGATGGAGCAGCTCAAGCAGGTCTCTTGGTTTGGATTTAATTCGCATGCTGATCTTTTTTCTTTCTTTTTTTCTCTTCATGTGTTAATTGATGTAGAAGTGGCAGTGGCAAAGATGAAATTTTGGGTGGTAAAAATTAGAGATAATGATGGTAATTTGATGCTACGAGAAGGCAAAAGTGGGAATTTTTCTTCTTCTAGTTACTATAAATTAATATATTAAGGAAAAAATTGCATATCACCTTGAGCTAAATTGATTTTAGTTTGTTCACGTTTAGCAACTTGAGCTAGGTCTGGATACAGCTTGTTTTATTTTTCGAAGAACTAAATTCATGTGTGTTCAAGATTGTTTCAGGGAACTTGCCAACTGACTTTAAAGCTATTAATCGTGCCCTTAGTGTTGGTAAATGATATTTATCTTCCATTTTTTCCTAAATTTTCTTACGTACCGTAGACTATGTGCTAATGATCATTAATGGTAACTTATTGAGATTTAACGCTAATCGAGGCATCGGATATGATGAGCTAAATCAAGCTTATATCCATGGCTGAAGCTTTTCGTGTTTAATAATCAAGCTTGAAGCTAGACTTGATTTTCGCTTGATAAGTGAAACTAAAAATACCGGATCTGTTACAGCGTTTAGTTGAGATGCTTACGGACGGAGCCCCAAAGCAAGAGGACATATAGTGAGGTTAAATGGTTCTCCTTAATTGTAAACAGTGTTTTCCTTTCAAGACTGCAAGCCTAGGGCATAGCAGTTGTCAGCTCATTCCTTGAAAGATCTATGTTTATATCTTAATTTTTTGGTCGGGATTAATATTTTAAGATTGACCTTGTTATTTTATGCTATCTAATATTCCTCCCAGAAAAATTTCTAATAGTTCTCACAAGAACCTGGGACTTGTTGCAAGTTGAATGAATTTTGGCTACCTAGAGGAGGAGGAAGTGGATACTGGATGCTATTTTTTTAAAATTTATTTATCCAAACAGAATTCTCATGTCCTTATTGGAATTCTTGAAGGTACCGTGTCGCCCATAAACTTGGTCACTAATGCACAATGCCTCCATCATTTGATTGAGACAACCAATCATCTTACCAAAGTTGTGGCTTAATATCTTTTGTAGAATTAGAAAGTTGGCATGATATGTCTCTGCATTGTTTATTTATTCCCCTGTATCCTCGAGCTCATATGTGAGTCCATGTCTAGGTTACGCAGGGGCTCAACTAGAGGATCATGTCTTCATCCATAGATGACACGTAGTTGACACAATATTTCCTCGACGGTTATGCCGGACATGACTCATATATGAGCATGCTCTAAGTTAAGTTATCTGTATCTTTGTATGATGTACAAATATAGGTACGGGGTTTGCTACTTTCCCTATTACTCAGTACTCGAGGTTAACCAGTACGCTAGAAGAGGTTTGTTTGTGTGTGTGTTTGCGCGCTCCGCAGGAACTGGTACAGTATCATGCAACATCATATTCATATATGCTTCATTTTTAAAATTAATTGGTTTTATTGTCTTTTTTATTACCATTTGGCTGATATCTATGTCGAACTTCTTCTTGTAATATCTGGATTGAGTCCTCACTTTGGTTATCCGGATTGGATACGACATTTGTGGTCGTGGAATCCTGAATGTCGATCGTAGGGGTGGGGTGGGGTGGGGGGTAGGGAATCACGGTAACTACGCTTCAAAGGGGACCTAGAACATGGTTGAAAGTGATTTGACATGGTCACGAATCAAGATTGTGCCAAAAATAATTAATATATGAGAAGTATTTTTTTTTTTGCAACAAATCCTTTTTAAAACTATTCAAAACATAAAAATAGGACGTTTCAGTGCCACGAGGCTCTTGCTTACGCATGGTTTGGGGAGGATTAAGATGTACGCATGCTTAACCCCATATATATGGAGGGCATTGCTTGGCGCCCATGCATATTTATCATTAATATATAATATGTAGAAGGCTAATTTGTACTTAAATACCATGAACCCTAGCATTATTTTTATAGGCACTTAAATACCATGAACTATCATCACCTTTGCAACATACTACTATTCAGTGGTCTGCCATCCCACTTAAGAGTCACGTACAAGAAACATGAGTCCATGACTATTGGATTCCCCCCTCCCCCTAAATATAAAGGAGATTTTTTTTCTTCGTTTTTATTAAAATCTTCACCTTTGTTCCTAACCCTAATCCTAACCATCTCCTCCCCCCTCCTTCTGCCTGTGTAGCCGCCGGTGTTGCCGGAGTCAGCCAATAAGTTCACTGAATAAGGAGTCATGGAGAAAATAACCTCAGCAATAGCACTTGCTTCTTTGACTAAAGAAGGGATTTTGTGGTAGCATACACGCAAGCACGATCTTTGGGAACTTTCTTAATAAGTAAAGCAGTAGCATTTAGCTCTCTGCTGAAAAAACTAAAAAAGGAAAAGCTAGTAGCATCCATACAGAGGGTCGAGCTTCAATTAAACATAGCTAAGATAAGTTGGCGAAGAAGCCAAACCAAACATGAACATGGCATGTCAGATCTTGGGGAAGTGGCTAAGAAAGATAGCTATAGGTTTGCATCCTCCTAGAGAACCAACAAAACTTATTGCCATCGTATTTAGCCAGGTAAAGCAAAAGGAGGTTATTGGAACAAGGAGGAGGGTAAAATTACAGGAGGGAGGGAAATGGCAAGACTGTAGCATTTGATGGACACACTGATGTGACTTGCTTCTCATAGGCTCAAGGGTTGGTTAGGGTTAGGGAAGGAAATGATGATGAAATTAGGGTTATGAATAGAAGGACAAACTTGTCTTTTGACTTACTGTTAACTCCAACTACAAAATATATTAGTTTAGGGTATTTAAGTGCCAAAGGAAAGTTCAAAGTGCCTATTAAAATTGTATAGGGCATTTATCTACAATGACGTGCCAGTACAGGGTGTTTGAGTGCAGATTAGCCTATGTAAAATGTGTATAGAAGGTTTACATGTGCATGTATAATTGTACGCATTCCATGTCTGTGTCATAAATTTTCTAAAATATTTATTTGTAATCTGTGTTGTGTCTGCATTCAAATCCATATCCACGTTGGTGCAACTTAGGTACGTAATCGTATTTGTTGCATGCGGCCCTCAACAACAACTTCCCTTGTATTGCTTTTGCTTTTTGGTCTTATGTCTACTCTTGGAAAGCCAACTTTCTAATAAACTGAATGGAAGAAACGACTTGATGTCGTTAGCCCGAAACTTGCACTAGGCTTAAGATTTGCCAAAAAAGTTGGAGTAGAAGCCTTCTTGTAGCTCTTTTATGAAACCTAACTTTCTGGTTTTGTAATGAAACTCACCCATGTAATTAGTGTCCTAAAAGTCAGTTTAAGGCGAAGTCCAGTGCCCGCCCATTGCCCGCATAGATTTCTGCCCAGAACCAGCCGACGCCCGACTATGCATATTTTTGGGTTTTAGGGACAATTGCTGCAATTTTCAGCAGGTTTTTTGTTAGCACCGCGTAGAACTAGGCGGCCTAGGCGTCCGGTGCCCGCCCGACTAGAGCCTAGCGACTTTTTACAACCTTGCATGTAGTATCTTTTTGGATCTCGTTGAGAGGTGCAAAGATTTACAAAGCTCGGTACCATGGCATCCTGAAGTGGTGTCTTTGTGGAGACCTTTTTATTGGACACATATATAGGGTATCTAGCATGCATAACACAACCACGTGCATGTTTGCATGGCATCTGGTATTACCTAAACCAAATTTGCCTTCATTAGATGCTTTCTTAATCTATTGGTCTTGAGTATTTCTGGAAACCCATCTTTGTTCTTTATGTACTATAAATTTTCATATGGAAATAATCCTTTTTGTTACATGTACTAAATAGTAAATACATAGTTTAAGAACTTGATGCCTCTCTTCGCTCATGCACACAACTCATTTATCATAAACGATCTCTTTTGGGTTATGCTCATCAGCATTTTTATCATGAAATATCCCATATTATGCGACTTCGACATGACATACTGAGCTACAGGTTTTCTAGTGTACAAATGTTTGTCCATCCAAAATATGGACAAATACATTGTTGGTGCTAGATGTTGGTGCATGAGAAAACTCAGAAAGGATGAGGACTGAAGAGGCTTTTGTTGTTTCTTAGGACCATATATAGAAAGATTTAGAGAAATATCACGTGGAAGCAAATCTTTCCTACTAAAAAGCATGACGTATGAACCATGTAGCCTCCAACATCATATCATTCCATGGCTACTGAATGGTTTTCAGTGTATGAATATTTGAGGCCATCCAATATGGCCAAACACATTATTGGTGCATAGATTACGTTGTATGAGAAAAGGATGACGAGTTAAGAGGTTCTTTGTTATGCCTTAGGATAGTGTATAAAAAGATCAAGTGGAACTAAACAATATCGCACTATGCTTCCTGTAACTTAAGATGCACGTAGACTCCAACATCGTGTCTACATTGTGGATATGATGTGCGTATTGACATGATACACCCCAAAACATTCGGACATGACATTGACGCTCCAAATACAGTAGGAATTCTTAAAATATGTTCGTACATTGTGTTGTTGGGATAAAATATAAATATAAATACACACACGCACACGCACACGCACGCGGACACACGCACACACAGACACACACAAAATCCTGAGTGTAGCTAATCTAAATCATGAGTGTAGCTACGAACACACACACACACACACACACACACAAAATCCTACTCTAAATCATGAGTGTAGCTACGGAGCACATAGACTCCAACATTAATGTCAATGTTGGCGTGTATCAAACATGCTATTCACTCCAAAATACACTAGGATTCAACATTGACACTCCATATACACTGTCATCAACATCATCCCCCATCCAAGCTTTCTCCCATCAGAATGAAGTGGGCTATGTAGCATAAGGAAGACCCATAAAAGGTTTCACAAAGTTTCCATAACTGGATGTTGACCTACCATCAAACTATTTCCGTGCCAAATTCCTAGTCGAGGAAGCTATGAGCATGAGAGGGTCATGCCATAAAACCTAAACGGCCAGTTGATAGACAGGTGGACAGATCTTTGGATATACAGTTTAGCAGAAAATTTATCTGGAACGTTAATGTTATGTGGACCGAAAATTGGGATACTTAACACCACTATTTATGGACATGGTACAATAGGGGTATGCTCCTTTGAGACACTTTAGCTCGATAAAAGATGTGGTCTGAGAACGTGCCATGATTTGCAATATTGTCTGTATGACCATGTGTGTACGTCCACACTAAATTTTGGGAGTACAGTTTTGCATTTATGTGATATGCAAGTATCATTTAATTCCGATTACAACTGTACATGTTTGGAGTTTAGCTTAGGACATAGTCTTTCTCATTTTTCTTTCTCGGGACCAGTAGGATCATTAGATTTATTGTTCCTGAACATAAAGTGTTCAACTTTTCGGAGTTCCAAAACGAAATACAATATGCATGTTACTTTTTATGGCAACTCTGGTTTTGTGATAAGAAGAGTCTTACCTTACAGTGAATCGAGAATGTTGACATTATTCAAGCCTATATAATAATATGTATTAGTTGAACATTGTCTGATTCAATTACAGCAGGAGCATTTACAATGTTTGGTTTGCTGTCCTGGCAACATGCAGCAAACATATGCTTCTACTGTTCTTTGAGATACCTGTCTATGAGAAATAGACAGTTATAACAACTTAGATAGAGTGGGACAACTTGCAAATCACTTGCCATGAATTATGTAACTAGTAAATGGTGATGCAGGTGAATCTTCATATACATTCTACCAAATAAGTCTTATATTGTGCTATTTGTATCATATTGAAGTTTTGTAAGAGTTATAATCTTAATTCCTTTAAGTTTGATGTTAGTTATGTTTGACAATGGTGTTACTTGGTGAATGCACAGCTGTTAGGAGGTTTAGTTTAACCCACATTAAGTTTGGTTATGTTATGTGCTATCCTTCAATGTTTCTTCATTTGTTGTGTTGCTTACATACGTACTTCTCTATTATGCTCGAAAACATGATATTATAATAAATGTATTCTTGTCTTGCAGATCATCTTTGAATGGGTAAGAAAGGTTGCTTGGCAACACCATCTTCCAAAGGAACAAATTTCAAGCACAAGTGCAACAATTTTGGCTTACGGTTCATATGGTCTTGGAGTAAGCATGCTGGACCTTGACCAAATTTCATTGTGAAACCTGAAATTTATTCTTAGACTTTCAGTTTAAGTTTGTATATTAAATTTACAATATGAACCCAGAACAAACTTTTAGCTTATGATGCGATGCTTCCCGATTACGATATATTTTACTTCAGTTTCTTGTACTAAATTTACCTTTCTACAGTTGAACTTCGTTTGGTTGTTATACTTCTTAGTATGATTCTCTATTACAGATATAACAGTTCTGATTTATGGTTTCCAAACTAAAGTTCTTCCTTTTTTATCTTTAGGTTCATGGATCTGACTCTGATATAGATGCTTTATGTGTCGGTCCTTACTTTGCAACTTTGGAAGTGGGTTTCTTTCCTTAAGCTTCTAGCTAAATTTCAAATTGATGAGTTCTTATATTAAAATACGTTATGCAGGAGGACTTTTTCATTGTCCTGCGTAGTATGCTTCTTAGCAGACCAGAAGTATCAGACATTCACTGTGTCAAGAGTGCCAAGGTTCCTTTAATGCGCTTCAAATTCAATGGGATCTCAGTCGATTTTCCTTATGCGCAGCTTCGTGCTAGCTCTGTTCCTGATGTAAGTATCTAGTACATGAATTAAGCTTTCATCTTAGGTGTGTACAAGCGAACTTCTAAAAACTGGTTGATGTTTACAGTTTTACTTATTTTGTATTCACATCCAATTCTTTCTATCATGATATATGTTCGGCTAATTATAATACCCTGAAGTATCAACTTTTTTCACCTTTATACCCTGAACTATTTTTTTAATATCAAGTTAATACCATGAACTTTTCAGGACTTTCATGTCATTCCATTTATTAATCTTCTGTCATAGTTAATGGTCATGTGCAAAGCATGTGACAATTTTGGACATTTTTGCCCCTAAACATAAGAGAAATTATGTCTCTGTCATCATCTTCTCCAGCTAAGCCTAAACCCTAGCCCATTCACTTCATCCCCACCAGTACTCTGTTACTGCCCCCTCCTGCCACTGTTATCATTGGTATATTTTTTCGGGTCAAATGTCAACATAGATGCAACCACTGAAGATGTTTTAGCAAAGTCAAGACCATTGCCCCTTGGATTGAAGCTTTCATCTTTAGAGAGTGTGATGGTTGAATTACAAAGAGAAGGTGTTTCTAGAGTTCCATCATCATCCGGTGGCTGATCTGGTTGCCACTTTTTGGTTTCATTCTGGTTTCCATATCGCCTACTGATAACAAATCAATGACATGTTATGTTGTAAAATGGGTTAGGATTAGGGCTAGGAGGAAGAAGATGATGAGGATTGATTTTTTTTTTAATAATAATAATACTTATTATTATTATTAGGGGGGCATTTTGTTCTTTTGGTGTTTGTCATTAAGACCAACTTGAAGAAGAGCCATAGGCCCACAGTTCAGGGTATTTAATGAAAAATAAATAAATTCAATGGTATGACTTGATAGAAAATAGTTCATGGTATTAAAGTGAAAAAAGTTGGTCGTTCAGGAATCAAGTGATAATTAGCCTATACTCTTATCTCCACTTTTTTTTTCTTCTATGAAAATTGTGAACAAGACCTTAACTTTTCTAACACTGATAGTTGAAATGTACCCTTGTAACGGGCAATGGTAGACCATAGTTCAGGGTATTTGAGTGAAAAAGTTAATGGAATGGTATTAACTTGATAAAATATAGTTCATGGAATTAAAGTGAAAATATTTGGTAGTTCAAGGTATTTACTATTCAAGTGATAATTAGCCTATACGTCTTCACTTTTTTCCTTCTATGAAATTTGTGAACGAGAGACCTCAACTTTTCAAACACTGATGCATGTGCCCATGTAACGGGCATTGTTAAATGTATGGAATACTTTGCTTCAAGACATGTTATTCAGTGTAGAAGTAGAGTTGGTTTCATATATGCTGTTGCCTACTTCATTTTTTTCTTCTGAAAACTGAAGACGACTTCTTTTTCATGTGCTCATAGTTATCAAACTTGGATTGCATCTTTTTAATACGAGTAGTGGGATGCTACTTTAATTTGAACTATCAAATACCTTTCTTGTAAGCTTTTTGCTGGTGCACTCGGTGTCATCTTTAACATCGATTGCATTCTCATAATTTCAAAGAACTAATATTCACTCTATATGTGGAATGTAAAAGGAAATACTATTTTAAAAGATGCCACAACTTCTGCATTCTCTATTATTTCAGTTAGAGGATGATGCTCCACTTCAGAATAAGATTCTACAGAGTTATGGGACAACTTTCAGTAGAAATACGGAAGACGTTATCTAAAGATAGTATGACATAAAGTAGCATTTTTTTTTTACTGCATAGTGGAATGAGTATGGAATTGATGGAATCTCAAGCATGTAAAGTGTACTAGCTGCATTAATTATATAATAAAATAGTATGCAACTATCACTAACTTTACTTGTTTAATAGATATATTGTAAATGTGAATGAGCAGTTCATGAATACATCATTAAAAGTTTCTGGACTTTGGGCAACCTAGAAATATTGTCATTGGCAGAATTCATCCTAAACAATTCCTTGCTCCACAAGTAGCATTCAAAAAAAGAAAGACTGTTCAAGATTCTGAAATCTGAATAGATCGGGAACTAATGCCTACCTTTTGGAGTTAGTACAAGATTTAAAGATCAGTCCCATCTTCAATGAGAAAGACCTGATGTCATAACTGTCCTGTAAAAGAAAATTCTCACATCAAAGTTAGGAATGCCTAAAAATTTGGAGAACCTTTTACTAATATTTGACAAAATTTATTAATGTTTTGTTTCACTATGATGCTTTAGTAGAAATGAGCTCTGCAGAAATTGATATATATTCTACAAACTTATTTATCAAGAAAAAATGGGAAATAGTTATAAACTGTAGTGTCAAGAACATTGTTGTTTTTTATTCTTAAATCATCTGTGAAATTGCAGGGTGTGGACCTTTTCAACCCCCATTTAGCAGTAGCTGATGAAACTAGTTGGAGAAGCCTGTCTGGTGTACTGGTCAATAAGCGGATCCTACAGCTAGTTCCACATCTGAAGGTATGCGTTTCTTTATTGCTTTATTGGAACATTTTGAGTGTATGTTTGTTCTGTATTTATTTTGTTTGTTGGTGGGAATCAGTTCTTCCCAGAGGCAAGCAACTAGGTCCTGTTTTCAGCGATATGGATCTCTCTATTTGACATTGAACCTCAAACCTCAAGGGCCAATGGATTATTGTCGCTTCTATATCTTGAGCTTTTCCGTTCTATATGTGACAAATATAATGAGGTTCTCTAATATCTATATCCCTAGACAGCCTTTGCTGGTTTACTCTTGATAGCTTGATTGTCTGGATTAGAAATTCTAGGTGACTAGCATACAGTTAAAACATTCGGACAATACAAGCAAGTTCCAATATAATTCTATGTGATATAATTTTACAATATGATCTTCATCATCTCGTGTGATCTTGTATTCTTAATCAAGCAAGTTCCATTTCCATATATTTCTTGTGCAATGGTGTCAGTTGACCCTTAACTAAGATTTAGCAATATCTCATTCATCTAATCTTCAAATAATTGCTAATACACAACTAAAGAACATTCGGACAATACAAGTCTAAGATTAAATTAAAGGCATTTCTGCACTTAATACCCCCAACTTTGGCCTACGTTCACTGTGCTACGATGACTTCTTTTAACATTACCATGAACATTTTAGTCGTTATCACTTTGCTAATGCCGCCATAATTAACAAATTTAGGACAATATTACCTCTAAAGATTAAAAAAAGGAGTTTTTTTGACTTGCCCCCCACTTTGTTTATCCCATTTCACGGTGCACCCCACAGTTTTGCAAAAATGTACAGTACCTCCCACTTCGGACGGAATCCGTCAAAATATATATTTTTTGACCAAAATGTCCTTGTCTCGTTCCTCTTTCCCCCCCCCCCCCCCCCCCCCCCCCCCCCCCCCCCCCCCGCGGCCACCGCCTCCGCTGTGCTACTTCCGTCGCTGCCGCTGCTGCCGAAGGCGGGGAGGGGAGGGGGGGGGGGAGCGCACGGCGGAGGGGGGGGGGCGGTGGCCGAGGGGGGGTGGTGAGAGGAAGGAGATAAAGGCGTTTTGGTCCAAAAAAAATTTTTTTGACGGATTCCGTCCAAAGTGGGAGGTACTGTACATTTTTGCAAAACTGTGGGGTGCACCGTGAAATAGGGTAAACAAAGTGGGGGGCAAGTCAAAAAAAACTCAAAAAAACAATTACATCACCACACCCTAACCTACCACCACACCATCTACTTCCTCCTTTCACATCCCCTAAACCATTTTCTTAATTCCTCATCCCTAAAACTACCACCACCACCTTCTTCCTCATCCCAAACCCTTACCGACCACTTCATCCATGTAGCTCAACCACCGCTCCTGCTAAGCAATACAATCCCGCCACCTCCCACCCCCTACCCCCAGCAACTTCCTCCATGATCGCCCCCATTTTCTTAGTTCTCATCTATTCCAGAAGCCGGGAAAAAAACGCCCCAACCAAATAATCATTTACTTGTCACTTCTCAGAGCATGTAAACTTTTTTACATATATTGTGCCAGCTGAACAAATAAGCTGGCCATATTGCTACTGTTACATTTACTTAATAGTGGTTGAACTCTCATTGTTTGGTAGGAGGTTAGCGTCTTTTAAAGATATCAAATTTTACTGTACTTATTTAAAATGTATCAATATTTAATATACTTTTTACATGCAATGCTATTTTCTTATCGACATTGTCATTATGAGGAAGTTAGAGCTAGATGGTCTGACCTTTAGAACTTGTATGATTATAGAAGTAACTATCTTTTTTGGTTTTTGTTAATAGTGAGATTACTATTTTCTTATCGACATTGTCACTCTGAGGAAGTTAGAGCTAGATGGCCTGGCCTTTAGAACTTGTATGATTATAGAAGTAACTATCTTTTTTGGTTTTTGTTAATAGCGAGATTACCTCTACATGCAGAATTTCCAGAGCATGCTGCGTTGCATTAAATTATGGGCAAGAAGGCGTGGAGTATATTCTCACGTGAGTTGTTTTGAATGCATGACTTAGTTCTGTTACTTGAACTGCTGAATTGTAGGCCTTCTAGTGTTGTTTAAGCTTGGTATTGTTTGCAGTTACTTGGTTTCTTTGGAGGGATCCATCTGGCAATTCTTGCAGCTTATGTTTGTCAGAGGTTTCCTAATGGCAGTATAAATGCTCTTGTAACTTTCTTCTTCGAGAATTTTTCACTTTGGCCTTGGCCTAAACCAGTAATTCTGCAAGATAGCTCTATACCGTTCAGGTATCCTGATAGTCGCTCCCTCATGCCCATTATGATGCCTTGTAGTCCGTTTGGCTGGTGCAACTCTAATATCACAAAAAGTACCTACAGCAAAATTAAGGAAGAACTTCAGCGTGGATATCTGATTACACGGGTAGGTTCTTTTGCATGCTCTTTGGAGTTTAGTTTTCTGCTCAGTTTTGAAATAATCTTAGACAGTCTAAAGTAACTTAACTTGCATGTTGCCAGTATATATTAATTTATTTCTCCGTGGTAGTATAGTTGATAATGCGTCAATTTCATGAGTCAGCATTTGGTATAACCTGTTCTTCATGCATGTCTTCTAACTTTTAAGTTATGGATTTACTTAAATTACAAATACCTGCTTCATATCCATATTTAGGTAGACATGGATGTACAACACGTCTGTTTAAAATATGGAAACAAATACAGAGAATGAATACAGTTACCAATATGTTTTTCACTGGAAAGTCAAATAAATTTTCAACATGCATGCTCAAGTGCACAGGCAATCATTGACATATAGGCATATAGAATGTTTCAAAGTGATGTCAGCAATACAGTCAACATACAGTAGCGATTTTAAAATTACCTCCATGCCCAAGGGATTGAATCTTTCAATCCTTGTTGCCAGGGTCCTAAGATCAGGATCATGGATCTAAATATCCGATCTGATTTTGATTCTTCTCCGGATCCCATACATGGATCCCTTGTTGTCACGATCATACAATCCGGATTATGGATCTTACAATCTAATCTAATTTTGATTCTTTGCAATCTGGATCCCATACATGGATGAGGCTCGGCAAGGATAACATGTATCCCTACGATCCGGGTCGTCGAATCGGTATCCAAACCGGATCGTAAGATTTCGACCCAAGCAGACCCAATTTGTGGTTGGGACCATATTTTGACTTTTCTTTTGTGAGGTTTTCTTTTCTTTTTGCAATTACAAGTCATATATTTTCCTATGTTACTCTTAAGTTGGGGGTGCCTATACGGTAAATAATCAATTCTTTTTTCGTATACGGATCAAATATTTTCCAAACCGGATCAAATATCTATATTGTGCTTTTTTTGTTATCCTATACGGTAAATAATCAATTCTTTTTTCGTTTCTCCGAATCCGTTTAATTTTGTTGCGGTGAACTTTTACGGCTTAAGAAATGGGAGCTGCTATTTTGCCCGCCGTTGGGGGTGCCCGCAGCCACGTGGCGCGTCGCCATTGCCTCCTTGGCCGGGGTGGGCCCGTGTTAGCAGGCGCGGGCGCGGCCCCCCGTGGGCGGGCAAAATAGCATTTTCGTTAAGAAATATAGAAGCACATGGTGGTTGTGATTTATGGAATTTTGTTTGAGGTTACTTTTAAGTTGTGCTCCCTTTCCTATTTCTTTTATCTTTGGTTTTGGAAGATAGAGAAAGAAAAATTATGTGACATGGGAGCACTGCACGATTGTGGACAACGATCGGAAACATCCACAATGCTAATATTGTGGCTTTTGGGTTTTTACATTTTGGGATCCTAGTAACTATAGTTTTTTAGCCGGTTGACTTGTTCTGAGCATGATATATGCTAAAACCTACTTGTTTGTGGATCTATTTATCAATTATGAATGATATATCTTATATTTCAATTGTCCATATTTTTCATATTTATTTTAACGTTTTAATAGTTTTAATCAAGAATCTTGATCCGAATCCCGATCTCTTCCGGACCCCTTAACGATCCGACCCGATTTTGACAACATTGCTTTCAAGTACATCAATTTCAATGATATGATTACCGTGCCTATTTATCTGTCAGTATTGTGCCTGGTTTCCTTTTACTATCCAGTTTAAGTCGGTATTTGTTTTCATCAAATTTAAAATTGAAAGTGTCCTAAAAAATTATACTTGTATTCCTGTTTCTCAAAAGAAAACAAGTAGAATGTACAGTAAAACCTTTACCCATACTTGCTCATAGAAACCAAATACAAATTGTAGTAGTGCATGTAACTGTCCTTTATTGCTGCTTATAACACTGGGTGTTGTTGGGGTTATGTGCTGTGAATGTTTTCTTGCGTAATCAAAGAATTGAACGTTTTCCTCTAGTCATATAGTACAGTTGGGATAGTTATGATGGTAAATATGTCTATGGATGCTTGGAGAAAATTGTTGGTACTTAAATAGATTGGACCGTTCTTTTCGCTTCACAGAAACTGAACATGGCCTTAAGAATTGAGTTCTTAGTTTTTACTCATTCTTGAACTTGAATAAGACTCATAAGAAACATATTTGCTTCTCTTAAGAAATGTGGTACTAAATGCCTTCTTCTTTGTTAATTGTAG
Source organism: Iris pallida (assembly GCA_029216955.1). Lineage (NCBI taxonomy): Eukaryota > Viridiplantae > Streptophyta > Magnoliopsida > Asparagales > Iridaceae > Iris > Iris pallida. The sequence continues at coordinate 18,300,461 of JANAVB010042420.1, forward strand.
GATAGTGGAAGGGCAGATTTTGAATGGAGTTGTCTGTTTGAACCTTTCCCTTACACCAATACATATGCTAGCTTTCTAGGGATTTTCCTCACTGCTCCAGATGATGACGAATTAGGGGACTGGGTGGGCTGGGTGAAGTCGCGCTTCCTAAGTCTTCTCCTCAAGGTAAATTTCTTTCTCACAGTCTTGTATAATATTCTCAGCTAGTTTCTTCAAAATTCGAATCCCTTGTTACTTTATGCAGCTAGAGGCAGTGCAGGGTTATTGCGATCCGAACCCCACAGAATATGTGGATCACAGTGTCTCTGACCCTAATGTTGTATTCTGCTGGGGATTGTCACCAAACGGGAGCAACCTCACCGACATCATCTCTGTTAAGGAGGACTTCATGAGAAGCGTTAACAAGGACCTTTACAGTGACAGCAAAAGAAACCGTTGCAAGTTAGAATTATTGATTGTGGAGTCCTCCCAGCTCCCTAAAAGCCTGCAGTTGGGCTCAGGTGCTTCTGGGGCGTCCAAGGCATGCTGGAGGGTTTCTGAATACAACCAGCAACAGAGGAGACCGATCTACTCTCAGTACTTCCCCCAATACTTTGTCGGTTATGTGGCACCACAACGAGATTATGACAGTGCTGTGGGGTAAGAAACTTTCGTGTCTATGAGGAACAATATAGGTGTTTCATCTCATCTGGAGAGACGAAGATGCTCAGTTTTGCTTCTGGGTCTATACTTTTGTGGCCGTGCTCTTGAAGGCTGTTGTGGATGATGGGCAAGTGTATCTTCTAATGTAAAATTAAAGTAATTACCCATTAAAGTCGAAAGGTGGGCAATCGTTTTTTGCTTCTATTGCCCTTGAAACTGTACATGCTATATAAAGTTCAAATTAATATAGCATTTTCCTTGTTAAAGTTCTCTTTTGTAAAACTGAGGTAAATGTGGAAACAATAATAGTATATTTGTTGTCCTCAAGAGTTTTCCTTTGATGTATAGTCATCATTTACAGCTGAAATGTTTTGGAGCTGGAGAGGCATGTTGCCAGACTTGAGACTGTACTGTTGAATTTTAGATACTCTCTCTCTCTCTCTCTCTCTCTTCTTTTTTGCCAATCTTCATATTTTCTGTTTATTTGTAAGTATTTGAAGCCTCGTTTGGATTCAAACTTGTGGTAGAAGAGTTTAATGAGTTCTCTCCGCATGCCAATGTTCAAATTGTCGCCTTTTTTTTTTTTTTTTTTTTTTTTTCTACTTTCCATGATTCTGAAGAGTTTGGGACAAATACCATTTGTCATCCTCGCCATTGATTAACCTGCCGAGAAGCTTGCTTGTTATGTTTCAGATTATGGTGGTGCGCTTCTGACTTTTGAAGCAATGGTTGAAGTTGCAGTCATCTTCGCTTGTGGACTCACTTTTGATGCAAGCATAACATGGAGCCAAGAAACTCTTGTTTGGGTTCGCGGAAAGGAACGGAAACTTTGCTCTTTTCTTTTTTTTAGAAAATTGTAGTTTTTATCCATTTTTATTTCCGGTACTTAGAAAGGCAAGAGAAATTGGGAGGGAAAGTGAATCATTGGAGTGGGCTTCAATAGTTTGCTAGAAAGCATAGTTTGCCGTATCGGCCGATACCGATCCGATACAACCGATATCGATACAGTTTGACATGTACCGATCTAATATACTGTTCGATACCAACAACGGGGTCTCTTTTCCAATCAATTCAATAAAGAAAATTGAACAAAAAAGACTAATTAACAAGAATGTAAAAGCATGTAAATGAAAAAAGCTTATTTATTACGGATAAACTAATCAACAAGGATGACTATTATTTTATTCAATTTAAAACTACTATGAAACAACTTAGAAAATACTTAAAATTATGCCTAAATATATAAAATATTTTTTTTTTTTCCTAAAATTTTAATAATTTATTAATAATCATTTGTTTTCCGATACCGAAATATCCAATACTCTGATCCGAACACACCGATCCCGATATTCATAGGAAGTGTCCGATATCGATTCCTCTTAAACAAGTGTTGGACGCATCAGGACATTCCAAGATATACTAGGGAATACCAAAATATGTACCGTGGTGTCGTTTCCTACACTGTCCTGTTGTGTCCGTGTCTCTTCAAACATTTGAGGGTTACTATGTATTAGAGCAAAATCAGTAACAGTCAATGATTCTCCATAACAACCCAAGATATCATTCATTCTCCACAGTTGTAACAGTCCAAGATATTAGTGATTCTCCATTATTGTGGAAGTTTGTTTCTTTGTATATTTGTTTTTCAGTTGTACAAATATATGTCTATAAATGCATCTCTCCTCACAGCATAGTTGCTTGAGGTAACTAAGATACATGTAGAGGGCAAAACATCTCAGTGCACACAATGACTTCGGGAGTTCATGTATACATAATGACTTGGGGAACTCGTGTACGAGATTCCTATGAGCCTCATATTTTCTTGTCACTCGATGTTACAATCCCATCGTTTCCAGCAAGCATCATGTACTTATCCTTCCTGGTGAGCTTGGTGCAGTCGAACCCGAGGGCCCTCCCCATCAGCTCCTGCACCCGGTTCGCCATGTCGATGCTGCTCGACTCGCCAGTCCTGACGCCGCTAGTGTCCGTCACCCCGAGGAACTCCAGCTCGTAGCACATGGAAGGGTTCATTAGGTAGTAGAAGGGGTCCAGGCACTTGCACCCCCCCGCCGTGGTGGCGTAGAACATCCCGACCCGGACGTCGACCGCCACGGGCGCGACCTCGTCCGCCACCTCCGCGAACAGCGGGCTGAACCTCAGCAGGTACGGCTCCCTGCACGTCGTGCCCTCGGGGCACAAGACCAGGTCGTGCCCGTCGCGCAGCAGCCCCTCTATCAGCCGCCGGTCCTCCTCCCTGTTCCTCGTGAGACGGAACGTCCGGATGGGCGACAGGGCCTCCGACACTCTGCTGAGGCTGTACGTGAGCGAGGATATCGGCCTGTCCAGCGCGATGGAGATGTAGATGGCGTCGATGAGGGTGCGGTGGTTGCAGACGTAGAGGCGGGCCTTCCTGCTGGGGGACGACGGAGGTTCGGGTCCTCTGAGCTTCCACTTCATCCCGGTCAGGGACAGAAGGAGAGTGGAGGCTCTGTAAGGGAGGGACAGGCCTATGAGGAGCCTCAGTAACGCGAGGGGGAGGGAGACGGGAAGCCACACGAACATGGCGGCGGCTTGGAGTGGCTCCGGCCGGAAGGCGATCCTTCCGTCGTGGAATATCATCGGCTTCGGGTAGCTTCGCCTAGGCAGGGGATGCCATCTCTTCTTCTCGGCTTCATCCACCAAGTACAGTTCCTGGATCATAAGAAAACCAGTGAGAAATGCGGAACTTAAAAATCAAGATCTCTGGTTCAAAAAATAAAATAAAATAAATAAATAAATATATAAATATATATATATATATATATATATATATATATATATATATATATATATATATATATATATAGGAAAACTTAGATGGTGAAACTTTTGAATTCCGAAAATACCCTTACATACTTATACTAATTAAAAATAGTTCATTAATTTTAATAAGGACAACTTAGTAATTAGGAAGACTACCCTTTGGTCTTCCTAAAGAGTCTTCATAAACTAATTAAGAAATGTTAAAATACGTGCAAGGCACGTGCACATATGCTAGTATATATATATATATATATATATATATATATATATATATATATATATATATATATATATATATATATATATTTTTTTCAGACGAGCTTTTGTTTATATATATGAGTAATGCTATTTATACTTTCAAATATTGTTCCTCTAAATCATTTCTCCTTATGTGCCAGCTGACATCAGTGACATGGCATATTAAATAATATTATATGTATCTGACATGGCAGATAATATGACAAATTTAAACCCAAAAAATTACATCTTAACATTAATGTTAATATTAATAGTTTAATACTAATATTAATGTTAATATTAATTTTAATGTTAATGTTAACGAAAATGCTTAGTTGCCCGCAGGCCACGTGTCGCCAACCGATTGCCTCTCTACTAACTTTCGGTCCCACCCGTTCCCGGCCAATCAGAAGGCGACACATGTCCCCTTGGCCAGGACTGCGGTCCAAGTTCGTGGATAACGTAGCACCGTCGTAATGATAATGTTAATTTTAATGTTAAGTTTAATCTAATTTAAAATTTGCCACGTCAGCTGCCACATCAACATGCTACATCAGCTGCCACGTAAGGGCCATGTAAGGAGGGATGGTTTGGAGGAACAATTTGGAGACACAAATAACATTATTATTATTATTATTATTATTATTATTATTATTATTATTATTATTATATATATATATATATATATATATATATATATATATATATATATATATATATATATATCTCAAATGACCTCTAGCCTAGTGGTTAAGAGAGATGCATACGACCCAAGTGGTCAGGAGATCGATTCCCGGTGGGAGCGTTCGCCACAGTTACCTTCTTTCAAATATATATATATATATATATATATATATATATATATATATAAAATGTGCATATAAGTAATTTTATTGTTAATTTTTTTTTTTACCCAACATGGATTATATTGGTTTAGAAGTTGCTACTTAAATTCGCTCAAAACCGGACCTCTCATAACCACTCATAACCGATACTTTAGAAACATCTCATAACCGCTACCCAACAATTGCCTAGCAGATCCTGAGTCAATGCAAAGAGTGGTCACAACATGATTGGTATGTGCATCGAGAACTAGAGATCGGTGTAAATTCTTGGTTCAATCTTATTTTAGTACTTTTTTTGCTCAAATTTTCTCTGAATGTGATCTGTTTTCTTCTCTTTGCATGTTAACTACACCGAGTTGCTCTTGATACACGTTGTCTTTGATTTGAAGTAGCTGAGTGTCATATCCTAGAAGCAAATGGCATTACCCTTGATTTCAAGTAGCGAGTCTAGTGGCTGTTAGATCATGAAAGTATTATCCCAAAACCATACCATTATTGTTTAATAGACCAATAGATACTCCTACAGCGATAAGAATTAGTCGCTAAGACTAGAGGTATAGTCTTAAGAATATGATTTTTGTTAGTGTTATAGATCACATGACCCTTACCAGAGATTTGATGTAAGAGAAGTATCCAAGGAGTCGGGACGCAAAATTTTAGGATACCTAGATAATAGATTTGCTATGGCAAGGATATCAACCAACTATGTTTGGGTGTGTATTTTTGTGTGCGTGTGTATAAGTCTATAGATGATGTTTATGGTTATGATAACTTACTGTCAGTACAATATCCAACATAATGTTGTTGGTCTCAGCAAACTGGTCTTATTACTAAGAGGTCATACGTATATATCAGGTGTCACCTCATATATCTCCATAATGAGCTTCAGTAAGCATGATATTTATGATTTATCTACAGTGTTCTATTAACACATTATGTATTCCTCCTTGGATAATTTTATTGAAAATCTGTACACACTGTGTTGATCCTCCAACTGCCAACTCTTGGTTACCTATAAGTAAATACATAATTGGAATAGTATTGGAGATACTCAAAACTAGTATTGCTTCTTTGACGCCACAAGTATAATTACAAATATGAAGAGTATTGAAAATTTTAAAATTAGTATGAGGTGTTAGTTCCGAGACAGTTCAAAAGATAGAGGGAACTTAGGCCAGGAACATAGATATCACGTAAGACCTGTGCTCTGTTCTGATCCTGAAGTTGTAGTCGATATCAGAAGTTCACGCAAATAAGTTTGCCCTCTAGTGACTGGATTACAACTGAATACTATAAATATTTCAAATTACAAACTGACAGAAAGTAATTCGTTCTTCCTTGCAAACGAGTTGCAAATGAGATAGAACGTTTACAAGCAAAAGAAGGAAGGAGAAGAAGATAGATATAAAAAATATTATTCTTGCTGGGGTGGCGAAGACCACCGTTGTTCAAAGTATCCATTAGTTGAACCTAATGAACATATTATATAGTTGAGACACAAATTAGGTCCATAGTTGAAACTATGTCTAGGTTTAAAACAAAAGTCAATGTTGACCTTTATATATTATTATTAGAAGAATTAAATAGATTATTTGACCAACCCAATGAATTTAATGAACCTATTATGTCTTCTATATATTTTAAAATTATCTCGTCAATCAAACTCGTGAACCATTTCTATTATTTGCTTGTTACAAATCATTGTAATAATTTGCAGGAAGTAATAATTGATTGTGGGGACGATCATTCAACTTTTTTGGACATACTGAGACAACCACCATTGGTTAGGGTATTTAATGCCACATCCCAAGATGATATCAGGCTACTTTCATCTCCACGACCGCTAGTACCCTCGTGGGAGTTCATGCACTTTTTAGGAACCTCAATGTTGACTAGTTTGCCGAAGTAGAGGCCTCCACCATGAGTGCTTTGGAGGGCATTTCAGGAGAATAATTCTAGGATTTTATGCTTACATGATTCACCAGAAGGTGAATTTTTTGAAGTTAGAGAAGAATGATGACATGAGGTGAATTTTTTGAAGCTGAGATGAATGACGAAAAACTAATTGAGATTTTTTTTTTGTTATCTTTTAGTTTTTATTATTATTTTAGACATGATCTCTTGTATCAGTTATGGTTTTATGTTATCCCAGTGATAAGCCTTTATAGATTAGAGATTGACTTTATCGTCTTTTTATTTCTTGAGAGTATATAAATAGTCGGTATGTTCATAACTTATTAATTGAAGAATTGAATAATAAAAATCTTTTCTTGAGTTTGTATGGTGAGTTACCAACACCCTAAAGTGAATCTCTCTCATCTTTTTTTCTTCTTCTTTGCTTTCAAAGTTTGATGGATTCGAGTACAAAAGTCGTGTAATGGAGATCCAGCACAACAGATACGTTTCCAAACTTGAATATTTTTTATTTATAATCAATGGTTATGCATGTTTTGCATATCTATTATAATTGGTGTCATAAATTGATAATAGTTAATTGTTCACATTTTATTTAAACTAACCTTGCAAAGGCCGAAAATTGGATGCGGATGCGACACGGACTCCGTACTCGAAACTCCGACACAATCAAAACTAGCCTGATCTTCCCCCTCCTCTCCCAACACCTCCTTCAACTGATCCATTCCCTTCTCCTTCTCCTCCATCAAACCAGTGTAGAACCCACCAAGCACCTTCAACTCCCTCCCCACCACCACCCCCACCTCCAAATACTCCTTCAAGAACACCTCCACCATCACCCTCGGCATCGTGCTCACCCCCACCACCCTCCTCCCCCCTCTCGGCCTCACCGCCTCGAACCCTTCCAACCCCACTCCCTCCAACAGAAACTTCGGAAGCACGGCTCTCCCGACCATGAACTTATCCTTCCTCAGCCCGCAGCACGAAACCATGACCATGACTCTGAGCCCCGACTCGGGGCTCAAGCAACAAACCAAGGGGTAGAGGAGGAGGAGGAGGAAGCCTCTCAAGAACCCTCCTCCCTCCAAAGCGACTAGCATGAAGTACGGGAAGGTGCACGACGACCTCAACAATCCCCCCTCCACGTCGAACACGACGGTGGTGGGCTCCCTCGAGAGCTTCTCTCGGTCGAGGCACTCCCATGGCTTCCACTTGAAGGAGGACATAGCTCTCGATAGAAAGAACAAGACGTTTAATGCTGTGGAAATGATCAAAATATAAATACAAAATAATCAAACACGTTGCACTACTTATATAACCATGCAAACGAAGGAGAACTCAATGGATATTGCATGACTGGGTCAACTGTCGTTTCATGTTGCAATCGCGCTTTAGCAGTTGAAGTCAATCGAGAGAAGTTGATCAAACAAATTAAACTGAAGAGAGCTACACATAACCAAACTACAATATATATAGAGAGAGCTTCATTTTTACTCCTTTTTAACTCATTTGCATGCATTTGGCTACTTATGTGTGCACATTTTTGTTGGCTTGATGTTGCTCATTTGACCTAATGTAAAAGTGATGCCAAAGTTCACCAACCAAGTTTGAAGATGAAGGAATTGTGTGGATTTGTCAGGGTGAATCATAAATATCTAACTGATGTCCATATAGAGAATGTCCTTTCACCTATATATGTACTCCAACTAATAAGAAAAAACGAGGTTCAAGTGTTTAGCTTGCGGAGGATTTTGAGTTACACCATTGGCTGGTCGTATGAGTATGAGTGAGCAACACTTCATCGAAAATTCTTGAGCACATGTTGAAATTGTGTCAAAGAAGAATACGATTGAAGAACCTTTGTGCCAATTGTATACTTCTCTCAGGAGGGATAAAAGTTGGTAGGGCGAGGAATTTGACATTTTGTTCACTAAAAAGTAAAATTTTAAGTAAAAAAATGGAAATTCTATTTTGAATGTGGAGGGGAGGGGAAGTGGTGACCGTGGCTGTGACCGCAGCCGACGTGTCCCCTCCTATTGGCTCATATTAATATTTAAATGTTATAATTGTATTGAAATATAATCCTATAACAAATATAATCATATCCAATATCTGACTTGGTCTTCTGGACCTTCGGGAGAACGTAATACCCCCCTCAACGTGAGAGAGAATATAATTGTATTGAAATATATAGATAAATGTTACATGATTTGAAACTAAAGGATAAGTACAAAATCAAAATATTAACCAAAAGAACAAACTAAATCTATCAAGATGTAACAACAAGATCAAAATTTAAACTAACAAAATATAATCCTATAACAAATATAATCCTATCAAATATCTGACTTGGTCTTCTGGACCTTCAGGAGAACGTAATATGCCCCCTCAAGTTGGAGAGGGAGAACCTTCGGTACGCACACCCAACTTACTAACTAGTCAGCGAAATTGTTCGACTCCCAATGGCTTTGTAAAAATGTCAGCAAGTTAGTTTTGGGAGGAAATATGAGTTGGAGAGAGGAGTCCGAAAATAATTTTCTCACGAACGAAGTATCAATCAAACTCAATATGCTTAATACGTTCATGGAAGACTGGGTTGTCGGCAATGTAGATTGCCGCTTGATTGTCGCAGTAGGCTGGAATGAGATTAGGATGGGGAAGACCGAGATCACGAAACAGATAATGAAGCCATTGGAGCTCAGTAGTAAGATTAGCAAGAGCTCTGTATTCGGCTTCTGCAAAGGATCGAGAAACTATTGGTTGTTTCTTTGATTTCCATGAGATTGGACTTGCACCAAGCATGGTGAAATAATCAGTAGTGGATTGACGAGTTGTGGGGCATCTTGCCCAATCAGAATCAGTGTAACCTTGCAACTGTAAGTTGCTCGAAGAAGATAAAAAAATAACATGCTTAATTGTTCCTCGTAGATAATGTAAAACCCGAAAAGCTGCATCAAGATGAGATGTGCGAGAAAGTTGCATGAATTGGCTGAGATAATTTATCGAGAAGCTTATATCTGGTTTGATTACTGTGAGATATAGGAGTCGACCAATCAGACGACGATATTGACTTGAGTCAGGTAGCGGCTCACCATCAGAAGGAAGCAACTTTAAGTGTTGTTCGATCGAAAAAGGAGACGATTTGGCATCAGTAAATTCAGAGTCATGTAATATGTCAAGAATGTATTTCCTTTGACATAGAAATATTCCTAGAGAGGAACGAGATACTTCAGTACCAAGGAAGTATCGGAGATTACCAAGATTTTTGATAGAAAACCTTGATTCAAGGCGTGACGTTAAAGAGGAGATAGAGGAGGCATCATTGCCAGTGATAATGATGTCGTCAACGTAAATAAGAACGATAATGGAGATATTAGAAGAGTTGTAGGTAAAAAGTGAATAGTCAGCCCGAGATTGCAAGAAACCTTCGTCAATGAGTGCGGAAGAAAGTTTTGCAAACCATTGGCGAGATGCTTGTTTCAAACCATATAGGGATTTATTAAGATGACATATCCGAGAGTCCCCTTTCTTTTGAAAACCTGGTGGGATACGCATGTACACTTCTTCAGAGTGGTCTCCTTGTAAGAATGCGTTATTGACATCTAATTATTGAAGCGGCCAGTATTTGACTACAGCAATAGAGATGAGTGCACGAACAGTAACGAGCTTCGCAACAGGAGCAAAGGTATCATGATAATCGATGCCTTCATGTTGGGTGTAGCCTTTGGCAATAAGTCGACCTTTGTACCGTTCGATAGAACCATCAGGTCGAAGCTTAATTTTATATATCCATTTACAACCAACCGCTTTCTTTCCTGGTGGAAGATGAGTTATTGTCCAAGTGTTGTTTGTTTCCAAAGCTTGAATTTCTTTGGTCATGTCATCTTTCCAATGAGTAGATTTCATCGCTTCATTGAATGTATGTGGTTCATCAGAGTTGATGATAGAAGATAAAATTACTTTATTAGAGGAAGAAAATGTCTCAAAAGGGAAGGAAGTAGTGAGCGGATATTGGGAAGATGTTGTACATGTATTGATAGAACAATCATAGTCATCGAGCCATTGTGGAGTACGATAAGAGCGAACTGGTCTTTTAGGTGGAGGAATAGGTTCAGAAGGAGAAACTTCTGATGATGGAGAAGACGTTGTAGGTCGATGGAAGTGAAGGTGATAAAGAATTTGAACATGTTGTAGAAGGAGATGGAGTAGGTGTAAGCAATTTTGCATTTGAAGTGGAAAGATGATGATTTGGTGATCATTCCATGGAGGTGGATGGATGAGATGAACCAGGCTCCATGAAAAAAATTAGAGTGGATTTGGAAATGGGTTCAACACTATTTCCTGCATTGAAATGGGGAGAATCATCATAGTAAAGATGTTCCGGAGGATCATTGGAGAGGAGAAAGTCATGTTGAGGTGGTAGCGCATCATGAAAGGGAAACATAGTCTCATGGAATACTACATCTCGTGAGATAAATGTTGTTTTTGTTTCAAGGTCTAGTATTTTGTATCCTTTATGGTTAAAGGGATACCTAAGGAAGACGCCTAATCGAGCATGATGATCAAATTTGTTTGTGATGGAGGGGTTTTTGGCATAGCATAAGCACCCAAATACCATGAGATTTTTGTAATTGGGAGTGTTGCCAAGTAAGACCTCACGAGGAGAACGATGAGATAGTAAAGGAGCCGCCATCTTATTTGTAAGATAAGTGGCCGTGAGAATACATTCTTCCCAATATTCGATAGTTAAGTTACTTTGAAATTGAAGAGCATGAGCCACGTTGAGTAAATGTCGGTGCTTTCTTTCCGCTACCACATTTTGTTGAGGAGTAGAAGTACAACTTCGTTGATGGTGTATACCCTTATCGTGGAGCCAAGATTGAAAATGATTGGACAAGAACTATGTCCCATTATCCGTTCTAATTTTTTGTAGTATTGGAAGATGAAAATGGGAGGACCAGTTGAGATGTTGTGACATATTTAAAGTATTGAGTAAAAACAAAGAACAAAAAAACTTCATAAATTTTAATGTTTTACTTTTGGAATGCATTAAATATAACCAGGTACAATGCGAAAAATTATCTACTATAATAAGAAAATATCTAGCACCATTAGAACTTGGTATGAAGAATGGTCCCCAAATATCACAATGTAGAAGTTCAAAAGAACATGTAGATGAAATAGAACTTTTATTAAACACCAATCTGGTTTATTTTGCCTTTGGGCATACATCACAATCTAATTTAGAATTAATGAAATCAAATGAACGACAAAGAGATTTAAAATTGTCTAGACTGGGATGTCCAAGACGACAATGCCAAACATCTACTGGCGTTTTATTTACTAAATTAATAGTAAGGGACACATGAAGCTTGTAGAGACCAGCAACACATTCACCTCTACCAATCACCTGATTCGTGATGGGGTCCTGAAACACACAAGATGTGGATGAGAACATTGCTATACAATTCAAATTTCTCGTTAATTGAATGATAAAAATTAAATTAAAATGAAAGCATGGTATATGATAAACATTAATCAAAGTGAGAGATTGTGACAATGTAACATCACCAATATGTGTCACAGTGGCAGTGGAGCCATCTGGGAGTTGAATATTGATTGGACGGCCAATGGATCGATATGAAGAAAAGGAAGATAAAGAGCAACAAACGTGGTGAGTAGCACCACTATCTATATACCAAGGAGAAAGGGAGAGATCAATACCTGTGAGGTTTACCCTTGGAATGAGTTCTTCATCATTTGTTGGTGGGTTAATGAGTGCAAGGAGACGATGATACTGGTCGGACGCGCGTCAACATAGGTGGAGGTTGAGGTTCAGCAGCTCTGATACCATGTTAATATTTAAAATGGAGAAGATTAATATTTTGTTTCTTACTCTCAACGTGAGAGAGAATATAACTGTATTGAAATATATATATATATATATATATAAAGGTCTACATGATTTGAAACTAAAGGATAAGTACAAAATCAAAATCCTAACCAAAAGAACAAACTAAACCTATCAAGATGTAACAACAAGATCAAAATTCAAACTAACAAAATGTAATCTTATCCAATATCTGACTTGATCTTCTGGACCTTCGAGAGAACGTAATAGCTCCGCTCCCCCATGCAAGCTCCGAAGCCCACCTGCGGAAATTTTGCACCTCTTCCAACATGAGGGGCCGACACATGGCCTGCGGTCACAGCTGCGGGCCAATTTCACGGGCCAAATAGTATTGTCGAGAAAAAAACACTACAAGAAAAATAAGATCCAATCGAAGTAAATCAATCCTATAAATTGCATTAAACTGAAGTACTTCATGCAAGACCGGCAAATTACTACATTTCAATCATTTTCAAGTTCAACAACAAATTGCTACTTGACTTGTCAATTTTACATCCATTAATTGCCATATTTAGGTCATGTCGGGAACCCAACCTTCTGTCGGAATCTTGCATTCTTGTTGGTCCTGATATCTGGTTGGTAAGGCCATTTTTTTAGCATCTTTGGACCAAAAATCTGACGAATTTCGGACCCATCGAAAACTATTTCAGGATACTAGGTTTTTAATGAGTTATAATGGTTCATATTTGGTTTGGGGCTGACTTAGGGTTGAGTTAGGACTCCTAGCTATAATTATAATTTCTTAACTCCTATAGTTATAGCTAGGAAGTTAAAGGGGGTTTCTCAAAAGTGATATACTAGCTAGGATTCGAGGAGATTTTGCTATTCTAGGAATAACAACTCTTAGGTCTTACATTTCAAGATAGAGAGAGAGAGAGAGAGAGAGGAGAGAGAGAGGAGAGGAGAGAGAGAGAGAGAGAGAGAGGTTATGAAGGAGAGTTATTTACTCTTTCATGTCGATATCGTCAAGACGGTGGACAACCATTACTAGGTGAGAACATCTAGTAAAAGGGTTGGGGTTTATTTTTGCAATCTCTATTATTGTATCTTTCTTTTTAAAAGTGTAAGGGGTCGATCATGGTAAAGGAGTCGACGTGATATTGTATTTGCAATCTTTTCATAAATAAAAGGTTGGGACTTGCCATAGCCACCACCACCACTTATGTGTTTGTTCTTTATTGGTCACACCAAGTTGTTGTTCATGTTTTCTTTGTGGATCAGTTGTCGACACCGTCAATTGTGCGTCTCTAATCACAACAAAGTGGTGTCAGAGTCTCCGGTTTGAGGAAGGCCACGAAGGCACGTACAATCATGACTATGGATACGATCTACTTACGTATGGTTACCCTCACAGGGAAACTTGATTATTCAAAATTTCAGAATAAAGTTCTACTCTATTGCATGGATTTACATGGTCTATTGGAAGATTGAGAGCGCCAACCAAAAAATATTTGTTGATGACAGAAAGAAAGCTTGATTAAAATACTAGTGGATTCATCTGTCAATGGTTGGACGATTCAATGTTTCATTATGTTTCCATGACGAGTTCGTCGAAAAGGTATAGGAAAAGTTTTACTCATTGTACTAACAAAAGACGACCGACAATAAAATGTTTCTTATTGTCAACTCGTCAACTTGATGTACCAGAGGACGCCTTGGTGGCACAACATATGCAAAAGGTTCAACCTTTCAGGACATCATCAACCAGTTGTCTTCTATGAAGATGATGATTTATAGTGACCTTCAGGCCCTATTGCTCTTGAGTTTTCTGTCGAACAATTTGGAGACAGTTCGGCGAGCAACCCCATCCTTGGGAGTGTTGTCATGATAGAGTTAGTCAAAAGTAGACTATTAAATGAGGAGATCTGACATAAGCAACATGAATCATTGTAGGAGTCAACTATGGTTACTTTTGAAAGGAAATAGAGGCCCAAATCACATGTGAGAACAAGAGGAAGTTCTTGGCATCTTTGAAAAAGGTGGATCGCAAGGAAGGTTGTCATCACTATAGCGAGAGGGGGCACTACAAAATGCTCAAGGATGAGAAGGCGAAAGGCGAGATAGAAGATCTTGAGGACCTGGCCGTGTTAGTCAATGGGGGATCTCATCATCACAATAACCAAGGCACCAGACTCTTGTAGCGCATGTCATGACTGGGTCTTGAACATCGAAACAATTTTTTTTGCAACGTACTGATGCAACAATTTGGACGAGTAGACCGATAGGCGGCAAATAGGACAATGGGTATCGAGGATAAGAACTTAGTGACAAAGCTTAAGAAGAAGCTTTGTTCACAAGGGGGGTTGACTACAAAGTTTGTGCATCAACCAGGTATCTGTTGGGAGGCTAGACGATGATGGCTTTCACAACATGTACGGTTATAAGGACTAGATGCTTACAAAGGGTTCCTAGTTGCTGGATTGAGGGGTTATGTTCTGTAACATGTATATGCTCATACTGCTGAAGTATACGGACGAGTCATAGGCATGGAAAGAGGGGTCAATATATGTTTGGCAGGGTTTTGTTTATCGGTTGTAGCTTGCTGAGAAAGGTCTTCAAGAAGACTTGAGGAGAATGGAAGATTCGGTACGTCGAGAGGTAACGATGAATGGGGGCATATCGTAACTTGAGGATCATAATGTCAGTTCTGTGATAGTTGGTCGATGTCTAGATCAAATTTTCTCTACGGATTAGAGTTTGGTGTTGGGGAGGGTATCGAAGCTTATTGTACGATAATGGTTTCAGCAGTTAGAAATCACAAATTAAAGGAATCAGGGGTGCAATTGACTCAAAAAACAACGAAGAAACCTAGATTTATACAGTTCAAGGGGAGTTGTTGACCTTCGACGGTATGCATTATGCATATATATTATCTGCTCGAGGATACAGATGTGCGAAAGAGCTTTGATGATGAACATAATGGTAAGCAGGTTTGGGAGCTTAAACCGCTAGAGAAATTCACCGTTCGCTTGGCCGGGCCAACTAAGGGATACAAAGTTGTATAAAACAGGAGCACGTAGCTAAGAGGCTAGTGGTTAGGGATATTAGTCTTGGACGAGTCATTGATCTCGAGGAGATCACATTGCTTTGGGAGATGGTACACATGAAGGTTAGCATTAACATAGTGATCAAGTAGATGGAGATAATAGATGATGTTGTCACTCCCGTTTTTCGTTATACGTATTTTCAGCATGCGTATATGGATTTCTGTCATTGTCAGGTGACCCGTATTTGGACTTGTCTTATTTAGCCTGGTCTTGGTTTAATCTTGGCTTGACTTGGTTTATTTTGGTTCATGTTGGCTTGGTTTGGTTTGATTCGGTTCATCATGGTGAACTTCCTATTTAAACCAACTCCCCTCTCTCTCCTCTCATTTACTTCTCATGTATTTCCTTCTTCTCCATTACTCCTCTCCACCCACCAAGAACCCTAGGCAAGTGCAATCTTGCTTCATGAAGGATCTCC
Source organism: Iris pallida (assembly GCA_029216955.1). Taxonomy (NCBI): domain Eukaryota; kingdom Viridiplantae; phylum Streptophyta; class Magnoliopsida; order Asparagales; family Iridaceae; genus Iris; species Iris pallida. The sequence continues at coordinate 18,316,277 of JANAVB010042420.1, forward strand.
CCTTTACTGTTCCATTCTCTTCTCTACTAGATTCTAAGCCTCTTTAGCGCTTAGCATTTTTGATTTTGGTGGATGGATTTATGTAGATCTAAGTGATGAGTTTTCTTATTTTTCTTGATTTTGATCTAGTAAAGCTTGGTATTTCCTAAAACCAGTCATCCCAGGCTGTAGGAAATCTTATTTTGTACAGTTTAGACCCTTGGAAGTCCCGATTCGGACTTGTTTTGAGTAAGTTATGCTCATTTGAAGTTTTTGGATTCCCATGGAGCTTGGCTGCTATTTGAAGAATAAGAACAGTACGTCGGTGCCATGTTGGGCCAGGCGCCCCATTTGTCCATGGTGCCCCCGGTGCCCTGGCGCCCAGTCTGGCCTAGGCGCCCCTGTCCCTTGCGTTCACGGTGCTTAGACGCCAATGTGATGCGCCCAGTCTGGCCCAGGCGCCCTGCGCGCTCTAGCGCCCCTACCCCTTGCGCTCACAGGTGCTTAGGCACCCAGTGTGATGCGCCCCTACCCTCTGGTCATCAAGGCCCAGGTACCCATGTTGGCCCTGGCGCCCACGATGATCCAGCGCCTAGACTCGGCCATGCGCCATTCTGACCCTGGCATCCAAGCTTACTTAGCGTCATTCTGGCCCTGGTGTCGATTGGTGTCCAGGCGCCCATTCATGCCTAGGCGCCCAAGCTTACTTAGGCGCCATTCTAGCCCTGGTGTCCATTCATGCCTAGGCGCCATCTTGGCCCTGGCGCCCATTGGTGTCCAGGTGCCCATTCATGCCTAGGCTACCAAGCTTACTTAGGCATCATTCTGGCCTTAGTGTCCATTCATGCCTAGGTGCCGTCTTGGCCCTGGCGCCCATTGGTGTCCAGGCGCCCATCCATGCCTAGGTGCCCCTTGTGATGCGCCTACCTCCCTGCACTTTCCTTGTTCTTGCAACTGTTTATGTGTTTTGTTATATACATGTACCCTGGGCTTTGACCTGACCTGAGCATGACTTGACTTGGCTATAACACGAACTTGACTTGCACATGAGCCCTTCTTGATAATCTTGATAGTGGTCCGTCGAGGCGCACTCTTGACAAGTAACAAGTAAACTTGATATGACATGTATAAGCTTGATAGTGGCCCGTCGAGGCGCACTCCTGACAAATAATCTTGATAAGTAACAAGTAACCTGACATGACATATAAAATCTTGAAAGCACTGTTGCGACAACTGCCCTGACTTGCTAAGTAACTCTTGTCTTGGCACCGTGGTTGATTTTCTTGATTGTGCCTGTACAAGCTACATATCTCGTCTTGCATCATGTCTAGGACATGGATTTCTGGTTACCACGGTCAGGGATTCATACTGAATTTGACTAGGTTAATGACTAGATTGATCAAGTAGTTCATATAGAGATATTTCTCAGTTACAGGCGATCCCGTTATCCCGGCCACACCTGTGGACTTGTAGTCTGTCGACGAATAGGGCACACTTTCAGCTCACTGTCATGTGGGATACTTCTTGAAGTGATAAGTACTAAGTACACCAATAATCTTGATAACTCTTGTAACTCTAATAAACCACCTCGCCTGGATAACCTGGATAGCTGTAGGACTTGTGACTGTGGGAACATCTTATTGCATCTTGCTAGTAACTAGGCTTGTGATAACTCTAGTTAGTTAAAGTATCAAGTCGTACTCTTGCTTGACCTTGATTGATGGATGGAGTCTAGTCTTGTCTAGACAGTGCCAGTATATGGTTACTTTAGTACATTATTGTTTATGCTTTACTCTTGTCGATAAATGGTTAAAGACTAAGTTCTGTTTAGGTGAAGGGTTACAACCCCGGTCCTTGTTTGGTTTACGGGTTGTAACTTGGTTTGCAGAATAGATTCTTAGTTATCTTATCATTTATCATCCTATTTTCTAACTCATGTATTCTTGTTATTATTTATGTCTCTATGTTCTAATATGCTGGTTTTAGTTCTTAAGTGAAGCCTCCCTTGTGGCACTTGCTCTTCTGGGTTCTGACGCAGCTGGTTTTGTATGGCCAGATTTTGGAGTAGCACCCGAGGATCTACCTGCTTTTCAGCCAGATGGTGAACACCAGGCGTAAACCGGGCAACGAGTGGATTTCTTCTTTTGCTCTCCCACTCAATTGTAAATTATTCTTTTGAGGCGTTTAGCCGCCGAGCAAGTGTTAACTCGTATTGAAGCTTACTTTTTGTCTGCCTAAGGGCTGTAGCATGATTGACAAATCGTAGGGTTGATCATGTATGACTTAAACTCTTGCTAGTCTTCGCATTTTGTATGACTAGCTTCATGATCATCTGAATATGCAATATTTGGGATGCCTTACTTTGTATGTCTAATGATCTAATATCTTGTAACATTTACTTGCTTGCTTGAGATTGAGACACTAGGCTTGTTCTTGACCATAAGGGACTGTTGGCTTGTAGATAAACCCTCATACATCTAGACAGCCGAGACCGTATTACGAGGTGGGTTGCACTTCAATGTACGTAGCTAGCTGTGTCTGTCACCCGCTCTCCAGTATTCTAGTTCTGGGGCGTGACACGATTTAACTGGTAGCCCATGCAGGTCTTGAAAATCAAGATGTGTGAGGGTTTTATTGAATAGATGTCTCAATTAGCATTCGCCCTTGATCTCTACTCGTGCTTTTAATCTTTCTGAATCTTGACCTGATAAGGTGCTTTATCCTTGATCTATCTTGGTCCTTCCTTATTGTTCCCCATGTCATTATCTTCAGTGGCATTGTTCCTGGTCCAACCTATCAGCAAGGTAGAGCACCTCCAGTGAACCAGTAATAACCTGGTGACCAAGCCCAGCACTCTGGAGCAGCATCCCGAGTCATGCCTTCCGGGGATCCAGAGCCACCAGTCCAGCAAGCTCAGCCTGTAAAGCCTGACAATAGAACCTTGATGGGACTCATTCGGACTTGCTTGCATCATAAGATCGTCGAGGTGATGGTCTGCAGCAGACAGTATAAGATGCCATGGGCAGAGTTGGTTACCAAGGGAACAATGCAACTAACAGCTTCAAGCGCCTGAACCCTCCATTCTTTGACGACAGTAAAAATGCCATTGCTGCTGATGCATGGCTTCAGGACATAGAAGTTATCCTGGAGGTAGCTAGGATTTCTGAGGAAGAAAAGGTGGTCGTTGTGCGCCTACAGTTATTGGACTTAGCCCGCAGCTGGTGGGCGATGTTAGCAGTTGATTTGGTAATGCCTGTCCTGTGGGCGGTATTCAGCGACAAGTTTCAGACGAAGTATTTTGATGCAGTAGCTTGGTATGATCTACATACCAGATTCAGCAATCTCAAGCAGATGGGAAGGACGGTCGATGGATATACGGTCGAGTTTTCGAGGCTTAGTCGGTTTGCTCCCACCTTGGTGGCGACTGAATTGGATCGAGCGTAGCGATTCCAGCAGGGACTCCACCTAGAGATCATTATAGCAGTGGAGCAGTTTGAGCACTAGACGTTTGATGCTATTTTGCGAGCAGTTAGGAGGCATGAATATACCTTCCAGCGGAAAGTAGATCGAACCGGAGTACGAAAGAGGTCCCATGGACAGTTATCTCAGTCATCAACACCAGCCTTAGCAGCTAGAACTTTGACTATTGGAGCTCCTAGGAGGTAGACCACAGTTTCGTCGATTCAGCACTCGACACCTGTCACGACCCGTTACCCAAATTGTTGGGCCCGGCCGAGCCATGTCCAGCCTACGCTTGGTAAAAGCGTAGTAAATTGTTCTAAGAGTTTATACAGGAGAGATACTAAGTGTGCTAACATTAAGCCAAATAAGATTTTATCACAACACAGCTTCTATTAACGAAAGTAACAAGTGTTAAAAGTTATTACACTTCAAATATATGAGACTGGAGACAAAGTCCAGTATCCAAATATAAGTTTAAACCAAAGTCTAAGTCTCAAATACATAAAAGATGTATAAGCAAGGTTCTCCGCTGGGGCCTCTTCTGAAGCATAGGCCAGGTCCTCAAATGCAGTGCCATAATATGTATCACATAGCATTTCCTCCTTGGAAAGTACACCTACAACGTTATCCTGTCAGGACGGGAGCAAGTACTTGTACTATAAACATATAATACTGATCATGACATGGTAAGAGATGAAATAACTGTAATCCTGACATGGCACAATCTATCATGTAAAATCACAACTATCATGGCAAGGATGCATTTGTCATGGCGACACATGCATATATATAGTTTAAAATTGGAGCAGGTACGTGATCGTCAATAGGTGTAAAATGTGTTATGGCACAAGTACATAAAATATACTTCCGTACATGTAAGCAAGCGATAGATGTACATACGTACAAATACAGCTGGTACGCCTACGACAAGGTATACATATAAAATGTCAACCTTGCTCGGTACATACATACGGGAGAAGGGGGCATGATCACGTACTCAACTATCAGTTTCCCCCATGTCCCAGTATCCATCATGTGAGATATAAAAAAGCTCTTCTAAGCATGTGAAGATACTGAGAATCCGTATAAAACATGTAATGATATGACTTTGCAGTTTCCATAAAGCAGTATTTTAACATGGCTCATTCACAGTTCATTATCATATGCAGTAAATAAGTTTGTAGGGGTACTTGCCTCAAGCAAAGCAAGAATAAGAATATGAAGGTACAGATGTTCGGTGTCCTGTCAAAATGATATACAACTCAGCCTATAAGTTATGATTAAGATTACACTAGTGTTGTGACACGGCTCCTAATAGGACACTAGCTATGTGAAGCTCTAGTAGTCCAAAGTGAGGTGTTACAACATCTAGACTAACAAGTAGGTCTCTGCACTAAGGTAGGGTAAGGTTCCGATACTAAAATGTCCAAAAAACACACAAAAACACACAAGTCAATATTAATTAATTAATTAATCAGACTGTACATTATGTTCCAATAATTATTAAGATAGTTATACAGTCCTATTTTATATGAAATAATATACCAAATTGATCCTTGTTAATTATAGTAATTTAATATAAATTTTCTGGAATTTATAATCCAGTGTAAGTATTTATTAAAAATCAGAATACAAGTGTACATTGAAAATGAGTTCTGTTTTACTATTTTTAAACAGTGACAAAACAGTAGATTAAATCATGAAAAAATTATATAACATAGTATTTTATAGTAATTTTTCTAGAATTTATTCAGCATTAAAAAGTGTTCTGAAAATTCAAAGTTCATAAATCACAGATTCTGAAATTAAATAAATAATTATTTAATGTATTTGTCCGCGTATTTAAAATTGAACCGAAGTCCAGATACGGGACCCGGAGTCATGAATCAAGTCCAACATGACTCGACTAGACCCCGAATATGTGTAGGCTCACCTGAGTCCGATCAACCCATGCTAGGCTTGGACTCAGAGTGGTCGTTTGCACAAAGTACGTAAATCGTAAATAAATGCGAAATTTAAATACATGAAATTTAAATTGCAGATAATTGAAAGCGTACATATTACAGTATAGGCACTGTATTTATAAATACGTATTACAGTATTATCACTATATTTATTTACATATTACAGTATAGGCACTGTATTTATATTGACATAAATTTAAATGACAGAATTTAAAATACATATTACAGTATAGGCACTGTATTTATATTGACATAAATTTAAATGGCGTAAATTAAATGACTGAATTAAATGACATAACTTAAATGACATAATTTAAATACATATATATTTACATAATATATTCATCCAAAAACTCAAGAGAAATTTAATTACAATATTAATATCATAATATTAATATTAAAATCACATATGTATATTATACATATATATATTTAAAACAGTAATTACCTATTAAAAATAAAAAAATAGCATAGTTAATTAAAAGGGTGAGTTAACTTGTTGTTTACAATTATTATACATATATATACATTTATTTATACAATTTACTTAACCATAAAATATTAAAACAGTAATATATAATATATAATAGTAATATAAATATATACATATATACCATATTAAAACATTACTATTATATAATATATAATAGTAATATAAATATAATAGTAATATAAATATAAAACAATAATATATATATATATATATATATATATATATATATATATATATATATATATATATATATATATATATATATTAAAACAATAATAGATAATAGTAATATAAATATTAAAACAGTAATAGATAAAAAAAAAAAAAATTAAAACAGTAATAGATAATAGTAATATAAATATATACATATATACCATATTTACCAAAAGTATTTAATTCTATACATGTACATATATATATATATGTACATGTATAGATGTATATATTTATATTACTATTATATATTACTGTTTTAATATATATATATATATATATATATATATATATATATATATATATATATATATATATATATATATATATATATATATATATATATATATATAAACATTAAAACATAAAAGAAAACCAAAATAACTCAACTGTACTCGGGGGGGGGTTCGAACTCGGTCAGTAAGGGAAGGGGGGGGGGGGTTAATAGCCCTAATGAAAGGATGGGAGTTTACATATTTTATATGCTTATATGAATTTATTTAAAACTAAAACACAAAACAAAAATATGGCTTTCAGCCTAAGGGGGCTCGAATTCGGGCTGGGAATGAGGAAGGGTTTAACAGCACACGCGCTAGCCAATGGGCCAATTGGCCCGCTGTGAAGAAAAGGGGCTGCAATAAATTTAATTAGAAGTAAATAGGGGTCTTCTTCCTCGTGTCCCGAGTGTTTGGACACTCGGGTTTGTGTCCAGATCTCGTGTCGGGGGTTCCCAGACACGAATTTTCGTGTCAAAAGATACCGACGTGTTCGCCGTGTCATTCTCGACACGATGGTCTCAACCACGTGTCACCACGACACGATTTTGTGACGTGTCCTAACTAGGGTTTGGGTTTTCTCCGTGTATTTGTGTCGGGGTGTGTCGAAACTAGGGGCTATCGATTCGTCTCAAGGAGACGAACACATCTGTGCTAACCAAGTGAAGAGAAAGTGCGTGGACCGAAGTCCGACCTACCTCGTCGGTCGGGCGGGCTATGGCGGCAGCGGTACGGTGGTCGTGGTCGCCGTCGGTCGTCGGAAAACAGTGGAGCTCGCTGTCCTCTTTGATTTGGCACAGGTTGCGGGTCTCCTCGTGCTCTGGTTGCCGAGATAGGGGGGTTCGCCGGAGTTCGTCGCCGGCGATCGCCGGAGTTCAGTAACAGAACAGGGAAGAGAATAAAAAAAAGAATTATTTTGAGGATTCAATTAAAATTGATTTTTGAATTTAGGATTTTTACATTGGGATGAGAGCCTATTTATAGAAAAATAAAATTAGGACAAACTAACCATGGTCAATTACTAACTTGACCCTAGGGTTAGATTTTTACTGTTTTTCCAAAATAGGGAGAAATGCAGCTTTTACGGTAGCAGTTATTTAATTACAAAAAATTCAAATGACGTCCAAACGACTCCAAACAAATCGCAGAAAAATTCTAAAATTAATAGAAAAATATTTAGAACCTAATGGAATCAATTTGGGGCAAATTTGGAATTGTTTTTTATTTATTAAAATTTTTGAAAACGGGGGTTACAAATCTACCCTCCTTAAAGAAATTTCGTCCTCGAAATTTAAGGTTGATGTGGGCTCAAAACACGATTGTGAGTTTAGGCAAATATCTTATGCACTATCAAAGAACAATGACTAGATGTGATTAAGATAATCAAAATGGTTTAGTTACGATAAAGTTAGAATCAGGCCTAAGTATAGAATGATCAATAGGATAGGCACGATCTAATATAGGGACGATGCGATTAGACATCCTTAAGAATAATCAAATGTTTGGCACGATCAAGTCCTAGAATTACGATCGTGGAGATCAAAGTCGTCTAGCCGTGCCAGATCATCTAAGCACGATCAAACATGAAGAATGATGGCTAAGTCAAATCATGGTTAGCACGAAACTAGTCATTATTAAGAATTTAAATCGAAAGTTTAGGTACGAGTGATAATGGTATCTAGATCCAAACATGATCATAATCGAAAATTCGACACGATCAAAGATAAGGTTAATCCATTCTTGGTCAAACAGTAATTAGGCATGGTAAGAAATATAATCGTAGTCCAAGCATGAGCAACATGTTGATAGAGATCTAGGGTTACGATGGGATTTAAATCAATTAAGTACGATCAAGGATTAAGAATATTGGTATGGTAAAGGAGATGACCAAAGTTGAATGGTCGCGATCAAAGGGATTTAGAAATTAGCGATATTGGAATTTAAAGAATGATTTAAGGATAGGGAAAATCAAATTCCTTCTATTATGATAGAGAAATCAAAAGGCAAGATTTCATAGGGAAGTCAAGATAATTATCTCACTCTGCTACTACTAATTAGTTTATCTGATCATCATTTGCCAATCATACATTTATCTCACAAGTCCAAATATGAAAATTAAACCCTTATATGACTACTACCAAAAATCATAACCTTGAGTCATGAAGATTGAACCCTGCCATAATACTATAGGCTTGACCTGTATTCCAAGGTTACTAACACATAAAGTATATTCTTGTTAGAGATTCTCAAAATTTTCTACCCTCCTTAATTTTGCAGTTCATTCTCCATTTAGTCATCCTGAAGTCAAAATTTTTTCATCTTGCCTTTAACCTAGATCCGAAATTCTTGAATCAAGGATCATAAATCCTTAATCGTTATTCCAATTGATACTCTTGTATTGCTCAAGTCTAACATCACTATTGCCATATAAAATTTTATCCTTCATTATAAAATCAGTTCACAATCCTTTCAATTTACACCTTTAATCAATATCCTCATTAAATTCATCATAATTCTTACAAAAATCTCTAAGGGTTCCTTTAACTCAATAACGTAGTGTTCTTCCTGTTTCTAGTCATTCTCTTACCAACCGTTGTTCAATTTCGTATCATTACAACATGCGGTTAAAGTCTCTTCCCCATTATTTTAAATTCCTAAATTGGTATCATAACCTCAAAATGAAATATCTCGAGAATTATTAATCCTAAAATCATCCAAGTTCTCAAAAACATTTCGACCTTGAATATCTATGTCAGTTCTAAAATACATATACGAAATATTAATGTTCTAACCATTAATGTATATTCTACTGCTCTTTTTATTCGAAATTCTCCTATGTTCCTTCCAAATAATTCATCCTCAAAATAACTCTCTAGTGTAATCATTTCTAAGCCGATACTACTGATCTCTTCATGTTTCTAATTTCAGCCATAGCTTTCTTCCATAATTTTATCTAAATATCTAATATTTTCTATTCCCACCAAGATTACCATATGATAACAACTTACGTCCTTTCCGAGCTAGATGATTTACGATACTCTTTTTTTTTGGGGCATTTTCCAAGTGAAAAAATACGAAAATTCAAAAGATTTCAAAGTGTAACTAACTGAAGTAGATACGAGATAATTGAGATTTAATTAGGACAGGGTTAATTAAGGCGAATAAATAATGGTAAGACAAAAGAAATAATGATAGAAATTTGTTCTTGATTATTTGGTCATAATGAAGTAAACTAATTTAAGATATGATCTGATAACCATACACGTCTTCCTGAAATCATGTTGCCAGAATTTTGCCACGCCAGTAAGCATAGATGCAATAAACGATGGAGTCATAACTAAAGTATACACCCTATAATCATGTTATCTAGAATTCTCACCACGCCAACCGGTATGGCTGCAAAAAATCTAAATTTTATGACTAGGATAAGTATATCCAAAATCAGACTCTATGTTTTTGTCATACCAGCTAATATGGCTGCAATAAATTCTAAACTCTATAATTAAAGCAGACATTTACCGTTCTCACTGTCATCATCAAATATGTTATCAGAATACACCTTAACTCAATCCATAAAATTTATCTTGATGAAAATTCAAAGTCAATAACGAATATCAGGCATCAAATTCAACAACGAATTAAGGAAGAGGAAATAGAAACAAGCAGAAACAGATTTTGAGGTAAGATTTAGAGTGAGATCCTCAGGGGTCATCCCAAGGGTACAATCTTGGTCTAAATTGACCAACTTAATTATAAATAAGAGACTAATTATATTTAACGGTCCTATGCTGTGATGAGTTTTCCTATGTTGCAATCCTAGTAATCCTCTAGGTGTTCTAAATGTTATTCCTGGTGTTATCTAGTTATCTTAAGTTCCTAATTGCAGGCAAGTTTGGTACAATGACGTAACCAAACAACTTAGTCAAGGACCTGCATGGGCCACCACTAAAAATATGTCACGACCCGTTACCCAAATTATTGGGCCGAGCCGAGCCATGTCCAGCCTACGCTTGGTAAAAGCGTAGTAAGCTGTTATAAGAGTTTATACAGGAGAGAACTAAGTGTGCTAATATTAAGCCAAATAAGATTTTATCACAACACAGCTTCTATTAACGAAAGTAACAAGTGTTAAAAGTTATTATACTTCAAATGTATGAGACTGGAGACAAAGTTCAGTATCCAAATATAAGTTTAAACCAAAGTCTAAGTCTCAAATACATAAAAGATGTCTAAGCAAGGTTCTCCGCTGGGGCCTCTTCTGAAGCATAGGCCAGGTCCTCAAATGCAGTGCCATAATATGTACCACATAGCATTTCCTCCTCGGAAAGTACACCTACAACGTTATCCTGTCAGACGGGAGCAAGTAATTGTACTACAAACATATAATACTGATCATGACATGGTAAAAGATGAAATAACTGTAATCCTGACATGGCACAATCTATCATATAAAATCACAACTATCATGGCAAGGATGTATTTGTCATGGCGACACATGCATATATATAGTTTAAAACTGGAGCAGGTACGTGATCGTCAATAGGTGTAAAATGTGTTATGGCACAAGTATATAAAATATACTTCCGTACAAGTAAGCAAGCGATAGATGTACATACGTACAAATACAGCTGGTACGCCTACGACAAGGTATACATATAAAATATCAACCTTGCTCGGTACATACGTACGGAAGAAGGGGGCATGATCACGTACTCAACTATCAGTTTTCCCCATGTCCCAGTAACCATCATGTGAGATATGAAAAAGCTCTTCTAAGCATGTGAAGATACTGAGAATCCGTATAAAATATGTAATGATATGACTTTGCAGTTTCTATAAAGCAGTATTTTAACATGGCTCATTCACAGTTCATTATCATATGCAGTAAATAAGTTTGTAGGGGTACTTGCCTCGAGCAAAGCAAGAATAAGAATATAAGGTACAGATGTCCGGTGTCCTGTCAAAATGATATACAACTCAGCCTATAAGTTATGATTAAGATTACGCTAGTGTTGTGACACGGCTCCTAATAGGACACTGGCTATGTGAAGCTCTAGTAGTCCAAAGTGAGGTGTTACAACATCTAGACTAACAAGTGTTGGCCCATTCCATGGTCACACCCGATTTCGATAATCAACATGCACTTATGTCAATACACAAAATATACAAACTACTGCTAATCATTTCAGGATATATGAAATCAATTTCAACGGACGTTGTACTGCATCAAACGAAGCATCAACATCATCAAATCTGAAGATGACTCATTTTATATTTTATTCTGTATTTTACATTTTATTGAGTTTAGGATTTATTTTGTAAAATCAGTTTTGGTAATACTGGCTTAGGGTTATCTCAGTCCACATTCTAAAAAGCCTACCCATTACCACTCATATATCATTTTACAAAATATTCCAAAATTTCTTTGAAAACATTTTCTGATAAAATATTTCGAAAATCTCCTGACAGAACTCATAACCGAGTTCGGCCCGAGTTCGGACCGAACTCTTTCCGAGTTCGGTCAGTTTGTATTCAAACTTCTGTTGCCTCCAAATCTGCGAGCAACGTCTCTTTGCGAGATATCTGCATCCGAACTCTGCCCGAACTCTGTCCGAGTTCGGTCCCAAAAAACACCTATAAATAGAGAAGAACTTTTCATTTCAAATCATTCATTCACTCTTCATCTTCTCTTCTCTACTATTCGAGTGTTTTCAAATGATCCAAGATTTTCAAATCATACCTATACACCTCTTAGCCAAAAGCCAGTAATATCAGAGTTGATTTAGAGTCTTTTGGTATTCCAAGAGTTGTAAAGAGGTCGTTCCAAGTTCAGCAACTTTTCTTGTTGTGGAGCTGGTCGTGCGCTCGTCACCAAGCACGGTGTTGTGAAGTCGGTCGTGCACTTGTCACCAAGCACGGTATTGTAAGAGACTGTAAGCTTTCAGTTAAAGCTTGTGCCATAGTGGATTAACATCGAGCAAGAGTACTCGAGACTGGATTAGTCCTCTCAGAGGGATACCAGTATATATCGCTGTGTCGCTGAGTTTGAATTTTCTATCTCTTGCTGCATTATATTTACTATCTCTTATTTCACTGCCATAGTTTAAAGTTTTAATTGGTGATTATTTTCCGCTGCACACACACTCTATTCACCCCCCTCTAGAGGTGCTCAATGGTCCTACAATTGGTATCAGAGCAGGTTATATTTTTATATAACAAACCTCAGAGAGTATATATGGCAGCCGTAAAATCAATATTCAACGGTGAAGGGCAATCCACAAATAGACCTCCCCTATTTGATGGAACAAATTATACCTACTGGAAAATACGAATGACTTTCTTCTTAAAATCTATTGACTTTGATCTTTGGTCTATAGTCATTGATGGTTATAAGAAACCAGCACCCACAGTGGTTGAAGGCCAGCTTGTAGACAAGCCTCATGACAAATACACTGAAGCTGAAAAAGCTAAGGCTAGTCTAGATGCTCGTGCCATCAATGCACTATTCTGTGCAATTGACAAAACGGAGTTTAACAGAGTTTCAACCTGTAAGACGTCTCACGAAATTTGGAAACTTCTTGAGGTAACTCATGAAGGTACTTTCCAAGTGAAGGAATCCAAAATTAGTAGACTGACACAGGAATATGAATCTTTTAAGATGAAACCCGGTGAGTCAATTACACAGATGTTTACTCGTTTCCTTGATATAACTAATCCTTTGCAATCTCTTGGTAAGGATTACAGCAATCACGAGAAGATCAGAAAAGTGCTGCGGGCGCTAACCAAGAACTGGAATCCAAAAGCTACAACAATCATTGAAGGAAACAATCTCACCACTATGTCCTTGGAAACACTGATGGGGAAGCTGATGACCCATGAACTTGATTTGCAAGAGTTTGAAGAAGCAACACCAAAAAAAAAATCTATTGCTTTCAAAGCTCAAGCAAGAAAATCAACATGCAATGACTCTGATGAAGAATCATCAAGTGGTGATAAACAAGCCCTACTTGTGAAGAACTTCCGAAAATTTCTAAAGTTTGAGAAATCAAACAGAAGGAAGAGAGATGTCCAAGAAAGCAATGAAGATGAAACCATTTGCTTTGGATGCAAGAAGACGGGGCACATGAAGAAGGACTGTCCAACTTCAAAGAAAAGCAGTCCATATGACAGATCAAGATCAAGCAGAAAAGCAACATCTGGTCGAAAGTATGCCAATACAAGTATCTGGCATGAAAGTGATGCCAGTGATACAGAAGAAGAGGATAGACCCTACGGCAATACAAATGTCTGTCTTATGGCATTTGATAAGGTATCTTCAAGCCCTCTATATGATGATTTTACTTTCGATGAATTAGAAAATGCCTTTAGCGAATTACTTGAAGATCACAAAACTGTGCTCGACAAGTATAAGCAATCTCGAAAAGAGATTAAGGCATACACAACCGAGTTAGCTAGACTGTCCAATCTTATTGAAGATATTAGAGAGACGTCTACTACCGGTAACACGGAAGAGATTGCCAAACTCAAGGTAGACTATCATGAGGCTATCCTCAAAATTGAAAAGAAAGAAAGAGACTATGTCAAGATGCAAGAACTATATGACATAGAGAAGAAGAAGCACCTAGTAACAGAACAAAGACTCTCAGATATGACTGCTAGATATGAAGAGTCTATTGCGATTTCTAAAAAGTTAGAAATCAAGTTAGGCAAACAGGCAATACCTGTGACACAGCCTAAATTTAGTCCTAATGCTAAGCATACACCTAAGAGGACTAAAAATAAAAAAGCACAAATGAAATACGAATATCATCATGCTTTCACTTATAGGTTCTCCAAACCAAACAAGCATGTAAACACAGTTTCAACCACATATGGTTCTAAACTGACTTGCACTTATTGTGGTACGCACGGACACATATCACAGTATTGTTTTGCAAGAAAGCTTGTTGACAATCACACTTTAATCTGGAGACCTAAAGCTAATCAGAATGGATCCTTCAGAAAATGGGTACCAAAGGATTCATCTACTTGTCTTGTAGGTGGACCCCCAACCCTCTCATGCTAGAAGCAAATGGATCCTCGATAGCGGATGTTCGTGACACATGATCGGTGATGCATCTTTGTTCGCTACGCTATCGATGAAGAAAGAAGGATATGTCTCCTTCGGAAATAATTTGAGAGGTGATATAATTGGTAATGGTACTGTAGGTATTTCTCCCTATCCAGTAATAAAGGATGTTTATCTAGTAACAGAATTGAAACATAACCTATTAAGCATAAGTCATTTGGCAGATAATGGTTATGGTATCAATTTTGTGAAAGATAAATGTACCATATATGATATGTCATCTAGTGATCCCATATATAAAGGGATTAGAGAAGACAATATTTATGTTTTCTTTCTGGAGAATACTAATAATGCAGGTAGGTGCCTAGTAGCCAATCAAGATAAAAGCTGGCTATGGTACATGAGACTAGGACATGCAAACATGGATACTATCTTACGACTAAGTACAAAGAAGTTGGTAAGAGGACTCCCTGAGATTCCATTCAAGAGAGATATGGTATGTGCAGACTGTAAAAAGAACAAAGCACATAGGTCTATTTTTAAATCCATCAACGCTGTAAGTACTTCTAGACCTTTGCAGTTAATTCACATAGATTTATTTGGTCCTAGTAGAGTCGCTAGTCTTGGCGGTAAACTCTACGCTTTTGTTCTTGTTGATGATTTCTCTCGTTTTACTTGGGTTTATTTCTTATCAAACAAAAGTGATGCAATTTTTGAATTTCAGATATTTTGCAAAAAGGTACAAAACGAAAAAGGCTTCATGATTACTCGTATCCGAAGTGATCATGGTGGCAAATTCGAAAATTCTGATTTCAAAAAGTTTTGTGATGATAGTGGATATTACCACGAATTTTTTTATCCTAGAACTCCCCAACAGAATGGTGTTATGGAGCGGAAGAATCGTACTCTAAGCGAAATGGCTAGAGTCATGCTGAATCAGTATAATCTTTCTAAATATTTTTGGGCAGAAGCTGTTAGTACAGCCTGTCATGTTTTAAATAGGTTGTTAATTCGACCAATCTCGAAGAAAACACCATATGAGCTTTGGTTTGGAAGAATTCCAAACATTTCTTACTTTAAAGTTTTTGGATGTCGCTGTTTTATCCTGAACACCAAGGATAACTTGGAAAAGTTCGACTCTAAAGCAGATGACGGGATATTTCTCGGATATGCTGCTAAGAGTAAGGGATATAGAATTTTCAATAAAAGATCTATGATTGTTGAAGAAACTATTAATGTTACTTTTGATGAGTTAAATAGTCACAGATCTAGCGACAGTGATGATGAAGATAAACATACAAGGACTGAGAAGAGTTCTGTGAAAGATCTGACCCAAAATGCAAGGACTGAGAAGAGTTTTGTGAAAGATCTGACCCAAAAGTTTGAATCATTAAAATTCATGCCAGATCATCCAGAAACACTCATCATAGGTGATGTATCTAAAGGTGTAAGTACACGTTCATCTCTTAAAGATTCTGATATAGCAGCAAATGTAGCATTCATTTCTCAAATAGAACCTAAGAATGTAGATGATGCTTTTACTGATGAGTTTTGGATTCATGCCATGCAAGAGGAACTAAATCAATTTGAGAGAAACCAAGTTTGGGAACTCGTTCCTAAACCTATTGGTCAATCGATAATTGGTACCAAATGGGTGTTCCGAAATAAACTCAGTGAAGATGGACAAGTTCTACGCAACAAAGCACGTCTAGTGGCACAAGGTTATAATCAAGAAGAAGGAATTGATTATGATGAGACCTATGCTCATGTTGCTAGACTAGAAGCCATCCGCATGTTTTGTACATTTGCATGTTATAATGATTTTAAATTATTTCAAATGGACGTGAAAAGCGCATTTTTAAATGGATTTTTAAAAGAGAAAGTTTTTGTGAAACAACCCCCTGGTTTTGAAGATTTTCAAAAACCTGATCACGTCTTCAAGCTTAAGAAAGCCCTTTATGGACTCAAACAAGCACCTCGTGCTTGGTATGAACGCCTAAGTGCCTTCTTACTTGATAATGGATTTTCAAAAGGAAAGGTTGATACTACTTTGTTTATAAAATCCTTGAATGATGACATCCTCCTTGTGCAAATTTATGTAGATGACATAATATTCGGTTCTACTAACGAAAAACTCTGTCAAGATTTTGCTAAGTGTATGCAGAGTGAATTTGAGATGAGTATGATGGGAGAGCTAAACTTCTTTCTAGGACTTCAAATCAAACAGCACTCAAAAGGAACATTCATCAACCAAGCTAAGTACACGAAGGACATACTGAAAAAGTACGACTTCGAGAATGTAAAGCCAATCGGGACTCCTATGGCTACATCTACAAAGCTTGATGCTGATAAAAGTGGCAAACCTGTCGATCAGCATAAGTATCGAGGTATGATTGGTAGTTTATTATATTTAACTGCTAGTCGTCCTGATATTATGTTTAGTGTTTGCATTTGTGCACGTTATCAGGCAAATCCTAAGGAATCACATCTTAGTGCCATTAAGCGTATCTTTCGATACCTTAAAGGAACTTCTACAGTCGGCTTATGATATCCTAAAACTAAATCTTTTGACCTGATAGGTTACTCGAATACGGATTTTGCAGGATACAAAGTGGACCGTAAAAGTACCAGCGGCACATGTCATTTCCTAGGAAAGGCCTTAGTCTCTTGGTTTAGCAAAAAACAAAATTCAGTAGCATTATCAACAACTGAGGCTGAGTATATCGCCGCAGGACGTTGTTGTGCTCAGATTTTATGGATGAAGCAAACCTTAGAGGACTACAATCTGCACTACACTAAAGTTCCTATTTATTGTGACAACACTAGCACTATTAATCTGACTAAGAACCCTATCTGTCATTCACGCACAAAGCACATAGAGATAAGACATTATTTTCTTCGTGATCATCAACAACACGGGGATATCTGCTTAGAATTTATTGACACAGTCATCAACTAGCAGACATATTCACAAAACCATTGGCTGAAGACCGTTTTAACATAATGAGGCGTGAGCTCGGTATACTTGAATTTTCAGATTCATAATGTAATATGGTAATTAAAATTAATTTTATGACTTGCAACTTTGAAATTTATTTAACGAAACTTATTTTTGGGTACAAACCTAAAAAGGGTATGTCTGTCACCACGACTACGGTCGAAGCGAAGCGGTACTTAAGAGTTCCCCGGTGAACCTCCGTTAGCTGGGACAACCCCTACAGTTAACCCAAAAATAGAGTACGTTATTAAATACTAGAGTCAAAAGTCATAAAGTTACTTTTAACCAACCAGAACTGCATTTATTGTCTCAGGAATACAAGTGACCGAACTCGGGCCGAACTCTGACCGAGTTCGGACCGAATTCGGACCGAGTTCGGTCGGCGCTTGTATTAATTTCCAGAACCGAACAGTCGGCCCTAAACTCTATAAATTCAACTCTTTCAACCATCTTTTCCACACACCAACCCGTAGAAACATCTCCTTCCTCCCTAAAATTTCTTCCTCCTCCATCCTAGCAAGGAATCTAAGAGATCTGGTGGACGTTTCAACATTCTTATCTTCCTCCTTTCTCAAAAAGGTATTCCTTCTCCATGGCTCCTAAACGTCATAGAGGATCATCTTCCCAAGGTGTCTCCTCCTCTTCTGATTATACACCAGCTAGTCTATTCAGTCCAGCACGACCAATAGATGCAGAAGACTATGATTCTACTTTGTTTCCGGACAAAGAGTTTTTTGATCTTTGGTTCGATTCTTTTTCTGGGCGTAAGATTTGCAATGGAGCTTTTATTAACTTTACCATATTTTCTGAATATGCTCATACTTTTGACCACTTAGGCTACCGAGATTTTTTCGAGGTAGCAGAAAATATTTTTGACAATGCTGTCCGAATGTTTTACTGCAACTTGCAAGTAAAACCTAACAGAAACTTCTATTCTTGCGTTGCTGGGCAAGAATTAGAATTCAGTGCTACCGATATCAGTGAATTTTTCCATATTCCTGATCTTGGTGAAGCATTGGTTGACATTACCCATGTCCAATTCCCTGCTGATGTTACCCTTGCCTCTTTCAGGGAACTTATTTGTCATCCAAACCCTGTTCCTCGTAGGGTTTATTCAAAGCATTTGAACCAATCTTTTTATGAACTTCATCGCATGATTTTCTCTGTACTCTTTCCAAAGAAAGGATCCACAGATGAAGTGACCTTCTTGGAACTCTCTGCTTTATACCACATTCATTTTGGTATTCCATTCTCTATCCCAAAGATCATGATGTCCTGGATGCTGAACTGCAGAAATGCAGAAAGGAATCTGGTATATCCTATGCACTTGGCGTCTATCTTTCGTCGTTTTGAGATTGATCTTCAAACTTGTACATTCTCCTCCACTCCTATCGAGCTTACCAGATCCCGCCGATTTCCTGCTCCACCTCTGCCTCCTGGAGCTCAGCCTGCTCCAGCTGCTGACACTGAGGTTCCTGATGCTGCTCCTGCTCCAGCCCCTGCCCCAGGATTTGATCCGGCTTTCTATCAGCGCTTTGATGATTTTGTTGCTATATCTGCGCAACGTCATCAAGGTTATCTTGATTCGGAGTTTCGACGCATCTCTCAGGCTCAGGTGCTGAGGAATGGGATTGCTGACCTCTACTACAGCCTAGCCCATGATCCAGTCCATCCGATCACCATCCTGCCTCACCCAGGCTTTTCGGGTCCTCGGTTCACAGATGAGGCTTCCTTCCAGCACTTCGACCCCACTGCAGCCTACTTTCCTCCAGAGGCTCCTGGTGCTGACGACCCCACTATGTGACGCGGGTTCAGCTTTTGGATAGTGGATACTTGTTAGATGATGATCTTTATGCTTTGATGTAGTTTTTCTTTTTATGTCTAAACTCATTAGTTAGACATTTTCTGATGATTGTACTCAGCACTTTTTAGTATGACATTTTCAGTACTTTATTTCCAGCATTTTCTTTCCATAGTAGTTGTTTTATGCTGTGATCATGTCTCTTTTGCTTCACTTTGTCTTTTGTTTTCTATTGTTGGCTTTACACATTACGGAGGAGCCAAGTCATTTTACTATTTGACAAAGGGGGAGAAAAAGAGTACACATACCAAAAAGCATACAAAATCCAAAAACAAAATCAACCATCTCTTTTATTCAGGTACTTGTATTTTGTTCTATTTTATAAAGATATATTTTGGTATAGACTCAAGTTCGTCAATTATCAAAATGGGGGAGATTGTTGGCCCATTCCATGGTCACACCCGATTTCGATAATCAACATGCACTTAAGTCAATACACAAAATATACAAACTGCTGCTAATCATTTCAGGATATATGAAATCAATTTCAACGGACGTTGTACTGCATCAAACGAAGCATCAACATCATCAAATCTGAAGATGACTCATTTTATATTTTATTCTGTATTTTACATTTTATTGAGTCTAGGATTTATTTTGTAAAATCAGTTTTGGTAATACTGGCTTAGGGTTATCTCAGTCCACATTCTAAAAAGCCTACCCATTACCACTCATATATCATTTTACAAAATATTCCAAAATTTTTTTGAAAATATTTTCTGATAAAATATTTTGAAAATCTCCTGACAGAACTCATAACCGAGTTCGGCCCGAGTTCGGACCGAACTCTGTCCGAGTTCGGACCGAACTCTGTCCGAGTTCGGTCAGTTTGTATTCAAACTTTTGTTGCCTCAAAATCTGCGAGCAACGTCTCTTTGCGAGATATCTGCATCCGAACTATGCCCGAACTCTGTCCGAGTTCGGTCCCAGAAAACACCTATAAATAGAGAAGAACTTTTCATTTCAAATCATTCATTCACTCTTCATCTTCTCTTCTCTACTATTCGAGTGTTTTCAAACTATCCAAGATTTTCAAATCATACCTATACACCTCTTAGCCAAAAGCCAGCAATATCAGAGTTGATTTAGAGTCTTTTGCTATTCCAAGAGTTGTAAAGAGGTCGTTCCAAGTTCAGCAACTTTTCTTGTTGTGGAGCTGGTCGTGCGCTCGTCACCAAGCACGGTGTTGTGAAGTCGGTCGTGCACTTGTCACCAAACACGGTATTGTAAGAGACTGCAAGCTCTCAGCTAAAGCTTGTGCCATAGTAGATTAACATCGAGCAAGAGTACTCGAGACTGGATTAGTCCTCTCAGAGGGATACCAGTATATATCGCTGTGTCGCTGAGTTTGAATTCTCTATCTCTTGCTGCATTATATTTACTGTCTCTTATTTCACTGCCATAGTTTAAAGTTTTAATTGGTGATTATTTTTCGCTGCACACACACACTCTATTCACCCCCCCTCTAGAGGTGCTCAACGGTCCTACAACAAGTAGGTCTCTGCACTAAGGTAGGGTAAGGTTCCGATACTAAAATGTCCCAAAAGCACACAAAAACACACAAGTCAATATTAATTAATTAATTAATCAGACTGTACATTATGTTCCAATAATTATTAAGATAGTTATAAGTCCTATTTTATATGAAATAATATACCAAATTGATCCTTGTTAATTATAGTAATTTAATATAAATTTTCTGGAATTTATAATCCAGTGTAAGTATTTATTAAAAATCCGAATACAAGTGTACATTGAAAATGAGTTCTTGTTTACTATTTTTAAACAGTGTCAAAACAGTAGATTAAATCATGGAAAAATTATATTAATTAGATTAATTAACATAGTATTTTATAGTAATTTTTCTAGAATTTATTCAGCATTAAAAAGTGTTCTAAAAATTCAAAGTTCATAAATCACAGATTCTGAAATTAAATAAATAATTATTTAATGTATTTGTTCGCGTATTTAAAATTTAACCGAAGTCCAGATACGGGACCCGGAGTCATTAATCAAGTCCAACATGACTCGACTAGACCCCGAATATGTGTAGGCTCACCTGAGTCCGATCAACCCATGCTAGGCTTGGACTCAGAGTGGTCGTTTGCACAAAGTACGTAAATCGTAAATAAATGCAGAATTTAAATACATGGAATTTAAATTGCAGATAATTGAAAGCGTACGTATTACAATATAGGCACTGTATTTATAAATACGTATTATAGTATAGGTACTGTATTTATTTACATATTACAGTATAGACACTGTATTTATATTGACATAAATTTAAATGACAGAATTTAAAATACATATTACAGTATAGGCACTGTATTTATATTGACATAAATTTAAATGGCATAAATTAAATGACAGAATTTAAAATACATATTACAGTATAGGC
This sequence comes from Iris pallida, assembly GCA_029216955.1. NCBI lineage: Eukaryota > Viridiplantae > Streptophyta > Magnoliopsida > Asparagales > Iridaceae > Iris > Iris pallida. The sequence continues at coordinate 18,337,991 of JANAVB010042420.1, forward strand.
ACTGTATTTATATTGACATAAATTTAAATGGCGTAAATTAAATGACTGAATTAAATGACATAACTTAAATGACAGAATTTAAATACATATATATTAACATAATATATTCATCCAAAAATTCAAGAGAAATTTAATTACAATATTAATATCATAATATTAATATTAAAATCACATATGTATATTATACATATATATATATTTAAAACAGTAATTACCTATTAAAAATCAGAAAATAGCATAGTTAATTAAAAGGGTGAGTTAACTTGTTGTTCACAATTATTATACATATATATACATTTATTTATACAATTTACTTAACCATATATATATATATATATATATATATATATATAAACATTAAAACATAAAAGAAAACCAAAAATAACTCAACTGTACTCACGGGGGGTTCGAACTCAGTCAGTAAGAGGGGCGGTTTAATACTGCAGCGCTGGCCAGGGGGCCAACTCAGCCCTAACGAAAGGATGGGAGTTTACATAGTTTATATGCTTATATGAATTTATTTAAAATTTAAAACACAAAACAAAAATATCGCTTTCAGCCTAAGGGGGCTCGAATCCGGGCTGGGAATGAGGAAGGGTTTAACAGCACACGCGCTAGCCAATGGGCCAATTGGCCCGCTGTGAAGAAAAGGGGATGCAATAAATTTAATTAGAAGTAAATGGGGGTCTTCTTCCTCGTGTCCTGAGTGTTTGGACACTCGGGTTTGTGTCCAGATCTCGTGTCGGGGGTTCCCAGACACGAATTTTCGTGTCAAAAGATACCGACGTGTTCGCCGTGTCATTCTCGACACGATGGTGTCAACTACGTGTCAGCACGACACGATTTTGTGACGTGTCCTAACTAGGGTTTGGGTTTTCTCCGTGTATTTGTGTCGGGGTGTGTCGAAACTAAGGGAAATCGATTCGTCTCAAGGAGACGAACACATCCGTGCTAACCAAGTGAAGAGAAAGCGCGTAGACCGAAGTCCGACCTACCTCGTCGGTCGGGCGGGCTATGGCGGCAGCGGTACGGTGGTCGTGGTCGCCGTCGGTCGTCGGAAAACAGTGGAGCTCGCTGTCCTCTTTGATTTGGCACAGGTTGCGGGTCTCCTCGTGCTCTGGTTGCCGAGATAGGGGGGTTCGCCGGATTTCGTCGCCGACGATCGCCGGAGTTCAGTAACAGAACAGGAAAGAGAATAAAAAAAAAGGAATTATTTTGAGGATTCAATTAAAATTGATTTTTGAATTTGGGATTTTTACATTGGGATGAGAGCCTATTTATAGAAAAATAAAATTAGGGCAAACTAACCATGGTCAATTACTAACTTGACCCTAGGGTTAGATTTTTACCGTTTTGCCAAAACGGGGAGAAATGCAGCTTTTACGGTAGCAGTTATTTAATTATAAAAAATTCAAATGACGTCCAAACGACTCCAAACAAATCGCAGAAAAATTCTAAAATTAATAGAAAAATATTTAGAACCTAATGGAATCAATTTGGGGAAATTTGGAATTGTTTTTCATTTATTAAAATTTTTTAAAACGGGGGTTACAACACCGACGTACCCTCAGTAATAGAAGCAGAAGCAATCTTCCGCAATGGGCTGCACTCATTGTGGGAAGCCAGGATACGTAGTTTCAGAGTGTCGTAGAGTACAGGAATTGTGCTTGGCTTGTGGGGCACCGGATCACATGATAGGATCCTGTCCGTATAGAGCCAGTTCATCTTCTTCAACCCTAACTAGTCCATCGGTTAGGGGTCCAGCACCAGTGCAGCAGCAGCAGAGACATTGAATATGTCAACAAAAATTTAGAACAAAACACAAGTCATTCAAAAGATGCATTTTATTGATATTTGAAACAAGGATTACAATGGGACACAAGGCCAAGATTACAAGTCACTCAAGCTCACTCTTCTTACATTACAAGTCACTAAGCTCTCTCATCTCTCAATACAAGTCTTGAACCAGCGGATGCTTCAGAAGGCGACGTCCATACATTATGTCCCATATAAGTCTTAACTCCATGCGGTCGCACGCTTCGAATCGCCAAGGAAATCCGTGCCTCGACGCATCCAAGTGAGCTCCGCGCCACGAGCTTCTACCTGTGCCTGTACATGAAAACTATATGGGTGTCAGTACTCAACTGTAATGTTGGAATGAGCTCCTCGCCCACCCATACAAAACTAACATGCTTATTTACTTTGTGTAACATAGTCCCCTTATGATTGTCTTTCTACTCTTGTCCTAGGATCGGTTTTAGGACAGACGTCTTGGCCTATTTTGTATCTCAAGACCATCCCGTGCTTGCAACATCGTTAACCTATCAAGTCTGTTTGCAAAAACAAAATCTTTTGTTTATTCCAAACTTGTAAAAGAGTACAAAGTACAATAAATTTTGGGAAAGTACAACTTTAGGAATCTGATCAGAAGACGATCACTTTATCCTTTGGACTATGTGAACTTGAAGACTGTAGCCTCTGGAGAATGCAGCAACAATTTTGCAAGAGTTCTTGATCTCTATCTGTGTGTATTTGACCTCTATGCAAATGTATCTGATGATTTCACAATGATTGGAAACTCTATTTATAGAGTTCTTGAAATAACTGTTTTAGCAGTTATTCTGATGGTGCGTGAAGCTGGATTGCGCCACATTGAGTTGCGCTAACCTCCTGTTGTGCCAACTTTTATTCAGTTGTCAATATCGTGTACTAATTATATTTAGACGCGTGGCATCGTATGATTGAGATACGCGTGGTCGTGTACAGGATAGTAGACACATCTTGAGAGATTAGTGGCATGTGTGCCACATCATCCTGCTTTAGAATATAAGTTGTCTCAACTTTATCAGGTTGCACGAGCTTCAGTCAACAAGTCAAACTGCGCTTGATTTGGGCTGTACCTACACACGTGGCAGCTTCTGAGCAGATGTCATCAGATTGCGCCTAAACGCAACTAAGGATTTTGTTTAGATTGCGCCTGGGCACAACTCACGAAGTGTACAGGACAGCTGTCTACCAACTTTCCTTAAGCGGCACAATTTACGAAATTCGAAGAGATTTTCCTCGTTCACTGTTGTGTCAGTCGTCAGTATTGTCAGGTAATGATGACCATTAAGTGTCAGATGCCACGTAGGTTCTGGCACAAAAAGACTAGGCACAGTCTGATGTTAGGCGTAACCTGATCGGTGGCGCAGTCTGTTCTCAGAGCTTCATATATCAGTGGCGCAACATGATTTTTAGGGCGCAATTTAATCACTGATCAATATATTCAGGACGCAACTTGATTTTTAGGCTCTACAAGACTCCCTTCAAAGTTTTCAAAACTTAAAGGCATTACAAAGTTTTGGAATACTTTGAATTTAGAAAAGTTTTGACTAAGTCAAGTTGCGCCGGTCAATGCTCGGTCATCATGATTAAATACCTCTCTTGAAAATACTCAATCCTCTCTTCGTCTTCCGGAGTTTCATTGATTATTTTCAGTTTCCCATGAAGAAGAAGAATACGAAGAGCCAATTTGTTGATATATATATATATATATATGTAGTTGATCTCTGTACTTTGGTCTTCACTTCTGTTCTTCAATGGCCCCCAAGAAGAAAGAGATGGAGACCAATGCTGACACCACAACCAGGTCTCCTGAAGTGAGACATGATGTTGCGCCTACAACTTTTTTGTTGGAGGCTGACCCAGCTTTGAGGGCAGTGAACTTTTTGAACTGTTTCGGTTTAACCCCGCCAGTCTTCAATCGCTCGAGTGGCGGATCATCCTCTGAGGAGCACGTCAATTCGGAGGGATTTCTTAACCTGATGTGTCGCTCGGGGATCTGTACCATGCAAGAATTGGACGTCGTCCTTCATCAGACTGATGAAGGCAAGGACAAAAAATAATGTTCTAGGCATAACAACTTTTTATTTTTATGTCCTTGACTGTAGGGGTCCACCCATCTTTATGCAATGAAACCTAGAATTTCTGATTTTGTGTGGCTGTGATTTCGAATGGTGCTCATGGACATATTCTTTTAGCTAATTCTTTGTTTTACTGTTTCTTCTGAAGAACACGTGGCAGTCGTTACACGGTTTTAGATGCCCATTTTTAGTTCTTTTCCAAAATAGGATCCTAGAACGACGCACCCACCTCATCTTTAACCTCTTTAAAAAGGACATCCAGAAATGAAAGAACCATTCATATTCTCTCAAAACAAATGTCTTCCCACAAGGTTTCACTTGCGCCACTTCATTCTGATGTTATTTGTCTGCATGCTGTGTCTTCAAAAATTGGTAAGTCTCGACAAAGAATGAATGGTATGAATACTCTTCTTTCACACCACTTTTGGAGACGAGTATCGATCTGCATGGTGTAGACACTTATTGATATGTGCTAATTATTTTTGAGAATAGGCGCACACTGTGGTCCAGTATTTAGCTCCGATCAGAGGCATGTATTGCTGACATACACCTGTTTGATCAGTGTTTAGTGCTGATGTGCGCCTGTTTGTAGACGTAATGCTGATGTGCGCCTGTTTGTAGGCGCAATGCTGATGTGCGCCTGTTTGTAGGCGAAATGCTGATGAGCGCCTGTTTGTAGGCGCATACTGATGTACGCCTGTTTGTAGGCAAAATGCTGATGTGTGCCTGTTTGTAGGCGCATACTGATAGATTCTGCTAACTTCTTACATTTCATTGATATTTGCAGGGACTTGGTTAGCGAGCTTCTTCAGAACTGGCATTGGTGATTTGAATGTTGTAGAGAGCATTCTTCTAACACTCACATCAGACAGCTCAGGACTCTTCATGTTAAAAAGGGTCTTCCTTAGATGGTAGGAAGAGCCTATACACATGAGAGTTGGATGGTGAAGACGCGGAACTAGGAATTGTATCACAAGGGTGATCTCGTTCCTAGTTCCCTTGGCGGGCTGTCTTCTCTCCCCCAGTTGTATCGACAGCAGCTCATCTTTGGGCTGCTGCACTCTGGGGTTCTCCTCTAGTCTTTCTCAGAGAGTAGACCAGAGTTAATTTCATTGTCTGGCTCGTTGCTTGAGGTCGAAACGACAAGGAATTGCCACCAACAAATAAGAAGATCCAAAGATGTAATAGACCTTCATTATCGATGAGAAGATCCAAAGATGCAATAGACCTTCATTTAGAATGAAAATCCAAGATGTAATAGATTTTCATCAAGATGTATCTATGCTTTTAAAGAAGGAATAAAGAAATAATTATCTCATTATTATTTTTTTTATAATTTGATTTTGCTATGCTGTCATAGATAACAGAATCCAGAGAGGATCACGAATGTGGCAAGTTGTTTTGATGTGAATATTTGGAATTCAAGTTCGTAAAAAGACATGACCTCTCACTATGATAAATGGGTGATCATTCACTTCGATTTTTGAGGAAGAAATATTGAATGAATGAATGGCCGTTTAGACTTTCAAAGAAGACAGCGAATGAATCAAACACGCCAGTTTCGAAGAAGGGAAGATGAAGAGTCGGTTATAAATGAACCGTTAGAAATGAACAAACAATTGTGCCTCTTTCCAAAAGTTGCATCAGTTCTCAAGGCTGATTGCCTATAAATTGTCAATCTCTTTTCTTTCTGTGCAAGAAAAAAAATGTCTTTCAAAGATTTGATTGCTCCGAAGACTGAAGAAGAAACCAAGACTTCCCTTGCTGAGCCTCCAGTGCCTTCTCAAAAAGAAAGGGGCGAAGGCTCAACTATTCCTCCTGCACCAGGACAGGATTTGATCTCCAAGTTAGTGGATCCTGGAAAAACTGCTGAAGAAGAGGCATTGAGGATGGCTATTTGTGAGTTCCTGGTGCGTTCAGACAATGAGATGTTTGAACGATTGGCGAACTTTGTATTTAATCAGAAAGGGTCAGGGCCTCCTCCCCGTCCTTAATATTATGTAATTCCATTTTGCTTTTGAATAAAAAATAAACTTTTATTTACATCATGTCTCTAAAAATAAAGTACATTTTGTCTTTATACATAATAGTTCTTGAGAAATTTTCCATTGATGGGCATCATAGCAACTCTGCCATCCATATCTGTTAATTGATAACCTCCATTAGAGAAGACTTTATTTATCACATACGGTCCTTCCTATTTTGCCTCGAACTTGCCTTTGCTCATAAGTGTCATAGTCATAGGACGTCTGACTGTAAGAACCAACTCGCCTTCTTGAAATGTTCACACTCTGACTTTGCGATTGAAAGTTTTTGAAATCTGGGCTTGATAAAGTTCGATATGTTGTTGAGCTAATAACCTTTTCTCGTCGAGCGCCTCCAATTCCTGAAGCCGAAGATGATCATTATTGTCTGTAGTAAGCTCATTAGCAATGGCGATTCTCAATGATGGAATTTGAATTTCTAAAGGTAGCACAGCTTCACATCCATATACCAGAGAAAAAGGTGTACAACCTGTAGGGTTACGGACGGTAGTGCGATATGCCCATAGACACTCTCCGAGTTTATCACTCCAATTACGTTTGTTGACAAAGAAAAACTTTTTAAGGAGTTTGATAATAGTCTTATTGAATGCTTCAGCCAACCCGTTAGCCGCAGGATTGTAGGCCGTAGAGGCAACATTATTGATTCTGTTATCGTTACAGAACCTATTAAACTTCTGGCTGATGAATTGCGACCCATTATCATGGATGATTCGACGAGGGACACCAAACCTGTATATCATATGATGTTTGATAAAGTTGATAACACTACTCGTTTTAACTTCAGCCAAAGGTATAGCTTCTGCCCACTTGGAGAAATAATCAGTTATTGCCAAGATGAATCGATGTCCTTTAGAGGAAGGAGGATTGATAAGACCAATTATGTCCATGCCCCAAGCTTCGAAGGGCCATGAGGCAGCAGTTGGATAAAAAAACTTTGACGGTTGGTGAATGAAGTCTGCATGAATCTGACATACACGGCATTTTCTTGCATAATCAATAACATTTGATACCATAGAGGGCCAGTTAGCCCATACGTCGGATACGATCTTGTAATTTAGGACTAGGCTGATGTGCTCCACAAACGCCATCATGAACTTCGTGCAATATCTGCTTTGCTTCGTCACCAGCAAGACATCTTAAAAGCAATCCATCAAAAGTTCTTCGATAGAGGGTCTTAGTAGTATGATTATAATAGAATCGGAGCGATCGACGACGGATACTTGTAGCTTCTTTAGGATCTTCTGACAATATATCATGTACTGCAAAATCAATGAAAGGTACTCTCCAATCCTCGCTAAGGACATTGGCTTCAGTTAGGTTGCTAATTTCAATTTTGTGGTTGTTTTTAACACAGAATAGTTCTCTATTAGAGATAACAACCATCTGTTGCCTTTTGACTGGAACTGCCAACACTGTAGCTAGGTTAGCTAAGGCATCAGCTTCTGTATTGCATACCCGACGTACATGTTCGATGAAGAATCCTTTATATGAAGAAGCTATCTTGGTTGCTGCTTCATGGTATGCTACTAGATCTTGATGTCGGACTTCATATATGCCTCTAACCTGATTAACAATCAGCTTAGAGTCACCATATACTTCGAGATATTCAATATCCAGTTGTTTAGCTAATTGAAGTCCGATGAGCAAAACATTGTATTCTGTCACATTATTGGAGCATGATTCGTCTAAAGAGTAGGCTATTTGAATAGTTAATCCCTCGAGCGAAACGAGAATAATTCCCACTCCCGCAATAAGAGTACCTCCAGGTCTAATTCTAGAAGCTCCATCAAAGAATAATCTCCAAGTAGGAAATTCTTCTGAGATCATATTTGATTCCAAAGTTTCGTCCGGAATCTCATCATAAAGTTTAGATGTCTCAGGGACAGGATGAGCTGCTAAGAAGTCGGCAAGTGTTTGGCCTTTCACAGACTTTTGTAGAACATAAACCATATCATATTATGCTAGCAATATGGCCCATGTGGCAAGCCTAGAATTGAGTGTACTTGGCTTCTTCATTAGAACTCGAAGAGGATTGACTCGGGATATGACATGAATAGTTTAGCCTATGATGTAATGTCTTGTCTTCTGAACAGCAAACATTAAGGCTAAACATTCCTTCTCCACTGGACTATAACGATGTTCAGCTCCAATCATCGTTCGGCTAAGATAGTAGATGGCTTGTTCATGACCTTCCTTGTTCTTTTGAGCCAGCAAAGCTCTCAATGAATGATCCATTACTCGGACATACATTAAGAAGGGTATTCCTGAGATCGGTGGTACAAGAACCGGTGGACTCATTAAATACCGCTTTATGTCGTCAAATGCTCGTTGACATTCTTCCGTCCAAATGAAAGATACACCTTTCTTCATTAATTGAGTAAATGGTCTGCAGCGTCCAGATAAATTCGAAATGAACCGCCTGATGTACGCAAGTCGACCTTGGAATCCTCGTAGCTCTTTTAGGTTGCGTAGAGGGCGCATCTCTTGAATGGCTTTGATCTTCTCGGGATCAACGTGTATACCCTTAGAGGTAATGACGAAGCCGAGAAACTTACCACTAGAGACACCCAAGAAAGACTTGGTGGGGTTCATTTTGAGTTGATGCTGGCACATTAGATTGAAGATAGTTCTTAAATCTTGAATGTGATCTTCTTTGAGACGACTTTTGACAGCAATATCGTCAACATAGCAGTCGACAGCCTTTCGCAAATGATCTCAAAAGATAGTACTCATAGCCCGCTGGTAAGTTGCACCTACGTTCTTAAGACCAAACGGCATGACCGTATAACAGTACACACCCCGAGGAGTACGAAACGAAGTATGTTTCTCATCTTCAGGATTCATCCGGATTTGATTATATCTAAAAAAACCTATCCATAAAAGAAATTCGTTCGAATCCACATGTATTGTCGATCATAACATCAGTAATTGGGAGAGGGAATTCGTCTTTAGGGCAAGCATCATTGAGATCCCGAAAGTCTATGCAAACTCGAACCTTTCCGGTCTTCTTTAGGACTGGGACGACATTGGCTACCCAGTCAGGATATTGTTCTTCTCTGATAAAACCGCAAGCTATAAACTTTTTGACTTCATCATCAATTGCATTTATCATTTTAGACTTGAATCACCGTTGATGTTGTTTGACCGGTTTGGCATTCGGCAAAATGTTCAGCTTGTGAGTTGCAATTTGAGGATCTAATCCCGGCATATCTTCGTAACTCCATGCGAAGACGTCAATGTATTCACGAATAAGGTGAATTAATTTTTGTTTATCATCTTCTGGAAGATTCTTGCTAATGAAGATTGGTCGTGATACGCCTTTCTCTCCAATATCAATTTGAACCTGTTGATGTTCAGTAGGTGGCTCTCGTTGTTCGAAACGAAGTTTCTACTGATTGTCCATCATTTGTGTCCAAGGGTCCATGTCAGTAGCTTCTTCAATGTCACTTTCGTCATCTTCTGAGAATTCGGCAGACACCATGTTAGAAGATACTATCACCTTATGAACATAACCGATGCTGGTATCAGAATCCCATGAGATAGAATCAGAAGAGTTTGAACGTTCTTCTTTATCAAATTCAGAAGATTCTGGAGTTAGAAGTGGTGACGTATAATCTAGTCCTCGTTTCGTCTTACTGTAGTATTGTTGTGATTTTCCTTTTGGAATAGCAATACGAAGAGGGGTTCGCCTTCCTTTACCATTGTTGAGACCTGTTCTGAAATCATATCCTATTTTACGGATGATGGCTTTGGATTGTGGACTATAGCATCGTAATTGTAGCATTCCTGTATCATCTCTATTATCAATATAGAGCATGATTTTTGGTTCTTCTCTTTTGTTGAAGAATATAGGCTTTTCATCTTTCTTACGAGACGGTACTAAGAAGTACGACTCTTGTATTGAATCCAGTGATACCATGTTTCGTCGAGATGATACGACTTCTATTGCAAGTGGTTTAAAGCTATCTAGCATATCCAGATAATATTGAGTATAGTAAAAGACATCAGTATACTGCAAAGGAGATGCATTATTGATTTTTACACCAACATTTACAATAGGGACTTTAGCCTTAGCAGGCTTTGTAAGATTGATGACAAGAGGGGGAGAAGAAAAACGAAAAGGAGGAGGAGGGAGCTTCTTGCGACGAAGATCGATTGCAAGCGGCTCAGAAGAGGTGAGCTCTCTTTGTTCCTGACTATCACCTTTAGGCTGCTTCTCATAGGAAGGTAGATAGATAGTCAGAGGTTTGAAAGACTGAGGGCAGGAAGTACGCCCTTTGACAGGAATCACCAGAGTATTATTCGGCATACTCTTTTGTTCTTCATCTGTATCCATTGCTAGTACCACCTTCATGAATTCCTCTTTGTACATGCAAGAATCGTTGCAGTATGCTTCAACTCCTTTGAAAGGATTCATGTTAACAGAAGCATATAATAGCTCATCTTCGTCTTCTATTATATGTTCAGGAGTTGAAGCATAGTTCAGAAGATCGAAGACAGATCGTCGAGCCGATTGGCAACAACAGTTGATGATAACTTCATGTAGGCAGTGGCGATTTGAATCGTGATTTGGAGGTGAGGAAAACATTCCCGTAGTCTCTTGTATTTGTGTAAGACGTTGCCGGAGATCAGTTATGTAACGCCCCAGTCCCAAAATACGTAGGACTAAGTACGTAGACATGCCAGCTGTATACATACGAAGCACATGGGCCTTGTATGTATACATAAGCTGTAAAATGTAGTAATCCAAGACAAACTAAATCTCATCCACAATGAAAAGAATAATAATAGAAAAATCAACTTGAATATCTATGATACAATCGTTGGGCGGAGACAAAGTCCACTACCAACTATCTCAATGAAAGAAATGTACAAGAAAGCGATCGACAAAAATGATAAAACAAACCAAGAGCAATCATCTCCGAGAAATGGGGAAGATCACGGCCTTGGCTAGAACACCTGCAGAAAATATGAACACACGCCTGGGGAAAAACCAGGTCCTCAGAGGGACGTAACAAGACACATAATATTATGCCATAAACTGAATAGTAAGATCTCAATAGAAAATGTAAAGGTTTCTAACCATTCTATGTGATATACACTTTGAGAAGACAACGTTCTACGCAGGAGCTTAGGTGTTCAGCATAGATGGAGAGAGAGTGGTAGTAGGAAGCGCTCATAAGAGACACTATCGACCATGGGCAGAAAGTAGCTCTCATACGAGAACTATCGGCCCCGGGGCAGTAAGTAGCGCTCATACGAGACACTATCGGCCCAAATCTATGTGTGTACTGAACATGTAGCCCCTACGCTAATAACTGTATCCCCCCTCCCTATGATACTATACATGTGTCGACTCCACCACACTGTTTAATCCTTAATAACTGCCAAGTCCTCTATACAATCTATTGGCAGTTATATCCTAATGCACGGCCTGTACGCACCAATGATCAGTCAGCACGCAAGTCCGCATCTATATACGACTCACAACTCACACACAATTCGTGGCACATCGTGACCGTTTATGAGATGCACTAAACATACGGTGGTCCCTTAACTCTAAGCCAATTGCATAAAATATAATAATTTGTACATATATATAATTTTGAAAGAACAACATAAAGAAAAAGCATGCATGATATTGAGCAAGAAATTAAACCGTAAAGGCAAGGTGTCTTGCCTGGGGAACCGCCTGGTGTAGTGACCTGACAGGTTCCAATTAGTCCAATAGCCATGGTTGATGTAGGTATCTGAAATTCGCGAGAAAATAGGCAAGCATGATCAGTCATGAGTAATGAGAATAATTGGAAGAATTTGTGGAGTAGGTAAATATACAAATTCTTAGAAATATTTATATTATTTTAAATACATGCTTACTTTGTAAAAATTCATTTACGAAAATACTTTAAAAATATGTATATATAATAATTTTGAAAATTATATCTTATTAGCCAAAATACTCTAAGTTGTAAAACATGATCAAGGTGGAAACTAAATTTCATAATTTAAATATCTATTTTAGATAAATATTCAAAATACTTCAAAATTATTTAGACCAAAAAGTATAACTGCTCAAATATATATGTACATATACATCGAAAAGAATACTTTTAGTATTTAAAAAAATTATCTTTAAATTTGCTAGAAAATATTGTTCAATTAAAATAATAGTAATAATAATAATGTAAATAATAATATTTAATAAAACAACAAACTAATGTTAATAATAGTATATAAATAATAAAACTAATAATAACTAATAATAATGATAATAATATTAATAAAAATAAAATAACAAAAAGAACTCCACAGCTCATTTTTCTTCCTATAATAATAATACTAATAATAATATAACAGTAATAATTAATAAGAATAATAATAATAATAATAATAGTAATAATAATAATGATATTAACTTCTTCTCCAACCAAACACTCATCTTCCCTAATTTATAGTGTGATAGAGAGAGAGAGAGAGAGACAGATGGAGAGAAGTGGGATTTGGGCAGAGAGGGGAATAAAAGAGCTCACCGAGGTTTACCGGAGGAGCTCCGACGAAAGGAGGTGGCGCGGCGCGACGGTCGTCCGCGAGCAGCGCGGCGGAGTAGAGGGCACAGGGGAACTCCGACGGGTCGGTGAGACTCCTCGGTGGCGAGGATCTGGCGATGGGAGGGTTCTAGGCGGAGGTCCCACGCGCGCGGATCTGGCGGAGAGACGGCGGAGCTCCGGCGGTCAGGCGTTCGGCCTAGCGGCGGGGGTTCTCGGTTGCGACGCTCAGGCACGACGGACCAGGGTGGCGCCGGGCGGTCAAGGCTATGGGGGTGGAGTCGCCGGGGTGTTGATGTCTGACTGGGGAACAACGGATGGGCAGAGCGCTACTACCCCACGGTGACGGCAGACCAGGCAGATGGCGACGCGGAGGTGCTCGTTCCGCGGATAAGCAAGGAGAAGTCGGCGACGGTCACTGCGCTGATCTCGAATGCGGGCGCATGGACGAGGTCGCCGGCGCGACGGAGGTGAGTGCGACGGTGGGGGTGCTTTAAATTTTTCTTTGCTTTTTTGGTGTGGTTGTGATGGTTTTTGCGGATTGGGGAGTTCGGGACGGTGTCAGCGATGATGGTGGTGAGACGGAGACGGTGGTGGTTTGGAGACGGGAAGCCGGGAGGTTGTCTGGTGGTTCAGGCGAGAATAGGCCGAGGGTGGTGGTGATGTTGGTGATGATGTTGGTGATGATGTTGATGTTGGCTGGGTGTTGGTAAGATGGCGGGGAAACGGGTGATCTGGGACGGAGAGGAGTTGGCCGTCGGTGTCGGAGATGACAAGAAGGGGATGCGGTGTTGGATGTGTCGTGCCGGGATTGTGTCCCAACACGAGGTGGACGTCCGGTTTGTCGGACGAAAAAATGTATTTGTAAAAATAAAATATAGTGGATGGAGAATGGCGACACGATGTACGGATTTGATAGAGAATTTATGGACGAGTACCTCTCCTTATATAGGAGGTGGGAATTCCCAGTTGGATATAGATTAGGATAGTTTAAATTCCCCAAGAGATAAATTCAATTTAAATCAATAAAATCAGATCTAATTCAAATTAATTTCCAATTAAAATCTAGATAATCTAAACTCCAATTAAATACATATTCTACTTTTAAACTTTTTAAATTAAATCCATAAAATCAAATCGAGATTTAAAATGTCCACAAAAATTTCAAATATATTTTCCAAAAATATCAATAATAATAATTTCAAAAAATAATAAATATTTTTAAATATCTTTTTTGAATAACAAAATATTAATAACAATAAATTCGAAAATGGAATAAATTTATATGTCTCGTATAAAATGATCATTTGCATAAAATCTCATTTTTAAATTACTATTTATATAACTTCTATGATGTAAAATAAAGTTTTGGAAATTCCAAATGCGACACATTTTACAACTTTAAGTAATCGAAAATAAAATTTATTATTTATTATTAGAAAATTCAAGCTTCTAAAATAAAATATTTTTACAAAAATATGTACCTCGCACATATTCGCACTCGACGAGGCATATAAAAATATTGAGTTCATACGCGACGCATAATACGACTATGCGACGTACAAATACCAAGTAAAAATTTGAAATACTCAATTTATAAAAAAAAAATTAAGTAGAAATTTAGGGGGTTTACAAGTTACAACCACAGGACGAGAAGAAGTCGGAGGAACATATTCCTTAATGATGTTAGGAACATGTCTCCTATTCTTCAGGTGTTTAGTTCCTTGAGTGTACAAAGATGTACTCAACTCATGGGTCTTTCTTTTCAAACTTTGGCTTTTGACGCAGATTGGCCCTCGGCATAGGGTTCTTGTGTTTTGCCAAAGTTGATATTGGTTGACGCCTATTGAGATAAGCGCATAAATCTGAAAATTCCGCTCCCGGTGTCCCTGTTTGTGATACCTTCAATTTTCTTGCTTGGATCTTAAAATTTGCAAGGTAGGAAGGTCTTGATCAGACCCATAGGGAAAGGTAAGATACCTCTCTGATCAGTATTCTTTCCGGTATCAGAGATCCGAGGACCTCTGTTTACAGGAATAGAATCTGATATGTCTTCCTCTGAGTCATAGACCAGGGAAGTTTGAGGAAAGACAAAAGGGTGCTTTCCTTTATTTTGAATAGGGTTAGCTAAGAAGCGTTTTCCTTTGTTCTGTTGTGTGACCATTTTAGGCATAGATTATGCCAATTGAGGAAATGTCAAAGGACTTTTTCCTTTGTTCTGTCTAGTGTTGGCACTAGAACATGAATTCTCCAAGTTCAGAACTTGAGAATTGGAAGAGGGAATAGCTAAAAGACTAGTTCCCTTGATTTGTGCCAGAGTAGCAGACTGTGCCTGGGTTGCCGATTGCTTGGGTTGCGCCATAGTCCTACGGACTACTGATGGCGCCTTGGCAGCAACTTTGGTAGACTGTGTCTCAACAGTAGCTTGAATTGACTGCACCTTGGCAGCAAAGGTAGTAGTAGACTGCGTACGGGCAGCAGGATGAACAGATTGCGCCTTAGCAACAGAAACAGGCTGTGCTGAAGCCACTGAGGCAGATTGTGCCTTGGTCATTGAGCACTCAAGTTGCGCCTGGACAACAGCGACTGTAGAAGATTTAGGAGTCCATACAGTCATATTCTTGGAGATGGCCACCGTGCAATTGTTGCTCTTGGTGTTGATCATATTCTCGTAGGCTGTCTGGTTGACTTGAACAACCAGAGTCTTCTGCATCTTGCCGATCGACGCAATGTCACATTGAGTTGTCACTTTCTCGTCGGAGGAGAAAGTCGTCCCCAGCAGAGTCGCCATTTTGTTTACAAAAACAAAATCTTTTGTTTATTCCAAACTTGTAAAAGAGTACAAAGTACAATAAATTTTGAAGAAGTACAACTTTAAGAATCTGATCAGAAGACGATCACTTTATCCCTTGGACTATGTGAACTTGAAGACTGTAGCCTCTGGAGAATACAGCAACAATTTTGCAAGAATTTTTGATCTCTGTCTGTGTGTATTTGACCTCTATGCCAATATATCTGATAATTTCACAATGATTGGAAACTCTATTTATAGAGTTCTTAAAATAACTGTTTTAGCAGTTATTCTGATGGTGCGCGAAGCTGGATTGCGCCACATTGAGTTGCGCTAACCTCCTGTTGCGCCAACTTTTATTCAGTTGTCAATCGTGTACTAACTGTATTTAGACGCATGGCATCGTATAATTGAGATGCGCGTGGTCGTGTACAGGATAGTAGACACGTCTTGAGAGATTAGTGGCATGTGCGCCACGTTATCCTGCTTTAGAATGTAAGTTGTCTCAACTTTATCAGGTTGTGCGAGCTTCAGTCAACAAGTTAAACTGCGCTTGATTTGGGCTGTGCCTACACACGTGGCAGCTTCTGAGCAGATGTCATCAGATTGCGCCTAAACGCAACTAAGGATTTTGTTTAGATTGCGCCTGGGCGCAACTCACGAAGTGTACAGGACAGCTGTCTACCAACTTTCCTTAAGCGGCACACTTTACAGAATTCGAAGAGATTTTCTTCGTTCACTGTTGTGTCAGTCGTCAGTATTGTCAGGTAATGATGACCATTAAGTGTCAGATGCCACGTAGGTTCTGGCGCAAAAAGACTGGACGCAGTCTGATATTAGGCGCAACCTGATCAGTGGCGCAGTCTGTTCTCAGAGCTTCATATCAGTGGCGCAACATGATTTTTAGGACACAATTTAATCACTGATCAATATATTCAGGGCACAACTTGATTTTTAGGCTCTACAAAGTCATGCTTGCCTTTCGGCCCATAATCAAAGATACAACTACTCGGTAAGACTCCATATTCATATGATCGTGCTATAAGTCCATCGTGCCGTACCTTGTAACTCAGTATGACTTAACTATATCGCCGCCTCGCGACCCTTGCTACTTGATCACCAACTGACCCAAATTAAGACTTGTGGGCTAAGTGTCACTCGACCGACTTTGCCTTACGGCTCTTCCTGACTTAAACTCAAAATGACTCAATTCCAAACTTGTGAAACACTATGCCAACAACTTAAGACTTGACACCACATCTCGTACCGAAGCACGGTGTCTACGCTGCAGCCAAATCTTAGGCCCCAAAACATTATTTTTATCGTGTACGCATTCCTCCCGACTCTTGATATACTGCACATAATACTCGACTCAATCCAAAGGCATATATACGGATCGCCGCCCACGTCGACTCATCTATATGAGATCACTAGCATAACAAGCTATACCTGGACTCATAGCTTGCGTTGGCCGGGATCCTTCCAGCGCAAGGTAGCTAGCCCCCTGTAAGTCCCCGACTAAACCGGTGCTATCGATTCAGCATAGCTATCCTTTGTTTCCATACTCAGCCATAACGGTACCGGGCCCTATGGGTCACCGTTATGGAGAAACTATTTACCTTGTCGACAAGTTGTCCAATGACCATGCAAGACTCAACTCAAACTGACGTCTCACACAGTCATTCTACTTTCAGTGTTACTATCTCTTTCAGGGCTATGTTCGATACTTCTCACATCTGAGACCGCCTCGACGACCCATAGTCGCGAGCATTCTTCTTTCTTGTCCTATCTTTTATTCAACTCATAAACGCCTAGTTGATAGTCCTTTCTCCAAAACTTACTTTGAATCAATTGTGGTCCTTGCCTTAAACATAAGTCTGTGACATCGTGTCTTAAGCCAACTCGTGTTCTACGCGACGCTATCGTCCAAGTCATACCTTATATGACGGGCCTTGGGATCGTGAGACTACTTAACTTGACAATCGCAGAAAGAGCGGGAAAGCACTTGCAATGACTTAGGTCGACCGACATAACTTTGCCTAACTTACTCAAGCCTACAACTTAACCCAAGGGACGAGCCGAGGCTATGCCAAGCCTTGCACAATAGATCGTGCATGCTTTATCAAGCATTCATGCGGGCGACGCCTATGACTTAGGCTACGTTCATAACTTCGCCTACTCAACCAACTTTCCTTCTCCCAAGCCACGGGACGAAGGATCGAGTGTCATTTTCAAAGCACGCCGTGCACCAACTC
Organism: Iris pallida; assembly: GCA_029216955.1. Taxonomy (NCBI): domain Eukaryota; kingdom Viridiplantae; phylum Streptophyta; class Magnoliopsida; order Asparagales; family Iridaceae; genus Iris; species Iris pallida. Next base: position 18,355,532 of record JANAVB010042420.1, read on the forward strand.
TAAGTCGACCGTTGGACCTTTCCATATTCTAATTCAATTCGACCCATCGGGATTATTCCCTTAGCTATGTGGATTCATCTCTTTTATTATCAAGCCTACTTTTGCAAGTTGAAAACATACGATTTATTATGTGAAGGCTAAGATGAGACAAGTTCACCGAAACTACCCCACCTGAGCGAGGAGTCGCCTCGACTGAGCGATGTCCCCGAGCAGCCGTTGCAAGGCTAAGTCCGAACGTCGTCGGCGTTTTGATTCCTCCGATTGAATGAACGGTATAGGGCACTACATCATACACCACTCAAAAAAAGTTTTGTCCTCAAAACTAACTGAGTACTTACTCATCGACTTATCATTCGAACGTTCAATGACTCTCGCACACACTACTCCTATACGTTCCTTCTACTCGAGCCACGCTCGCACTACCATCACATTTATTTGAAACTCTATTTCTAAATCCTTGACACTTTTCCAGTCCTCAAGTCTCACTTGATTCAACGTATCACTTAGTTGGATCGTGCACATATTCTAGGCGTCTCCAAAATACATACATTTCAGCCAAGCCTCGTGATAGAGAATCCGCCATCACCACTCGAGTCGGATCATGCACATATTCGAACGTCCCTGATATACGTACATGTCAACCGAGCCTCAAGAGTGTTGCCTCCACAATTCCTATTGCTCCGTACCGGGATGTCTGCCTAATCGCTAGGCTATGTATTTAGGCTAAAGTCATTCGTCAGTATTGGAATCATAGTTCCCAAACAACAATATCAACACTGACCCCATCCTAAGGTCAAACCAAGTTGATAGTACGAGGTTTTTCTACCCAAGCTTGTATCACTCTGATTTTTAAACACCGAGCATCGATTCCATACACATATCCCAACATTCGTCGCACGTGATCTGAGTCATTCAGCAAAGCAATCCTATCGTAAGTTCACTCAACCAAATCTTCGACACATCAATATCGCTCGACCAACAAGTCATTTCGCATAGTCTATCTCTTCAAACACGTTCGACATAATCCACCTATCAATTCTTCTCAAGTCAAGCACGCTACGACACGATTCATCGCTAAACCATAATTCATATTTCATATTTCCTAAGTCGTTCATCACAATTCACGTATTCGATCATAAGATCGTCTAGCTTAACAATATGTTGTGCGCATATCTCACGCGATTCAGATTATCCACGGTGGGCATGAATTACCATGCACGCTCCCGCAGGATAATCATCCTCATCGGGACGTAACTCTTGTTTTGTGTCTAGACTATTTCATTCTCGATACGTAGATTGGATCTATTCAATCCTCAAGTTTACTCAATCATCAATTGTAAGTCCAAATATTCTCAAATTTTCCTTCGCATCAAACCAACAAGTCGAGACAATCAAAGTTGCCGTATCCTGATTTTTCGAGTTCGATCATTCCCGCGACATGAATTACCACATCAGCGCTCACGTGGAACGATCGCCCCAAATCTGACGCGACGTATGTACGAGGCTAGAGTTGTGCTCGCACAAGACAAGATCGTCGACGTTGTGATTATCAACGTAACCATCAAGGCACGATCATTTTCATCCAACATTCATCTCAATCAAAATTCTAAGTATAGTATCCGTCAGAACGATAACACTTGCACGATCGTCATTCCTCGAATTAGAGTGCTCCCAAGTTATCGCATATCGATCTTTGATACGCCTCAATACCATCGATGATATGTATAACCTGACGATCTTTCTTTGCAATAAATTTTGAGTCGTACGAATGATGCTATTGTCCGACTGGATAATCTCCTCGATATTCAAATTCAAGTTCAATTATTATCCCTCGAATCATTCACAACATCGATTTCCTCAAATCTAAATTTACGTATTGTTCATCCGTCTATCTTAAGTCATCGAGCAATATTTTTTTTTAAATCACATCATTTCTTGCTAACTCAAATCGTCGAGCAACATCCATTCCAATCCCCAGAGTCATTTTCAAACATTCGAATCAAACTTTTTATGCACGCTGTCTTTCTGTCGTGCTAACTTTTTATATACGATCTGTATCAATTTCTTCGATCAAGTCATCCATTCGTACACCCTAGCTTTTCCTCAATTCGATTTCACCTACTCAATCATTTTGCATTTCGTACTCGCGCAATCACTATCCCGTGCGCGTCTGTGGACACACATAAAAAAAGAAAAGAAAATGTTGTCTTTTCTTTTATTGGCACAAGGCACCACAAATCGAGTACGCCTGAGAGATCCTACGCTGAGGATCCCCGAGTACAAAAAAGAATTCTAGGGAATGGGACGATGGAGATTGAGCGATAATTGCTCCTTTACTCCATTGACACTCCGATTACAAAAGTGGGAGAAAACCTAAGAAAATTGCTAACTCTCGGCTCACTGACAAGAAGTACAGCAATTTGGCTCTTGAAAATGCCCTCCGTTCTGTATTTTGAAGAGGGATGAGGCCCCCCTTTTATAGTCGTTCTTGAGCTGAAATGATGTTATACGCCCACATGAGGAAACATGCTGGTTTTTATGTGGGCGCATAGTCCTGCTTTAAGCGCATAAGATGTAGGCGCATACAGGCTACGAGATCGTGGATTGGTCGTGGTGTTGACGTGGCCGCATGCTTCGGTGCACGACTGCTCGTGGAGACTGACGTGGCAGTGTGCTTCGGTGCACATTTTGATCATGGCTTTGACTTAGTCAGGCTTGGGCGCATAGCCATGTCTCAGGCTATGCGCCCTCCTTTCGGGAGAGCTAGTCTTGGGCGCATGATGCTTCACTGACTGGGCGCATGGAACTTCACTGACTTGGGCACATGGATCTATACTGACTGGGCGCATGGAGATTCACTGACTGGGCGCATGGAGCTACACTGACTTGGGCGCATGGAGCTACACTGACTTGGACGCATGGGGCTTCATTTGCTGAAAAATTTTCATGCTTCTACAAGACCCCCTTCAAATTTTTTGATACTTGAACAAGTTCGAAATACTTTGAAAGAAGCATGGATCGTCTTCTCATGAGGCAATGGGCGCATAGCACGGCTTTCTCCTTGGGCGTATAGTATTTGGCCAGCCTGTCAAGGAGATACGATTGTTGAGATTTTCCTCAAAATTCGAATTGACAGATTCATCGGGACGGAATTTGAAGCGGTCCATCCTTTATACGTCGTCCACGTCAGCAAGAGACAGTCGCATGGTATGCAGAAAGCTGATCCTTCACGTGGGCGCATAGGCTGTAGTGGGCGCATACAACATAATGGGCGTATACAATAGGTGGGCGCATAGGAAGTGGCCCGTGCCTATAAATAGACCCTGGAGGAGAGAGAAAGTTCATTATTCCTTTCTCTTTTGAATTTTTCAGAAAACTCTTCGTCTTCTTTCTTTGAGAACTATGTCTCCCAAGGTCGCCAAGAGATCCGCGAAGGGCAAGGGGGCTGCGCCAAGTGACTCTCCTCCTGCGACAGCGTCTTCGGTAGTCCAGGACCCGATTCTGGGTGAGGGCATGCTTCAAAAAATGAAGTCTCGGGCGTTAATTTGCAACGCTCGCACTTCTCTTCTGCCTGGGCGCTTGCGCCTAAGGCAACATGCTTCTGTGAGCATTACTATGCACACACAGAAGTCATGCGCCATCACTGTGGTGTGTTATGCGCCCACGTGTTGCCGTATTATGTACCCTTTAAGCTGTGGCATGTTATGCGCCCGCGTACTGTCCGAGAGTTATGCGCCCACATGTCTTATTTTGGGCGCATATCCCTTTGGGCGCATAGCCCTTTGGGCGTATAGGAGTCTTCTGGACTTAGTTTTTTCTGCGGTTTTCTAAGTCTGACTATCTTTCTACCCCTTTTCATATTCTGTAGGAATCTGGCTAGCAAATTTCTCCAGGACCGGTATCGACGATTCTGGGCATGGTGAAGATGCAACACTTGACACCCACATCAGAGAGCTCAGGACTCTTCGTGTTTTGGAAAGATTTTCTTCAGATGGTAGGAAGAACCTTTATACATCGAAGAGTCGGACGGTAGTTGGGTGTTACCATGAAAGTTCTGCTTTCATGTTTCTTCAAGTAGGCAAAAGCAACTCTAGAGATGTTGTTTTGAAGGTATGGTCTCTTGAAGAAATGGGCCCACGACGTTCGCAATATGGAGGAGAGGAGATCACCATTTGTAGATGTTTTATCATGCTATATTTGCCCTCCTCCGTGTAGCCTCTTGAAGGTTCAACAGCCTTGTTTGCTTGCTCAACAGTAAAACATGACCTCCTTCGACGAAAGTGTGGTGCTGCCAAGCTGACCAAGCTATGTGTTGCTGATGAGTAGCGGATTCTCCCTTCTTTTGGACATTAATGTAATCTTTTACTTCTTATCCAGATGAAGGGATGAAGAACCTTTTGTTTTGCTCATGAGATGTAGTCATGTGAATGTAACTGATTTTGAATAGATAGAGTACATTCGCTCCATTCTCTACTTGTGGTATCTGTGGTACTTTGTATTGGAGAGTTAAATACCGTATTTGTGTAAAGGGTATCCCGCTGGGGGATCCTCCTCTCTCTTTTTTGTTTGGACCTATTGTCCTTTTGTGCATCCGAAAATGCGAGCAAATAGATTAGAATGATACTTTCGTGGACCTATTACCCTTTGACACACCAGCAGTGCAGGTAATATATTTGAAACAAAACCTAACAGAGGTAACGAGGTCGTGATAGGTTTTGTGATCTTGGCGTCGTACCTTTCATCTCGGGTTGGGTACAGGCGTCAAGTTGGAAGAATATCGGTATCAGAGGTAATATGGACGTGACACGTGATAATCAAGAGTGGTTTTTGGTGGAATGGATTTTCTTGTCAAGTTTGGCTTCTTGTCAGGTATTCCTTCCTGAAGTAGAGGAAACTTTCCAAGCTTCTTCTCCGACGACCTCCACCGAAGACGACGAGATAGCCCAGGAAATTGTCAGAGCTTTATACTCGGTGCTAAAGGTGAAGCTTCCTGGAGTCTTGAGTCGTAGCGCTGCCTTCGGCCCCGTGAAGGCTGTTGCCGAATGTCAGGTAGCGACTCTCGAGAGCATAGCCGGCTATGAGGAGCGGGCCAACACTCTGAGAAAAGTTCTGAACGACCTGGAGGGTCAAGTGGCCAGGTTCCGGGATGCCAAACAGCGGAGCCCGACGTCACTGTTCCGTGCAGAGGACGAGGCTTTGATGACAGCTCATACGGAGGAGTAGGCTACCTTCCAGGTAAGGAAGGATGCCCTGGCTCGGGAGATCGGCGAGCTGGCTGACCAGTATAGCCAGTTCAACGCTGCAAGTGAGGCACGTACTGCCTCGAAGAACAGGCTGGCTGCGCAGATCACTAAGAAGCACAATCACATTGCGCAGATCAGGAACGAGATCGCCCAGCTGGAAGCCGACTTGAGGGCGACGACATCTGAACAGGAGGATTATTTGCCCCAGGCTGCCATGACTGCCACCGCTTCTGCCCGTTTAGAAGAGCAGCTGGCGAAGTTGGAGGGTGAGCATCAGAGTCTGATCCTCTTTGAAGATGAAGCCGCTCGTCAAGAAGAGGCATGGCGTCGAGCTGCTATGAAATCTGAAGCCGAGATTGTTGCTCTGAGGGACAGCATAAACCGTCTGTGTATCCCGTAGATGTAACTCTTTTTTTCTTTTTTGGCCATCACGGCTCTTGTACCCTTTTTTTATAAGATAAAAATTCTTTCTAGAAGTGAATGTGGTTTTGTTGAAATATTGATGCTAGAGCTAATGTGGACGTAGCAGAGATATTTTTGGTGGGTATTCCGCTGGGGAATTTTGATGTGGACCTATTATCCATTTTATATTCAAGTTATTCGAATATAGATAATAAGTTGAATGAAGCTGCTAGTAGAGGTAATATGAACGTAATAGCAGAGGATGTTCTATATCTGACCAGAGGTAATATGGACGTGGAAAGATATGTAACATTAGGTGGGAGTGGATAGTTCAGAGGTAGTATGGACATGACTATCTTTGATGAATGCTTTGCTCGGAGGTTATGTGGACGTGGCAAAACATTTGATTATTCTGCTGGGGAAATAATTATCGGAAAACAATTCAGAGGTAATAGGGAAGTGATTTGTTTTCGTCAAACCGAGTTTGGACAGAGTCAAAAACGGAAATGATTCCACTGGGGAAATATTTAGAGGACCTATTATCCATGGCGTATTCAAGACTCTTGAAATACGGATAATAGTTAGATAGTTTTTTTTTGGAGTCATATAAACATCACTGTTTTTCATAAATAAATTCACTTTATTTATTTTGTATCTGAGAAAATTACAACTGTAGGAATCTAATCTAGAAGACGATTACTTTATCCCTTGGACGATGCGATGAAGAAAACTTGAACTTCGAAGAACTTGGACAACAACTGAGCAATCTCTCTGTTCTCTCTGAAATTGACTGTAGTGTCTGATGAAGACGAAGAAACTCTCTTTTATAGAGTTCAGGATAACTGTCCTTAAGCATACACTCAGGTAGTTACTTGACGTGTGCATAACTGCAGGGACGCGTGGCAAATTCTGATGAAGATACATTAGCGTGCGGTTGAAAGTAGTGGAGCATATTCAGGAGAGATTGATGGCATGAATGCCACGTTGCATAACTTCTGAAGAAGTGGATAACTGAGTGCAGGACACGTGAGAACGTGTGTTAACTGCTCATTGAAAATCATTCTGGACACAACTGTTGTGATACGCTGCCTTAGAAGAAGAATCATACGCTAGCTTTTGAAGGCACATGTCTTGCATACGCTGACTTGGACAGCGTAGAACCATATAAAGCTGATACGCTCACATTATTGACAGGGAGTCGTATGGAAACTATACGCTCACTTAGTTGGAAGAAGTCGTATGAGATCCATACGCTCACTTAGTTGGAAGGAGTCGTATGAGATCCATACGCTCACTTAGTTGGAAGGAGTCGTATGAGATCTATACGCTCACTTAATTGGAAGGAGTCGTATGAGATCCATACGCTCACTTAATTGGAAGGAGTCGTATGTTTGAGTAAGTAGACACGTGGCATGTTTGAATAAGTAGACACGTGGCCATCATCAATCTTCTTTGATACGCCATATCTTCCAATAACTGACAAAATCTTCTCGAGCGTCGTGACTGCGGATATGATGGCTGACAGACTGTCAAAACTGACAGTAATGATGGCTTTTACATTTATGAGAGATGCTGAGCTGTCTCGTAAAAGACAAAACCGACTCTTCGAAAACCTATACGACGGCTAGTCTTCATTGGACAGCTGTCTTTGCACGAAAGACGAAGTGTCAGATTCATCCTTTACTAAATATATGTTGTGCTGTCATCTCAGAAAATAATAAAATATTCACTGAGCGTACGGCCTTTGGATGAGCGTATGGCCTTTGACTGAGCGTATGGCCTTGAGCGTATGACTTGGACTGAGCGTATGGCTTTGAGCGTATGACATGGACTGAGTTTCATGTCAGCGTGTCATAATTTTCACACCCTACAAGACCCCCTTCAAAGTTTTCGAACTTTATGAATTTCAAAAGTTCGAAATTACTTTGAACTTTAAAGTGAGAATAAGTCCTGACACGCTGGCATGAGTTTGTTATCTTCCTCAATATCAGTGCAAATCTTTAGGGATTTTGTTTAAAGAATATCCGCCGTTTGAACTTCTTTCTTTCTTCTATAAATAAGTCTTCAAAAACCTATTTTATTTCTTTACCACAGCTTTTGCCTTCGAGAGAGAAAAGAGCTTTCAGAAACTCAAGATCTTTCTTCTTCTTCTTCGTCTTCAACTCCATCTCCATTAATGGCACCCAAGGTTGATACTGCTGCGAAAGGAAAGGGGAAAGCCCCTGAAGAGTCATCTCATCATGCCGTCGACACTGCTACCACCAAGAAGACGACCAGTCAGCGTGTTTTACGCAGTGAACGGCCATTGAAACCTCTTTATGGTGAGGACGACGATGATGAACAAATAACTATTCCCTTTTTAGGGCTCTGGTTAGAACAGAACTCAAAGAGCGTATCCCTCTTTAGGGTCAATACGTCAGCAAATACGCTTCCCTCTTTAGGGTTCAGCAGTATTCCATGTTTTTCGTTTTTACGAAAAATATGTTTGGAGCGTATATCTGTAAGATACGCGTATTTTTGATAGAGATATCAAAATACACTATCTTAAAAGAATATGCTATGACAATTTGTCTCATTGAGATACGCTAACTCCTGTGTTAGCGTAAATTTTTGATGATCATCTTGTCAACCATACGCTGATACGCTCAAACTGATCATAAACTGAACTTTTAAAATCATTCACTTAAGATAAACTGAACATATACTGAACTTTGAGTCTGCCATACGCTTAAAGAAAACTGAGCGTATACTGAACCTTGAGTCTACCATACGCTTAAAGAAAATTGAGTGTACGCTGAACCTTGAGTCTGCCATACGCTTAAAGAAAACTGAGAGTATACTGAACCTTGAGTCTACCATACGCTTAAAGAAAATTGAGCGTACGCTGAACCTTGAGTCTGCCATACGCTTAAAGAAAATTGAGCGTATGCTGAACCTTGAGTCTTCCATACACTTAATAAAAACTGAGCGTAAGTTGAGCTATACGCTTAGTAAAACTGAGCGTATGCTGAGCTGTACGCTTAGTAAAAACTGAGCGTATGTTGAGTTGTACGCTTAGTAAAAACTGAGTGTATGTTGAGCTGTACGCTTAGTAAAAACGGAGCGTATGTTGAGCTGTACGCTTAGTAAAAACTGAGCGTAAACTTTATCATCTCTTGACATTGAAGATTTTTAATACTTTATTCTTCATTTGCAGTGGATATTCTGGCTCAGGAAGCAGAATTTGAAGGAAGTATGGGAAATAATTATAGAAGTGATCTATCACATGTTCGTTTTCCCCAATTTGACGGACCTTCTACAAGAATAGCTCTGTTGACCAATCAGGAAGATGATACTTTGCTGAACCTGATGAGTGGACTGCCGTTACAGAGTGTAGATGGTGTTGCCCATTTGAAGCCAGTATTCCTTTTTGGAGATGCTATTGATATGAACTCCCAGCCTGCTCTGGACAAAGTATCATACAGTTACTATAGGGATAGTGATGTAAATCAGCCTATGTATTTGACTGGTTTGACAAAGAGTATCAACATAGCCCGTTTATTCCATTCGGGCCAGCAAAGACAGATGAAGTGGGATATTACTCCATCCCGACAAGCTAAGGCTGGGTGGATTGGATATCGTCAAGGAAGGTTCCGCAGTGGTACTGAACCATATGTCACATCTCTGCGAGGACTGTTACCTGCCACCATCCCTCCTGAGGACTCGGCACTGCTGAAGCCAGTCAGAGTCCCAATTTTTGCCAACAAATTTGCTCAATTAAAGAATGCCATCTACCCAAAACAGTCAATGAGGCTGACTGGTCTAGTAAATCCAGAGAACACTAGATGGACTGCTCTAGTGAGATGGATTTTGCAGAACTTCGATGCACAGTTGAAGGCGATAGGTTTATATGATGCCATTAAGTGTACTGCTTATGGTTTCAAACCAAATCCGGATCTGTTTTTGGCATTAGCGGAGAGATATAACTATCGGACCGGCATCTTCATGAACCCAAAGGGCGAGATGGGATTCGCCCTTCATGAAATGGCATATATATCTCAGCTACCAACGGCAGATTTGCCATATGAAGAATATATCCCTTTTGTTGACGAAATGAATAAGATTTCTGCAGCCAACCCACTAATTCTTTATGTATTTGAAGAATTAATGTGTCATTACAGCATCTGTAAAGCTTTTTATAAGGGACAAGGTGGAGAGGGGGACTCCAATTGCTATTCTTCGAAGTAGATGGCTTATTTGTTTCAAGGCCGCACTGACGAAGTTCAAAAGAAGAAAAAGACCGAGCAGTATGTCAGTAAATTCAAGCCCTTGAGTCAAGCCGAGATTAACAGATTAATCCGGGAGACTAATCATGATGACATTGTCGTCGAAGAAGACATCGACAGCTACAAGGCCGGTGATAGGTTAGAAACCTATATTAAGCAGGGTGGTCGAGAATTGTCCGTTGAAGGTCATCTGGCCGGATTCATATCTCTTTGGCTGAGGAAATTCGTAGTTCCTGGCACCTGTTCGGCAGACATGATGCACAGAGGAGTCGTCTTCGCAGCAGTCCGTCTGGTTTTTGGGTATAAGATGGATCTATTAACGGCAATGACCTGCCGTCTGAATGCCGGATTAAGGGCATACACAGATAGGATGTTCGAATTGGCACGGAAGAGCCTAACGTCCTTTCCTCGGGTAGAAATTCCCTTTACATACTTGTTTGGATGGCTGCTTCTGCATTTCGAATCTCTAATGAGTGCTGGGATGGCTAGGCCAGATGATACTTTCTTTGAAAGGTACAAGCACATACCGAAATGGAGATATGACACTTTAACCGATTGCAGAACCATCTTGAACAGGGGAGAACTATGGAGCTTCACCTGTGTTCATCCCCCTATTGGTTATGAGACCATGCCCGGGAGATTGATTGACGGCGTTGGTGCTAATGAGTTGGATGATGTCCAACATGAATGGCTAAAGAGAATCAGGCCATCTCATTTAATTTGCCGCCGTGACAACATCACATATCTAGGACCATATCTTCCGAGCAGATTTGCTCGTCAATTTGGTTACGATCAGTTGCATGTGGGCAATGCAATGACGTGTTTTGCTCATCAAGGCGGGTTGGTTGATGGTGCCAGAGCTTGGCTATATTACATTGCCAAAGGTACAGGGGCTACCTTTTCTATGCCAGATCCGGTCAACTATCGGAGAGGAGCTAAGATATTGGTGTCCTATGCCAGATTTTATGTATCAGCTAATACCTTTGATGAAAAATTTAGCATCTTAGGTAAAAGCTTTATTCACGTTGAAAAGAAATCAACCAAATCTGCCTTGCCTAGGGATTGTCACGACAAAGAAGATCCTCTGGCCACCGATGAAGTTGATGATGATGTTTTGGAAACTTTCTTCTCTGATGACCTTCATCAACCATTGCATGTGCCTATCGGGAGTGCTGAAGAGAGTATATCTGTTAATAATACACCGAAGAGGAAGAGGAGTAAAGGTGCTGCAGGTCCTGCCGCAAAAAGAGCTACTCGAGCAGAGACTCGAGGTCGCGGAGGAATTACTATTCCCGGGAATTCTCCTGTTTCTGAACGAGCTAGAGATGTTGATGAAGCAGGTAGTGATCCAACAGACAATTATCCTACTGTTCCTTTAACCAAAAGAATAGGAAGAAAAGTAATAGTTTCAAAAACTAAATCCGTAATTTGTCTGGATGCAGAGAGTCCCACCGATCGTGCTATGCGATTGGCTGCAGAAAAGCAAGCTGCTTTTGATTTTTCTGTAAAGACAGAAGAAGAAGAGATTCCTGAAACTGCTGGATCTTCTAGGCCTTCTGATATAGGCTCAGTTCCACCAATGGCCGATGATGTGCAGGAAATTAGTCAACCTGCGGTAGAGGCCGAGCATCAGACTGAAATGGCTAATGACTTACTGATTTCGGGAGAATCAGTGAAGGAAGCCACTCCTCTCAATCCAATTGTTGAAACTTCAGAGAGCGAACAAGTTGACTATGAACCGTCGTTTTATTCTTCTGGAGAAGAAGACATGGAGATAGACGATGAATCACCGTCTAAAACACCAATCGATGCACTGAAGACCATTGGTCAACACTCAGGGTTGACACCAGAACCGGAGAGGCATCTGGAAATAGAAGTTCAAATTCCGAGTACTTCTGGGGCGGGAAGCAGTGAAATAAATCCCGTGTCAGAAAGTACCCTGAACAGACTAAGAGCCGGATTGAATGATCCGAAGGAGACTGAATATGAACCAACTCCAGGTAATATTTTATTCATCAAAGTTTTGTCTTGTCTTGGTTTTATTGTCTTTAAATTTCTGATCATGTTTCTTTGATTCCAACAGCTGTAGGAACTGCACCGGCTATGAGTTCTACTCAAGCCCCACTTATTCAAACTGAAGTGGGTGAGGGGAGTTCCCATCTGCCGAGTTCTCCAAAAGCACTAACTTCAGCTCCAAGAATAGAGGCTCCTCGTGCTCCTTCCCCTACTATTGCAGCAACTCCCAGTTTTGACACAGGGATAGCAAAAGTCATGGGGATGTATTCAGATATTATTTATACATATCTGGATACATATTCGAGGCGACTCATGAAAGATGAAACTATGCCCTTTTCGAGTCTTCGAGAGGCGACAAGTTTTCCACGTTCAGCTTTGAGACAATCTGGTTATGAGGCTCAATGTGTCTTCTTTGAACATCTCCTGAATGAATTAGAAGCAAAAATCCATAAATATTGGGAGATTAAAAAGGAGGACGTTAATTCTCTGACTGCAGCTGAGATTGCTCAATTGGAGAATGAAGCTCAAGCTTAGCACATTGCTCTGACAGAATTCCTTGCTCAGTCTTCCAAAGAGCTAATGGCGAAAGACAAAGAAATCATAAGTACTTGTCAGAATATGGAACGCCTAGAGCAAAATGAAGCGTCAAAAGCTGAAGAACTTAGAAAGCTGAGGGAAGAGCTAGCTCGTATTCAGGAGCAAATTGCCTCTGTGGAAACAGAACAATCAAAGATTGCTACTGATCGAAAATCTGCAGCTGAACGCTGTCAAGTTTTACAGCAGGAGCGAGAATTGATGCAAACTAATCAGATTGAGGAGACCAATCGCCATAGCTCTATTATTGTAGAATATGACCAACGGATGATTGGAGCAGAAACAGCAGAGCGAATCAAGAAAGCTCACGATGAAAAGATGAATAATATAATCGTTCGTATTCAGGAGATCATTACTCCTCCTAAATAATTCTTTTACATTTATCATGTATTTGAAGTTTTGATACCCATTTGTAATCATTGTTCTGATTTTGATTGAAATGAATATCTTGGCTTGATTTCAATTCTGTGGATGATATTTTTGTAGAAAACATGTTCAGAGATAAATAATACATGACATATTTCAATAGAATAGAATATACAAATAAACTTTGCAACTCTATCATGATATTAAACCAAGGATTTTTAGTTTAATACTGATTAGAGAAAACAGAATTCCGATATAAAGATATCTTTAAATTCTATTTTCCATGATCTTTGGACTCGAAAATCAAAATACGAGATATCATTTTCAGAGAATAGAAAATATGATACATAGAAAATTCAGAGGTAATATGGACATGATTTTCTACAAGATCTTTATTAAAACCACTGGGGATCTAATAAAACAAAAATATCAAATTCTCTGGGAAGATGATACATGGTGGAATATCAGTTTCCTCTGGGGATAACGATATCGAAATAACTTTTGTAGAGAAGAATTTTATATTTGCTGGGGAATGATGAAAATATTATACATAATATTTCTTTAAGAATTTGCCATTGATAGGCATCATCATAACTTTTCCATCCATAGAAGCAAGTTGATATGCTCCGTTAGAAAAGACTTTGTTTACTACGAATGGGCCTTCCCATTTCGCATCAAATTTGCCTTTGCTCATATGTGTCATGGTCATGGGACGTCTGACAGTAAGGACCAGTTCTCCTTTCTGATATGCTCTGACTTTGACTTTCCGGTTAAAAGCTTTTGAGATTCGGGCCTGATAAAGCTCGATATTTTGTTGAGCATACAATCGTTTTTCATCTAGAGCTTCAAATTCTTGAAGTCGAAGACGATCATTGTTTTCTATTGTAAGTTCATTGGAGATTGCAATTCTCAGAGAAGGAATCTGGATCTCGAGAGGAAGAACAGCTTCACACCCATACACCAAAGAGAAAGGCGTACATCCGGTCGCATTGCGAACTGTGGTGCGGTAGGCCCATAAACATTCATCAAGCTTCTCGCTCCAGTTGCGTTTATTGGAAGAAACGAACTTTTTTAAGAGTTTGATGATTGTTTTATTGAAAGCTTCTGCCAATCCATTAGCTGCTGGATTATATGCTGTAGAAGCTAAATTATTAATCCGATGATCGTCGCAGAATCGAGTAAATTTCTGACTGACGAACTGCGGTCCGTTATCATGGATAATACGCCGAGGAACACCAAATCGATAGATGACATGATGTTTGACGAAGTTGATAACACTAGAAGTTTTAACTTCAGATAACGGGATTGCTTCAGCCCATTTGGAAAAGTAATCAGTTATTGCTAGAATAAACCGATGTCCTCTTGATGATGGTGGGTTGATGGGACCAATGACGTCCATGCCCCAAGCTTCAAAGGGCCATGATGCCGCTGTTGGGTGTAAGAACTCTGACGGTTGATGGATAAAGTCTGCATGAATTTGACATGCTTTACATTTCTGAGCATATTGAATAGCGTCAGCCACCATCGTGGGCCAATAATAACCCATACGTCGGATACGATCTTGAAGTTTAGGACCTGGTTGATGAGCTCCACAAACACCATCATGTGCTTCACGGATTATCTGTTGTGCTTCTTCACCAGCAATACATCGGAGGAGAAGACCGTCGTAAGACCGACGATATAATGTCTTCGTCGTATGATTATAATAGAATCTGAGAGATCGACGCCGGATAGACGCTGCTTCACTCGGATTATCAGGAAGTATATCATACAAAACAAAGTCTAGAAACGGGCGTCTCCAGTCTTCAGTTATGGCTTCTGTTTCATTAGAAAAGACATATTCCATAGTAGAACCGGAAGAAGACGAGGACATTTTGTCAAACTTTAATCTAGCATCAAGGTTGAGAGAATCTTTGTCTGGTTTATAGGAAAAAGCCAAGGCCAAATTATTCTCAACACAGAATAGTTCTCGGTTATAAACCACTATCACTTGCTGACGTCGGATTGGTATGGCTAACACAGCGGCAAGATTAGCTAAAGCACCAGCTTCTGCATTATAGGCTCGTCGAACATGTTCAATAAAGAAACCTTCAAAAGATGAGGCTATAGAGAGTGCTGCTCGATGATAAG
Source organism: Iris pallida (assembly GCA_029216955.1). NCBI lineage: Eukaryota > Viridiplantae > Streptophyta > Magnoliopsida > Asparagales > Iridaceae > Iris > Iris pallida. The sequence continues at coordinate 18,370,548 of JANAVB010042420.1, forward strand.
GTATCAAATCCTGATGATGAACTTCATACGTTCCTCTGATCTGACTGACAATAAGCTTGGAGTCTCCATAAACTTCCAAATATTGAATATCTAGATGTTTAGCAAGTTGAAGGCCGATGAGCAATGCATTGTATTCAGCTACATTGTTTGAACATGATTGATCTAGAGAATAAGCCCTCTGAATAGTTAGTCCTTCTGGGGATACAAGAACAATCCCAACTCCGGCGACAATATCGCCGTTAGGACCTATTCTAGATGCTCCATCAAAGAATAGACGCCAGGTAGGAATTTCTTCAGAAACTAGATTTGAATCCAAGACTTCATCAGGAATCTCATCATATAATTTAGAATCTTCTGGAATTGTATGAGCAGCCAAAAAATCAGCAAGAGCCTGTCCTTTAACTGACTTCTGAGGAATATAATGCATATCGTATTGAGCTAACAAGATTCCCCAATTAGCTAGTCTGGAGTTGAGAATACCAGGTTTCTTCATCATAATCCTGATGGGATTCACTCTGGAAATGACGTGAATCGTTTGACCGATAATATAATGTCGCGTTTTCTGAACAGCAAACATTAATGCTAAGCATTCTTTCTCGATTGGAGAATAACGCAGTTCAGCACCTGTCATTGTGCGACTGAGATAATAAATAGCCTGTTCATGGCCATCTTTATTTTTCTGGGCAAGTAATGCACCAAGAGAATGATCCATGGCTCGAACATATAGAAGGAATGGTATTCCCGAGACGGAAGGTACCAAAACTGGAGGGTTCATGAGATACTGTTTAATATCGTCAAATGCTTTTTGACATTCTTCGTTCCAAACGAAAGATACACCTTTCTTCAGAAGTTTATTGAATGGTCTGCAGCGTCCTGATAAGTTGGAAATGAATCTCCTGATATAAGCAATTCTTCCTTGAAATCCTCGTAGCTCTTTTAAGGTGCGTGGAGGACGCATCTCTTGAATGGCTTTGATCTTCTCGGGATCCACGTGTATACCTTTAGCGATAATGACGAAGCCGAGAAACTTACCACTAGAGACGCCCAGGAAGGACTTTGTAGGATTCATTTTAAGTTGATGCTGACGCATTCAATCAAAGATAGTCTTCAAATCTTGGATATGATCCTCCTTTCGTCGACTTTTGACCGCAATATCATCAACATAGCATTCGACTATTTTCTGGAGATGTTCGCAGAATATAGTGCTCATTGCTCGCTGATATATTGCTCCCGCATTCTTGAGACCAAACGGCATTACTGTATAACAGTATGTACCGATCGGCGTTCTGAAGGAAGTGTGTTTTTCATCATCTGGAAACATTTTGATCTGGTTGTATCCCGAATACCCATCCATGAATGACATTCGTTCGAAACCACATGTATTGTCGATCATGACATCTGTAATTGGAAGAGGAAACTCGTCTTTAGGACAAGCTGCATTGAGATCGCAAAAGTCTATACAGAGCCGGATCTTGCCAGTCTTTTTAAGGACAGAAACGATGTTAGCCACCCATTCGGGATGTTGTTCCTCTCGAATAAATCCAGAAGCCATAAGCTTGTTGACTTCAGCTTCAATTACATCCATGATGTCTGGACGAAATCGTCGTTGTTGTTGTTTGACCGGTTTAGCATTTGTCATGATATTGAGTTTGTGCATTGCAATCTTTGGATCTAGTCCTGGCATATCCTCATAACTCCAGGCAAAGACATCGATATAATCATGAATAAGTTTAATCATTTCTTGCTTATCTGTTTCTGAAAGACTTTCACTGATGAATATTGGTTTAGGGGACCCTTCTTCACCAACATCAATTTGGATCAGTTTATCTTCAGTAGGAGGTTCCCTCTGCTCAAACCTGAATTCACATTGATTATCTAATCTTTGAGCCCATTGTTCCGATTCGGGTGATATTTCAAAATCATCCTCATCTTCATCATTTTCCTGCGGGCCATCACAGAGACCATATTGATGGATAGAATAGAACGATGGAGATCTCCAATACTCGTGTCAGAATCCCAAGAAAGGGAATCGAAAGATTCAGATCGTTCATCTTCATCGGATTTTGAATCTTCATGGACTATGTTGATAAAAGAAGTAGGAGCAATGTAACCTAAACCACATTTTGTCCTTCCGTATTTTAATGGAGGAATTCGAACAGGCATTCTTCTTCCTTTTCCATTATTGAGACTGGTTCTAAAGTCATAACCCATATTCTTAATGATATTTTTGGATTGTTGACTGTAGCGACGCAGTTGTAATCTTCCAGTATCGTCGTTTGTATCATCTTCTTCCAAGTTAGGAGGATTTTGGGGTCCTTTATAAAAGAAGATTGGGTTTTCTCCCTTCTTTCTAGCAGGGACCACGAAGTATGATTTTTGTATGGATTCCAATGATACGTCTGTATGAAGAGTTTGAACAACCCCTATAGTTAGTGACTCTAAGCTATCTAGCAATTGTAAATAACTTTGTACATGATTACAGACATCAATATACTGCAAAGGAGATGCTTCATTAATATTAAATACTGTATTTACAACAGAAGGCTGAGCCTTATCAGACTTAGTCAAATTAATGACAAAAGGGAAAGAGGAAGAGCGATCAGAAGTTTTGTTTCGATTAAGATCAATAACAAAAGGCTCAGAAGAGGTGAGCTCCCTTGAAGAAAATCGTGGATAAGTAGTACGTCCACTGACTGGAATGACTAGAGTATCTGGTCTAGCCTGAGAAGGTGGAGGAGGAGTGGTACGTCCACTGACAGGAATTATCAGTGAGCCTTGTGGAGCTTGGGAAGACGGTACAGTAGTACGTCCACTGACAGGAATTATCAGTGAGCCTTGTGGAGCCTGGGCAGGTGATGAAGTAGTACGTCCATTGACAGGAATTATCAGTGAACCTTCTTCAGATGATTTAACAGACTGCGGAGGGGTGATACGCCCTTTTACAGGAATAACAAAAGTGCCAACTTTTGCTATCTCATCATCATTATCCATAGCTTGTAAGACTTTTGAGTATTCATCTTTGTACATACGAGCGTCATTGAAGTAAGCTTCAACTCCTTTGAATGGATAGAGATCTGCAACCTCCTTTTGAACATCTCCATTATCATCAACATATTTGAAGCACTGATGAAGAGTCGAAGGAACGACATTATGTTCATGTAAGAATGGTCTCCCCAACAGAGCATTGTATGAGCAACCATGATTGTCGATAATGTAAAAAGTAACTTTAGTGCGAAGATCGCCTATTTGAAATTTGAGGCGAATCTTGCCCAAAGGCTCACTTTTTTCTTGATTGAATCCCAAGATGGTAGTAATAGTGCTGGAAAGACTATGTACAGGTATCTTCAGTGCGTCTAGCATAGCTTTTGGCATAATACTGAGAGCAGATCCTGGATCAATCAGGAGACGATCAACCTTCATAGAATCAATATATCCTGTATGATATAAAGGACGGTCATGTCGATTATCCTCTAGCAGCATATCGTCCTGCGTAAAGGTAATGTTTGGAATAAATTCCAATACATTATGGCAATGAGAAACAGATTCTGTTTCCAACTTCTTGAGAAGAGTTAGGCAGGTTTCTGCTTGCAGCAGTGCTTCACTTAGAGTTTCTCGAGTCTCTTTAGAGAGGCGTCAGAGCTCGAAGATTGATAATTTAGCTGGGGTATTGGCTAGTTGAGCCAATATATCAAAATTATAAGGCTTTTCAAGTCCTGTAGGAGATGACTTCTTCAATGGTTTGTCGAAGCGGACTTGTTGTTTGCCTTTGTCAGCTGCTGTTGGTTTAGAAGGAACTGTCTCAACAGGAACATTTAAAGGCTCTTCAGTAGAGACTGGTGTTGGAGCTGTAACCGGAGGGACGTCAGAAGTTTCTTCCGGAATTTCAGCATAATCTTTCAGATATATTTTTCCTGACCGAGTTCCAGCATGAACTTCAACTTCAGATTCTGGTTCAGGGTCTATGGAAACCATGTTGCAATTCTTTATCTTGCTCTTGGTTCTTTTATGTTTGATGAGAGCTTCATTCCAGAAACCAAGGCCAACACGAGATTGATTATGCCTCATAGTAATGGCTAAAGGTGTTCGGAGTCCTTTGCCTGAGTTCAAACCAGGAGCAGTGGCTAGATCATAACCCATTTTTGCCATCAATTCACGAGATTGTGAACTGTATAGATGAAAAGCAGGCTTGTACCTATCTTCAAATTGAGGTACAGATTTTATCTCCGTAGGGAGTGAATTTCCTGCCGAGATGAAAGTAGAGGTTAGATAAAAATCGGGTGTGAAACTAGAAGTCACATTGCATGACTTAGTCTTCCCGAGCTTCTTTTTAGATGAAAGAATCTTCCGAGGAGCAGAGGAAGACGTTTCAAACTCCGTCATTAAATCCGGATGAATCCACATGATCTCTCCCTTCTTAGTTGTGATAGGAACAAGCCCGTTATTCTGTGCTGGTGGGATGTTTACAACTTCGAGAGTTGCTTTGGGGATAGGAACAATCCCACTTTCTACCATTAAGGGAGGGAAGTCACCGAACTGTATTGAAATTACATTTGCTGTGACTGTCTTGTCTTTGGGTGTCAGTGTCACAGCTCCTGATTTAATCATCTATTGGATCTTCCCTTTTAATACATAGCAAGACCGGATTGTATGACCCAGCATTCTATGATATGGACAGTATTTTGGATGATCTGTCTTATTGGCTTCATCAGGCTTTTTGATTTCTGGCAATTGAATCTTATTACCTTTGAGCAAGCATTCAAAGATACCCTGAACATCGTCATCGTCAAAAGAATATTCTTCCTTCGGCCGAGGAGGTCTCTGTTGTTGATTTGTTGGAGCTGGGGTAGCTTGAGTAGTCTTTACCTCTTGACTACTGCTTTGGAGATTGACTTCAAGAGCTTCTTTCCCTTTGCGATTGTTGGGTCGAGTACTATTGCTAGCACTCTGATTTGATTCCTTGGGAGCCATTTGTACCCCCAGACCCTTGAAGGTCTCAGCACTGACTTCGGCAGCCTTGGCACTGACGATAAATGAAGGCCAATCTTGGAACTAAGTTGAACCTGTCCACATGCTAAAAATTGGTAAGAGATTCGACTTGCAAGTGTCGATGGTAACAGCATCGGGAGTTCCGAGAGGCATTTTGAGGGCTTCTCTTCTGAATCTTTCAATGAAGTCCTCGGTGGTTTCATTATTTTTCTGTTTAATTCTTATGAGGGCTGACATGGTCATGTCATTGAGCCCTTCATAGAATCGTTCAAGAAACATTTGCTTGAAACCAGCAAATGAGGTAATACACCCGTCAGGGAGACTTCTATACCATTCATAAGCCGTTCCTTTGAGACACCCAACAAACACCCGAGTAAGGAGGGCGTCACTTGGTTGCAGTTGATCAGTCATTACTTCAAAATGATTAATAAACTGACTTGGGGAGGTTGTCCCATCAAAGAAAGAGATGGTCGGAGGTTTGTATTTTGGTGGATACGATACCTGCTTCCATTCTATTGGGTAAGGTTGTTTGATACCTAACCTTTGCAAACCATCCTTCTGTTTAAATGCCTCAAATTGAGTTCGGAGATTTCTTAACTCTTCAGTAACAATTCCGGAGGATTGTGGAGTTATAACTTGTTGAGTATAATTGGGAGGAGGGACTGCAGCATATGTACCACCCCCAGCTCCAGACTGACTTGGAGTGGGTTGTACAGGAACATTGGATTGTACTTCCGGAATAGTAGAGGGTTCCGTGTTTGGAACAACAGGAGTATTTAATACAACTAGAGGGGCTGTATGTTGGACTTGCTGAGTTTGATGCTGAGCTTGCATAAGAGTGTGCATAGCATTCAACGTATCTGCCATAGCTCGTAACTGTTGTTCTAAGGAAGAAATCCTTTGTTCATGAGCTTCGGTGCTAGTTGAAGGTTCATGATTGCCCTCTGCCATGTAAGTGGTAATCATTCGAGGAATAGATGATGAAACAGTCTGTTCTGAATCATCACTGTGTGAATCAGTATCTTTCCCGGGGCTATTTACGGGAGTCAATACTAGAAAGTTGGATTCTCTAAGGAAGTCCTCTGTGATCTCCGGATTACCACTTGGATGAGAAGAAGAAGAGACCCTGGCCAAGGTTCCGGTCCTGGATCGGGTGCCGAGATAAACACCATCTTCAGAGTCTGATATAGCATCAGACCGTATGCTACCCCCAATATTTCTGGAGGACATGTTGACAGAAGCATAAAGAGGTTCATCTTCATCCAACATTGGTTCATACTGAATCCGTTCGAAAACAGATTGTCTTTTTGGTGAACAGCAACATTGAATTACAACTCGAGGTTGGAAGTTGCAACCATGCTTTTCATGGCAAATATGAGCAATATCATAGCCTGATGGAGTGTCAATTCTTCGTTTATTTTGCAAATACTCCCGGAGATCTGTAGGAACAGATTGGGAAGTACTTGAAGATAGTTTCTGTGTAGAAACTTGTCTTTTGTTCTTCTGTCTTCTCGGTTCTTGAGTGTATAAAGACTGATTAATTTGAGCCACATAATTTTTGGCATATTCTGTATCAGGGTCTAATATACTTGTCTCAGTGGAATCGAGATGATTCTGATTAAGCTTGTTACGAAGATCCGTAGGAGATCTGACTTTGATATCAGTCTTGGATACTTGTAATTTACCTTTCTCAGATCGAGAAATTTGGAGAGAAGGAAGATGGGTATTATTCCGACTGGGAGTCGGTAATAATCCATCTTTGGAGGAATTAGCCAAAAGGCGTTTTCCTTTGTTTGATCTAGTAAGAGTACTAGTCAAGTTAACTCCAGAGGTAAAGACCTTAGGAGTAGAGGAGTTGACTAAAGAGTCTTTCTCCTTGGTTGGCACAAGATATGCAAGTTGAGGGGGAATCATTTGTATATTCTGTGGAAGAGAACCCCCAGCTTGATTTTGAGAAACAGTCAAAGGACTGTATCTGTTAGCATACGCTGACTTCAGTTTGGACTTCTGGTCATACGCTGCCTTTTTATTAGCATACGCTGGCTTTGGCTTAGCATACGCTGCCTGATGTTGGCTTTTGTACGCTGCCTTTGCCGTACGCTGCCCTTTAGATGCCATACGCTCAGAGTCATCAATGGCTAAAGAGCCGACTGCTGTCGTAAGAGTAGAGGGAGAAGGGACTTTGACATGTCCAGAGATGGTTTTCCTTGTACACGCTGACTTGGTTATAGAACCAACTTTGTCAGCGTGACTAGGAGAAGCCACTGTTGCCGTGTTCAGAGAAGCCGAAGTGTGCTTAGTTGAAGTTGAAGACGTGTTCTTGTCAGCGTGAGAAGTGACAGAAACGTCTCGGGCTGTTGAAGAAGACTTAGGGACATAGACAGAGTGTCCCTTCTTTTTGGCAGCAGGAAGAGCGAAGGAAGCAGTGCGGCCCTCCTTCGCCTTGAGCATTTCTTCATAAGCCGATTGGTCGAATTGTACAACCATCGTCTTCTTCGTCAAGCCGATCGATGAAGTATCGCATTGAGTTGTTGCTATCTCGTTGGAGGAGACAGCTTTCCCCAGCAGAGTCGCCAATTTATTTTCCATAAATAAATTCACTTTATTTATTTTGTATCTGAGAAAATTAAAACTGTAGGAATCTAATCTAGAAGACGATTACTTTATCCCTTGGACGATGCGATGAAGAAAACTTGAACTTCGAAGAACTTGGACAGCAACTGAGCAATCTCTCTGTTCTCTCTGAAATTGACTGTAGTGTCTGATGAAGACGAAGAAACTCTCTTTTATAGAGTTCAGGATAACTGTCCTTAAGCATACGCTCAGGTAGTTACTTGACGTGTGCATAACTGCAGGGACGCGTGGCAAATTCTGATGAAGACACATTAGCGTGCGGTTGAAAGTAGTGGAGCATATTCAGGAGAGATTGATGGCATGAATGCCACGTTGCATAACTTCTGAAGAAGTGGATAACTGAGTGCAGGATACGTGAGAACGTGTGTTAACTGCTCATTGAAAATCATTCTGGACACAACTGTTGTGATACGCTGCCTTAGAAGAAGAATCATACGCTAGCTTTTGAAGGCACATGTCTTGCATACGCTGACTTGGACAGCGTAGAACCATATAAAGCTGATACGCTCACATTATTGACAGGGAGTCGTATGGAAACTATACGCTCACTTAGTTGGAAGAAGTCGTATGAGATCTATACGCTCACTTAGTTGGAAGGAGTCGTATGAGATCCATACGCTCACTTAGTTGGAAGGAGTCGTATGAGATCTATACGCTCACTTAATTGGAAGGAGTCGTATGAGATCCATACGCTCACTTAATTGGAAGGAGTCGTATGTTTGAATAAGTAGACACGTGGCATGTTTGAATAAGTAGACACGTGGCCATCATCAATCTTCTTTGATACGCCATATCTTCCAATAACTGACAAAATCTTCTCGAGCGTCGTGACTGCGAATATGATGGCTGACAGACTGTCAAAACTGACAGTAATGATGGCTTTTACATTTATGAGAGATGCTGAGCTGTCCTCGTAAAAGACAAAACCGACTCTTCGAAAACCTATACGACGGCTAGTCTTCATTGGACAGCTATCTTTGCACGAAAGACGAAGTGTCAGATTCATCCTTTACTAAATATATGCTGTGCTGTCATCTCAGAAAATAATAAAATATTCACTGAGTGTACGGCCTTTGGATGAGCGTATGGCCTTTGACTGAGTGTATGGCCTTGAGCGTATGACTTGGACTGAGCGTATGGCTTTGAGCGTATGACATGGACTGAGTTTTATGTCAGCGTGTCATAATTTTCACACCCTACAATCACATTGTACATTTACATGACTGAACATATGTGAGCAAAAAGAGGTTACACATAGTCCGGTGCCCCACACAACAAGCATAATCCCAGCACCTTGCGACACTCTGACACAACGTGTCCAGGCTTCCCACAATAAGAACAGCCTACGGCGGAAGACTGTGCTTGCTTCTGTTTCTGCTGAGGGTACGTCGGGGTCGAGTACTGGACCGACGTAACTGAGGTTGCTTGCCTCGGAGTTCCAATAGTCAAAGCCCTAGCTGCCGGGGCTGGTGCTGAAGATTGATTCATCTGACTATGGGACCGCTTCCGACCTCCAGTCCTGTCGACTATTCTCTGGGAGGTATACTCGTGCCTCCTTGCTGCTCGCAATACCGCATCATAGGTCTGATGCTCGAACTGTTCTACTGCCAATATAATCTCTAGGTGAAGTCCTTGCTGGAACCTCTACGCTCTGTCAAACTCGGTTGCCACCAAGGTGGGAGCAAACCGACTGAGTCTGGAAAACTCGGCCGCATATCCGTCGACCGTCCTCCCCATCTGCTTAAGATTACTGAACCTGGTCTGCAAGTCATACCGAGCTACTGCATCATAATACTTGGTCTGGAACTTTTCGCTGAACACTGTCCAGGGGACAGGTGTTGTCAATTCCACTGCTTGTGCGGCCCATCAACTGCGGGCTAGATCCAATAACTGTAGGCGCACCACAGCCACCTTCTCTTCTTCTGGAGTCTTCGCGGCTTCGAGAATCACCTCTATATCTTGTAGCCAAGCATCGGCAGCAATGGCATCCTCGCTGCCATCGAAGAATGGAGGGTTCAGGTACTTAAAACTGTTGACCACACTGTTCCCTCGGGGTCCACTTCTATTCAGAGCATCTTCCACTGCCTGGTGCAAGGCATCGCCTCTACGATCTTGGGAAGCTAACAATGATCTGATGAGACCCACCAAAGTGCCATCATCAGGATCTGCAGGCTGGACTGGCTGAACTGGCGGCTCTCCTCCAGTAGGTACGACTCGGGAGGCTGCTCCTGAGTGCTGGGCCTGATCTTCTGGTTGCTGCTGGTCCACGGGAGGTGATCCGCCTTGCTGGTCGGCAGGGTCAGGTACAGTGCCGCTGAAGAAGACGACACAGGGAAACAATAAGGAAGGACCAGGACAGATCAACGATACAAGCATGCAATCAGGGCAAGAATTTTAGGAATTCAGAGGATACGAACAGAGATCAAGGACGAGTACTGATTGAGACATCTATCTGGTAAACCCCCACGCATCTTGATTTACAAGACCTGCATGGGCCACCACTTAAACCATGTCACGCCCCAGAACCAGAATACTGGAGAGCGGGGGCAGACATAGCTAGCTACGTATAACGGAATGGAATCCACACCGCTATACGGTCACGGCTGTCTAGATATGTGAGGGTTTCACTACAATCCATCAGTCTCTTAAGGTCATAAAGTAGCCTATTGTCTCAATCTCAACCAACTAATAATAATCACAAGATATCAGATCACCAAATATACAATTGTAAGGCGTCCCAAACATTACATATCCAGATGATCATGAAGCTAGTCGTTACAAAATGTGAGGACTAGCAAGAGTTCAGTCATACATGATCAACCCCCGGGGCTTGTCAATCATGTTACAGCACGTAGGCAGACAGTTAGTAAGTACAATCGAGCTAACACTTGTTCGTCGACTAAACGCCTCAAAAGAATAATTTACAATATTACAGTGGGAGAACAAAAGAAACCCACTCGATGCCCTGGTTACGCCTGGTGACCACCATCGGGCTGGAAGACAGGTAGATCCTTTGCTGCTGCTCCGATATCTGGCCATACAAAACCAGCTGGGTCAGACCCCAGGAAGAGCAAGTGCCACAAAGGAGGCCACAAAATAAGAACCAAAGCCAGCAAATTAGCACAATAATATAATCACATAATAAGAGACAGTAGTTTAAGAAAAGCATGATGGGTAATAATAAAAGACAATCTTGCATAGAATCGCTAAAAGACAGGACATATGGAAAAGCATGACAGGATGATATACGATGAGATAACCATGGGACTATTCAGATAGCTAGGTTACAACCCGTAAACCAAACAAGGACCGGGGTTGTAACCCTTCGTCTGAACGGAACTTGGTTTCTCTCACCATTTATCGGCAAGATAAATATAAGAAATCAGGTCAAGTATCAATCTGGAGTGACAATCATTATAGTGACAATCTGGAGTGACAATCATTATAGTGACAATCTGGAGTGACAATCATTATAGTGATAATCTGGAGTGACAATCCTTCAATCATTCTGGTACAATCTTACAATCAATCAATTCTAGACAATACTATACTAGACCAGACTCCATCCAAGCAATCACGGCCAATCATTGCCTACGGCTTTCTATATTAACTAACTAGGGTTATCACAATCCTAGTTACTAGCAAGATGCAATGAGATGCTCGAAGTAGTCACAGGCCCTGCAGCTATCCAGGTTATCCAGGCAATCATTATAGTGACAATCTAGAGAGTACAATGCATTATAGTGACAATCTGGAGTTCAATCATTTAAGTGACAATGGAGGGTGCCCCACATAACAGTGGGCTGGAAATGTGCCCTACTCGTCGGCAGGCTACAAGTCCAATCATTTGCGACCGGGATAACGGGATCGCCTGTAACTGGGGAACATCTCTTCATGACTAGTAAATTATACTAATTATTAACCTTAGTCCAATTCAGTAGGTACTCCTGACCGTGGTACTCAGGAGTCCCATCCTAGACATGATGTGAGACTGGACAAGTGGATTATTTGTACAAGCACAATCGTCCACGGTGTCAGGATTAATTATACAGGTCATGTCATGTCAGGTAGCCGTCGCAACAGCTATTCAAGATGTATCAGGTCAGGTTATCATATCAAGTGTACTGGTCAAGAGTGCGCCACGACGGGCCACTTATCAGGTCATGCTCAATTATCAATTCCAAACATATCCAGTAAATTCGTAATTATCAAGTTCAGGAAAAGCCAAGCTTAAGGAAATAAAACCAAAACTCCAAGAGCCAATGGGTTAAGCAAGGGGGTCAGGAGAGCAGCGTACGAAAAGTTACGCACGCTGAGAGAGCAGCGTAGGTGAAAGTCACGCACGCTCAAGGGAGCAGCTGCGTGAAAGTCACGCACGCTCAAGGGAGCAGCTGCGTGAAAAGTCACGCACGCTCAAGGAAGCAGCTGCGTAAAAAGTCACGCACGCTCAAGGAAGCAGCTGTGTGAAAAGTCACGCACGCTCAAGGAAGCAGTGTACGTAAAAAGTCACGCACGCTCAAGGAAGCAGCGTACATGAAAAGTCACGTACGCTGAAGGGAGCAGCGTACATGAAAAGTCACGCACGCTACAGGGAGCAGCGTAGGTGAAAAGTCACGCACGCTGAAGTCTGCGTACGCACAAAAGCACGCACGCAGGAGACACGCTTCCAACAGGAAGCGTATCCAAGGCTCAGTGGCGTGAGCTAAGGAGCTCAGTACACTGCTCACTGTCTTCTCCAAACAGCAAGAACACCAAAGAAGAACCCAAAGCTTCACAAGTTCATAACTTGGCCATCCGAACTCCAAATCCGGATTTCCAAAGTTCCAACTTGGGTAAAACTGAAAGCTCTTCCACATGAAAACATCAGAACTCAAAGAAAACCAACCAAAATAGATCAAAACATGTAAAATCCAAAATAGCAATAACTTAGATCTACATCAACAGAGACTCCAAATCATAAAAACCTAAGAACTAATGTTGATCACCATGTCCTAATCTAGCTAATGGACCAAGAAAATAGGGTTCTCATGTAGTGGCAAGATGCACTTGCCTATGGGTGGAGAGTGGTATTGAGGAAGGAGAAGAAGAAGAAGAAGAAGAAGAAAATAAATGGTGGTGGTAATGAAGAGAGAGAGTGGTAGGTGGGGATATAAAGAGGGGGAGTTGTGGTGGGTTGAGGGTGTAGCATAGGGCTAGGGTGATCCAATGCATAATAAACCAAATCAAACCAACCCAATCCAAACCAATTAAAATCGAGCCAAGCCAAAAACCCAAATACGAGAAATACCGAAATTCCATAAGCTGAGAAAAATAAAAATACATGCCAAAATCCAGATACGAGTATAAATACGAAATACAGGAAATTATGGAAATGAGGGTGACAACTCTACCCACCTTAAAAGAATTCCGTCCTCAGAATTTAATCAAGGAGCTAGAGATTGTCACGACAAGCTACACTAAGCACGGGCAAGTTACACTAAGCAGTTCAATCATACAATCATACAATGCAAGCAAGGAAGGGAAAACGTAAGGCATAAGGAAGATATTACACCTCACGAGTCAAACAAGTCGGGATATAGTGATCGGATATCATCCTCACACTCCCACGTTTGACTCTCCCAAGGAGCGTTGAACTCAAGCAACGTGAACTAAACTGATAGTTTTGCGCTTGAGGTCTCTCCCCTTGGTCAAACAGGGACACGGGCCTATCCTCATACGAAAAGGTTGGTACCAATAACCATTTTCGAATGACCTAGGATATGGCTCGGGTCAGGGATGTACCGTTGTAATTAGGATACATGAAATACGTCATACACCCCGCATAATGATGGTAGAAAAGCAAGATGAGAGGACACATATACCTCTCGGTCGATTCTGAACCTGAGCCTGGGCTAGGGCAAACTGTCGCGGGTTCTGTTGCTGGAAAGTCTGGGCCTGAGTCGGCAATGGCCTCGGGAACAGGAATTGCTGTTGCTGGTGAACTGGAGCTGGTACTGGTGCTGGGGCTGGTGCTGGGGCTGGTGCTGGTCCCCTAACCGAGGGACTGGATACTGTTGATGCTGAATCGACTCTGAATGGGCAGGACCCCACCCTATGGTCCGGTGCCCCACACAACGTGTTCAGGCTTCCCACAATAAGAACAGCCTACGGCGGAAGACTGTGCTTGCTTCTGTTTCTGCTGAGGGTACGTCGGGGTCGAGTACTGGACCGACGTAATTGAGGTTGCTTGCCTCGGAGTTCCAATAGTCAAAGCCCTAGCTGCCGGGGCTGGTGCTGAAGATTGATTCATCTGACTATGGGACCGTTTCCGACCTCCAGTCCTGTCCACTATTCTCTGGGAGGTATACTCGTGCCTCCTTGCTGCTCGCAATACCGCATCATAGGTCTGATGCTCGAACTGTTCTACTGCCAATATAATCTCTAGGTGAAGTCCTTGCTGGAACCTCTGCGCTCTGTCAAACTCGGTTGCCACCAAGGTGGGAGGAAACCGACTGAGTCTGGAAAACTCGGCCGCATATCCGTCGACCGTCCTCCCCATCTGCTTAAGATTACTGAACCTGGTCTGCAAGTCATACCGAGCTACTGCATCATAATACTTGGTCTGGAACTTTTCGCTGAACACTGCCCAGGGGACAGGTGTTGTCAATCCCACTGCTTGTGCGGCCCATTAACTGCGGGCTAGATCCAATAACTGTAGGCGCACCACAGCCACCTTCTCTTCTTCTGGAGTCTTCGCGGCTTCGAGAATCACCTCTATATCTTGTAGCCAAGCATCGGCAACAATGGCATCCTCGCTGCCATCGAAGAATGGAGGGTTCAGGTGCTTAAAACTGTTGACCACACTGTTCCCTCGGGGTCCACTTCTATTCAGAGCATCTTCCACTGCCTGGTGCAAGGCATCGCCTCTACGATCTTGGGAAGCTAACAATGATCTGATGAGACCCACCAAAGTGCCATCATCAGGATCTGCAGGCTGGACTGGCTGAACTGGCGGCTCTCCTCCAGTAGGTACGACTCGGGAGGCTGCTCCTGAGTGCTGGGCCTGATCTTCTGGTTGCTGCTGGTCCACGGGAGGTGATCCGTCTTGCTGGTCGGCAGGGTCAAGTACAGTGCCGCTGAAGAAGACGACACAGGAAAACAATAAGGAAGGACCAGGACAGATCAACGATACAAGCATGCAATCAGGGCAAGAATTTCAGGAATTCAGAGGATACGAACAGAGATCAAGGACGAGTACTGATTGAGACATCTATCTGGTAAACCCCCACACATCTTGATTTACAAGACCTGCATGGGCCACCACTTAAACCATGTCACGCCCCAGAACCAGAATACTGGAGAGCGGGGGCAGACATAGCTAGCTACGTATAACGGAATGGAATCCATACCGCTATACGGTCACGGCTGTCTAGATATGTGAGGGTTTCACTACAATCCATCAGTCTCTTAAGGTCATAAAGTAGCCTATTGTCTCAATCTCAACCAACTAATAATAATCACAAGATATCAGATCACCAAATATATAATTGTAAGGCGTCCCAAACATTACATATCCAGATGATCATGAAGCTAGTCGTTACAAAATGTGAGGACTAGCAAGAGTTCAGTCATACATGATCAACCCCTGGGGCTTGTCAATCATGTTACAGCCCGTAGGCAGACAGTTAGTAAGTACAATCGAGCTAACACTTGCTCGTCGGCTAAACGCCTCAAAAGAATAATTTATAATATTACAGTGGAAGAACAAAAGAAACCCACTCGATGCCCTGGTTACGCCTGGTGACCACTATCGGGCTGGAAGACAGGTAGATCCTTTGCTGCTGCTCCGGTATCTGGCCATACAAAACCAGCTGGGTCAGACCCCAGAAAGAGCAAGTGCCACAAAGGAGGCCACAAAATAAGAACCAAAGCCAGCAAATTAGCACAATAATATAATCACATAATAAGAGACAGTAGTTTAAGAAAAGCATGATGGGTAATAATAAAAGACAATCTTGCATAGAATCGCTAAAAGACAGGACATATGGAAAAGCATGACAGGATGATATACGATGAGATAACCATAGGACTATTCAGATAGCTAGGTTACAACCCGTAAACCAAACAAGGACCGGGGTTGTAACCCTTCGTCTGAACGGAACTTGGTTTCTCTCACCATTTATCGGCAAGATAAATATAAGAAATCAGGTCAAGTATCAATCTGGAGTGACAATCATTATAGTGACAATCTGGAGTGACAATCATTATAGTGACAATCTGGAGTGACAATCCTTCAATCATTCTGGTACAATCTTACAATCAATCAATTCTAGACAATACTATACTAGACCAGACTCCATCCAAGCAATCACGGCCAATCATTGCCTACGCCTTTCTACATTAACTAACTAGGGTTATCACAATCCTAGTTACTAGCAAGATGCAATGAGATGCTCGAAGTAGTCACAGGCCCTGCAGCTATCCAGGTTATCCAGGCAATCATTATAGTGACAATCTAGAGAGTACAATGCATTATAGTGACAATCTGGAGTTTAATTATTTAAGTGACAATGGAGGGTGCCCCACATAACAGTGGGCTAGAAATATGCCCTACTCGTCGGCAGGCTACAAGTCCAATCATTTGCGGCCGGGATAACGGGATCGCCTGTAACTGGAGAACATCTCTTCATGACTAGTGAATTATACTAATTATTAACCTTAGTCCAATTCAGTAGGTACTCCTGACCGTGGTACTCAGGAGTCCCATCCTAGACATGATGCGAGACTGGACAAGTGGATTATTTGTACAAGCACAATCGCCCACGGTATCAGGATTAATTATACAGGTCATGTTATGTCAGGTAGCCGTCGCAACAGCTATTCAAGATGTATCAGGTCAGGTTATCATATCAAGTGTACTGGTCAAGAGTGCGCCACGACGGGCCATTTATCAGGCGTAAGGGAGCAGCGTACATGAAAAGTCACGTACGCTCAAGGAAGCAGCTGCGTGAAAAGTCACGCACGCTCAAGGAAGCAGTGTACGTGAAAAGTCACGTACGCTCAAGGAAGCAGCGTACATGAAAAGTCACGCACGCTGAAGGGAGCAGCGTATATAAAAAGTCACGCACGCTACAGGGAGCAGCGTAGGTGAAAAGTCACGCACGCTGAAGTCTGCGTACGTACAAAAGCACGCACGCAGGAGACACGCTTCCAACAGGAAGCGTATCCAAGGCTCAGTGGCGTGAGCTAAGGAGCTCAGTACACTGCTCACTGTCTTCTCCAAACAGCAAGAACACCAAAGAAGAACCCAAAGCTTCACAAGTTCATAACTTGGCCATCCGAACTCCAAATCCGGATTTCCAAAGTTCCAACTTGGGTGAAACTGAAAGCTCTTCCACATGAAAACATCAGAACTCAAAGAAAACCAACCAAAATAGATCAAAACATGTAAAATCTGAAAATAGCAATAACTTAGATCTACATCAACAGAGACTCCAAATCATAAAAACCCAAGAACTAATATTGATCACCATGTCCTAATCTAGCTAATGGACCAAGAAAATAGGGTTCTCATGTAGTGACAAGATGTACTTGCCTATGGGTGGAGAGTGGTGTTGAGGAAGGAGAAGAAGAAGAAAATAAATGGTGGTGGTAATAAAGAGAGAGAGAGTGGTAGGTGGAGATATAAAGAGGGGGAGTTGTGGTGGGTTGAGGGTGTAGCATAGGGCTAGGATGATCCAATACATAATAAACCAAATCAAACCAACCCAATCCAAACCAATTAAAACCGAGCCAAGCCAAAAACCCAAATACGAGAAATATCGAAATTCCATAAGCTGAGAAAAATAAAAATACATGCCAAAATCCAGATACGAGTATAAATACGAAATACAGAAAATTATGGAAATGAGGGTGACACGAACTTCTTGAGAAGTTTTATGATGATTTTGTTGAAGGCTTCTGCTAGCCCGTTAGCCGCTGGATTGTAGGCAGTAGAGGCTACGTTCTG
This sequence comes from Iris pallida, assembly GCA_029216955.1. Classification (NCBI taxonomy): domain Eukaryota; kingdom Viridiplantae; phylum Streptophyta; class Magnoliopsida; order Asparagales; family Iridaceae; genus Iris; species Iris pallida. Next base: position 18,388,156 of record JANAVB010042420.1, read on the forward strand.
GATTCGATTCTTATTGCATAACCGATAGAATGCATGGCTTATGAACTGTGGACCATTGTCATGGATGATCCTGCGAGGTAGGCCGAAGCGGTAGATGACGTAATGTTCGATGAAACTGATCACGTTTGACGTCTTCACTTCGGTGAGAGGTATAGCTTCCGTCCATTTGGAGAAGTCGGTTATAGCTAGGATGAACCGATGTCCTTTGGAGGATGACGGGCTGATTGGTCCTATAACATCCATATCCCAGGCTTCAAATGGCCAAGATGCTACCGTCGGGTGTAAAAACTCCGAAGGTTGATGAATGAAGTCGACGTGGAACTGGCAAGCTCTACACTTCTTTGTATATTCAACAGCATCTGCTATCATTGTGGGCCAGTAATAACCCATTCGTTTGAGGCGATCTTGTAATTTGGGGCCTGGTTGACGTGCACCACAAACTCCATAGTGAGCCTCCCGGAGTGCATGCTTGGCTTCTATGTCTGATATGCATCGTAACAGTAGCCCGTCATAAGAGCGTCGGTACAGCATCTTGGTAGCTGTGTCGTAGTAAAATCTGAGGGATCGCCTTTGGATGGATACTGCTTCCTTCGGGTCCTCAGGGAGGATTCTATAGACAGCGTAGTCTATGAAGAGAAATCTCCAATCTTTAGCATCGTCGTTTGTTTCCGCTGGATAACTGTGATGAATATGCAAGGCATCTTTCACACAGAATAGTTCTCGACCAGACACTGTGATCGACTGCTGTGTATTGGTAGGAACGGTCAAGGAAGCAGCGAGATCGGCTAGAGCATCTGCTTCTATATTCTGTAGTCGAGGCACGTGCTCGTTGAATAATCCAGTGAAAGTAGACGTCAGCTCGATTGTTGCTCTGTGGTAGGGGATGAGATCTTCGTGGCGAACTTCATAATCCCTTCGGACCTGACTAACTATTAGCTTGGAATCGCCGTAAGCCTCTAGATAGTCAACTTCCAGTTGCTTTGCCAGTTGCAGGCCGATTAATAGGACATTATATTCGGCCACATTATTGGTGCATGGTTCCACGAAAGAATATGCACGGTGTATAACCAGATAATCAGGTGACACGAGCATGACACCTACTCCAGCCACGATATTCGCTTTGGGTCCTATTCTTGATGCACCGTCAAAGAACATTCGCCAAATAGGAATTTCTTCAGTTGCAGTGTTAGACTCCACCACTTCGTCGGGGATTTCGTCGTAGAGCTTGGACGACTCCGACATCGGATGAGCTGCTAGGAAATCAGCTAATACTTGGCCTTTTACTGCTTTCTGAGGAACGAAGATCATATCGTATGGAGTCAATAACATTTCCCATGTAGCTAAACGGGAATTGAGAGAGCCCGGTTTAGTCATGAGTATTCTGAGAGGGTTGACTTTAGATATAATGTGGATAGTCTGCCCAAACGCGTAGTGGCGTATCTTCTGGATGGCAAATACTAGTGTAAGGTATTCCTTCTCTACCGGTGTGTATCTGTGCTCGGCACCCACCATTGTGCAGCTGAGGTAGTAGATTACATGTTCATGGCCGCCTTCGTTCTTCTGAGCTAAGAGGGCACCAAAGGAATGATCCATAGCGCGAACATATAGTAAGAAGGGCTTCCCCATTATTGGAGCTACCAATATTGGAGGGCTTGTAGAATACGCCTTGATGTCGTCGAATGCGCGTTGACATTGTTCAGTCCAGACGAAAGATACACCTTTCTTCATGAGCTGAGTGAATGGTTGACACCTTCCATAGAGGTTCGAAATGAATCGTCTGATGTAGACTAGCCTTCCTTGTAGTCCGCATAGCTCTTTAAGGTTTCTTGGAGGATGCATGTCGAGAATAGCCTTTACTTTCTCCGGGTCTAGATGTATACCCTTTGAAGTGATGACGAAGCTAAGGAACTTGCCGTTGGAGACTCCCAGAAAAGACTTGGTTGGATTCATCTTGAGTTGGTATGCACGCATTAGTTCGAACACCGTTCTCAGGTCTTGGAGGTGGTTGCCCTTGAGACGACTTTTGACTGCGATATCGTCTACGTAGCACTCCACGATTTTGCACAAATGATCACGAAAAATTGTGTTCATAGATTGCTGGTATGTTGCCCCTGCATTCTTTAATCCGAAGGGCATCACCGTATAGCAGTATACCCCCAACAGTGTTCAAAAAGATGTGTGCTTCTCGTCGTCGGGGAACATCTTGATCTGGTTGTAGTCTGAGAACCCATCCATGAAGGACATCCGCTCGAAGTCGTAAGTGTTGTCGATCATTACGTCAGTGATCGATAGAGGGAACTCATCTTTCGGGCATGTAGAGTTCAAATTACGGTAGTCGATACAGACTCAAACTTTACCGTTCTTTTTTATGACTGGAACGATGTTGGCAACCCAGTCTGGGTGTTGTTTCTCGTGAATGAATCCACTGGCAATGAGCTTCTTGACTTCATTCTCGATGGATTCCATGACATCTAGATGGAATCGTCGTTGTTGCTGCTTCACTGGCTTAGCTTTAGATAAAATGTTCAGGCGATACATAGCGACTTTAGGGTCCAAGGCTGGCATGTCTTCATAGCTCCATACGAAGACGTTGATGTATTCTCTTATAAGCTGTATAGGAGATTGGCGTTCATCGCCAGATAGGCTTTTGCTGATGAAGATTGGTTTGCAGGGTGCTTCATCTCCTAGATTGACTTGGATAACTTCGTCTTCGGTAGGTGGTTCCCGTTGTTCGAAGCGCAGCTCCCACTTGGTGTCCATCTTTTGAGCCTATTGTTCGAGTTCGATTAATTGGACATCGTCTATAATTTGGTCGGCAGAAACCATGTTGACGGACAAAGTTGCTTTGAACATGTTGTCGATGCTGGAGTCTCAGTCCCAGAGGAAGGAATCAGAAGAATGAGAACAACGATCTGCTTCATCCTCTGATCTTTCGGGAGTTGTTGGAGGAGAGACATAGCCCAAACCAATACCGCTTCGTTGATAGTAGTTCTCGGGTTTGCTGGGGGGAGCAAAGTGTCGTATTGGCAACCATCGTCCTCGGCCATAATTTAGCCATTTGTCGCTTTTGATGTCATATCCCATGTTCTGGATGATGTTCTTGGCCTGCCAACTATACCAAAAAAGTTGCATTTTTCCAGAGTCATAGTCAGCTTCTGTGTTGTGCTTGGGAGAAGTAGAGTCTTGAACGAACTTTCTCTCGCCAATTATACGACCGAAGATGATTAGCTCTTCATCTTTCTTTCTGGCTGGAACGATGAAGTAGAGGATATCTTTAAGGTAAACTTTTTCCCGCAGGTGTGGTGTTGTGACCGGCATACAGAGGTGTAGTCCTATGCCGTTCTCTAGAGCGTATATCGTATCTATGTAGTGGTTTACAGATTGATAGACATCGGAGTAATTCAAAGATAAACATTTACTAAAGAAATACGCAAGTTTTTATTTAGGGATAACATCGTCCGCTGAAGGTACATTATTATGAGTATTGATATACTCATTGAGAGGATCATCATCTGGAAGAGGAGCCACAGTCTTGGCCGAGTTCACCACGTGGGGTAATTCTTCAGGATTGGGGGGACGGGCGTCAGTAGGTTCCTCCCAGGGTGTCTTGTTGAGAGTGATGGTCAGTGGCTTGATCTTGTCAGGGTTCTTCTTTTTCACCCAGATTGTGAGAGGCTTCGGAGTACTTTTTGGAGTAGTACGTCCTTTGACTCGGATAATCAGAAGACCATTGGAGGATGGACTAGCTTCAGCTTCATTGTCAGCTTCATTGTCGTCATCCTTGGGGGGTTGAGATTGGTAAAGTACCGAATCTCCATAGTAAGTTTCGATGCCCTTGAAAGGATCGACATCGGCAAACTCCGTTTTTACGAAACCGTCGCTGTTGACGTACTTAAAGCACTGGTGAAGTGTGGAAGGAACGATCATGTTCTCGTGTATCCATGGACGTCCCAACAAGACGTTGTAGGATACATTGGCATCGATCACATAGCAGGAAATCTCCGTTCGGAGATCACCGATCTGGCATTTGAGACGAATCTTGCCCAGCAGATGGCTTCGACCAGCATTGAAAGCCATGATAGTTATGTTGGTTACGGATAGCTTGTGCAGAGGAATTCCCAGAATTTGAAGCAAATTTCTAGGAATGATGCTGAGGGAGGATCCTGGATCGATGTACATGCGGTCCACCTTGATCGCCCCGATATACCCTGTATAGTACAGGGGTCTATCATGACGATTATTTTTGAGTAGCATGTCCTCCTGTGAGAAGGTGATGTTGGGCACCACTTCCATAGTACTGTGGCAGTGGGGACAGAAGACATGATCTTCAGCGGGGGCTTACTTCAGCGAGGTAAGAGTCGGCGTGTAGTAATGTCTCACTTAAGGCCTTCCACGTTTCTTTGGAGAGTCGCAATAGATCGAATAGAGACAACCTGGCAGGTGTATTAGCTAGCTGAGCCAGTATATCAAAGTTGTAGGGCCGATCCATGCCTTCAGAAGCTGGCGCCTTTAGAGATTTGTCAAACCGCGTCTCCTTCTGCTTGGATTTGTTTGTGGTTTGAAGCTTGGACGGGCCGGCTTCTAAGCTTGTGGGGGCAGCAGGAGCTTGAGGAGGTACTGCTTCTTCTTGTGTGGGATCGTACGTCCAAAGATAAGTCTTCCCCGATCGTGTCTCGCCAGATAGAACCTCATAGATGGGGGAGGATACCATATGGCATGGCTTGAATTTCTTGTCCCTTTTTGCTTTGGGAGGTGCTACCCCCTGCGTTACTTCTTGGACAAGGTCCGGGTGGACCCACATGATCTCACCACGTTCAGTTGTGAGTGGGACCAAGGTCGAGTTACGAGCTGGTGGTAGGTTGACGACTTGGGGATCGGGACCACACCGTCTGGGACTTCTGTAGGAGGAAAGTCGCCAAACTGAAGAGAGATCATGTTAGCAGATACGACCTTGTCCTCGGCTTCGAGGTTGATCACTTGGCTGTCGATAAGCTGTTGTATCTTCTTCTTCAGGATGATGCAGTCCTTGGTGGAGTGATGCATATACTGATGATAGAGACAGTACTTGGGATCATTGAGTTGGCTCGCCTCTACAAGACGTCATGGTGGAGGCAATGTCAGCTTATTGCCCTTCGTCAATGTATAGAAGATGGTAATGACATCGTCTTCGTCGAAGGAGAAGGTCTCCTTAGGCTTGTCGGAGGCGCCCTGAGAATTGGAAGCTCCTTTGGATGTGTCGACTTTCAGGACTTCTTTCCTTTTACCCCCACGAACAGGGATAGTTTGAGGATGCTTGCCCTTGTCTTCGGATTTGGGTGTCTTTAACCCCAGTAGTTCCAAGTTAGGAATGTCATTTTCAGCAACATCAGCGGCCCCAATGAAAGCGGACCATGTATCATACTTATGTATACCTAGACAAAACTTTACTGTAGGAAGGAAGTTATATCGACAAGTATCCATAAGTTCTGAGTCTGGTATACCGAAGGGCATCTTCAGTGCTAGCCGCTTGAAGCATTCGATGAAGGCGATGACAGACTCAGTCCTCCTTTGCTTGGTCTCGATGAGGGTGGACATACTAACATGCATGCCGCTCTCGTAAAACCTGTTGAGGAACAACCTCTCCAAGTCTTTGAATGAATTGATACACCCGTCAGGCAGACTGCAGAACCATTCGAAGGCTACCCCCTGCAAGGTGCTAATAAACAGCTTCGACAGGAACGGATCATCTCTGGGCAAGTGCAAAGTCTGCGTGTTGAAGTATGTCATGTGCGGACGAGGAGAAGTCAAACCGTCAAATGAGTTCAGCATCAGTGGCTTGTAGTTAGGAGGGCAAGTAGCGTTCTCCCATTCAGGGGGATACGGTTGAGATATCCCCATCTTCTGAAGCTCGTCTTTGTGTGAGATGGTGTCGAGGCGAGCGACCAAGGAATCAATTGCATCTGGTTGATTGAGCAAGTGTTGGAAAACGGCTGCTGAACGGTTGTCAGGCGTTGTTGGCGAAGGACCACCCCCGGCATTTACAATATTTGCAACGGAATGATACTCTTTTTATAGTGAAGGAGGATTGTTGCTGTGAGTCGGACTAACATGGGCCGAGACGTTTTGTCGAGGTGGAGGAACAGCTCCCCCAGCTTGAACTGCCATGATACTAGTAAGCATATCAGTGATCTTGGCGAATGCTGTTTCGAGACCCTCTAGCCGTTTGCTAGTCTGATCACTGGCTTCTTCAGATCTTTCTCCGTCCGCCATGTATGTAGATAGCATACGAGGATGAACAGAGGAAGCAGTGCAACTGGTGCTGATACTGTCTGTCTCCGAGTGGATAAGTCTTTCATCTTCAGGTGGAGGAGGTGGATAGTCGCCATCGGATTCGGAGGGATCATCGTCCTCTGGAAGGCTACCCCCAGTGTGGGGGTCATCTGCTTCAGATTCTGAGGGAATGCTACCCCCGGCTTGGAAATCTTCGTCGTCCATACGGAATCTTGCCTTTGATCGAGTGCCCATATAGACTCCTTCGGATGTGACAGCCTATTGGCAATCTGTTGGTAGACTTCTCCTTCTTCTTCTCGCGGAGCTAAGAGAGAAAGTTGGGTTCGTAGTCCACCGTCTTTGATTGGGGCTTCCGTAAGGGGGACCCCATGAAGCCATGTTCGATGAAACACATAGTGGCTTCTCGTCGTCAGAGAAGTGTAGCCGTCGAAACACAGACTTTCTCTGAGGCACTATTGTTGCTTTGGAGCAACAAGAGTTGATAACAATACTGGTGCACGGAAGCGCACTATGAATTGTTATGTTCTCCCTCTGTCACGACCCGCTCCCGAATAATCGGACACGAGTCAGACACGCCCAGCCTTCGTCGTTAGACACGACGAAGTAAGTTGTACCAAACTAGGGAAATCTAACCAGATAATCATGAATGTATATAATCACAGCATCTAAAAACGTATCCCATAATGATCACCATAATCCACAAGTCTATGTATATAAATGAACGAGTCATCAAGAATGAAATGTACTATGAATTCTAAAACAATATCTAAGAGTAAAGCTAACAGTCTAAACCTGAAACCTCAAGCTAAGTCATGACCCATCCTGCTCAGCTAAGATACCGAGCTCTGGCTCATATGGTAGAATGATATCCTGCAAGCATACCTGCAACTTATCCAGTCAGGAGCAGAGAAAAGTACAGTTCTAGGTAATGAACAAGACATCATGATATGAAAGTACAAGGGAACATGGTATGTAAAGCACAAGAAGGAACATGGTGTATAAGTACATGAAAGAACATGGTATGTAAGAACATGAAAGAAAATGGTGTGTAAGAACATAAAAGAACATGGTATCTCAGGAATCACGGGAACTAAGTACATGATATATCTCCTGAACATGTGTGTATAATATTTAAAATATAACTAAGTATGTGACCGGCTAAGGGTAAGCACATGAAAGCACATGAATGGTACGGCTTAGGACCCGCGTGCACGATACGGGGTCTAAGCTAAACACACCTGAGTTGTTTCTTGGGTTTGATCACATAAATAGTATATTTTCCCTCCCCAGGTACAAGTAATAAGAACAAGGAACATGAGCACCAGAAAAACATGTCGTGTCGCAATGTGTCAATCAAGGAAGCACATGATATAATGAAATGTACAAGACCATAGAATGTACTTGCCTTGCTCCAAGAAAGTACGGGTGAAGATCGGAGCTAGATGTCCTCCTGTATTTAATAATTACAATATGGTTAAGCTCTAATCATTATCTAACTAATCACTATTTATTTCTAACCAATTCGACCAACTAATTACTTAGTTATTGCATACTTCTAGTAGTAGGCAAGAATACTGTAATACCCCTTGGAAATTATTGATCCAAAATATATTAACAAATCAAGATTTTATATAGAAACTATAAGAGGATAAAATAGTACATGTTAAATAATTTATTTAGAAATATAATCCCCAAAATACTATTTAATAACTCATAGATTTACACATTTTCCAAAATACCCTAATAATTATGGCAACAATTTTAGCTCATCTATAATATATGAACAGCCACAAATTAACCCAAGCTTAGCTAGATATAGGCTCGACCAAGGGTCACACAGCAACATTGAAGCAAGCTTTTGGCAAGAGTATGCTTGTTTGAAGAAGGCATTGTGATCCCATTTTTTTCCATCAACACTTCAGTAATTCAGCTCCATCATACCACCTATATTCCAGGTTCAAATACTTTCCAAAGTTAAAGAATGGTTGGCCCAAAGCTTCATAGACCCTAACAAGCAGTGACCACTCCAAAAGTTTAACCATGCTTCATTTTACCTCGTCAATGCAAAACAGCTACATATCCAACCCCAAACCAACCTGTTAGTCCACAGCCTATACATCGAATGCAACTCAAGGTTACTAACATCTGAATCTAGCAACATTAAGTAAACCAAAATCCATCAATACTATACACAACCCAAACTCAACAAAACTAAACTCTATCCCAGTAAGACCACATAATCCCAAGCCCAATTACATATTTTAAATTAAACTGCTGCTTCTCCATCCTAAATCGAAATCTAAAGATTTAGGAAAAATATGTACAGAACCAGTTCAACAATCCAACTCAATAAAATCAACCAAAATCTTAATAAAATAGTTACTGCTGCTATTAGCATACATACGATGATACAAAAATCATGATGACCCATCCTTGAGAATTAATACAAATTGAATTCTAACCCAAAACAAACATAAAGAATTCATACCAAAACTCAAATCATAGTAATTAATACACTTTGAACAACCAGAATAACATAAGTAAAATCAAAATAAGTCCCTGCATTTAGACCCTACCAAACGCACAGTCCAATTGAATTGAGAATCAACTTAGTAAGGGGGTCCTGCTCCCTGCTACTTCCAAACCCCTACTTCAAAGAATCAGCAACACACGCACACAGTCTGGTCACGAACACGCAGTTGGACACGAACACGCAGCATTCAAATTGATGCACCAGGACACTAAACTAGACACGCCAACCCCAATAACCTTCCCATCCTGTCCAACACACACCCGACTCAAAGAGGAGAATAAAATTTCAATTATTTAAATGAAAGGATGGCATGAATACCTGAAACGAAAATAATGAGGATCGAGAGTGTCTTCGCGTATCGGACACAAATACTGGACTCCTCTGCTATAAATTCTACTGTAATGTTCCAACAACCAGTGCACAAGGAGAAAGAACTCAGAAACTGATTTCTATGAAATAAACTTACGAATTAAAATAGGGAAAACTCTAGACTAGAATACTCACCGCGCTACAATTGTCGATTGAACGCCAATTCGATTTAATCCAAAATTTTCGACATCAACTTATGAAATCTGCAGACCAAAAATTTGCCTCTAACTAAGTAGAAACTTCAACCCGATCTGAACACAAAATGTGTGATCCATGAAATGAAATAGAGATTCGGTCACAACAAATTCAGTGAAACCGAGATCAAGGGTGACTTACCAAATCAATAAAGGAACTCAAGCAACCTGAGAAAAATCGTCATCTCTCCGCCGATTAAGCGTCCTCGGAAAGGTCTTGATCAGGAACGAAAACGAAGCAGAGCAGAGAAATGAATCTGCCAGTTCCGATCCAAAAATAATTAGATCGATCGGCCAGAAAAATCAAAAGAAGCATGAACAGAATCGAACTCACCGCTTGCCGTCACCGCTACTTCGGAGTCGTCGAGAGGAGCTCGTCGAGAAAGATCGGCCCGTCGCCACCACAGTAGAAGAAACCGTCGGAGAAAATCGGTCAGAGCTGTCGATCGCCGGAGGAGATGATCATCTAGCCGTCGATTAATAAACTCGAAGCCGCGGAACCCTCGGCGAAGAGCGATGTTCGACAAGCACCGATCACCCTTCGTGGAAGCTGCTGTTCCCGTGGCTGAGATGTCCGCCCAGCTCGATCGCCGCCGCCGCCTGAGATGTGTCGCCGCCGGCCGAACTTGGTCGCCGCCTGCTGCTCCTCACAGATCCGACCGAGGGAAAAGAGATTGGGAAAAAGTTCCTCGGAATGAGGAAGAGCTCTCAGAAAAGAAAATGAGTTTACACTCACTCTCAGTAATCCAGCTAGTGGCTGCAGTGCGCAACTGTCATGCCATAGTAGGTCATCGAATAGCCTCTCGACTTTATCCCTAGGAATTTCAAAAGAGTTTCAAGAAATTCAAAATGAGTTTCAATAGTCCAAGTCACGGAATGGTGAAGTTACCTGACTATTAGAATACAAGAATTTATTAGGTACTAAGAGACGACAAGGGATCCCATCGGTGAGTATAAAAAGGCAACCAGGAAGATTTAAAATTTCAGACAGGGCGAAGTTTCAAATTATGACGAAATATCAACTGATATCTGGAATGGTAACAAGATTCCATCTGTGGGACGTTATCTCGAAAGGATAACAGAGTCTCGAAGGATGAACTGAGGCAAGTTATTAGACAGGAGACAAGTTTCAAAATAAGAAATAAAATTCCACACTGGAAACAAGGTTCAACAACATCTCAATTAACAACGAGACCTCAGACAAAATTTTGAAGGGAAAATAACCTCCAATAGAATACAAGGTCTCAATTAGAAAACCAATATCAACAAAGTCGTGATTAGGAAATAAAATCTCGAATAGAAAATCTTGACGAGGAAACAAGACATCAAATAGGGAACAAGGCTCATTGAGTCGCGAGTAGGAACTGGAGTTTCAAAGTCCAAAAAATCTTGTATATATAAGACAAAATTACGAACAAAACAAGGTCTCGAAAATAGGAAACATGATCTTAAAATCTCGAATGGAATCAAGTTACGAATAGGAAAAGAGAATCAATGGGTGAATAGAAAACAAATATCCATGAAACAAGCGATACCCCAAATAGGAAACAAGATCGACACAAAGTTGGGAACAGAAAATAGAAAACAAAGTCATGAAAAATGAATATGAAAACATGGTATTAAGTAGCGAATACGAAACAAGTAAAATCTCAGAATACGAGGCAAGATCAACAAGATCGTGAATAGAACGAAAAATAATTCACAAATGAGAAATAAAATCTCATAGGGGACGAGTCAAAATTTCAAGATAGAAAACGAAATCTGCAAATGAAATCACGAATAGAAGCAAGATTCAAACAAGGTTTTGAATGGCATAAGTTTGAATAGGAATGTAATCCGAAGTAAAGTCTTAAATATCAACAGGGTCTGAATGGGGAACAAAATTCGAGTAGAACCAAATCTTGAATTAGGAAACGATGCCATAGGAAACAAGTTATCGAGCAGAAAGAAAATCTTGAATAAGAGCAGAGTTACGAACAAGGATGGAAACAACTTTCAAAATACATCTTGAATAGCGACCAAGGTTTCAGAATAGGAAAATAAAATCTAATAATCCTTAAATAGGAAACAAGGAAGTTTCTAAGAAACAATCTAGGTGCAAGAGGAATCTAAGGAAAAACTGGATTATGAATCATGATCCATGGTTTTCTCCAACCATGCAAAGAGTCTTCTGACTTCAGTCTATCTTCAGTGTTTCTCTGGGACTGGAATCACTTCAATTTCTTCAATTTTCCTTACATAGGTTGATCCCTGCGGTAGTGCTCCATGTGATTGCTGAATTTGGAGAGGTGGGTCCACTTGCTGTAGTCCTGGTGCTTCTCGCATTCGTCCTTGGGCAGCGTGATCAGTGGCCTCTGGACAGTTCTTGACTTGGTAGGCAGGCAATCTGCAGTACAGGCATAGCCTCCGTCTTTTGTGGCACTCTTTGTAGTGATGTCCTAGCGACGACAGAAATTGTGAGTGGTCGTCATCTGAATCTGAGTCTGAATCTCCCGTTGGGGCTGAAGCGCGGAGCCTCTGATAGGAATATACGTCTGCTGGCGTGCTGGCTGTTGAGATCTGCTCCCGATGATGTGACTGGTGGTGTGATCGAAGAAATGCCGGCTGAGTGTTGTGATGCTTTTCGGATCCATAGTAGCTGCTATCTCCGTCATAAGTCTTCATGTCTCTCCTGTGCTTCAGCTTCCCGTCTCGTTCCATTGTCTGTGATATATTCTAGATCTCCTGGCTAGTGGTTCCAATCTTCAGAGAAGTCAGTTCCTCAAGGATTTGTATGATCTTCAGTGGCAGCTCCAGGTTCTCGATCTACTCTTCGGTGCAAGATATGTGCTCGGTGTCGGAAAAGTCCAAGGTCTGAGAGTTTGGAAGTCAGAAGTCCTTCCTGGCTCGGAGGGTGTATCCACAAGTCTGACTTAGAAAGGATGGCATGCTCCCTCTGGTTGTCAAGGGACTCTTCAAACGTCTCCGTCAACTGCGTACTACCCATGGGGATAGTAGTGGCGATAGAAGGTAGTGGAAGCTCGAAACGTCAAGTGCAGGTGAATTGACCGTTCTGGTGTTGTGTGCTTGAATTATCTGAAAAATAGAAAACTGTTAAAATAACCTATACCTAAAAAAAACAAGTGTTTATAGAATATCAATATACCTGATATACCCTTATTACCCGATTTTTTCTATGCTGTGATTAAGTTTCCCTAGTGTAATCAAGTCCCCCAATAGTACTCTAATACCTAGGTACCATTAGGATAGACCTGCATGGGCCACCACTAAAAATATGTCAAGACCCGCTCCCGAATAATCGGACACGAGTCAGACACGCCTAGCCTTCGTCGTTAGACACGACGAAGTACGCTGTACCAAACTAGGGAAATCTAACCAGATAATCATGAATGTATATAATCACAGCTTCTAAAAATGTATCCCATAATGATCACCATAATCCACAAGTCTATGTATATAAATGTACGAGTCATCAAGAATGAAATGTACTATGAATTCTAAAACAATATCTAAGAGTAAAGCTAACAGTCTAAACCTGAAACCTCAAGCTAAGTCATGACCCATCCTGCTCAGCTAAGATCCCGGGCTCTGGCCCATATGGTAGAATGATATCCTGCAAGCATACCTGCAACTTATCCAGTCAGAAGCAGAGCAAAGTACAGTTCTAGGTAATGAATAAGACATCATGATATGAAAGTACAAGGGAACATGGTATGTAAAGCACAAGAAGGAACATGGTGTATAAGTACATGAAAGAACATGGTATGTAAGAACATGAAAAAAAATGGTGTGTAAGAACATGAAAGAACATGGTATCTCAAGAATCACAGGAACTAAGTACATGATATATCTCCTGAACATGTGTGTACAATATTTGAAATATAACTAAGTATGTGACCGGCTAGGGGTAAGCACATGAAGCACATGAAAGCACATGAATGGTATGGCTTAGGACCCGCGTGCACGATGCGGGGTCTAAGCTAAACACACCTGAGTTGTTTCTTGGGTTTGGTCACATAAATAGTATATTTCTCCTTCCCAGGTACAAGTAATAAGAACAAGGAACATGAGCACCAGAAAAATATGTCGTGTCGCAGTGTGTCAATCAAGGAAACACATGATATAATGAAATGTACAAGACCATAGAATGTACTTGCCTTGCTCCAGGAAAGTACGGGTGAAGATCGGAGCTAGATGTCCTCCTGTATTTAATAATTACAATATGGTTAAGCTCTAATCATTATCTAACTAATCACTATTTATTTCTAACCAATTCTACCAACTAATTACTTAGTTATTGCATACTTCTAGTAGTAGGCAAGAAGACTGTAATACCCCTTGGAAGTTATTGATCCAAAATATATTAACAAATCAAGATTTTATATAGAAACTATAAGAGGATAAAATAGTACATGTTAAATAATTTATTTAAAAATATAATCCCCAAAATACTATTTAATAACTCATAGATTTACTCATTTTCCAAAATACCCTAATAATTATGGCAAAAATATTAGCTCATCTATAATATATGAACAGCCACAAACTAACACAAGCTTAGCTAGATATAGGCTCGGCCAAGGGTCACACAGCAACATTGAAGCAAGCATTTGGCAAGAGTATGCTTGTTTGAAGAAGGCATTGTGATCCCTTTTTTTCCATCAACACTTCAGTAATTCAGCTCCATCATACCACCTATATTCCAGGTTCAAATACTTTCCAAAGTTAAACAATGGTTGGCCCAAAGCTTCATAGACCCTAACAAGCAGTGACCACTCTAAAAGTTTAACCATGCTTCATTTTACCTCGTCAATGCAAAATAGCTACATATCCAACCCCAAACCAACCTGTTAGTCCACAGCCTATACATCGAATGCAACTCAAGATTACTAACATCTGAATCTAGCAACATTAAGTAAACCAAAATCCATCAATACTACACACAACCCAAACTCAACAAAACTAAATTCAATCCCAGTAAGACCACATAATCCCAAGCCCAATTACATATTTCAAATTAAACTGTTGCTTCTCCATCCTAAATCAAAATCTAAAGATTTAGAAAAAATATGTACAGAACCAGTTCAACAATCCAACTCAATAAAATCAACCAAAATCTTAATAAAATAGTTACTGCTGCTATTAGCATACATACGTTGATTCAAAAATCATGATGACCCATCCTTGAGAATTAATACAAATTGAATTCTAACCAAAACGAACATAAAGAATTCATACCAAAACTCAAATCATAGTAATTAATACACTTTGGACAACCAGAATAACATAAGTAAAATCAAAATAAGTCCCTGTATTTAGACTCTACCAAACGCACAGTCCAATTGAATTGAGAATCAACTTAGTAAGGGGGATCCTGCTCCCTGCTACTTCCAAACCCCTACTTCAAAGAATCAGCAACACACGCACACAGTCTGGTTACGAACACGCAGTTGGACATGAACACGTAGCATTCAAATTAATGCACCAGGACACTAAACTGGACACGCCAACCCCAATAACCTTCCCATCCTGTCCAACACACACCCGACTCAAAGAGGAGAATAAAATTTCAATTATTTAAATGGAAGGATGGCATGAATACCTGAAACGGAAATAATAAGGATCGAGAGTGTCTTCGCGTATCGGACACAAATACTGGACTCCTCTGCTATGAATTCTACTGTAATGTTCCAACAACCAGTGTACAAGGAGAAAGAACTCAGAAACTGATTTCTATGAAATAAACTTACAAATTAAAATAGGGAAAACTCTAGAGTAGAATACTCATCGTGCTACAATTGTCGATTGAACGCCAATTCGATTTAATCCAAAATTTTCGACATCAACTTATGAAATCTGCAGACCAAAAATTTGCCTCTAACTAAGTAGAAACTTCAACCCGATCTGAACACAAAATGTGTGATCCATGAAATGAAATAGAGATTCGGTCACAACAAATTCAGTGAAACCGAGACCAAGGGCGACTTACCAAATCAATAAAGGAACTCAAGCAACCTGAGAAAAATTGTCATCTCTCCGCCGATTAAGCGTCCTCGAAAAGGTCTCGATCAGGAACGAAAACGAAGCAGAGCAGAGAAATGAATCTGCCAGTTCCGATCCAAAAATAATTAGATCGATCGGCCAGAAAAATCAAAAGAAGCATGAACAGAATCGAACTCACCGCTCGTCGTCACCGCTACTTCGGAGTCGTCGAGAGGAGCTCGTCGAGAATGATCGGCCCTTCGCCACCACAGTAGAAGAAACCGCCGAAGAAAATCGGTCAGAGCTGTCGATCGCCGGAGGAGATGATCATCTAGCCGCCGATTAATAAACTCGAAGCCGCGGAACCCTCGACGAATAACGGTGTTCGACAAGCGCCGATCACCCTTCGTAGAAGTTGCTGTTCCCGTGGCTGAGATGTCCGCCCAGCTCGATCGTCGCCGCCGCCTGAGATGTGTCGCTGACGGCCGAACTTGGTCGCCGCCTGCTGCTCCTCACAGATCCGACCGAGGGAAAAGAGATTGGGAAAAAGTTCCTCGGAATGAGAAAGAGCTCTCAGAAAAGAAAATGAGTTTACACTCACTCTCTCTCTCCGCTGGCTTAAAAGAAAGGAATATGAAATTTTGCATAAAACCCCACCGATCAATCAATATTGCAAATTAGCCCTTCCACTCAACAATTTTTACAAAATCCCCCTCCCCCTTTTCATTATTTCAGAAACTAAGTAAAAATCAGTTAGAAAATTTGAAAAAGGAATGGGAACCACTAAGTTTGTTACAACAACCTTTGAAATTTAAAAAATTCTGTTTAAATTTAATTCCCTCCAAAATAAATCACCAAAATTTATTATTTTAAAACTAATTTATTATTCAAAACTAAATAACAATTGTTATTTATTAGAAATAAAATTTATCTTCTCAAAACCGGGAAGTGGAGTTACACCATCGCTTTACGCTTATGATTTATCATGTTGTACAAGTCAGCGGAAGGGAGTTTTGCCTTACAACCCATGTTGCATGCATCGCCGAGCTTTGCATGCGGGTTCGTAAGGAGAGTAGACGCATCCAGACTTAGTTCATGTGCAGGGGCAACCCCCACACCTAAATTTTGTGATGTCCTTGAAGACAACCCCGTGCTATACGCGTTGGGGCCTGTCTTTTTGTTGTGGGCGCATAGGCCTTGGAGATTGGCCTTGGACGCATGCTCCTTGACAACATGTCTGAGCCTCCTTGATGTGGGCAGATAGTATGGATCCAGATAGCCTGGGCACATAGCCTTGGGCGCATGGTTTTGGATCATCCTGCTGAAGACAGAAGTGTTCTGGTTGGGGCTATGCGCCCAAACACTCCCCTGGGCGTATGGCCTTGGGCGCATGCCTAGTGGATCAGCGTTGTTTTCTTCCAGTTTGGCCTCCTTCATTTGTAAGCCTTACCAGGTTCGGCCAGAGTGTCGCACACCCCGATTCTTGGCATCGTAGTGTTTTTCTTTGCCAAGTCTCGGGTGTTGAACACCCTGTTGTTGGTTGTGCAGGAAAGAAGTCACTGGGCTAGTATAGCTCAGAACGGTGTGAGCCTTCTCCATTTGGAGAACTTCTGTGGCAGAGTCATGCGCCCATGTGACAGAGTCCTCCAGCAGCATATCTGCTATGACACTAGCAGGATATGTACAGCGAGCCTTCGAAAGCCAAGTCTTGCGAGACTTGTTTGGCTTCGCTGATTTTGAGGGAGTAGAGTCGTCCCTCGAGAACATCTCTTTGATCGCCTGCTGATTGAACTTTACGATCAGCATCTTCTGAGTACTCCCCGCTTTGTCGGTATCGGATTATATCACCACCTTCTCGTCAGAGAAAAAGGTAGTCTCCAGCAGTGTCGCCATTTTTGTAGACACACACAAAAAAGAAGAAAATGCAGTCTTTTTTTATTGGCACAAGGCACCACAAATCGAGTACGCCTGAGAGATCCTGCGTTGAGGATCCCCGAGTACAAAAAAAGAATTCTGGAGAATAGAACGATGGAGATCGAGCGGCAGTTGCTCCTTTACTCCGTTGACACTCCGATTACAAAAGTGGAAGAAAACCTAAGAAAATTGCTAACTCTCGGCTCACTGGCAAGAAGTGCAGCAATTTGGCCCTTGAAAATGCCCTCCGTTCTGTGTTTTGAAGAGGGATGAGGCCCCCCTTTTATAGTCGTTCTTGAGCTGGAATGATGTTATGCGCCCATATGAGGAAACACGCTGGTTTTTATGTAGGCACATAGTCCTGCTTTGGGCGCATAGGATGTAGGCATATACAGGATACAAGATCGTGGGTTGGTCGTAGTGTTGACGTGGCCGCATGTTTCGGTACACGACTGCTCGTGGAGACTGACGTGGCCGTGTGCTTCGGTGCACGTTTTGATCATGTCTTTGACTGAGTCAGGCTTGGGTGTATAGCCATGTCTCAGGCTATGCGCCCTCATTTCGGGGGAGCTAGTCTTGGGCGCATGAAGCTTCACTGACTGGGCGCATGGAGCTTCACTGACTTGGGCGCATGGAGCTATACTGACTGGGCGCATGGAGATTCACTGACTGGGCACATGGAGCTACACAGACTTGGGCGCATGGAGCTACACTGACTTGGGCGCATGGGACTTCATTTGCTAAAATTTTTTCATGCTTCTACAGCGTCGTCTCTAATTGTTTGAATCAACTCATCCAAATCATCACGACTACGGCTTATTCAACGATACTCAATCTACGGCTTTGCATAACGCGATGCTTGCTGATAGACTCATCGACTCCCCGCTTTCTCAATCGATCGATCGACATCCCTGAGGCGATCGCATACACCACTCAGGGATGAAGTCATTCGACAAATCCTCAAAACCATCATTCGAATCAAAATCGACTTCTTTAAATTTTTCGTTCGAATCATTCCTCGAATTTTCGTCCGAACGATTCCTTAAATTTCAAGCACGCTCATCTATATCGCACTGACGTTATCGTCACTCGATAGTACCCCTATCGATAGTTATCCCACTTCACTCAATCGAGTCCAACTCGTTCTCGTCCCACACAATTCGAATCCTGCACTCGACTTTTCTAAGGTCGACACAAATTTGGTGTATATGCCCAGCCCGACTTAGCCAACCGTGCTTACGTGAACCATCTTTTTTTGTTTCTTGTCAAAAACTATTCTCCTACGTTTTGTAAATTATTTAGACTTATTGTATGGACATCCCGTGGGACATATTGAGAGAGAGCGTACCAACGATATCAACTTTGCGGACACTTCAGAGTTTACGAAAATAATGGAGTTAAAGAATTCAATCGAAAGTCCAAGAACGTAAAGTCGTGCTCTGATACCATTATGTCACACCTCGCTTTCGTAGGAGCGATCGTCCTCGCTAAGGCGTAATGCCGCACGAGCCTAGATTGCGTTCGTGTAAGGCGGGTTCCATAACAGCCGATTACAGCGGCTGCGACGGGGTCGTCGTACAGAAGTCCCAAGCAGAGATATTGAATATGCCAGCAGAAATTTAGAATAAAACACAAGTCATTCAAAAGATCCATTTTATTGATATTTGAAATAAGGATTACAATGGGGCGCAAGGCCAAGATTACAAGTCACTCAAGCTCACTCTTCTCACATTACAAGTCACTCAGCTCTCTCTCATCTCTCAATACAAGTCTTGAACCAGCGGATGCTTCGGAATGCGACGTCCATACATTATGTCCCATATAAGTCTTGACTCCATGCGGCCGCACGCTTCGAATCGCCAAGGAACTCCATGCCTCGACGCATCCAAGCGAGCTCCGCGCCACGAGCTTCTACCTGTGCCTGCACATGAAAATATGTGGGTGTCAGTACTCAACTGTACATGTGGAATGAGCTCCTCACCCACCCATACAAAACCAACACGTTCATTTACTTTGTGTAACATAGTCCCCTTATGATTGTCTTTCTACTCTTACCTTAGGATCGATTTTAGGACAGATGCCTTGGCCTATTTTGTATCTCAAGACCATCCCGTGCTTGCAACATCGTTAACCTATCAAGTCGTGCTTGTCTTTCGGCTCGTAATCAAAGATGCAACTACTCGGTAAGACTCCATATTCATGTGACCTTTCTACAAGTCCATCGTGCCGTGCCTTGTAACTCAGTATGACTTAACCATATCGCCGCCTCGCGGCCCTTGCTACTTGATCACCAACTGACCCAAATCAAGACTTGTGGGCTAAGTGTCACTCGACTGACTTTGCCTTACGGTGCTTCCTGACTTAAACTCAAAACGACTCAATTCTAAACTTGTGCAACACTATGCCAACAACTTAAGACTTGACACCACATCTCGTGCCGAAGTACGGTGCCTACGCTGCGGCCAAATCTTAGGCCCCAAAACATTGTCTTTATCGTATACAAATTCCTCCCGACTCTTGATATACTGCATATAATACTCGACTCAATCCAAAGGCATATACGCGAATCGTCGCCCATGCCGACTCATCTATATGAGGTCACTAGCATAACAAGCTATACCTGGACTCATAGCTTGCGTTGGCCGGGACCCTTCCAGCGCAAGGTAGCTATCCCCCTGGAAGTTCCTGGCTAACCAGGTGCTGTCGATTCAGCACAGCTATCCCTTGTTTCCAGACTCGGCCATAACGGTCCCGGGCCCTGTGGGTCGCCGTTATGGGGAAACTATTTACCTTGTTGACAAGTTGTCCAATGACCATGCAAGACTCGACTCAAACTGACGTCTCACACACTCATTCTACTTTCAGTGTTACTATCTCTTTCAGGGCCATGTTCGATACTTCTCACATCTGAGACCGCCTCGACGATCCATGGTCGCGAGCATTCTTCTTTCTTGCCCTATCTTTTATTCAACTCATGAACGCCTAGTTGATAGTCCTTTCTCCAAAACTAACTTTGAATCAATTGTGGTCCTTGCCTTAAATACTAAGTCCGTGACATCGTGCCTTAAGCCAACTCGTGTTCTATGCGACGCTATCGCCCAAGTCATACCTTATATGACGGGCCTTGGGATCGTGGGACTACTTAACTTGACAATCGCAGAAAGAGCGGGACAGCACTTGGAATGACTTAGGTCGATCGGCATAACTTTGCCTAACTTACTCAAGCCTACAACTTAACCCAAGGGACGAGCAAAGGCTATGCCAAGCCTTGCACAATAGATCGTGCATGCTTTATCAAGCATTCATGCGGGCGACGCTTATGACTTAGGCTACGTTCATAACTTCGCCTACTCAACCAACTTTCCTTCTCCCAAGCCACGGGACGAAGGATCGAGTGTCATTTTCAAAGCACGCCATGCACCAACTCTAAGCCGACCGTTGGACCTTTCCATATTTTAACTCAATTCAACCCGTCAGGATTATTTCCTTAGCTATGTGGATTCGTTTCTTTTATTATCAAGCCTACTTGTGCAAGTTAAAAACATGTAATTTATTATGTGAAGGCTAAGATGAGACAAGTTCACCGAAACTACCCTACCTGAGCGAGGAGTCGCCTCGACCGAACGATGTCCCCGAACAGCCGTTGCAAGGCTAAGTCCGAACGCCGTCGAATTTCCGATTCCTCCGATTGACTGAGCGGGACGGGGCACTACATCCCCTGTCACGACCCGCCCCCGAATAATCGAACACGAGTCGGACACGCCCAGCCTTCGTCAATGGACACGGCGAAGTAAGCTGTACAATACTATGGAAAACTCCAAGTCACAATGAAATATAAACATCCACAGCTTTTATATATATCGTTCCCAAAAAGATCACCAATAATCATCCAAGTCTTTTACAATGTTATCCGGAGACAGATCCGGTAAAATAAAATACAATAATAAAATCAAAATACAAAGTACAATATCCAGAAAAATAAATAAAATAAATTTTGCAATATCCAAGACGTTCCAATGCTCAAGGCCTCAAGCTCACCTACAACATATCCTGTCAGAAAAAGAGCAAAGCACAACCCCGACAAGAACAATATACAATGTAATCCGTAATATAGAATACAAGGTAAAACCAGAATACGATAGCTGAAAATAAAACTATGGTACCAGAAATAGAATACAAAACTGAAGACAATGGACACAACAATCAATATGCAAAGACAACGAACACGACAATCAATGAACAAGACAATGAACACGACAATCAATGCAAGTGTGACCTTCGAAATATTAACCTAATGTGTGACCGGCTTAAGGACCACAATCCACAATCAATCAATTCATAATTCTACAAGGTTCGGCTTAATCGTACGTGAGGTGTACGATTAGGCTATTCACAATACCTAGGTTGGGTGTGGTCACACACAAGTTAATATTTCACCCAATCTCGCAATAACAATGACTCACAATACAATGACGAACAATGGACGATGCAATCGTATGTATCATGTGTCCAATATGAGAACATAGATGCAAGACAAAAAATAAAGTAAAAGTTCAATTCGGTGTACTTGTCTCGCTTTGGAAGCACGGGAGTAGTTCTGCATGAATCTGAATGATCACCAGGTATTTTTGTACAATTTTGTTAGGGTTTGAATTAATGACAGTTAACTAACTATTTCTAATACTTATAGGCAAAACAAGCTAACAATGTTTTTGAAAATATATAATGTAGCCTAATCAAAATAATGCTTTAAGCTATATCTAATAAAAAAATCATTTTAGAAAATACTAGAACATTTTGCTAGCAAAAATATTTAGTAATTAATATTAACAAAATTAAACCAAATATTTACTAACTATCAACTAGAATAAATACTAATTATTTATTCACTAGTAATTTGCTAGAATAGTTTTGTTAAACAATTTAAAGTAGAATACTAATTATCTAAAATATGTAGAAAATATTTACTGAAATATGGGATTTATTTACTAACTACAAATATCAACTAACAATTCTAAAAATCAGAATATAACCAAATACTCAACCCTCAATACTTACAGCACTACCCGAGCCCACTACTCTGACTCAACCCAATAATCTTAAATCTGGCCCGACCCATATATTAATACTACTGCTGCTGAACATAACTTGCTGAAATAAAACCTCACGGTGTAAATAGCTACAGTACTTGAAGGAAAAAATGATTGACTCGTCACTCTGGCTCTCCAATCGAACAGTCACAAAGGACAAGTCAATGAAACAAAAAGGAAAGGGCTGAGATGAGACTCTCTCTTCCTTCATTCTTACACTGGGACAGCTAAACAAAATTTGAATAAAGAAAAGTTGGTTGACTCTTCGGATTTCGAAGAGTCACTGCTGCAGGTTATCTATTCAAAGAAATAAAGGGGAAGAGAGATGAGACTCTCTTTCTCATCCATCAAATGGTGCAGCCGACCAGTACAGGTTCATTAGCTCAAAATCTAATGACAACTCTAACATTTCCACTTCATATCCTTCTTCCATTACATCCTCAGCCGCACACTTACCAATCCCCTTCATCTTCTCTCTCAATCTCATTCAAAGCCTTAGTCGAACAGTCAAACCTCATCCCCACTCTCTCTCTATCATCATTCCTAAAGAAACCCTAGAAATTACAAGAAGGAGAACAAGCAGAGCAAGAAGAAGAAGAATGGGAAAGCTCACCTCGGTTCGAAAATGGCAGCCAACTTCGGCTAGATCCTGCAGTGGATGATGCTGAGCGGCTCGTTTCCTCCGGCGCTCGGCTTCGTAATGGCGGTGCAGATCTCGAAGGCGCCGGCGTCTCGAGATGGTGGCTCTACAGCGGGGATCCAAGTGTCAGCAATTGCCACGCCCCAGAACCAGAATACTGGAGAGTGGGGGCGTACATTGCCAGCTACGTATATTGAAATAGAATTCATCTCGCTATACGGTCACGGCTGTCTAGATATGAGGGTTTACTACAAGCCAACGGTCTCTTAAGGTCAAGCCTATTGTCTCAATCTCAAGCAAGTAATATCATTACAAGATATTAGACCACCAAATATACAATAAAAGGCGTCCCAAATATTACATATTCAGTTGATCATGAAGCTAGTCATACAAAATGCGAGGACTAGCAAGAGTTCAGTCATACATGATCAACCCTAGGATTTGTTAATCATGTTTACAGCCCGTAGGTAGACAGTAAGTAAATATGCATCAAGCTAACAGGTACTCGTCGGCTAAACGCCTCAAAAGAATAATTTTACAATAGAGTGAGCGAAACAAAATTGAAAACCCACTCGTAGCCTGGGTTCCTTCTAGTCGCCACCATCGGGCTGGAGGTTCGGTAGATCCTCGGGTGCTGCTCCGAAATCTGGCCACACAAAACTAGCTGGGTCAAATCCCAGAAAGAGCAAGTGCCACAAAAGAGGCCACGAAATAAGAACAAAAACTAGCATATTATAAGAAAATGGAAGAGAGGTACAAGTAAATAAAAGTACAGCGGGACAATAAACGACTAGGGACATAAAACCATTCCGGGAGCCAGGTTACAACCCGTAAACCAAACAAGGACCGGGGTTGTAACCCTTCGCCTGAATAGCATTTGTCTCTATCTATTTATTGTTAAAGATAAGTAAAGCAAACGTGTTCGGGAGTACCAGGTACAGGGACTAGACGAGACTTAGACAGGGCAGGACACCATCCATTACAAGCGGCCAAGCAGTTACTACGGCTTACTACTTTAACTAACTAGGGTTATCACAAGCCTACTTACTAACAAGACGCAATTAGTTCCCAGTCCCAAGCCCTGCAGACTATCCAGTTATCCTTCCGCGGGTTGAGAGTATGGTTGGGTACATCGCCCTGGAGACGATATACCCTTAGGTGACTTAGAGGGTGCAACACATGACAGTGTGCTGGAAATGTGTTCTACTCGTCGGTAAGCTACAAGTCCATTAAAGCGCCCAGATAACGAGATTGCTTGTGACTGGAAATTCTCCATGTTCTAGTTTGATCTAATCATTAGCCTAATCCAATTTAGTATGAGTCCCTGGCCGTGGTACCCAGGGAGTCACGTCCTGGACATGATGCAAGACAGGACAAGTAGATTGTACAAAGCAAGCAAGAAAAAACACCCACGGTGTCAGAGTTGATTATACAAGTCAAGTTACAAGCCAAGTACAAGTCAAGAGTGCGCCGCCACGGGCCACTTATCGAGTTATCAGGTTACAAGTCAAGAGTGCACCCCATCGGGTCACTACCAAGAAGATCAGAAGTACTAGGATCATAAATCACAGAAATCACGAAAACCATACTGGTCATAGCAAACACTGAAAATCGTGTCAGGTCGTGTTGGGTCGAGATAGTCGTGCTGTGTGGAACAAGATCCCAAAACCTAATCCACAAAAAAGAAGCCAAGCTTAAAGAAAATAAAACCAATCTCCAGGGTCAAATAGACTGCGCAAGAGATCAGGTTGCGCAAGGGAATGGACTGCGCTAGGGTCAGGTTGCGCTGAAGCCAAGTGAGCTGAGAGCAAGCCGCGCAGGGGTGAGCTGCGCAGAGGTCGGCTTGCACTGGGTCGGAGGGCGCTGAGTTGGGTGGCGCTGGAGTCGAACTGCGCTAGGTCGGCTTGCACTGGGTCGGAGGGCGCTAAGCTGGGTGGGGCTGGAGTCGAACTGCGCTAGGTCGGCTTGCGCGGGGTCGGGTTGCGCATGGATCGGCTTGCGCTGGAGCCAAGTGCGCTGGGTCAAGTGGCGCTAGGGACCAAGTGCGCGGAGCCAAAGGGCGCTGAGTCAAGTGCGCTAGGTTGACTGTACTGGATCGGATTGTGCTAGGGTCAGTGCGCCAAGAAAGGATGCGCAGTTCAGCCCAGAGGGCCGAGCGCGGTCAGCCCTGCGCTAAAGAGCGCAGGCCGAGGGGGTGGTTGCGCGGTTCGCCAAAGGGCGAGCTGCGCAGTCAGCCTCGCGCTAAAGAGCGCAGGCCGAGAGGTCTTCTTCTCCAAACCGAGAGGAAACTCCAAGAACTCCAAAAGTTCCAATCTTCATATCTAGGCCAATTCAAAACCAAATCTAGATTTTCAAAGTTCTAACTTGTGTAAAATTGAATTTTCTTCCACATGGAAGCATCAAAACAAGCAAAAATCTAAGTTTAATAGATCAAAACCAAGAAATTTTGAAAATAATTAAGACTTAGATCTAGAACAATGGAGACTCCAAATCATAAAATGCCAAGTTCTAATATTGTTCTCCATGGCCTAATCTAGCTAATGGACAAATAAAATGTGGTGCTTATTTGGTGGCAAGGTGCACTTGCCTATGGTGTTGGTGGAGGAAGAAGGAAGAAGAAGATGGAGAAATTAAGGGAAATTATGGAGGAAAGAGAAAGTTAGGTGGGGATTTAATGAGGGTGGTTGTGGTGGAATGAGGGTGGTTGTTAGCTAAGGTGTTCCATTGGGTTTAAAATCAAACCAACCAACTAAAATCGAGCCGAGCCGAAACCTAAAATACGAGAAAACCCAAAATTTTGCAAGTCGAGAAAAATAAAAATACATGGCAAAACCTAACTACGAGTATTAATACGAAATACGGGAAAACGGGAGTGACAACTCTACCCACCTTAAAAGAATTCCGTCCTCGGAATTTAATCAAGGAGCTAGAGATTGCCACGGCAAGCTACACTAACACCAACAACTACACCAAGCAACTCAATTATACAATCATACATGCAATCAAGGAATGAAAAGCATAAGGCATAAGAAGGACATTATACCTTACGAGTCAAACAGGTAGGGATATCGCGATCGGATATCATCCTCACGCTCCCACATTGACTCACCTAGAGAGTGATGACCCCAAGAAACACGGACTAAACTAATAGTTTTGTTCTTGAGTATCTTTTCCCTCCGGTCCAAAATAGACACGGGCTTCTCCTCATATGAAAGGTTGGTACCAACAACCAATTCTGAATGGTCCAGGATATGGCTCGGGTCCGGGATATACTGTCGTAATTGGGACACATGGAATACATCATGCACCTCACTTAGCGACGACGAAAGAGCAAGACGATAGGATACATCTCCTACTCGCTCCAGGATATCGAACGGCCCTATATACCTAGGATTAAGCTTTTCCCGTACGCCAAAGCGAATGACGCCGCGGTTAGGCGAGATCCTAAGGAATACATGGTCATCGATAGCAAACTCTAAGGGACGTCGATGGGCATCGGCCCAATGTCGCTGGCGATCTTGGGCAACTCAAAGATGATCCTTGACCTTTCTGACAACTTCAACTGTCTGGGCAATCATTTCTGGACCGAGTATCTGTCTCTCTCCGACATCATTCCATGCCAGCGGAGATCTGTACTTCCTGCCATACAGGGCCTCGAACGGGGCCATCTGGATACTGGCCTGGAAAATATTATTGTACGAGAATTCCACCAGGTGCAGGTGATCTTCCCACGAACCACCGAAGTCAAGGGTACAAGATCTCATCATATCTTCAAGAGTCTGGATGGTACGCTCCGACTGACCATCTGTCTGCGGATAATATGCTGAACTGAACTGGAGACGAGTTCCCAAGCTTTCTTGCAGGCTACGCCAAAAGTGTGATGTGAATCTTGAATCTTGGTCCGAGGTAATGCTGACTGGCACACCGTGAAGCCTGACAATCTGCCTGAGGTACATTTCTGCCAACTGTGCCGTTGACTGCCCAACTCTGAATAGGAGAAAATGAGCCACCTTCGTGAGCCTGTCGACTATAACCCAAATAGTATCTCTACCAGCTGGGGATCTAGGCAATCCAGTCACAAAATCCATGGTCACATGCTCCCACTTCCATTCTGGAATCGGTAAGGGCTGAAGAAGTCCAGCGGGCCTCTGATGTTCAGCTTTAACCTGCTGGCAAACCAAACACCGAGAGACAAACCAGGCTATCTCTCTCTTCATGCCATTCCACCAGAAATGCTGACGAATATCTCTATATATCTTCGTGCCACCGGAGTGAATAGAATACTGTGAACTGTGAGCTTCTGCCATGACCTCCTGTCTGATATCTCTACTGGATACACAAAGACGAGTGCCGTGCCAAAGTGTACCATCTTCATGAATGCACAATTCTGGCCTTCTTCCTGCCTCATACTCTGCTCTGAGTTGCTGAAGCTTGGAATCTGTAGACTGTGCCATCCGGATCCTCTCAACTATGCTGGACTGAACCTGTAGACTGGCCATCAATGCCACGTTGGTAGGGAGAACCACTTCAATTCCCATATTCTGAAGATCTGCCAATAATTCTGGTTGCGCCGTTAGGAAGTAAACTCCGGCTCTCCTGTTCAATGCATCTGCTACAACGTTGGCCTTTCCTGGGTGATACTGCAAGTTCACATCGTAGTCCACCAATAGCTCAAGCCATCTTCTCTGCCGTATATTAAGGTCCTTCTGGGTAAAAACATACTTCAGGCTCTTGTGATCAGTAAATATCTCCACTCTATCTCCGTACAAGTAGTGCCGCCAAAGCTTAAGTGCAAACACTACTGCTGCCAGTTCCAAGTCGTGGATCGGGTAATTCTTCTCATGATCACGAAGTTGATGTGATGCATAAGATATTACCTTCCCATGCTGCATCAAGACACATCCCAATCCTCTGTCTGAAGCGTCACAATAAACTGTGAATCCTTCGGTCCCATCTGGAAGTGTGAGAATGGGAGCCGTTATCAAACCTCGCTTCAACTTCTCAAATGATTCCTGACACTCTGCTATCCAAGCAAACTGCACATCCTTGCGGGTCAACTGGGTCATCGGCGCCGAAATCCTTGCAAAATCTGAAACGAATCGTCGGTAGTAGCCGGCCAATCCAAGAAAGCTGCGAACCTCTGCCGTTGAACTAGGTACTGGCCATGACTCGATAGCCACAATCTTCTGGGGATCTACTTCTACTCCTCCTCGAGTAATGATGTGACCCAAGTACGAAATGCAATCGAGCCAGAACTCGTATTTACTAAACTTGGCGTACAACTGACGCTCTCTAAGCGTCTGAAGGACAATCCTGAGATGCTGCTCATGCTCTGCTTCGCTCTTGCTATAGACCAGGATATCATCTAGGAACACGATCACGAACTGATCCAAGTAAGGCATGAAAATGCGATTCATGAGGTCCATGAATACGGCTGGCGCATTGGTCGCTCCAAAGGGCATAACAAGAAACTCCCAATGCCCATACCTCGATCTAAATGTTGTCTTCAGGATGTCCTGCTCTCTGACTCTGATCTGGTGGTATCCTGACCGTAAGTCTATCTTCAAAAACACTGAAGTCCCTCTGAGTTGATCAAACAAGTCATCTATCCTCGGAAGAGGGTATCTGTTCTTGATTGTTACTGAGTTCAAGGTACGATAATCTACACGTAACCTGGACGTACCATCCTTCTTTTTCACAAGAAGCATCGGGGCTCCCCAAGGCGATCCACTTGCACGAATGAATCCCTTGGTCCTGAGTTCTTCAATTATCTTGTACAAAATCTCCAACTCTGAAGGCGCCATCCTGTAGACTCGCTCTGATACTGGTGCTGTCCCGGGGATCAAGTCTATAGTGAACTCAATCTCCCGCTCTGGCGACATCCCTGGAAGTTCTTCTGGGAAGACATCCGGAAACTCTTCAACTATCCTGGGTAACTGCACTGCTGCTACTGCCATTCGCAATACTGAGAAAGATGGTTCCACTGTGCCTCTGGAAAATGAGAACTCTGGCTCGCCTGGAATGCTAAAAACAACCCCGCCAATGTGGCAGTCTATCCTAGCATACTGGTTCCTCAACCAATCCATGCCTAAGACTACATCATAGTCCGCCATAAGGAATTCTATAAATCTAGCGGGGAACTTTCTACCGCTAACTACGATCCGACACGAGAAAAACACTCGATCTACTCCCACAAGACCATTACCAGTAAGTATATTGAGCCTCACTGATAATGACTCGGGCTCCAATCCTATCCGTGTCGCGAATCGTACAGACATGAATGAATGCGATACACCAGAATCAAATAATACCATTGCTGGAGAGGAGTTGACGAGAATAGTACCTGCCACTACCTCACCTGGTGCAACTTCTTCTTCCATAGTCATCCTCATGGCCTGACCTTGTCCTCTAGCTGCGGGTCCCCTCTGCTGGAAACCTCTCTGCCTACTCTGCACTTGGGCTTGGGTGTACTGCTGCTGGTTCTGCTGATAAAATGCCTGGGCCTGAGGCAATAATGGTCTCGGGTACTGCTGCTGCTGCACAGGTGCTGGTCCCCTAACCGATGGACTGGTTAGGTTGGAAGAGGACGAACTACCCCTATTCGGACAGGCTCCTATCTTGTGATCTGCCGCTCCACAAGCCAGGCACAATCCTTGCGCCCTACGATAATCTGCCATTACATGGCCTGGCTTCCTGCAATGATAACATCCCATCGCGGAAGTCTGCTTCTGCTGCTGCGGGTACGTCGGGGTTGAATGTTGAACCAACGTCACTGAGGCCGCCCGCCTTGGAGTTCCAATAGTCAAACTCCTAGCTGCCGGGGCTGGAGCTGATGATTGGTGCATCTGACTGTGGGACCGCTTCCTACCTCCGGTCCTATCTACGATCCTCTGGGAGGTGTACTCATGCCTCCTAGCTGCTCTCAATACTGTATCGAACATCTGGTGCTCGAACTGCTCGACTGCCAACAAGATCTCCAAATACAGTCCCTGCTGGAATAGCTGGGCCCTATCAAACTCGGTCGCCACCAATGTGGAGGCAAACCTACTGAGTCTAGAAAACTCAAATGCATAACCGTCGACCGTTCTACCTCCTTGCTTCAAGTTGGTGAATCTCGTCTGTAGGTCGTACCGAGCCACAACATCAAAATACTTCGTCTGGAATCTTTCACTAAACACTGCCCAAGCAATGGGTGCCACTAATCCCATGGCTTGCGCTGTCCACCAACTGCAAGCTAAGTCCAGCAACTGTAGGCGTACCACCGCCACCTTCTTATTCTCAGGTGTCCTAGCTGCTTCCAGAACCATCTCGGTATCCTGAAGCCAAGCGTCCACGGCAATCGCATCCTCGCTGTCGTCGAAGAATGGAGGGTTCAAGCGCTTGAAGCTGTTGACCGCGCTGTTTCCTAGATGACCGCCTCTGGTCAAAGCATCTGCCACTGCCTGGTACAAGGCGTGTCCTCTACGATCCTGTGAAGCTATTGTAGGCCTTAAAAATGAAAGTCACGCTGAGTTGATCAGAACAAAGCCTCAAAGTCACGCTGAGTTGATCAGGACAATATTTAAAAAATTACGCTGGGAGACAGCTCATCATTTTGTCAGAGTGTCATTATGACTGACAGCACGACAGTCGAAGAATGTCTTCTCGTATGCCACGTATGCACGGAACTCGAGAGATCACAGCCGACTATTGCGTGACTTTTGAAATCTTCTTCAGCAAGACTCAGCCTTCACCAAGTTGGCATACCAAAAGAGCTTCTTGTCATTTAATACGACTGACAAAAGTAATCACTGTCAGAGATTTTGTGTCAGTCGAAGCACGTCGAATCAAGACAGATGGCAGTTCTGCCTCAATATTGCATATATTTTGAGCCTCCTTCCTCAAGTCTGCGTGTATTTTGAGCTTTCTGTCTCAAGTTTGCGTGGATTCTGAAGTTTCATGCCCCACGTCTGCGTGGATTTTGAAGCTTTCTACCCCAAGTCTGCATGGATTCTGAAGCTTTTTGCCTCAAGTTTGCGTGGATTCTGAAGTTTCTTGCCCCAAGTTTGCGTGGATTTTGAAGCTTTCTGACCCAAGTCTGCGTGGATTTCGTCTTCAACAAGTCTGCGTGGATTTCATCAAATTGGAGTACATGGCAGCCATGCCACTGATCTCTCGCCTGCGTGTCCTGTAACTTGCACACGACTCATGCATGATTGCCATGTGTCCAACAGTTACAGGCCACGTCCAGTAACTGCTTACAACCTTGCGTATGTTAAATCCTGCGTGATTTTCAATTAGGCACAGGTTGTGAAGACAGTTATCCTTTCAGTTATTTTTGACTCTATAAATAGAGTTCTTTTTCTCATTCATTGTACATATACATAGTTATCTAACTTACTGTCAAAATTTTGAGAGCTTTTCTTCTTCGCATAGTCCAAGGGATAAAGCGATCGTCTTCTAGATCGGATTCCTACAGTTGTAATTTTCCCAGATACACAATAAATAAAGTGAATTTATTTATAGAAAACAAATTGGCGACTCTGCTGGAGAAAACCATCTCCTCTTCTGAGATGGCAACAACTCAATGCGACACTTTGTCAGTCGGCTCGACGAAGAAGGTGATATCGATCCAATTCGATCAACTCGCCTACGAAGAAATGCAGCGGGCTAAGGGTGGCAAGCCCACTTCAGCCTCCATCACCACCGCCAAGTCGAAGGGACGCTCTGTCTATGTCCCTAAGAATCAGTTGGCGTCAATGGTGGAGTCTCTGCCACAGTGTCTACTCCTAACACTGGCAAAGACTCTACTGCAAGCACGCACACTCTGGTGCGCTCAAAGAAGACAGCAGTCAAAAGTCACGCTGACAGTACTGGCTCTTTAGCCAAACCTGTTCCAGCGTGCAATCTCAAAGTCAAAAGTCACGCTGACAGTGCTGGCTCTTTAGTCAAATCGGTTCCAGCGTGCAGTCTCACATTCAAAAGTCACGCTGGCAGTACTGGTTCCTTAGCCAAATCTGTTCCAGCGTGTAATTATAAAATCAAAAGTCACGCTAACAGCACTGGTTCTTTAACCAAGCCTGTTTCAGCGTGTATTTCATCTAAGAAGAATAGCTCTTTAGCTATCTCTTCTTCTTTGCCAAGTTCTACTAGAACTGGGGGTGGTCTTCCACACAAAGTCCCTTCGAAAAGAAATAACTCTTTAGTTGTTTCTTCTGCTCCTGTAGTCTTTACTTCAGGAACAGCTTTGACTGACAATTTTGTTAGTCAAAGAAAAGGAGATGGTCTTTTGACTACTCTTCCTTCTGGACATTGTACGTCTCAAAACTTGAATAAGTCTAAGAAGAAACATTTCTTAATGTTTTCTTCTACGACTTCTTCGAATTGGGCACAGAATTTGTCTAGAAAAGGTCTGTTACCAACTCCTAATCAAGGGGGTGGTTCAACTCTTCCTTCTCTGCAAATATCCAGATCAATGGAAGGAAAACTCCAAGTTTCAAAAACCAATGTGTTATCTCCAACTAATCTAAGAACAAAACTTAATCAAACCCGTTTGGAAAGCACTTCTGGTGTTAAGAAACCACATCAATCGGAAATGAAGATAAAAGATCCGGATGCAGAGTATGCTAGAAATTATGTGGCTCATATTAATCACTCCCTGTATAATCAAGAGCCATCGAAATCCAAGAACCAGAAATATATTCCTAAAAATACACAAAGATTGTTCTCTGATGTACCTCAGTCGTCACAGACAGATTTACGAGAACACCTTCAACAGAAGAGAAGGAATAATTCTATGACAATGGATCATGCTGAATGTGACTTCCAGCCAAGAGTCATAATTCAATGCAGATGTCAATCAATGGTTCAGGATTATATTGATCATGAATGTGACTTCCAGCCGAGAGTCATAATGCAATACAGATGTCAAACAAAACGATAATCTGTCTTCAATCGGATTCAGTGTGAACTTATGCCTGATGAAGATGAGCCTTTGTTTGCTTCTGTCAACATGACCTCTCGGAATACTGGGGGTAGAGATGATAGTCCAGATGGAGTATATAGAGGCACAAGAGCAAGAGTCCTGGCCTCTAGTCAAAGGACTTTGATTTCTGAAGAAGATTCTGAATTTCTCGGAGAATCTAACTTCCCACCTCTTCTTACTGGGGGTAGTTCTCCTATAATTGACTTTGATGCACAAAGCAATGATTCAGAACATACAACATCCACCAGTTCATCAAATAATCCCTCGTACAGTCACAACTTATATGGTTGATGGGAATACTGATGAACCTTCTTCTTCCTTGACTCCTTAAGAACAAAGAATTGCTTCCTTGGAACAGCAAATGAAATCTATGGCTGATACTATGAAGTCAATGTATGAACTCATGGCAACTCAGATGCAAAATCGACAGACTGTACCAGATGCTATACTAATTGACACTGTTGTAAGTCCAGTACAAGTTCCTCCATCAGTATAATCCAATACTCCTGGACCAGCTCAACCAAATCCTAGTCTCTCTGGAGCTGGGAGTAGTACTTACAATGCTGTTCCTCCTCCAACTATTCTCTACAAGCTACAACTCCACAATCTTTCGGAGTTGTGACTGAAGAATTGAGGCATTCAAACAGAAAGATGGTTTACAAAGGTTAGGCATCAAGCAACCTTATCCGATAGAATGGAAGCAAGTATCGTATCCTCCTAAATACAAGCCTCCTACTATTTCCTTCTATGATGGAACCACTTCTCCAAGTCAGTTTATTAATCACTTTGAAGTGATGACTGATCAACTGCAACCAAGCGACGCCCTCCTTACTCGGGTGTTTGTTGGATGTCTCAAGGGAACGGCTTATGAATGGTATAGAAGTCTCCCAGACGGGTGTATTACCTCATTTGCCGGTTTCAAACAAATATTTCTTGAACGGTTCTATGAAGGGCTCAATGACATGACTATGTCTGCTCTTATTAGAATCAAGCAGAAAAATAATGAAACTACAGAGGATTTCATTGAACGGTTTCGAAGAGAAGCTCTGAAGATGCCTCTTGGAACTCCTGATGCTGTTACCATCGACACATGCAAATCAAATCTATTGCCCATCATCAGCATGTGGACAGGATCTACTCAATTTCAAGACTGGCCTTCCTTCATAGTTAGTGCCAAGGCTGCAGAAATTAGTGCTGAAACCTTCAAAGGTTTAGGAGTGCAGATGACTCCCAAAGAAACAGGTCAAGGTACTAACAATAATGCTAAATCCAATGCTCGCAAGGGAAAAGAAACCCTTGAAGTTAATCTTCAGAGCAAAGATGCATCAAATGTTCAAACTTCTCCTACCTCTACAACTCAACAACCAAGAGCACCTCGCCCTAAAGAAGAATACTCTTTTGATGATGACGATGTCCTTGGTATCTTTGAATGTCTGTTGAAAGGTAATAAAATACAATTACCTGAAATCAAGAAACCTGATGAAGCTGGGAAGACGGATCATCCTAAATACTGTCCATACCACGGAATGCTGGGTCATACAATTCGTACATGTTATGTACTGAAAGGAAAGATCCAAGAAATGATTAAATCTGGAGCTATCTCCCTTACTCCAAAAGAGAAGACCGTCAGCACCAATGTCGTCTCTATGCAATTCGGAGATTTTCCTTCTCAGCTCCTTGAAAGCGGGATTGTTCCTATTCCCAAGGTGACTCTTGATATAGTGAATATTCCTCCTCCACAATCTGAAGGATTGGTGCCAATTACTATGGAAACAGGAGAAATCATGTGGATACATCCTGATCTAGTGGCAGATTTTGAATCTTCTCCTCTTCAAAAGACTACTTCTCGAAAGTCCAAGAAGGCTGAAAAGATTAAGTCATGTCATATGACTTCTCTTGGGTCTACTTCTGACACAGAGCCAAAAGACAAAGAAGAAGCATTTGCTGGTGCTACTCGAACAGGGAAATCTTATTTAAAGGATTATTCCAAGAATCCTGAGGATACTCCTGATATCCCTCCTGCTGACAAAGATGCTCCTAATGTTTCTCCTGAAGAGGAATCATCCACTGCACCTGTTCCTTCAACTGTACCGGTTGAACCTGCTCTTTCTAAGCCTACAGCTCTTGAGAAAGGCAAACAACAAGCTCGGTTTGATAAACCAATCAAGAAGTCCTCTCCTCTTGGACTTCAGAAGCCTTATAACTTCGACATTTTAGCTCAACTTGCTAATACTCCAGCTAGAATGTCACTCTTTGAACTTCTACGTCTTTCCAAAGAGACTCGAGAGACGTTAAGTGAAGCACTTCTTCAGGCAGACTCTTGTCTTACACAGTTAAAGAAGCCAGATGCAGAACCTGCCACTTGCTTACATTACAACAGTGTACTGGAGATTATCCCAAATATCACCTTTACACAAGACGACATGCTACTGGAGGATAATCGACATGATCGGCCTCTCTACTACACCGGTTATATCGATACAATGAAGATAGATCGTATCCTCATTGATCCAGGGTCTGCTATAAGCATAATGCCAAAGAGTCTGTTGGATGAACTAAAAATCCCTCTTCACAAGCTTTCCAAGACAGTTACTACTATCCTGGGATTCAATCAAAGCCGAAGCGAGCCTTTGGGGAAGATTCATCTGAAACTTCAGATAGGCGATTTCAGATCTAAAGTCACTTTCTATGTGATCGAGATCGTAGGATCTTACAATCTTCTTCTGGGGAGGCCATTTCTTCATGAAAATAATGTGGTACCTTCTACTCTTCATCAGTGTTTTAAATACATTGACAGCAATGGAAGAGTACAAAAAGAAGTCGCCGATATAAATCCCTTCCATGGGGTTGAAGCCTATTTCAATAATTCTCGGATGTAAAAAGAAGAGTATACAAGGGTGATACAAGCTATGGAGAAAGAGGATTCACAAAGTGAGACTTTAATAATCCCTATTAAAGGTCGAACTACTCAGCAACAATCTCCCAAACCCTCTGGAGAAGGTTCTTTCATCATTCCAGTGAGTGGACGGATTTCTCCATTACCTCAGTCGTCTACTCAAGATACACTGATCATTCCTGTCAATGGGTGTACTACAGTTTCTGTATCTTCACATATAAAACAGGATACTCTGGTAATCCCAGTTGGAGGGCAGACTATTCTTCCATCTCAGACTTCAAGGGAGCTCACCTCTTCTGAGCCATTTGTTATCGATCTTAATCGAAACAAAGCTTCTTCTCGTTCTTCTTCTCCCCCTTTAGTCATTGATTTGGCTAAGATCTCTAAGGCTCAGCCTTCTCCCAATGTAAATACTGCTGCTTTTAAATTTAATGAAAAGTCTCCATCTTTGCAGTATATTGATGTGTGTAATTATGTTCATAGTTATTTACATTTGTTAGATGACTTGAGCACAATAACCATAGAAGTTGTACAGACTGTTCATACAGATGTATCCCTAGAATCAGTACAATCTTCATACTTTCTAGTTCCCAGCAGAAAGCCAGGAGACATTCCAATATTCTTCTACAAAGGGCCCCAAAATTCTTCTGATTTAGAAGATGAGGACAAAAATGATGATACTGGAAGATTACAACTACGTCGTTATAGTCAGCAATCTAAAGACATCATTAAAAATATGGGCTATGACTTCAGAACTGGCCTTAATAGTGGAAAAGGGAGAAAAATGCCTGTTCGGATCCCTCCTCTGAAATATGGGAGGATGAAATGCGGATTGGGCTATACTGCTCCTACTCCTTTTATCAATATTGTTCATGAAGATCCCGAATCTGACGAAGATAAGAGATCTGATTCTTCTAGTACTACCTCTTGGGATTCTGATACGAGTATCGGTAATTTTTACTGCAACATTCTGTCTTCCAACATGGTTTCCATTGACCACTCTGAGGAAGATGATGAAGACGAAGACGAGTTTAAAATCTTACCTGAATCAGAACAATGGGCCCAAAGGTTAGATAATCAATGGGAGTTCCGATTTGAGCAAAAAGAACCTCCGACTGAAGACAAACTTGTTCAAATAGATGTTGGTGAAGAGGGATCTCCCAAACCAATA
Organism: Iris pallida; assembly: GCA_029216955.1. Classification (NCBI taxonomy): domain Eukaryota; kingdom Viridiplantae; phylum Streptophyta; class Magnoliopsida; order Asparagales; family Iridaceae; genus Iris; species Iris pallida. Next base: position 18,425,179 of record JANAVB010042420.1, read on the forward strand.
TTCATCAGTAAAAGTCTTTCAGAAACTGATAAGCAAGACATGATTAAACTCATTCGTGACTACATCGACGTCTTCGCTTGGAGTTATGAAGATATGCCAGGACTTGATCCACAAATTGCAACTCACAAGCTCAATATACTGCCGAATGCTAAACCGGTCAAACAACAACAGCGACGATTTCGTCCAGATATTATGGATGCAATTGAAGCTGAAGTCAATAAACTCGTGGCCTCTGGGTTTATTAGAGAGGAACAATATCCTGATTGGGTGGCTAACATAGTTCCTGTTCTTAAAAAGACTGGCAAGATCAGAGTTTGTATAGACTTCCGCGATCTCAATGCGGCATGTCCTAAAGACGAATTCCCTCTACCAATCACTGATGTCATGATCGATAATACCTGTAGATTTGAACGGATGTCATTCATGGACGGGTATTCTGGGTACAATCAGATTAAAATGTTTCCAGATGATGAGAAGCACACTTCTTTCAGAACGCCAATCGGTACATACTGTTATACAGTTATGCCGTTCGGTCTCAAGAATGCAGGAGCAACTTATCAACGAGCTATGAGCACTATATTCCGTGAACATTTGCGGAAAACAGTCGAATGCTATGTTGATGATATTGCAGTCAAAAGTCGACAAAAGGAGGATCATATCCAAGATTTGAAGACTATATTTGATCTAATGCGTAAGCATCAATTAAAGATGAACCCTACTAAGTCCTTCTTAGGCGTCTCTAGTGGTAAATTTCTCGACTTCGTCATTACCTCTAAAGGTATACACGTGGATCCCGAGAAGATCAAAGCCATCCAAGAGATGCGTCCTCCACGCACCTTAAAAGAGCTACGAGGATTTCAAGGAAGGATCGCTTATATCAGGAGATTCATCTCTAATCTTTCAGGACGCTGCAGACCATTCAATAAACTCATGAAGAAAGGTGTTTCTTTCGTCTGGAATGATGAATGTCAGAAAGCATTCGATGATATAAAACAGTATCTGATGAGCCCTCCAGTATTGGTACCTCCCGTCTCAGGAATACCGTTCCTCCTATATACTCGAGCAATGAGTCATTCATTGGGTGCATTACTCGCTCAAAAGAATAAAAATGGTCATGAACAAGTCATTTACTATCTCAGTCGTACTATGACCAGAGCTGAACCTCGATATTCACCGGTCGAAAAAGAATGTCTAGCCTTGATGTTCGCTGTTCAAAAGACACGACATTATATCATTGGCCAGACCATTCATGTCATCTCCAGGATCAATCCTATACGGGTCATGATGAAAAAATCCAGTGTTTTGAATTCTCGATTGGCTAACTGGGGAATCTTACTTGCTCAGTATGATATGCACTATATTCCTCAGAAGTCAGTCAAAGGACAAGCTTTAGCTGATTTTCTGGCTGCTCATTCAATTCCAGAAAATTCAAAACTCTATGATGAAATCCCAGATGAAGTTCTAGATTCAAACCAAATTGCTGAAGAAGATCCTACTTGGCGTCTATTCTTTGATGGAGCTTCAAGAATTGGTCCTAATGGAGACATTGTCGCTGGAGTTGGAATTGTTCTTGTGTCGCCAGAAGGTCTTGCTATCCAAAGGGCTTATTCTCTCGATCAGCCATGTTCAAACAATGTAGCCGAGTACAATGCATTACTCATTGGTCTTCAACTCGCTAAACATCTAAATATTCAACATTTAGAGGTGTACGGAGACTCTAAACTCATTGTCAATCAGATAAGGGGCACTTATGAGGTTCGCCATCAAGATCAGGTTCCTTATCATAGATCGACTATATCTATGGCTTCTTCATTTGAAGAGTTCTTCATTGAACATGTTAGGCGAGCATGTAACACCGAAGCTGATGCTCTTGCTAATCTTGCGGCGGTGTTAGCTATTCCGATTAGACGACAACAGATGATTGTTGTCCGCAATCGAGAGTTATTCCATCTCAAAAACAATCTGACTCTAGGACTTCCAGTTGACATTGAAGAATCAACATCACATGATGTCAACGCAACAAGAGGATTTGGATTTAGTCGTAAATCTTTATCATCTTCATCTGATTCTAGCATGGAATTCATCTTCAGTAATTCAGCTGAGACTCAGAATACGGATAAAGATTGGAGACTTCCTTTCTTAGACTTTGTATTGTATGATATTCTTCCAGATAATCCGAGTGAGGCAGCATCTATCAGACGACGGTCACTCAGATTCTATTATAATTATACTACAAAAACCTTATATCGTCGAGCTTATGATGGTCTACTTCTTCGATGTTGTGCCGGTGATGAGGCTCAGCAGATCATTCGCGAAGCACATGATAGAATTTGTGGAGCACATCAGCCTGGCCCAAAACTTTAGGACCGTATTCGACGTATGGGTTATTATTGGCCCACTATGGTATCAGATGCCATCGAATATGCAAAGAAGTGTAAAGCTTGTCAAATCCATGCAGATTTTATTCATCAACCCTCAGAATTTCTACATCCGACGGCAGCATCATGGCCCTTCGAAGCTTGGGGCATGGACATTATTGGTTCGATCAATCCGCCGTCATCAAAAGGTCATCGGTTTATTCTCGCAATAACCGATTATTTCTCCAAATGGGCTGAAGCCATTCCTTTATCTGAAGTCAAGACGTCCAATGTCATCAGCTTTATCAAACACCACGTCATCTACAGATTTGGTGTTCCTCGACGCATTATTCATGATAACGGACCACAGTTCATCAGCCAGAAATTTACTCGATTCTGTGACGATCACCGGATCAACAATGTGGCTTCTACTGCATACAATCCAGCGGCTAACGGATTAGCAGAAGCTTTCAACAAGACCATCATCAAACTCCTAAAGAAATTTGTCTCTACTAACAAACGTAATTGGAGTGAGAAGCTCAGTGAATGTTTATGGGCTTACCGTACTACAGTTCGTAATGCTACTAAATGTACACCTTTCTCTCTGGTGTATGGATGCGAAGCTGTTCTTCCATTAGAGATTCAAATTCCTTCTTTAAGGATAGCAATCGCTAATGAACTCACCGTCGAGAATAATGATCGTCTTCGACTTCAAGAATTAGAAGCTCTGGATGAGAAGCGATTATCTGCTCAACAGAATATTGAATTCTATCAAGCTAGAATCTCAAAAGCTTTTAATAAGAAGTCAGAGTTCGAGCGTATCAAAAAGGAGAACTTGTTCTAACAGTCAGACGTCCTATGACTATGACTCATATGAGCAAAGGCAAATTCGACGCAAAGTGGGAAGGTCCCTATGTCGTAAGCAGAGTTTTCTCAAATGGAGCTTATCAACTCTCAGAACTGGATGGTCGAAAAGTTATGATGCCTATTAATGGCAAATTCCTTAAAAAGTATTATGTATAAATATAAATACTTGTAAATCATCAGACAAGTTCATGTTTATAAATAAAATTTTATTTTATTTTAATCATGAATGATAGTACATGATTTTAAGGAAGATCACTATCATCCTTCTCTACATTTGGATGCGGGCCACTGCCGTCCTTCTCGAAAACGCGGTCAGCAAAAGAGCCGAGAACCTCCTTGCTGGAACCCACGAGGAACTTGCAAGCGGCCATCCTCATGGCTTCTTCTTCTTCAGTCCTTCCTGGTTCGAGCAGGAAGTCCAGAATATCCCTTGGTGGCTTGGGTGCAGACGAACCTTTGTCTGCTTCTACTTCCTTCGGCTGAACTAGATCAGCAGGGCGTTCTTCAGTGCCCTTCTGAATCTTCGGAACGATTTCAGCCTTCTTGGATGCTTCTTCAGACGACATTTTTATGTTGAAGAATAGAAGTGTTCGTTCTCGTCAGATTTCTGCTATATTTATAGGCAGAAGTTCTTCAAATAATGAAGCGTCACATTCATCCGACGGTTCACACATTCATTAATGCCCGACGGTTCATCCGTTCATTTATTACATTCACCCGACGGTTCATTCATTCATTTATTACATTCATCTGACGATTCGTCCGTTCATAATCTTCTATTATGGGGATTCGTTATTTATCACGTTTTCATAACCTCTGGATAAATGCTGAATCTACCTGCTCATTTGTCATTTTCTATTTTTGACCTCTGCATAGAAATCAATCTATTTTTTCTTTTAAGTTCCTACATATTATCACGTCCATATTACCTCTGATAGTATTAAGTACTCTAAATCAGAAAAGTTTATCATGTCCACAATTCATGCAAATAAATACAAATCATTGAGCATAGAAGAATTATCATTTCCACTCTCATGTCATCATAAAACGTCTATTATATTTTCTTAGGCTTTCTTACAAATCATAATGGAAATCTATTACAATTTTGGATTTTCATTCCCTGTACACAACAATAATCTAATGGAGATCCATTTCTTCTTTGATCTTCTCTGGCGGGTTCGTTATTGGTGGCAATTCCTGATTGTCCAGCAGGAATCAAACTCTGGTCTTATCTCTCAGACGAGAGGAGAACCACAGAGTAGGGCAGCACGAAGGCATGTTGTCGCCAATGCAACTGGTGGATTGGGAGCGACCTCTCAAAGGAGATAGGAATGTATCCAACATTGGGATACAATTCCTAGTTCTGCCATGAAAGGAACTCTACTACCCGATTTCTCGGGGTAGAGTTGACTCCACCGTCCAACTCTTCGTGTATAAAGGCTCTTCCCACCATTGGAGGAAGACCCTTCTATCCCACGAAGAGTTCTGAGTTGTTTGATTTACGCGTCAAAAGCGTATGAGCTCCCTGATGTAGGTGTCAGAAGAATATTCTCCACAGCATCCAAATCACCAATGCCAGTTCTGAAGAAAATTTTCAGTCGAACTCCTGCAGAAAACAGCAAAGAAAAAGAAATTAATCAACAGAAATGCCATTATCATTAGGCATATACTGGCCAAACAAAGACAGGCGCACCCTGTTCAATCTGAAACAAAAGCTTATTTTCAACAGTGAAAAGTGGTACGCATACTATGTTGGACTCACCATCAAGATCAAACGGTTTGGCGCTAAAGATTGGCAAACCAATGTCTGATGACATAGTGCACAAAAATGCAACATCAGAAAGCATTGCTTTCCTGTTGAGAATGGAATCTTGCAAAAAGGTCATTCTCAGAAGAAGAAGAATAGAGGAATGAGTTTGCGTGAAACTCAGCTATCTGTTTAAAAAGGGTCGAAGTGCAAGCCTATTCTTGGAAAGATCCGAGTAAAAAGCGCTCATAACTACGGAATGAGTGTCACGTGTACTTTGGAAAATAGCACAATATTTGAAGTATTCAAAGAGTGCCGCTGCTCTTCATTGGTGCACGCTGTTCGGAGTAAAACTAGTTCTCAGCATGAAGTTGTACCACATTTTTCAAAGCAAAAGATAAAGAGGCACTGATGACCTTACATAGGAAAAGAAGTGCAACATTTTTTATAGAAAACAGAAGCATGAAAAGACACGCTTTATTTTTTGAAGCGACTAAGCTTGACACCCAATTCCTCTACACTAGTGACTCCCATACGATGTAACAGAACATTGAGCGTTTCACGCTGCTCTGCGAGGCTGCGCCCATTGGAAGAAGACGAGCCGTCCAGACCAAAGTAGCTCAGGAAGTTCTTGGCTAGTTGAGTAGGGTCATCTTTGAACTCGAAAACTAAAGGCTCCGGTTCCTTACCCCCAAGAGTAGGGTCGCCATGGGCACAGAAACCCAACTTTCTTGCTTCTTCTTCAGCTTCTTCCTTCGGAGTCATATTGACGTAAGATGAATATCAAAGCTGAATTTTCTCCCCGTTTATATAAAAGAGCTCGTCGGCGGTTCATATTCCACCATAAATTAGATTCAATCAGTCTCGGAAAATGAAGAGTCATCATGACATTTAATAAATTTATTTGGATATTTTCAAAGTATTTCGAAATTTTGAAGTCTTTTCAACTTTCGAAAACTTTGAAGGGGGTTTTGTAGGCCTTAAAAATGAAAGTCACGCTGAGTTGATCAGAACAAAGCCTCAAAGTCACGCTGAGTTGATCAGGACAATATTTAAAAAATCACGCTGGGAGACAGCTCATCATTTTGTCAGAGTGTCATTATGACTGACAGCACGACAGTCGAAGAATGTCTTCTCGTATGCCACGTATGCACGGAACTCGAGAGATCACAGCCGACTATTGCGTGACTTTTGAAATCTTCTTCAGCAAGACTCAGCCTTCACCAAGTTGGCGTACCAAAAGAGCTTCTTGTCATTTAATGCGACTGACAAAAGCAATCACTGTCAGAGATTTTGTGTCAGTCGAAGCACGTCGAATCAAGACAGCTGGCAGTTCTGCCTCAATATTGCGTATATTTTGAGCCTCCTTCCTCAAGTCTGCGTGTATTTTGAGCTTTCTGTCTCAAGTTTGCGTGGATTCTGAAGTTTCATGCCCCACGTCTGCGTGGATTTTGAAGCTTTCTACCCCAAGTCTGCGTAGATTCTGAAGCTTTTTGCCTCAAGTCTGCGTGGATTCTGAAGTTTCCTGCCCCAAGTTTGCGTAGATTTTGAAGCTTTCTGACCTAAGTCTGCGTGGATTTCGTCTTCAACAAGTCTGCGTGGATTTCATCAAATTGGAGTACGTGGCAGCCATGCCACTGATCTCTCGCCTGCGTGTCCTGTAACTTGCACACGACTCATACATGATTGCCATGTGTCCAACAGTTACAGGCCACGTCCAGTAACTGCTCACAACCTTGTGTATGTTAAATCCTGTGTGATTTTCAACTAGGCACAGGTTGTGAAGACAGTTATCCTTTCAGTTATTTTTAACTCTATAAATAGAGTTCTTTTTCTCATTCATTGTACAGATACATAGTTATCTAACTTACTGTCAAAATTTTGAGAGCTTTTCTTCTTCGCATAGTCCAAGGGATAAAGCGATCGTCTTCTAGATCGGATTCCTACAGTTGTAATTTTTCCAGATACACAATAAATAAAGTGAATTTATTTATGGAAAATAGCTATCAAGGTCCTGATGAGACCTACCAAGGTGCCATCGTCAGGCTCTGCAGGCTGGACGGGCCGAACTGGGGGCTCTCCTCCGGGAGGTACAACTCTGGAGGCTACTCCGGAATGTTGGGCTTGATCTTTGGGTTGCTGGTCCACGGGAAGTGCTCTACCTTGCTGATCGGCGGGGCCAGGTACAGTGCCGCTGAAGAAGACGAAACAGGAAATAATAAGGAAGGACCAGGACAGATCAACGATACAAGCATGCGATCAGGTCAAGAATTCCAGAGATTCAGAGGATATGAACGGAGATCAAAGACGAGTACTGATTGAGACATCTATCCGGTAAACCCTCACATATCTTGAATGCCAAGACCTGCATGGGCCACCACTTAAACCATGTCACGCCCCAGAACCAGAATATTGGAGAGCGGGGGCGTACATAGCCAGCTACGTATATTGAAATAGAATTCATCTCGCTATACGGTCACGGCTGTCTAGATATGAGGGTTTACTACAAGCCAACGGTCTCTTAAGGTCAAGCCTATTGTCTCAATCTCAAGCAAGTAATATCATTACAAGATGTTAGACCACCAAATATACAATAAAAGGCGTCCCAAATATTACATATTCAGTTGATCATGAAGCTAGTCATACAAAATGCGAGGACTAGCAAGAGTTCAGTCATACATGATCAACCCTAGGATTTGTTAATCATGTTTACAGCCCGTAGGCAGACAGTAAGTAAATATGTATCGAGCTAACAGGTGCTCGTCGGCTAAACGCCTCAAAAGAATAATTTTACAATAGAGTGAGCGAAACAAAATTGAAAACCCACTCGTAGCCCGGGTTCCTTCTAGTCGCCACCATCGGGCTGGAGGTTCGGTAGATCCTCGGGTGCTGCTCCGAAATCTGGCCACACAAAACCAGCTGGGTCAAACCCCAGAAAGAGCAAGTGCCACAAAGGAGGCCACGAAATAAGAACAAAAACCAGCATATCATAAGAAAATGGAAGAGAGGTACAAGTAAATAAAAGTACAGCGGGACAATAAACGACTAGGGACATGAAACCATTTCGGGAGCCAGGTTACAACCCGTAAACCAAACAAGGACCTAGGTTGTAACCCTTCGCCTGAATAGCACTTGTCTCTATCCATTTATTGTTAAAGATAAGTAAAGCAAACGTGTTCGGGAGTACCAGGTACAGGGACTAGACGAGACTTAGACAGGACAGGACACCATCCATTACAAGCGGCCAAGCAGTTACTACGGCTTACTACTTTAACTAACTAGGGTTATCACAAGCCTACTTACTAACAAGATGCAATTGAGAAGTTCCCAGTCCCAAGCCCTGCAGACTATCCAGTTATCCTTCCGCGGGTTAAGAGTATGGTTGGGTACATTGCCCTGGAGACGATATACCCTTAGGTGACTTAGAGGGTGCAACACATGACAGTGTGCTGGAAATGTGCTCTACTCGTCGGCAAGCTACAAGTCCATTAAAGCGCCCAGATAACGAGATTGCTGGTGACTGGAAATTCTCCATGTTCTAGTTTGATCTAATCATTAGCCTAATCCAATTTAGTATGAGTCTCTGGCCGTGGTACCCAGGGAGTCACGTCCTAGACATGATGCAAGATAGGACAAGTAGATTGCACAAAGCAAGCAAGAAGGAACACCCACGGTGTCAGAGTTGATTATACAAGTCAAGTTATAAGCCAAGTACAAGTCAAGAGTGCGCCGCCATGGGCCACTTATCGAGTTATCAGGTTACAAGTCAAGAGTGCACCCCATCGGGTCACTACCAAGAAGATCAGAAGTACTAGGATCATAAATCACAGAAATCACGAAAACCATACTGGTCATAGCAAACACTGAAAATCGTGTCAGGTCGTGTTGGGTCGAGATAGTCGTGTTGTGTGGAACAAGATCTCAAAACCTAATCCACAAAAGAGAAGCCAAGCTTAAAGAAAATAAAACCAATCTCCAGGGTCAAATAGACTGCGCAAGAGATCAGGTTGCGCAAGGGAATGGACTGCGCTAGGGTCAGGTTACGCTGAAGCCAAGTGAGCTGGGAGCAAGCCGCGCAGGGGTGAGCTGCACAGAGGTCGGCTTGCGCTGGGTCGGAGGGCGCTGAGCTGGGTGGCGCTGGAGTCGAACTGCGCTAGGTCGGCTTGTGCTGGGTCGGGTTGCGCATGGATCGGCTTGCGCTGGAGCCAAGCGCGCTGGGTCAAGTGGCGCTAGGGACCAAGTACGCGAAGCCAAAGGGCGCTGAGTCAAGTGCGCTAGGTTGACTGTGCTGGATCGAATTGCGCTAGGGTCAGTGCGCCAAGAAAGGATGCGCGGTTCAGTCCAGAGGGCCGAGCGCGGTCAGCCCTGCGCTAAAGAGCGCAGGCCAAGGGGGTGGTTGCGCGGTTCGCCAAAGGGCGAGCTGCGCAGTCAGCCTCGCGCTAAAGAGCGCAGGCCGAGAGGTCTTCTTCTCCAAACCGAGAGGAAACTCCAAGAACTCCAAAAGTTCCAATCTTCATATCTAGGCCAATTCAAAACCAAATCTAGATTTTCAAAGTTCTAACTTGTGTAAAATTGAATTCTCTTCCACATGGAAGCATCAAAACAAGCAAAAATCTAAGTTTAATAGATCAAAACCAAGAAATTCCAAAAATAATTAAGACTTAGATCTAGAACAATGGAGACTCCAAATCACAAAATGCCAAGTTCTAATGTTGTTCTCCATGGCCTAATCTAGCTAATGGACAAATAAAATATGGTACTTATTTAGTGGCAAGGTGCACTTGCCTATGGTGTTGGTGGAGGAAGAAGGAAGAAGAAGATGGAGAAATTAAGGGAAATTATGGAGGAGAGAGAAAGTTAGGTGGGGATTTAATGAGGGTGGTTGTGGTGGAATGGGGGTGGTTGTTAGCTAAGGTGTTCCATTGGGTTTAAAATCAAACCAAGCCAAACCAACCAACTAAAACCGAGCCGAGCCGAAACCCAAAATACGAGAAAACCCAAAATTCCGCAAGTCGAGAAAAATAAAAATACATGGCAAAATTCAACTACGAGTATTAATACGAAATACGGAAAAACGGGGGTGACAGCAATGGTGGCTACGGTGGTGATACGGCTCCGTGTGGCTAAGCGAGGAGACGCCACAGTGATGGTGGTGTGGACTTCGAGACGCAGACGTCGTCGGTTGCAACTGTGGAACGACTCTGGCGAGGCAATGGAGTCTGCAGTCGAGATCCGGTCACTGACCGAGGAGGAAGCATGAAAGAGAATGAGGAGGAGAACTCACCGTCGGCTATCGGTGGAGGCACGGAGTTCCGGCTTCGATGTGCTGGTGATGGCGATGCTCCTCTGTGGTGGGTCACGGCGGCGTCGATCTGGTCTCCGATGGCGGTGTCGAAGAGTTCTTCGACCGGACACGGTCGTCGTCGGGCGGTGCCAAAAGTCGGGATCGATGGATCTGGCCGAGATCCGGTGAAAGAGACCGGATCTATGAAAACACAGATGTAGGCAACTCTAGAGGGGGGTGAATAGAGTTTGTGTCGATAATCTCCAAATAAAAATTAACTCTATATCACCTCCACAAAATAACTGTCAAGATAGTAAATAAATCAGAAGGAAATGCGAAAGTAAATAAAGATCAGAAGAGCATACGCAAACACAGCAGATTTAACCTAGTTTCCCTCGTGGAGGACTAGTCCAGGCCTGAGAACTCTAGCTCAGGATTCAAATCCACTATTTGTGAAATAGTAGTTTACAACCCGTGCCTTTTCTTCAGAAGAGCACGTCAACTTCTTACAGAGGATCGCAGTGGCGATTTGCTTGGATTTTTCCAAGCGACTTAGAATTATCCAAGTGACTTTTCTTTTCAACTCTTGCACAAAAACTTCTAGCTGAATCGCACTTGAGCACCTTGGGGCTTAGGAAGTTTTGTGGCTAGTAGATTGGAAGAGTAAGGCTCTTGACTATATAGGCTATGTAAGAGAAGAAGAAGAGAAGAGTGGATGGTTTCAAATGAGAGAAACCAAGGCCTATTTATAGGGTTCGGGACAAGCAGAATTCGGCCAGAATTCGGTATGGATAATTCAAATTTTTGGCCGTTGGACAGCTTGTAGCAAGCAGGCCCTAAAAATTAGGGTGCTGGAAATCAGGGGACAGAGTTCGGCCCGAACTCTGTCTCCAGCAGACAGAATTGGTCCATTGGGCTTTTGGACTTTGTGGAGCTTGGGCTTGGTTCAGGAATTGGTCTGTTTGTATGGTAGAGCTTGGAGAGATATTTCTAGGGGTTGAGATGACTCAGTGCGACTCAACGTACACATTCTCCTAGACTCAATAAATTGAAGATTACAGACTTGGAACAAGTAGGAAAACTAAGAGCCCTTTGATGATGCCTTTCTTCTGATATTTGAGCAGCCCAGAAGACATCTTTTTCTCTGACAGCAGTCGTCCGAAGATAAACAGATCTGAAAATCCGAAGATAAACAGATCTGAAAAGCTGACCGGGCAGCGGAACCCCCGATGCGAGGCCCCGGATAGGTCGCTAGGCAGTTCGGAGAAATCTCTTTGTATGACGCCGTCTTTGGTCCATCATTAATTCTTCATTGCCTATGTCCTGTTTGATCATATTTGATCATGCTTACTGCATGTCTACAAATACATGTTAGGCCAGCAAAATATGTTGCAGTACGATACAAGCATAGCAATATAATACAGGACAATTAGGACATTGCTAAGTTTAAGTAACAACATGATAGCATGTTAGGCCAACAAAATATGTTGCAGTACGATACAAGTATAGCAATATAATATAGGACAATTAGGACAATACTAAGTTTAAGTAGCAACATAATAGTGAGTATATGAATATTAGTGACATCATTATGTTAAACTTAACTGATTAGCCATATTCAAAAACACAATATAATCATTGGGCCAACAATCTCCCCCTTTTTGATTATGGCAAATCGGTTAAGTTTAAGACAGATACGATAGATGCATATATCACTAATAAACACATACTACGAGAAGATAGTGTGCTAACTTAAACTTATTTCTCCCCCTTTGACATGATCAAAAATAAGCTCCCCCGTAATAAGAGATAAAATGAACTCAAGCATAAGGAGGAAGGCATAGACAATCATGATCAAGATATACTAAATAAGGAACAATGGGAGAAGTGTGTAAAGACAAGTATAGAAACTACATACCAAATGTAGAGTGCAAAATAGCTTGTCAAGACACAAATAGTTGGTAAAACTAAAAGAATTTGAAAATAATCAATAGATAGTTTACCAACATGAAATCCAAGAAAGACATCCAAAAACTTTTGGAAGAGAATTAAGAAAAAAAATTCAGTCATAAACCATAGGGATAAGATAATTGCAAATAATAGATATTAAAGTAGAAAGATACCAATTGAGATATTGAAATAGACAAACTTGATATCAATTGAAATATATAAACTTGAAACATTGATCAATGAAACTATGATAGTCATAATTGCCCACAGATAAAATAGTGAAACAAAATAAATGAATAATCAATGTAAAATAGAAGCAATTGATATAAAAAGATCTCATTATTTGCAAATCTATTTGCTTATCCAAAATTCATGCATTTGAACTCAATTACCTTATCATGCTATATGAATAAACATGAAGGTAAAGGAGAAACAATGTTTGAGAAGGAGAAATTCAGTCGAATTGAATGCTCCCCCTCAAACTATGACCAATATAGATAAAATCATGAATATTGGATAAGTCCTCAACAATGAAAGCCAAATGAAACATACAAAGAAAGCCAAATCAAAGAAAGCACAATCGTCATCAAGATAAAATACGAAAGTAAATATTAACGAGATGACTTATATAAAAGAGAGAGATAATATGATAAAACCAATTGCATATACTCTCAAGAACCTTTCACAAAGTATCATAAACTCAATCACTAAGATATAAATAAAAATATGGGTCAATGATGAACTATATACGACATATTAAAGGGTATAAATGAATTGAACCAATTTATTTGCTCTCCCTTAAAATATGCGTATCTAGTTCCAAAGCACTTATAGCAAAAAAAATGATAATTTCAAGATCTAGGGATAAATCAAGTATTGATTTCTCCCCCTTGCTCAATGCATATAAGGCTATAAAAACGTCATAAAACGAATAATGTCATCTTTAGAAGAGATATCCAATAAATAGTCACTAAAGATGAACGATCAAAATAATATCTTAATTAAGCACATATAATCAAAAGATGACATACATTAGCCTATATAGAAGAATCTCATATAGAAATATGATAGATTAATGCATGTTACCTTTTGAGAAAAAGATTATCATGAAAAGAAATAAGGTCCATTAGAAAAATATCATTATGAAAAAGAATAATAAGGACCATTAGAAAAATATCATAATGAAAAGGAATAATAAGGTCCATTAGAAAAATATCATCATGAAAAGGAATAAGGTCCATTAGAAAAATATCGTTATGAAATGGAATAATAAGGTCCATTAGAAAAATATAATCATGAAAAGGAATAATAAGGTCCATTAAAAACAATCATGATGAGAATCACAATATAGCTCAAAAGATAAAAATAAAACTAAAAAAAATGACATCATGAATAAAGTCAATTAAATCAATCACGAAGAAAGTCAAAATATAGCTCAAAAAAAAATAAAGCTCAAATATCATGTCCATGATTATCTAATTAAGAAATGATCAACCAACTTATTGCCTTGCATGGACTATGTATGTTTTACCACATATGTACCCATCAACGGGTAATAATCCAACCTTGCTAATACTAAATAAGAAACCAATGAAGTTCAAATAGCAAAGAGCATATGTGATAATCCATGAGTAGTCAAAGTAGAGTAATAAATTAACTTGATAACCACATAATTAGATAATATAGGACTAGTCAATCATTAGGATCATTCATAAAGTAAACCAATAAATAATTATGATCCGTCATAAATTCCATCTAAAAACCATATAAACAAACCAATAGAAAATATAGAAAAGAGTCAATCTTATTTAAATGATTGCAAATTTATTCCAAAGAAATGATAATATAATAGAATCATGACTCAAAAGATGAGAGAAATTTAAGAGATGCTTGTCAATGACTAGTATGAAAGGAAGTTAAAGCGATGAATCACAAATCTCAATGGAAACAAGATAAAATAAAAAATTTGTCAAACTAATTTTAGAAACCAAACATATGTATCTAAAATAGAATACAAATCAGAAAGAATTCATAAATCTTGTTTTTGTAAACTAGCATATCACATATAGATTGAAGTTCAAGAAGATAGCTAGATGAGTGAAAGTGAACAAAAATTATGTAGCTTAACAATACATCGCAAATAAGCAAGCTAGCTACATAACTAATTAAGATTAATGAGATAGGCCATTAACATGATAAATGTGCTCATTAAATCTTAAGTCACTAACACCAAAAAAATACATGCTTAAGCATAGAGTTCATAATAAGGGTAATACATTTTGAATGATCAAAATGATTTATATACTCTTTGCTAAGCAAGGATAAGAGTATAAGATAGCAAGTAAATGAATTAGACTCTCATCAAGTAAAAGACAAAAGAGATGTTCATGAAAACACAATAAAGCAAATCTCTTTGCCAAAAATATTGAGATTAACCCAAGATAATGAAATAATAGATTGATCTAGAGAGTGCAAAATTATAACCATTATGAAAGTGTATTCTCTAGAAATGGAAAATCTCAACGTAAAAGTTCAACCCATAGTAGCTAAAGACATGAGAACTATGATATATCAATTACATGTATTCTCATGTGCTACAAAACCTCATTGGGCAATAATAATAAAATATTTATAGCTCAAATATAAGGCTAGATAAGATGAAGTATTCTGGAACTTAGGGGAGGATCCAGAACTAGATAATGGTTGCAAGTAGACCTTAATAAATCTTAAGTCTATAAAGTGTTGATCACTTTGGGTTAGCTGTAGGGGCCGGTTCCCAGCTAGCGGTAGTCCGAAGACTACTGTACCGTGTCGCTTCAGGCTATTTACACCTGTATGAAAGAAGGACCCTTTCGGCTTGTTCCCAAAATGTTCTTTACTTTTAAGAAATTAGATTTAGAGGAATATATGCAATATCATCAAACAACATCAAAGTATAAAAATTCCTATGAATAAGAGAGGTAAATACCCAAATAATAATGAAAGAATGATCATCAAATTTTGCTAAGAATATTTTCAAAACAAATATTTTCATAATACACTTTATGAAAATAAATATATAGAAGATTTATACTCAAAATAAGTATGATGATCTCAACAAGTAAGGTAAAGCACAAAACCAAGCGATTCTTAAAAGAACTTTCATAAAAGTCATGAACAAGACACTAATAAATATTTTCTCTCAACATTCCAACTTAAAGGCATTTGAATAAATAAATATCAACATTTGGAATCAATAATGGCCATTGGATCTATAATTTGATCAACTGCTGAGGCTGTTTTCAGTTCTAGAACAGCCAGACCGAATTCGGCCCGAACTCTGGTAAGGGCAGAGTTTGGCCCGAATTCCGGATTCTGGTGACAGAACTGGAATCAGGCTGAAAATTGGTTAAGCAAAAAGATCAAAATAAGTGAAAGACATGTATCCATAAAGTCAACAAATAAAAGCCAATAAGATATCATCAAAAAGAAGACTTTAAGGAATAAGCTAATTGATTCAAGTAGAGATAACATAAATTTAGTCAAAAGAATCAATAGCTAAATTATGAGGTAAGCAAAAGTATGAGTATATACTCTTTAAAATAATATGAAACTTGAGCTTATCTCATATGCCCACATAAAGATATTTATACAAAAATAGATGTCAATATAATAAATACATGATCTACATGTAAATGAAGATTTAATGAATATAGTCATGTATCCATCATGAATGTTTGAAAAACTATCATAAATTCAAAAACACGTATAAATAGACTTTATTAGACAAAGACATAATTGATTCTCAATAGGATAATCAAAATAAAACATGAGAATCAATAATGAATATATTATGTAAGCACAAGGTTAACAAGAAGTATAAGTATATACTTATCAAGTGATAAGAAGCTTGTGCTAAACACATATATTTACAAATACCAATGATATATTAAATACAAATTGGCAAGAAGTAACTATCTCAAAACTTTAAAAATGGAGAGTCAAACTTTAAAACAAAATTCAAGAATCAAGCTCCAATGAACTAGAGTGATATGCATGCTTTGTAAATAAGGATTAAGAATAACGAGCATGCATATATAAATGTATCACACTACTAGAAAATGAGTGATAAACTACATAGTGTGAACTAATCATATAAAGCTATGTAACTAGTCATGCTATATAAAAGAAATAGAAAGAAAATCAACTAAGCATGCTAGTATTATATCTCACATTAATTTATATAAAAAGCAACTAAAAGATATCAATGTGAGCTAGTAGCAAGACATCAAAAGAAATATGCTAGATTCAACAAATATAAACCATTTAAAGAGAATCGTTTAGCATGTTACCAAAGTGACTCTAGTGGCCACACTTGTGTTGGTGCAATTGCTTAGAAGATGACCTTTGAGCTTTGCAACCACCAACACGCTTCCTCGGTGCTATGTCCTGATACAAGAAGCTCCACCTACGATATTAGGCGAAGACTTTGGTATCCAAATAAACTTGGATCCACATTTGTTAGCTTTAGGGACCCATATACTATTTACCTTAGCATTGGTAGAAAAACTCCTACGAATAGGACAAGTTACACTCATGTGTCCAATGCGAGAGCAATAGAAGCACCTAATACTAGTGTGTGCACATGTATCGGAATGAGCATGATTATGAACATGTGACATACTAGAATGATGAATATCTCTAGAGTGAGCATGCATGGATTTGGTCTTAAGACTATCATGTTCTAATGGCAAATCATTATGCACACAAG
The DNA here is from genome assembly GCA_029216955.1 of Iris pallida. Taxonomy (NCBI): domain Eukaryota; kingdom Viridiplantae; phylum Streptophyta; class Magnoliopsida; order Asparagales; family Iridaceae; genus Iris; species Iris pallida. Next base: position 18,442,134 of record JANAVB010042420.1, read on the forward strand.
TAAGAGAATCACTATGCATGGATTTGGTCTTAAGAATATCATGTTCTAATAACAAATCATTATGCAAACAAGTAAGAGAATCAAATTTAGCATTTAAAGCATAATTCTCTTTTTCAAATAAAGCAATTCTAGAAATAAAATCATCATTTTGTTTCTTTAAAGAGTCAATAGAAGAATCATGCAAATGATTTAGCTCATGTGCTGGCTTCTTAAGATCTTCTATTGATGAGGAAAGAGATTTGATTTTCAAAATTAAAGAATCATTCAAACTCTTTAAAGAAACACAAGATGAGTTTTGAGAGTCAAGTCTAGATAATAAATCATTGTTATTATTTCTCAAAAACTTATTGGCTTCTTCTAAATGAATAACCTTTTCTACAAGTTCTTCATTTGTAGAATGAAAAGCCTTAGCAAACTTTAAGGAATGGTTAGCCATGGCTTTCCACTTAGAGCACTTATTGCATTTAGAAGAAACATGATTGTATATGCTACTAGAAGTAAAATCCTCTTCATCGGAGGAGGAAGAATACGATGCCATACACAAATAAACAAGGATCTACTCTAAGGATGTTAAGCCTTACAATAGAGACCTCGCTCTGATACCAATTGAAAACACAGATGTAGGCAACTCTAGAGGGGGGTGAATAGAGTTTGTGTCGATAATCTCCAAATAAAAATTAACTCTATATCACCTCCACAAAATAACTGTCAAGATAGTAAATAAATCAGAAGGAAATGCGGAAGTAAATAAAGATCAGAAGAGCATACGCAAACACAGCAGATTTAACCTGGTTTCCCTCGTGGAGGACTAGTCCAGGCCTGAGAACTCTAGCTCAGGATTCAAATCCACTATTTGTGAAATAGTAGTTTACAACCCGTGCCTTTTCTTCAGAAGAGCACGTCAACTTCTTACAGAGGATCGCAGTGGCGATTTGCTTGGATTTTTCCAAGCGACTTGGAATTATCCAAGTGACTTTTCTTTTCAACTCTTGCACCAAAACTTCTAGCTGAATCGCACTTGAGCACCTTGGGGCTTAGGAAGTTTTGTGGCTAGTAGATTGGAAGAGTAAGGCTCTTGACTATATAGGCTATGTAAGAGAAGAAGAAGAGAAGAGTGGATGGTTTCAAATGAGAGAAACCAAGACCTATTTATAGGGTTCGGGACAAGCAGAATTCGGCCAGAATTCGGTATGGATAATTCAAATTTTTGGCCGTTGGACAGCTTGTAGCAAGCAGGCCCTAAAAATCAGGGTGCTGGAAATCAGGGGACAGAGTTCGGCCCGAACTCTGTGTGGAGGCAGAGTTCGGCCCGAACTCTGTCTCCAGCAGACAGAATTGGTCCATTGGGCTTTTGGACTTTGTGGAGCTTGGGCTTGGTTCAGGAATTGGTCTGTTTGTATGGTAGAGCTTGGAGAGATATGTCTAGGGGTTGAGATGACTCAGTGCGACTCAACGTACACATTCTCCTAGACTCAATAAATTGAAGATTACAGACTTGGAACAAGTAGGAAAACTAAGAGCCCTTTGATGATACCTTTCTTCTGATATTTGAGCAGCCCAGAAGACATCTTTTTCCCTGACAGCAGTCGTCCGAAGATAAACAGATCTGAAAATCTGAATACCTTTCGGGGGCTTCGCCCCCGAACCCCCGACGGGGGGCGCTGCCCCCTCGACCCCTGTCCGCTGACCGGGCAGCGGAACCCCCGATGCGAGGCCCCGGATAGGTCGCTAGGCAGTTCGGAGAAATCTTTTTGTATGACGCCGTCTTTGGTCCATCATTAATTCTTCATTGCCTATGTCCTGTTTGATCATATTTGATCATGCTTACTGCATGTCTACAAATACATGTTAGGCCAGCAAAATATGTTGCAGTATGATACAAGCATAGCAATATAATACAGGACAATTAGGACATTGCTAAGTTTAAGTAACAACATGATAGCATGTTAGGCCAACAAAATATGTTGCAGTACGATACAAGCATAGCAATATAATATAGGACAATTAGGACAATGCTAAGTTTAAGTAGCAACATAATAGTGAGTATATGAATATTAGTGACATCATTATGTTAAACTTAACTGATTAGCCATATTCAAAAACACAATATAATCATTGGGCCAACAATCTAGAGCTTGAACGGAGCAGGCGGCTCCTCGGATCTTCGGCGATGCTCGGTGAAGCTTACGGTGGTGCACGACGTCCGGCCATGACAGCTGCAACGGCGAACTTCCGATAAGAGCGACGGTGCTCGGTGGCTCTTGGCCGGAGAGAGAGAATGTAGAGAGAGAGAGAGTGTTGTGTGGTGTCAGTGATGATGTGATGTGTCAGAATATTGAAAAACGTGTAATATTTATAATAAAATATGTGGGTGTCTCCACTGTAGTGGAGAGTGGCAGCGTGGTAAATTAGTGTAGATCTGAGGGCAGTAGATTAAACTATGTAACAGATTTCAGTTACTCTCAACTGTCTAACCAATTAGTTAATTACTAACAAATCAATTAGTTAGGCTAACTAGATTAATAGAAAAACAAAACAATTAATCTTTTAACAAAATAGTTAATAACTAAATAATCTTTATTTAAACAGTCTCTCTCTAATTAATCAACAGTTATTGATAACTAATTAAATCAAAACAATTTCTTTCCAAAATTAATGATTACTACAAAATAGTTAATTAAAACAATCCTTTCCACCTAATATTTAACTATAATAATTTGTAAAGCTATTACTAATAATCTGTAGCTAATTAACAGGCAAATAAATATTTTTAACATAATTAATAATTCCAGAATAATCAAGTCAACTAATTTAACTAAACATTAGTTTAAAAAAAGAATCAGGAATAAAGATGATATTAACTTGAGAATCATTTTGACATATTTGGCAAAACCACTTCTTAACATTCAAAATTGTCCAACCCAAACATTATAAAATATAATGCTTTCTAAAAAGAAATCAACAAATTAAAAACTTTAGAAATAGTATTTAAGAAAAATACTTTTGTTAAAACTAAATTTGCATCTAGAAACGATATTATATCCCTGAATAGAAAATTTAGAAAAATCTCAAAATTCTCCAAATATTGGTTTAGGGAGTTACACCCCCGGTGCCCTGACGCCCAGTCTGGCCTAGGCGCCCCTGCCCCTTGCGCTCACGGTGCTTAAGCGCCAATGTGATGCGCCCAGTCTGGCCCAGGCGCCCTGCGCGCTCTGGCGCCCCATGCCCCTTGCGCTCACGGTTGCTTAGGCGCCCAGTATGATGCGCCCCTCCACTCTGGTCATCAAGGCCCAGGCGTCCATGTTGGCCCTGGCGCCCACGATGATCCAGTGCCTAGACTCGGCCATGCGCCATTCTGACCCTGGCGCCCAAGCTTACTTAGCGCCATTCTGGCCCTGGTGTCGATTGGTGTCCAGGCGCCCATTCATGCCTAGGCGCCCAAGCTTACTTAGGCGTCATTCTGGCCCTGATGTCCATTCATGCCTAGGCACCATCTTGGCCCTGGCGCCCATTGGTGTCCAGGCGCCCATTCATGCCTAGGCGCCCAAGCTTACTTAGGCGTCTTTCTGGCCCTGGTGTCCATTCATGCCTAGGCGCCATCTTGGCCCTGGTGCCCATTGGTGTCCAGGCGCCCATCCGTGCCTAGGCGCCCCTTGTGATGCGCCTACCTCCCTGCACCTTCCTTGTTCTTGCAACTGTTTATGTGTTTTGTTATATACATGTACCCTGAGCTTTGACCCGACCTGAGCATGACCTGACTTGGCTGTAACACTAACTTGACTTGCACATGAGCCCTTCCTTGTTCTTACACATGAGCATTCGGCTTATTCGGTTTCAACCGAACCAAAATAGTGAAAACTGAATAAATCAAAAATTCTAAAAATTCAAAATAAAAATTGATCCAAAATTAGTCAAAACCGGAAGCAAAGCGAAGCGAATAAACTATTTTGCTTATTCAGTTTGTTTCGGTTGTCTATTGTTTAATGGGTCAGGTCCAAAGTTATCGTAATTAAATGATATTAAAAATTATAGTTTTTATACACACATTTGTTATATTTTAACGTTGTATCCAAAGTTGTACTAATTATTAAATTATCAAAGTTGGGATTCAAAACACGTACATAGAATTATTGTTTTCAAAATATACATGCTTTAATCACAAAATATGCATAAAAATGTAGGTATTTATATAATTGTATAAGTCTTATTCGGATTCGATTTTGGACCAAAATCCATACTCAAAATAGAAACCGAAATCAAATAACTTCTTTTAGTATTTTCAAAGCCAAACCAATTTTCTTTTTCAAACCGAACTGGTCGTTCGTTTCGATCTCCATCCAAAATTTCTCACCCATTCCACAAACGATATGAAAGACCAACAACAACAATATCTTCTTAAACAAATGTTTTATAATAATAATAATTATTATTATTATTATAATAATTCCCATATCTTCCTAAACAAATGTTTTATATACTTGAATTCTATTTCTATATCTTTGTTCCTACATTTCCTTAAAAAAAAAAGTTAATTTCCATTTCCTTTTATTTTCTATTAACTTGTAGAGCTATTATAAACTCTTTTCTCATTTTTAGGTAAATTATAAGGGCACAACACATTTTACTCAGGGCTGTCCAAGTGTTAGTTTTTCATTATTTACAAGTTTGCCACTGAAAAAATTACTCAGGGCTATTCAAGTGGTAGGTATAAAAGATAATGAGGACTGCCAGAAATTGTGGCAGTCCTGAAAGTAATGAGGACTGCCACAATTCCTGGCAGTCCTAGAAGTAATGAGGACTACCAGGAATTGTGGCAGTCCTGAAAGGGACATGCTCTACAACAGGACTGCCACAATTTCTGGCAGTCCTAGACATATTGAGAACTGCCAGAAATTGAGGCAGTCCTGAAAGATACTTGCTGTACAGCAAGTTCCTTTCAGGACTGCCACAATTTCTGGGCAGTCCTAAAGTCGACATTTTCGAATGAAAAAAATATATTAGGGTTTATTTCAATCTTGATAATAGAGTGAAATATGCATTTTAGGATTTATTTTCATGCATTCTTTGTGAGGAAAGAAGTATTTAACATTTATTTTCATACATTTTAGGGTTTATTTAATTTTTTGGGTGCCATCGAAATTGGGAAAGAGAAGGAAACTAGGATTTTGATGGAGATGGTGATGATGGAAACGGTGGAGAAGAAGAAGACGATGATGATGAGAAAAAAAACTAGGGTTTTGATGAAGATGTGAGAATGGAAATGGTGGAGAAGAAGAAGATGGATAGAAGAAGAAGAAGAAAGTTAGGGTTTGTGAAGAGAGAGAGTGGAGAAGAAGAAAATGGACAGCCCCTGAATAGAAAATTTGGACAGCCCGAGTAAAAGTTCCTCAAAGCCTGGCTAGCCCTGATCCTGGCTAGCCCCGAGTAAAAAAGACTGTGCCCTTATAAATAGAGCATTTTTATAACTTACCAAGAGTATCCCCAACTCAACATGATGGTGACACTGTTCTTGAAGCGGTTCGCCGCCGCCAGCGGCGGCCGGACGATGACTATGCCGGCGTTAACTCCGCCTGTCAGATCCTACCACTCCCAATATTTAGGTACTCCTTCCTATTCCTTCTCAGTAAGCAAAAAAAAAAAACTAGGGTTTTTTATTCTTCTCGTCTTGGATCAGTGAAGGTGGGGATACCGGAGTTCCTCAATGGCGTCGGGAAGGGAGTGGAGACCCACGTGCCGAAGCTGGAGGCGGAGATCGGCGACTTCCAGAAGCTTCTAGTCGCCCGAACACTCCGACTAAAAAAGCTTGGCATTCCGTGCAAACACGTATTGATATCTACATTCTCATCCGTCTTATTATAGAAAGTTTCCGATTTTTTGATCTTGTACTGCTCTATAGATACATTAGTGCTCATAGGCGACACTTTGGAAGTGCGGACACTCCAAAATCTGGTGTCTGTGTCTGTGTTGCGTCGCATCGGACATGTGTCAGACGTAACACATACATTCCAAAATTCGTGTGTGCGAAGCTCAGGTGGTAAAAAAATAATTCATATTCGAAAATCACATGTTTGTCATGTTCAACGTGAGTCGGTAGAATCATAATATGCCTATCTGATAGTATGGAGATGAAAAGTGCCTGTAAGGGGTCTTGTTGAGTCGAGTTCGAACTAGTCGGCATGTGTAAACAACATAGGTTGCAGTATCGGCCGATACCAATCCAATACGGCCGATACCGATATGCCGACCGATACCCGATACTGAGAGATACTGACATTGAGGGTCTCTTTTCCGGTCATTTCGGTAAAAAAAATTGAACGAAAAAGACCAATCAACAAGGGTGTAAAATCATAGTAAGGTTGTAAAATAAGAAAACTTATCTATCACATGTAAACCAATTGGCAAGGGTGACTACCATTTCATTCAATTTCAAAACTGCTAAGAAACAACACTGAAAATAATTAAAATTATGCCTACATGTATAAAATATACTTTCTAAAAGGTTAATAATTATTTGTTTTCCGATGACAAAAAAATTCGGTACTCCGATCTGAAACCACCGATACTGTCGATACTGCTAATCCCGATACTCATAGGAATGGTCTGATACCAATTTCGATACCGATAATGCGAACCTTGGAACTAAATAGGTTAACATGTGTTGGTAGAATCATCATGCCTATCTGATATTTCTCCTCACGAATGTGATTCATTTTGTTTTTATTGTTCTGATACATTAATCCTTGGCAAATGACACACGAGTTTCACAAGGACCATGGTGTCATGGAGTATACAATGTCAATTTGGGAGCCAATAAGAGTAAAATCAGGTCAGGTTGACCTCATATCTCAAATCTCTCATGTATTGGCTTTCCTAGATTTTTTTCATCTCCACGACTTTTTTTTTACTCTTTTTATTTGAAAGTTAATTCTATCTTTGCGAGAGGTACTATTTTTTATTTTTTTTTTGAAAATGACGTGACCACGATAGAATATAATAGTCATCTTCAGCTCCGTGTGTCAAAAAATTGTAGAAGCAGCAAGGTTCTAGACGGTGGTAGGCGGGTGCGCGACAGAGAGAGTCCGCCTAGGCAGTTGATATATTTTGGACATTTTTTACTATTTTACACTGTTTTTTTGCATGATATGCATATTTTAAGGGTTACATGCATAACTAAGTTGTAGAACGAAGATTTATGAATTGTAAAATTGGACCATAGGCCCATAATGCTTGTAAACCTTTTGGCCAAAATATATTGTTAAGTATTGCTTCGTCTACGCCGCCAAACCTCCGGTGGCCGCCTACTCCACTACCTACCACAAAAGCCATGTCGAGAGAGACCACCTTTAGAACACTAAGAAGCAGAGTTGTAAATCGTCTTTTGGAGACAATATGGGGACAATGTTTTATATTGTTGGGCTTAATAGATATATGTGCTAAAATTTATTTAATTAGAAACCTAAAACATAATTGAAATCCGTCTATGTTAAGTTTAATTTCAATGTAGACGAAAATTCTTTTAACATTGGTTTATTGTTATATATGACGTGACCTCATATCTCAATTCTCAAATCCCTCATGTATTAAATTTCCTAGATTTTCTCCATCTCCACAACTTTTTATGCTCTTTTTATTTGAAAGTTAATTCTACCTTTGCGAGAGGTAGTATTTTTTAGGGGGGGAAATGACGTGACCACGATAGATATAATTGTTATCTTCAACTCCGTATGTCAAAAAATTGTAGAAGCGGAGTTAGTAAATCATATTTTAGAGACAGTATGGGGGCAATGGTGTATATTGTTTAGGCTTAATAGATATATGTGCTAAATTTTATTTAATTAGAAACCTAAAACATAATTGAAATTCGTCTATGTTAAGTTTAATTTCAATGTAGATGGAAATTCTTTTAACATTGGTTTATTGTTATAGATGACATTGACTCAAATTAGAACCAATAACTCCAGATTTCTCTTGGTGGACATGTCTACCGGTGATATTATAGGTTGTAGAAACCTAGAACCACAATGAAGTTTCACCAAAAAGTAATATTGTATCATAATGAGTATGCTTATCAAATGCTATGCATATGCACAAGGTTGTAAAAGTCATTAGGCGCTAGTCGAACGTGCACCGGGTGCCTAGCCCGTCTAGGCGGTCCCAAAAAAAAAAACCGAAAATCATGTTTAAGATTGTAGCAACACAAAAATCCAAAAACCTGCATAGTTGAGCGTCATGTGGGCACTAAACAGGCATCGGTGGGCATGGACGTCTAGGCGCTGCCTACACTGTATGTGTATTAACTTTTAAACTATACTTATGTATTGGTTAAAGTACTTTTTCACTTCTATTGCGTGTTTTTCGCAAATTTAGAATAACTCTTATATGTTGTACTGGACTCTACTCTAGAAAAATATTCAATGCTAAAAAATATTGACTACTTTTTCCTCTACCCTCCCACTCAGGATGAAAGTGTTTTCTAGATAGTATTTACTTGGGTTTGAAGGTTTCTTATAATCAGACTCAATGTCTTCTTTTGTTGTTGAAAATTTTGGTAGTAGTTACCTGTAATTAGGACGATTGACGTGACATGATGTAATGGCTTACTAATACTTTTTATTTCAAGAATTTAAGGCAACCTTCTGCAACATGCAATAGGAGAATAAAGAAGGAAAATAGAGAAGAAGAGGATATACGAGAGAGAAGGCGGAGAGGACCAAACAAAATCCTTAGTTTGTATTGTAGCTACCGGCAATAGTCGTGATTGCAAAAGGCTAGTACTCAACATATTAAAGGAAGAGGAAGATTGGGTAGGAAAATCGAACAAAAATTGGTATTTAATTGGGGGGAGAGTGTTTGTTAAACAAAATACCAATTGAGCCCCTAAAGTATACCCCCCTATAGCTATATCTTATATGTTACATAGGGGTTCCATTAATATAAAAAAAAGAGCGGTGCAAATAATTGAATGCTTAATCGGTTAGAATTGAGTGGTCAAGAATTCATAGGCGTCTAGTCACCTTCTTTTTAGAAAACTGATTAATTTGTTAATGACTGAAACGTTATCTATGGAATATTTTGTAACTACATCTATGAAAGAAAGCTTCAATCTTGGTTTATTAGAAATTGAATGACCCATAGACTTGATGTTTAAAAAAAATATTGATTTCACGTAGGGATATATGAAACTTTTTTTTACGAGGAAGTCTCAGATTTTCAGTCATGTATGCATTGCAGCCTTATATGTATAATATTTTGCATGCCACCAAATGTAGATTAAACCATAGTCTACGAGGCAAAGTAAACTCTAATATTCTTAGCCTTTGAAACATAAATGTAACTAAGTGAGGCACATGATGTACCATGGATGAGCCGGTCTAATAAATTTATTAGTGTTTGAGTTGAATAAGTAGAGGACTTTATTCATGTGAACTATGTATTATTATTTTCTGTAAATCAGTCTTCTATTTGGAAGGACTTGCAACTTTATTCCTATTAACTATATTAATATTTTGTGTAAACCTTACGGTTTCATGGAGTTATTCAATATATCATCTCCATGTGTGGATGCCTAATGGAATGAAGATCTGTTGGAAATTTTATTTGGTAGTCAAGAATATGCCAATATATTGTTTTTGTGCATCTTGTAAACGCTTTCAGAGTGAACTTAGAGGTGGTCACTCTAGATTATAAAATAAGTTGTTGTAAAAATGTGGAGGTTTGGTGGCAAGTACCTATAATTTTTGGTGGATGGAACCAGAGCATGATATTATACTTGACTGATTAGCTGGTTAGATGCTAGGTTTCGTGTATACTCTCCATGGGGATGTATTTGTATCTAGCACATATCCGAACAATACTCCCTCGACACTCCCATCGAATACGGCTCGCTCATATCTACGTTCTGAAGGGACACAAATACGATTGAGAATGATTTGGCTGGTTGTGTAACTAGTGTTCTTGCTGAACATAATTGAGATACGAGGAGTAACATTCCTTTGTAGTGAATCTATTCTATTACTTTTTCTAACCTAGTTATTAACCAAAATCTTAGATACAATTAAGATCTAATTTATAAATATGTATATAGATATCTTATCATCTATATATATAATGGAACCCACATTGTACAATATCCTAAAATTCTAAATTACATATTTTAATACTGTATCGTATCCATATCCTAAGTCACGTCCGTGACTATGAAAACTAGGTTAGAGGTTTAGCTTATGGAAGGAAATCCCTGTAAATGCAATATTTGTATTTGCATAGAATTCTTCCATTAGCAAATAATATTTCAGTGGCTAATGACCTAATGATATGTTGCCTTGCTTTCTATAGAGTGAGTGGTTGTGGTGAGAAAATATAGAGATTCTTTAGGAGGGGAGAGTTATAGGTCATATTATGGGATGCCTATGTTGTACAATAGAAGATTGATTTACAGAAATGTTAACATACTTCACAGAAATAAAGTCCTCTACGTGATTAAACTCAAACACTAATAAGTTTATTAGGCCGGCATCATACACGATGCATCATATGCCTCACATGGTTACAGTTTATGGTTCATGAAGGGCTAAGAATACTAGAGTTTACTTTGTCTTCGAGACTAGAGTTTAGTCTCCATCTGGTGACATGCAAAATATTATAAACATAAGGTTGTAATGCATACATGAATAAAAAACTGAGACTTCCAAAATCATTAAGTTTTATATATCCCTTTGATGTGAAATCAGTATTTTTTCACATTAGATTTTTGGGTCATTTAATATCTAATTATCTAGATTGATATTTTTCTTTCATAGATATAGTTACAAAGTATCCCACACTTGGATATCCTTTCAGTCATTAACAAACTAATCAATGTTCTAAAAAGAAGGTGACTAGGCGCCTATGAATCCTTGACCACTCAATTCTAGCCGATTAAGTAGCCAATTATTTGTACCCCTCCTTTTTTTTATTAATTCCACTCCTATATAATAAAATATAGTTAGACGGGGTATACTTTAGGGGACAAAGACCCCCTCCCTCTCCCCAATTAAACACCAATTAGCATAAAATGATTGATTTATCTACTCGATATTTCTCTAATAATATTGAGTATTAGACTTCCCCAATCACGATTGCTGCTGGTAGCTATAGTACAACTAAGAATTTTGTTTGGTCCTCTCTCGTATCTCTTCTCTGTTTTCCTTCTCCCTATTGCCTGCTACAGCAGGTTGCCTTAATTCTTGAAACAGAAAGTATTAAACAAGTTATTACATCGTTTCACGCCAATCCGCCTAATTACAGATAACTACTACAAAGATTTTCAACAAAAAAGAAGACATAAGTCTGATTATAAAAACTTTCAAATCCATGTAAATACTATCTAGAAAATACCTTCATCCTAAGTGGGAGGGTGGAGTAGCAGCAGTCAATAATTTTGGGATATAAGGCATTGAAGATTTTCCTAGAGTAGTGTCCAGTACAACATATAAGATTATGGATTTGCGGAAAACACGCTATAGAAGTGAAAAAGTACGTTGGCCAATAGATAAGCATAGTTTAAAAATTGACGCACATGGATAACATCTGAGAAGCATACTTATTATGCTGCAATGCTACATGTTTTTAGTAAAACTCATGATGGTTCTAGGTTTGTACAACTTATAATATCATCGGTAGATATTTACAGCAAGAGAAGTTTGGGGCTCCTGGTTTAGTTTGAGTCCATGTCATCCATAGCAATAAGCCAATGTTAAAGGAATTTCCATCTACATTGAAACTAAACATTAACATAGACATATTTCAATTATGTTTTAGCTTTATATATATCCAAGTCCAAATAATATACAAAACTGTCCCCTGAAGACGATTTACAACTTTGCGTCTACAATTCTGGACACACGGAGATGAAGATAATTATCATATCCTATCATGGTCACATCATTTTCCAAACAAGAAAAAAGAAGAAAGATACCTCTCGCAAATAAAAAGTGCAAAAAGTTGTGGAGACGAAAAAACTCTAGGAAAGTCGTCAATAAATGAGGGAGATTTATAGGTCATATTATGGGATCCCTATATTATATTGTACCAATGTTGGTGCGTCGGTGTATGTTTTGCATTGCATTTGTCGTGCCTATATGAGTAATGTGTCCAACATGGAAACAATACTTGATATAACTCCGATCTTTGGAGTATCTGTGCTTGCTGGCTGACACAAAGAAGTTTATGGCAATGTCTGATTACCCATGAGGTGGGTTACCTTGTGTAGTAGAGAGTATGTATTTGGGTGTTTGTAGTTAACACAGTTAAAGAAAGGTCTAACGTCTTGTTTTCAGTTTCTTCTCTTCTTGAATTTTGAATTTGATTCTAGATGTCTTGAATCATATTATGATGTGATGGGTTTCAAGAGTTGCAATATCTCCAAAACATTTACACTGCTTAAACTATTACATACGAAATGTTAGAGAGAGTTATAGCTTGATCTTAAATAAAAAAAAATTGTAGGTTAATAGTATAATCTTAATTGAATCCTTGACATTATTATTCCATGGAAGCAAAATCTAATTTACACACAAAAACTTAAGAGATCCGTGTTTTCCACATTTTGCACTTTACGTCCATTCAGTCAAATGTACCATTTGGGATCCACGTCATATGATGGGATCTGGATGTAGGTAGATATAATAAAGACCACATCTAAGTTCTCTGTGAGAATTTTACATAAAATATGTCCAAACCCATTTTATGTAGTTTCAACTTTCAAGGAAGTTCCGAAATTCGGATTCAGTATGATCTTGGTCCCCACTCCAATAATATGTTTTATAATTGGTTCAAGTCCGTGTGACCCATCAAATATATCTTAGGTTTTAGCGTTTCTTTAGGTTGTTGACACCTATGTTTCATGGCAGGCCCTTCTCGTAGCAACTTTGGCTAGAAATTTGTCACCAACATAGATGTTGGACTTAAAATCAAGAGCTATATATTTATTGATATCCGACATTCTAAAATGTCTCTGACATCCGACACCCAACATTAAAAATCCCAATACGCCATGAACCCAGCATACAACATCTACAACCTTGGTCAAGGTGCACGCAACCTTACCCCCAATATGTGGAGAGGTGACTCGAACCCGCATGCTCTAGGATGCAAGCACGAAGCCTTACCGTCAAAAAGAAATAATTGTAAGTCATAACTATTAGATTGTTACATGTAACAAAATTGATGTCTTGCATTTTGTCCTTAGCGGATTTTGAATACATTTTATCTTAAGATTACATTTGATAAGTTGAATGAGCAAGATCATTCGAATTGACAGTTTAAGAGACCTATTAAGTAGTAACACAGATATTTTCTTGCAAATTAAGAATTCAATCACTTAGAAAGTAAAGAAAAGTTGGCAGGAAGTAATATTGATGGCAATGATGTTAAATGTTACATGTCCAATGATCTTCAACCTCTATATTCTAAAAGAGTCGTGAGTTGGAAATTCAAGGTTATCTTATTCACATTATACAAAAGTATTCTCAGGAGCCGTGAGATGGAAATTCAGTGTTATCTTGCTAACACACTTTTCTTTCTTTTATTAACTTTTTGATGATGCAGAGGAAATTGATATTATCGTATGCTCACAAGTATAGGCTGGGACTATGGAGGCCTCGAGACCCGAAGACAATAACTCATAAATAGACCACGATGATAACACATTTGAAGCATCATTCTTGAATTATGCTAGCTGATGAATTAGAAACATATTCTGCTCTATGTAATCTTTGAATGTCAATTAGACAAATGTTCATGGATTGTGGTTTGTTTGCTAAATGTTCCTTGAATATGTTAAATTTGAACGTGAGCTCTCTGTTCATCAGTTTTGGAAACTAATCTTACCTTTAAACAATTTACTACATTGTTGCTGCTTTAAAATGAAACATTATTTGCTTGATAAACATAGCTCATAATAGAGGCTTTGTTGCTGCTGTCCTGAGCAAGTTGTTGTAGGTAGTCTGCATTTATTATGGGCATATATGACTTACCTGAGTCTCTTGGCACTCCATATTCTCTTGGAGCTTGGGTGGGTTTGCTTGTTAGAGATCCTTTACAGCCAGCATAGAACATTGTCGGATCTCTGTAAAATTAAGGATATAATTTTTATTAATGTTAAGTATGATGTGACCCTTGAAAGAGCTGATCTTGAAGAACAACATTCAAATAGCTGACCCCAAATTTTGGAAAAATTCATCCCTGTACAATATGGTTTCATTTCGAGGCCATGAACTTGAGCAGAGCAGCTCACCGGTCTAACCGGCTCACATCCCTAATCAAATTTGTAGGGAAATTGTAGAGGTCAGAATAAGATTGTCAACTTCCAAAAAGATTGATAGCTATTTCCAAAAAGATTGATAGAGCAAAAGCAACAGCTGCCTATCTGTCAGTTTGACAATCCATAGCTGCTATGCAAGTATCATTTTGATAATCTGCTAGTGCTAATGCCTGGCCTTCAACAGCACACATCTTGAAACTTGGTATGAAACCATCAAAGGATGCTAATATCCCATGGTTAACAAAAGTGTAAGGTGAAACATGCTTGCTGCATGGAAAGCCAACAGTTTGTAGGATGCTGTGAATGATATGATATCAAGATTGGTGAACACAAAAGTTGCAAACGTTGTTGCCTGGAGTTTGCAATATGAATCAAACACTATTTACCTCGAAGTTCCGGTCTCAGACTAAATGATGAGCTTTCGGAAATAAATACAATGACATACAGAGCCAAGTTTATTATATGCAAAATTATATCTGTAAAGTTCAAGTCTCTCTCATAATACATGAAAATAACCCTCATGAGATTTTGCATTGGGAACTACTACAAATCGTGAGCTCAGGGTTGCTGTACATGAGAATCACCTTTACATGGTTTCTAGCGGTAAGAACACAGCTCTTCAAATATATACATAAGTTGACAGCAAAAGAACATCTTATCGGAATAAGGCCAGAACGAGCCCGCATTTCCTGAGACCTGGCACTTCCTAGATGACCTCAAAGGTCTTTGCTCTGATCATCCTGCAGCTCTGCTTCCTCCGCCATGGTTATCAAGCTCTGTTACCTGTTCTACATTGCTGCTATAGAATGGAAAAAAACCAATAAGCTTCTGATTAACCAAATCTGGAATTCAACCTGAACATGGTGTGTTTGATTACGAGGTAAAAAATGTGGAAAATAAACTAATTCCACGGAATTATTTTACTAGGGAAAAAATTCCACGGAATTAATTTGGGTGTTTGATTGCCGTTATTTTCCATGGACTGGAATTAATTTGGGTGTTTGATTGCCGTTATTTTCCATGGAAAATAGTTATTTTCCATGGAAAATGATATTTTCCTATGGAAAAAAAGCTCAATCAAACACAGCCTACATTTTTCTATATTCCTATTTTTTGTCATGCAACAAATGGTTTCACCATTTTTCTCATTTGAGAGTTGATGGGGATAAAAAAAAAACTATTATAATATAACATTATATGAGAGGCTAGTTAGAGTTTGATGATTGGTTTCACCAATTTTCTCATTTGAGAGTTGATGGCTTATTTTAGGCCATTACTAAAGGCACAACATAGATTGTTAAGGGGCATCACAATTTTAGCAGTCCTGAACATAGCAAGGACTGATTGGCAATCCTGATTTTTTTCAGAACTGCCAAAATCTTGGCAATCCTAAGCATAGCAAGTACCGCCAAAATTGTGATGCCCCCTAAACACTTTGTATTGTGCCTTTAGTAATGTCCTTATCTTATGATTGCCTCCATTTCAAAGGTCAAAGTTCTCTCGTGAATATTTCTTGAGCAACAACATCATTGGAAGAACAATTTAGGAGAAGGGTGGGCACCATACTTGGGAGATGCTGAGCTAGAACCTTGAGCTGCAGAAGCATTGTAAAACTGAACAGAAATAAATCCACCCCGAGCCCCCACCGAAGACTCTGGAGAACCATGGAATCTCAAACTTGAACTCCCTCTTGAAAAGAATCCTGCCATAGAGAAAGAGAAATCTTATGAAGCAGGGAAGGAGACCAGTTAACTGTGAGTGCTCAAGAATTCTCTTGAACTGGACATCTACCTAAAGCAATGCAAACAGTATTCTGGGTTATATATAGATTCTCTCTCACTTCAACAATTTCCTTAGATGCTACAAAGAACAGGCTGGCCACATAAAATGTACTCCACTACCAAAAAAGGAGATATCCAACTAAGCATTTTTACCTCAAATAAAGTACTCTCCGGCAGCCAAATGTAACTGATATTATTGCTGCAATGCAGTACATAATATAGATATGTTTCGTTGCATTGAAGGCAAGAAGATGATACTATGTAAAGGAGGGTGATTCTCATCTACTTATTCTGAAAATAGAGAATCCCAAGAGTCTCCTAGCCCACACTTCACAAAAGTATGAATTATATGACATTCAAGGTAAATATCATAAATGCAGAGGTACTCTTAGATGAAAGTAACGACGACTAAAATGTGACTAAATGGAAAGGCATAGTTGATTGATTAATTCTACGGGGTCTCTATGTTTTGATATAACTTTTCAACAATTTGATAATTAAAAATAGTAATGAATTAATAGCTAATTGGAGAAGGTAAAAATGGTTTTCCTCCAATACCCATGCAATAGTTTGTGGACTCTATTGGTATTTAAAATTGAGATATAAAAATAAGAAAACCCTCTACCTACATACACAGAACACTATGGGAGAGCATACCCTGGTGCAAAACCAAAAAAGAACCGAAATAAGGAATTCAGTTTCATTCCCAATGTTAGGTCCGGTTTTCGGTTTTGGAGAACCATAACTACGGTTTTCCAGTTCAGATTTCGGTTTTGGCCTTTGGTAACCGACCTGAATCAAAAAACCAACCCGAACCTAAAATCGATCTAAGATTACTATATATCCTCAAGCCTATATGTGTAAATTTATTTAATTTTCAGTTTGCATAATTGTAATTTATTTGTTCTTGTATTGTATAAATGTCATTATATTGATTAAGTGTTGTTTCATAATTATTAATTATTGTTGTTTGATTGATAGTTTGATACAAAAAATTGTATTTGTAAAATACCTTTAGCCCGGTACATTATGCAATGGGACCAGCAAAATCGGTCCAACCGATTTAACCGAACAACCGAACCAAACTGGTTCGGGTCGGTTTAACTCGGTTTCAGAAAAATTCGGTTCAGTTGAAAATTTAGGTTCAGTTGGAGTTCGGTTTGAGGAAATTTATGTTTGGTTGGACCGGAACGAAGAATGCTTACCCCTACAGAAGACACATCACCATAATCATCATCCTCATCGTCGTCCAATCTTCATCCTACTAAAATAGGGACATCAGCTGAGATAACCATTAATTCAGAAGGCCTGATAGGAAGATTCACCAAATTGTACTTCAGCTATCAACTCGAATCAACCTTCGAAGTTGGTGTTCGGCAATTAACCAAGGTAACTTAGGGGCCTTTTAGACCTAAGAAGCTGCTGATGGAAGGGATAGCTAACCTAACATTCACACACATTTCAATCTAATAAACAACCGATGATCAATCAACAACTAATCAGCCGCATAATCTGATAATTGGGTGGCCGAGTAATTGAAAATTCTTCGTGGCTGCTCACTGTTCGACGTGGAGGATTTTTGTGTCGTCTTTCTTCGTAAAGAAGATTGGTTACAACAAAATCTACTACAATTCGTAATAATCTGAGAATGTGTGTCAATGGAAGTCTAGTCGGTTCGTGCCCACTCTATTTCGTTGACGGTACAACAAGTCTCAGGTCGTGACGGAAAACTCGTGTTTTGCTTATCAAAGCCGAACAACGCGATGTCGACTTTGGCCTCCTCCTCAGGACAAAAATCGTGGGGCTTCCAACCAGGCCACTTGGTAGAGTGGAACCTTGTGTGTCATTGGGGGTTGTGCTTCTCTTCTTGCTTGGCTAAGAGAAGCCAAGGTAGTCAAAGGCGCAAGGCACACTCGAGGCACAAATGGTCCATATCGACCGAGACACAAGACGTACTTTAAGCCGCGCATCCGAACGATGCGTCCCGCAAAATAAAAAAATATATATATATATAAATAAATTAGTAATATAAGAAATAAAACCAAATAATATATTAAAATCAACAAAATATGTTAAAACATAACCAAGTGAACTAGCTGAGTAGCAGTAGCATTAGCAGTCAACAGAACTAACCACGCTTTTAGTAACTTTTAGTTTTTCCATTTCAACTGTAGCCAACTTTCGCAACCGTGAAAACGGCTACCTCTCTACCACTTTATATGAGGTAAGGACTATTTCCATACCTCAAAGTATTTTGTAAAAAAAACACAAAGGCGCACCTTGGCGTGCCTTTTCTTGGTTGCGCCTTGTTGAAAGGCGCGCCTAGAGAAAGGCGTCTCACCTAGTGAGGTGTGAGGCGCAGCTGTTGCGCCTTCCTGCAAGACGCGTCTTAGGCGCACATTTGACTACCATGAGAGAAGCAACCCTTCGACGTCATTAACGTCCTAGCCTTGAAGCGTAGCCTTAGTGTGTGGCTGACAATACCAACTACTCGTGCAAGAGGGCTCTCTAACCAGTCGAAAATGCTCGGGACCGACCTTAGTATGATTAGCACTCAGATGCTTGGCATGATCGTTTGTGCGTAGCACCGTAGGTTCTAAGAATAGATCAGAGACATTCAAGGTTCTAAACGGCGGTAGACGGGTGCGCAGCGGAGAGAGTCCGCCTACCGCCTAGGCCGCCTAGGCACCGCCTAGGTGGTCGATACATTTTGAACAATTTTTACTATTTTACCATTGATTTTTGCATAATATGCATATTTTAAGTGTTCCATGTATAACTAAGTTGTAGAACAAAAATTTATAAAGTTTTAGTTTTGTAAAAGTGAACCATATACCCATAATGCTTCCCAAAACCTTTTTGGAGAAAATATCTTGTTAAATATTGCTCCGGCTAGGCGCCCGCCTATGCTGCCTGTAGTGTCCCGTCCCTACATCGTGTCCCATTTCCTGTCCACGGGGGCACGAATAAAGGAACATTGTCGCTATCGATTTAGTCGAAACCAATTGGTCGGGATCGATTGAATCGAATGAACGGGACCGATTGAATTAAGATCATTTTCTCGTTATGGAATGACTTCTTCGGAATCAAGTCCCATATTCAGCGGGTTGCGCCTCGAGGATGGACTTTGCGGCTGAGTCGGAAGAGACCTCTCGTTACTCTGCTTTTCATGCAGCACTTACTTCTTTGGCTTTGGTTTTCTGAATGCATTTCGTGAATGTTTTCAATGGTTTTCATAGCTTGCGTTCTTCGAACTTCATCTTTAGGAACCAAAGCCTTTTTTTATGGCTCCAAGACACTGGAATAGACTACACAAATCTGTGAAGAACTTTCCCGTGTGTATATATATATATGTTACACAACCACAGAATTCAAAGATCCAGATATTCATACTTTACGAACAACCATCATGGCATCACTGGCCGCCCATTCATTCTCTTAATTCAATGGATTTATCTCAACTTGGGTCTTTGTAAACTGCTTCATAAACCTTTCTTGGTAAAACTGTCCTCTTGGTCCATCTTCACCATTAGTTGTTCTCTCTTATTCTGCTATATATTGCCTCATTCACCTCATATTCGATTTGATCCTCTTAAGTTTCTGTGCACGCAGCTTCACTTAAACATGTGTGATTTATGCTTCATACATACTAGTTGTATGCATGGCGTCTATCATCTAACTCCTGTCTGTTCTAAACCATTTTAAAGCGCAAATGTTATCATTTAAATAGTTTAAAGGACTAATTGTACTTCAGATCATAGTTCTCCTGCTGCATCTTCCAGAGATGTAAATCATGTAATGCGTGCTGGAGAACCTGACTTACCATCTTGAGTCCCCACCATAAAAAACTTACTATCAGTCCTACCAATCGGTAGGATCATACAAAGATTTTAGCTCATCTATAAATGCACCAATGTCGAAGTTTTCTATTATATTTTACCAACTATAGATAAAGCATGAATAAACTAAAATACATGTAGAGGTTACAAGCAACTGTTTTTTTCTCGAGTCATAATTTATAACTAATTAGTGAAGCACCAAAGAACTAGTGTTCATTCCTAAAAGATGTTCAATGGTCAGATGTAATGATAAATTGCATTAACTGGTAAACAACAGAAGAATACACTAGGAGGCATTAAACTGCATAACAATTCATCCATATATTATCATAGCCCAGATTCATACTTTTGCATGTAAAGTAACAAGACAAAATTATGACGACAGCTCACCTTGCCATATTATCACAACACAGAAAATCAACGTTATAATCCACGGTACCAAATTGCTGTTTGTGTTTGCCGCCTTCGCATTCTTCATCCTCTTCAGAGCTCTCATCCTCTCGACCCTCGCCCGCTTCAGCATTGCCAGCTCATTGATCTCCCGAATCAGCTTCTGGTCGGTGTCATCCATCGACGGCGCCCTCGGCGGCCGGGGAGGTTTCGGGGGCTTCTTGGCGCTCTTCTTTTTTGGCTTCTCTCCTCCAACCTTCTTCTTTTCCAAAGGACTTCCACTTCCCTCCGCTCCAAACTTTTTCTCCACTAGAGCCCCTCCATCATTACATCCTCGTTCAAATTTAGTCGATTCATCACATCCTGCAAAGCCATTCGTCACAGCCCCTTCACCAATGAGAGCATTGGTTCCGCTCTCCAAATCTATGGCTAGGTCCCTCTCCTTCAAACTATTCAAATCCATTTGAACCATATCAACCTTCCTCTAAAGATCATAAAGATGGAAGGTTTCCAACTTTTCCTTCCCTAATCAACCATAAATCACGGGGAAAAAATCAACAGGAACAACTCAAAGCTTCTTCCTTTATGCATTCCTGCGATTACAAAAGGGGATTTATTGAGGAAAAAAAATCGAAAAATCCCTCATTAGAATCAAAATGCAGGTCACAAATTACCAAATTAAAACCCTAATCCTAGAATGCTGGGGGAAAAAATGTCAAGAAGGAAAATACTTACAGCGAATATCGCATTGATTCACCAGCTTGAAACCCTAGAAATTTAGGGGCGAAGAAGATATTGGAATGGGATTAGGGTTTTGAAGAGAGAATTCCAGAAAAAAAATCAGAGAGAAATAAAAATAAATAAATAAATAAATAAATAAAAGAGGGAAATAATTTAATTTGGGGAGAGAGGAGGAGAAAGTTCTAGCGATAACGAGAGGAGAGGAAGGGGTCTCTTATAATAGGAAGATTCTTTTTGCAGATTAGTATCTTACAAATTCACTTCTCACGATTTGCATTTTGACCCCTCTAAGTTTATGTAGTAAAATAAAATAATTTACATTAGGAATTTCAATACTTGTATTATTCTCAGTATTGGAATATTATAGTTGAATAAGAAGAATATAATGACCACCAGTCTACGTTTAGTCTAGACAAATGCCTTCCTTTTCTCGTATGAATTTGGACTACTTTAGGTTTGATTGTAAGTATAATCTAAGTTTAGTCTTAGTCTGGAAAAAAAAAAATTCTATATGACGAAACCATTCAGATCGTTACATGTAGTGATGTAGAAGGTTTCGACTCAATACATGACAAGGAAGGTTCAAAAGTCGTGAAGTAAGTTTAGATAGCAATAGTGTATAAATTTTATACGTTTGGAATTATTATCATTTTTTTAAAAATTTGTACTTTGTAAAGAAGACATTTGGGTAAACATAAAGATTTGAATCAAAAGTCAACATACCACCACCAACAAAGAAAACTATTAAGGACATAAAAATTGACGAAATATATTTAAAAAGAATAATTTATGAAATTTTGGGTACCAAAATTGAATAGTATAAAATTAAAATTAAATGACTTAAATAAAATCCAACGGATATAAAATAAGGGATGCTTCTCATATATATATATATATAATATATATATATATATATATATATATATATATATATATATATATAATTTTTTTTTTTTTTTTTTTTGCATCTCTCATATATATATATATATATATATATATATATATTCTAATATATAATATAATATATATTATTTATATATATATATATTCTCATATATAGATATATATGAGAGATGCATGCGGCCCAAGTGGTCGGGAGTTCGAGCCTCAGTGGAGACGAGTTCGCCACAAGTACCCATTGCTTAAAAAAAAAAAAAAAAAACTTATATATATATATATATATATCTATTATATATAAATATATATATATATTATATATTATATATATATAGATAATATTTTTTTTTTTTATATATATATATATATTATATATCCATTCACATATATATATATATATATATATATATATATATATATATATATATATATATATATATATAATATATCCATCACATATATATATCTATATATATATATATATAATTATATATATATATATATATATATATGAGAAGGATATATATATATATGAGATGGATCTATATATATATATATATATATATGTATATATATATATATATAATATATATATATATATATTAATCTCTTGTGTGATATATATATATATATATATAGATATATATATATATATATATATATCCATTCTCATATATATATATTATATATAGATATATATATATATTATATATATATATTATATATATATATATATATATTATAATAGATTGAATGTAGATATATATATATATATATATATATATATATATTAATATATATATATATATATCCATTCTCATATAGATATATATATATATATATATATATATATATATATATATATATGTTGGTGCTTATTTACATGGAGAGAGCTTGCTCTCAACATGCCTTGTAAATTTTAGTCCCACATTGGAAAAGCACCATGAGTTATCTCACAATATACTTGGGTGTGTTGAGAGATGCACATGGGGTGGTGACCCTAAGGAGGGAACCATGTGGGTGATTTTACTAGGAGGTAAGAATAAGGCTCCAAGGATTAAGCATTAATGCTTTTGTCATTCTCTTGGATTAATTCCACTTGGAGCTAAGCCCCAAAGGGGCTTAGCGACTCGGACTCGGGCTCGGGCTCGGGCTCGGGCTCATGAGGCGTAATGTGGCGTTTTGTTGGCGCTACGCTGACTGTGCAGATTTCAAATCGGTTATGGAAAGGGTGAATCAATGCGATTAATTCAGATCCTATCTTTGTGGGATTTGAATTAATTTCGTTACTATCTTTGTGGAATTTGAATTAATTCAGTTCCTATCTTTGTGGGATTAGAATTAATTCGTTGCTATCTTTTTGTGATTTGATTCAATCTTTCCATAACTGAAGAGGCGGCTAGGGTTTCCACCCTCTCTCTATATATACTCTCTTCTGGCCTCCTTTGTGACTACTACGAAAATTACAAGTTAGAAAAGGAGAAAGAGAGAGAGAGTTGTTGCCGCCATTGCAAGTCCATCCGAGGAGTCTGAACAGAGGTGACTTC
The DNA here is from genome assembly GCA_029216955.1 of Iris pallida. Lineage (NCBI taxonomy): Eukaryota > Viridiplantae > Streptophyta > Magnoliopsida > Asparagales > Iridaceae > Iris > Iris pallida. The sequence goes on from JANAVB010042420.1 coordinate 18,465,631, forward strand.
GAGCGTTCCACAAGTTCTTCAACTTGCTGGTTCCTGGAAGCAGATCGTGTGGGACGAATCTTGCTTTGAGCAACGGTGTTTTGACACCCCAGCATTGTTCTTCTTCTCATCTCTCTCTAGTTTCATTGTAACTCGTTCTGTCCCAATTGCAACACGTTTGCAAGGAAGAACGAGAGATCTTCTCTTCTCTTTTTCCCTCCTTCAGATTGTAATTTGGCTCTTTGATTTATTGTACCATCGTAGATCTTGAGTTTGCTCTCTGCAAAGTTTTGTGGGACATCTCAGATCTCGATTGCATCTGTTTTTCATCTTTGATCAAGCCCCGGGACTAACAATCTTAAAGCAAGATCCGTATAGATGGAAAACATTAATGCTTCGCTCCTCCAATCGGACTTCTGCAAGTTGGAAAAGTTCGATGGAGAGCACTATCAAGTCTGGAAGAGAAAGGTGTACCTAACTCTTCAACTAAAAGACGTTGATCATGTTCTGTTGGAGGAAGAACCCTCTGTTCCAGACACTGGATCTACTGCCGCCATCAACGCGGCTACCAACTCCAGGCCAAGTGGAGAAGGGAAAATAGCATCTGCAGGCTTCTCATCCTGAATGCTATGGAGGACTCTCTGGCAGAATCCTACTCAAAGAAGGAACTTGCCAGAGACATATGGGAGTCTGTGGAAAATTTGTATGAAGAAGATAAGAACAGGAGCAAAATATTTGTGGTTGAAAAATATCACAAATTGCTCTTTGAGGACGAAAAGTCCATGCTGCCACAGGTGAAGGAATTTCTGAAGCTGCGTCAGAAACTGGAAGACGAAGAGATGCCCCTTCCCGACAAGTTTGTCGTCGGAGGGATCGTCTCAAAACTTCCTGCTGGATGGAGTACCTTCTATGCAATGATGCACAGAAAGAAGCTAGACATTAGCTTGGGAGATCTACTTCAAGAGATCCATGTTGAGGACGAGATGCGTTCTCAACAGAAGGTGGACACTCTGTCCAAACAGTTGGCTAAAGCCAATCTTGTGCAGACGAGAGATTCCAAGGGGAAGCAGGCGGCTTCTCATCCCAAGAAGAAGGACTTCACTAATCTGAAAGTGAAGGGTCCTTCATTCAAGCAACAGAAGACTAAGTCCCACATGACTTGTTACAATTGTGGCAAGAAAGGCCACTACAAGAGTGAATGCAGATCTAAGCCTAAACAATCAGAGAAAGGTGAGCCTAATAAGGTTTCATTGGTTTCTAACATTGTTGCTATGATCGGACAGGTCACAACTGTGGGGGTTGACTCTGACTGGTGGATAGACACTGGTGCGACTTGCCATGTCTGTTCTGACAAGGAATGGTTCGTCACGTACCAGCCGACATCTGAGAAAGTTGTCATGGCGAACCAGGCCCAAGCTGAAGTACTGGGAATTGGGACTGTGGAGCTGAAACTCACTTCTGGGAACACTCTGACGCTTCAAGGAGTGAAGCATGTTCCTGCGATTGCCAAGAACCTAATCTCTGGGAGCCTGCTCTGCAACGCAGGCTTGAGGATGGACATCAACGCTGGTCAGATGGTTATGTCCAAGAAAGGAACATACTTCGGGAAGGCTTATCAAACCGAAGGAATGTTTAAAATTCAGCTTGTCAACCAGTTTGATGACATTAATGCAGTTGTATTTTCTGATTATTCTCTTGAGTTGTGGCATAAGAGACTAGGACATGTTCATAGTAAAAGAATCAACAAAATGTCTAGTCTAGGACTTATCTCCAAATGTGGGGGTAAGGTGGAGAAGTGTGAAGTGTGTGCTCAGACGAAGATCACAAAGAAACCCTTTCATCGGGTCAATCGAAGCACAGATCTTCTGGAGTTGGTGCACTCCGATATCTGTGACTTCAAACATTTCTCCACGAAGGCCGGGATGAAGTATTTCATAACCTTCATCGACGACTTCTCAAAATACGCGTTCGTCTACTTGCTCAAGTCCAAAGACGAAGCTTTCGAGAAGTTCAGAGAGTTCAGGGCCGAGGCTGAACGGCAAACTGGACAACAACTCAAGAGGCTGAGAAGTGATCGAGGTGGAGAGTACAGGTCTCATGAATTCGCATCGTTCTGCAAAGAACATGGAATCATATGCGAGACTACTGCTCCATATTCTCCTCAATCCAACGGAGTAGCAGAGAGGAAGAACCGGACATTAACAGAAATGATGAATTCCATGCTGCTCACTGCAGGTCTTCCAAAATGCTACTGGGGAGAAGCTGCATTAACGGCCACTTTCATTCTGAATAGAGTGCCATATGCAACTTCGGACGTAACTCCTCATGAACTCTGGTTCAAAGTCAGACCCAACTTAAATGTCATTCGAGTGTGGGGGTGTCTGGCGTATGTGAAGCTTCCAGATCTGAAGATTCAGAAGCTGGGGACAAGGACTACGAAGGCTATCTTCTTGGGGTATGCCGAGAAGAGTGATGCTCGGAGATTTCTTGATATTGAATCAAATCATATTATCGAATCTCGCGATGCTGAATACTTTGAAGACAAGTTCGCAAAAGACAAAAACATTGTTCTTTCGGACATTCCGAAAAATGATGTAGGTACTAATGAGACTGAAATCTCATACGAGCCAGTAGTCCAAGAAGAAGCTGTTGTTGATGAAACAACTCTTGCACCAGAACTTGCCGAGCCGTCAGCTAAGCGAGCGAGGAGACCGAAAGATTTCGGAGATGACTTTGTCACCTATCATGTGGAAGCAGATCCGCTTACCTATGATGAGGCGATGAAGACCAGAGATGCTATCTTCTGGAAGGAAGCAGTGAATGACGAGTTTGACTCTATCACCTCCAATAACACATGGGTGTTGGTAGATCTACCTGAAGGAGAAAAGCCTATTGGATGTAAATGGATCTTCAAGAAGAAGATGAAGGCAGATGGAACTATTGACAAGTTCAAGGCCAGGCTGGTCGCCAAGGGATTTTCTCAGAAACAGGGGATAGACTACTTCGACACGTACGCTCCAGTAGCTCGGATGACCACCATCAGGATGTTAATCGCTCTAGCAGCTATACATAAGTTGGTGATACATCAGATGGATGTAAAGACCGCATTCCTGAATGGAGAGCTGATCGAAGAGATTTACATGCAACAGCCAGATGGATTTGTCGTCAAAGGTCTTGAAGACAAAGTCAGCAAGTTGGTGAAATCATTGTATGGTTTGAAGCAAGCTCCCAAGATGTGGCATGAGAAGTTTGACAAAGTTATTAAGTCAAACGGCTACAGAGTCAGCGAGACGGACAAATGTGTTTACACAAAGTTCGCTAATGGAAGAGGAGTCATCGTTTGTCTGTACGTGGATGACATGCTAATCCTAGGTACGGATATAGGCTGTGTCACAAAGACAAAGAAGTTCCTCTCAACCAAGTTCAGTATGAAGGACTTGGGGATGCAGATGTCATCTTGGGCATTAAGATCATCCGGACAGACACTGGAGTAGCGCTGTCACAATCTCACTACATTGAGAAGATGCTCACACGCTATGGGTATAAGGATCTTCCAGGGATCGATACGCCATACAGGTGTGATTAGAAGCTGAAGCCAAACTTGAGGGAAAGCGTCAGGCAGCTGGAGTATGCAAGCGTAATCGGGAGTTTGATGTATGCTACTACTGCCATAAGGCCTGACATAGCTTTCGCCGTGGGAATGCTGAGTCGTTTCACGAGCAATCCAGGCATTGAGCACTGGAAAGCTGTGAAACGGGTTATGAGATATCTCAAGAAGACTCAGACATATGCACTGCACTACAATGGGTATCCGACAGTAGTGGAAGGCTTCAGTGATGCTAGCTGGTGTTCAGAAGTGGAAAGCGAGAGATCCACAGGTGGATATGTCTTTTCCTTGGGTGGAGCTGCTATATCGTGGAAGTCGAAGAAGCAGACTATACTCTCTCGTTCCTCCATGGAATCTGAATTCTATGCACTTGAAACTGCAGCAGATGAAGCAGAATGGCTTCGGGAGCTCATGTATGATCTTCCAGTGGTTGGGGCTCAGATACCGGCGATATCGATATACTGTGACAACCAGGCGACTGCGACGGTGGCATCAAATGACCTCTTCAACGGGAAGAAGAGGACTGTGCGGTTGAAGCACAGGACAGTACACGATCTTATCAAAAGAGGTGTAATTGCAGTGGTTGATGTTCGGAGTCAGAAGAACCTGGCAGATCCGTTCACAAAGGGCCTCAAGCATCAGTTGGTCGATGACACAGCTTGTAAAATGGGCTTGAAGGCATTCTGATAGTGTGTCTTTGTAATCCTACCATAAAGTTTTATGCTATTAGTTCAAAGAGAAATCTACTAGGCATCTAACTTTTGGTTCAAAGGAGGATCACTGACTGGGAAACTATCAGGTAACAGTGGGTACTTGTTCTCTGGAACATGGAAGGGATACGGACCCATAACCACTGTTGTCTACTATGTATTTTTCTGCGGAAAAACAAATCCTGTGGAAGGTTGGCTTAAACGCCTTAATGAGTTCTCAGGCAGAGTGAATGTCTGGTGTGCTTTACAGGAAGTACGGTAGAGCAGCACTACAAGGAGTGAAACTCCATGCTACAGTGGGATGACTCCACCATGAGGTTCCCAGGTAGGGATAATGCCTCGGCTTTGCAAGCCAAGTCATAGCGGCGTAGCACCG
>JANAVB010042420.1:18475302-18490169 GCA_029216955.1 Iris pallida
ATTAATATAAAAAATATAAAAAAATTAATATTAACATTAAAATTAATATTAACATTAATATTAACATTAACATTAATATTAACATTAATATACGAATTAGAGTGAGGGGTTTTTTAGGGGATTTTCTAAGGGGGGCTTTTGATCCGCTCCCTATATGGGAGCGGATCAAAAGCCCCCTTAGAAAGTCCTCCCAAAACCCCCCTCACTCTATTTCATAATATTAATGTTAATATTAATGTTAATATTAATGTTAATGTTAATATTAAAAAAATTTAATTTTTTTATATTAATGTTAATGTTAATGTTAATGTTAATATAATGTTAATGTTAATGTTAATATTAATTTTAATGTTAAGTTTAATGTTAATTTAGTATTTAATGTTAATATTAACATTAATATTAACATTAACATTAATATTAATATTAATATTAACATTAAATTACGGATTACAGTGAGGGGGGCTTTCTAAGGGGGGCTTTGATCCGCTTCATATATATATATATATAATATATATATATAATATATATAATAATATATATATATATAATATATTATATATTATATATATAGATATATATATATATAATCGAGAGGAAGCGTGCGGGTCCACGCGGCCCCCCAATCCGCTAGTCGCGGGTCGGCTCCGCAGATGGGAAATTTGATCTGCGTGTGCGTTGTGTGTGTATATATATATATAATATATAGATTATAATATATATATATATATGGAGCGGATCGGGAGCCCCGTCCCGTTCGACCGTTGGATATATATATATATATATATATATATATAATATATATATATATATATATATATATATAATATATATATATGGAGCGGATCGGGAGCCCCGTCCCGTTCGACGTTGGATCGAGCGGTCGCGGACGCGGCCCACATGGTCCGTTCGATCCAACGATGCACGAGAGGGGCTCCCACGGAGCTCCGGGGCGGACGGATCAAAAGACTCGCCTCCAGAAACCCGCGGGAGCCTTCCCTCCCCCTCGTGCACCGTTGGATCGAGCGGGCCGCGTGGGGCTCGCGCGCGCGTCCGCTCGATCCAACGGTCGAGCGGGACGGGGCTTCCGATCCGCTCGATATATATACTAGTCTAGTGTAGAGGGGAGGCGTTACAGTCCTGGTTGTCAGGAGTTCGAGCCATATGGCGTGGTTATTGTTAGTTTTACCAGTAGGATCTTTGTGTCATTCACATATATATATATATATATATAATATATTATATATATTATATATATAATATATATATTAATATATTTGAAGAATGGGTATTATTGATAATAAAAGGAGAATAACACTATACACGCACTGCCAAAAGGCTAAAAACCCTTAGCAGTTAGAATCCAATGGACTTGGTATCACAATCTATGTTATTCAGAATGGCGTGCATAGAGGACTGCATACCATCAAAGATCCTCCTATTTCGTTCTCTCCAAATGTGCCAGACAGCCGAGAGAAGCCGGATCTCGCTTTATTATAAATATCAATCCCGCGAGTCTTCAGAGCAGCTATCTCATGTAGTTCTTCCTGAAAACCTTGAGCGTAAGAGGACGGCAAGCCAAGATTGCCCTGCTTCTTTGCCATATAACTCCATTCCATTGACATTGAAAGAAAAGATGATCCTGTTCTCCAGCCGCTACCGCATAAGACGCACGCTTGGTCTGTGATGATAATGCCGAACCTATGGAGTCTCTCCTTGGTTAAAAGTCGATCCCGCGCCGCCTTGTAAGCACACAACTGCCATTTGATTGCCGCTCCCTTGGCCCAAACAGTGGACGACCACTCCATGACCGGACCGTGCGGCCGAGTGGTCTCATAAGCGCTCTTAACAGAGAACTTACCATCGTTAGCGCCAGTCCACGCCCACGAATCCATCCCTTCATCGCGAATGATGGGAATATTGGTGATATCTGCTGCCAACTGATGGCCAAATGGCCTGGCGTTAAGCCGCCACTCCCCATCCTGAATAAGCGCTGCCAATGGCTCCGACCGCCCATATAACTCGAACGAGGCCCAGCCGAGTCTATCTATAAGGCTCTGATGGTTCAGCCAAGGGTCGAACCACAGGTTGGTCGATCTCCCATTGTGTATAACCCGTGTGATTTTGGCCTTCAAGAGTGCCGTATCCTCAGCATGTTTTTGAATGTCACCGAGTAGTTGTTATCCATATTGAGAGTCCAGAAGTTACCCGTTCTCACGTATCTTCCTTTGATCCATCTCGCCCATAAGGACTCCCCCTCAAGGAATTTCCATACCAATTTCTGCATGGCGACCTCCTGAAGAATCTCAGTGATCGGAGACCAATGCCTCCCTCCTCTTTAGCCCGACATAATTCCTCCCAGGCGATCGAATGGTACCCACCTCGCCATACAAAATTGGCACAAAGATGTTCAATTTTTAGAATAGTCTTGTCTGGAATGTGGATAGCCTGTAACCAGTATGTAACAATAGCCATAATAACCGAGCGTACAAGCTCTATTCTTCCCCCAAAAGATAGCAATTGGGACTGCCAACCTTCCAAACGGCCTTGTACATATTGTACTAAGCCTGCACAATCAGCATCATTGGCATAATTAATAGAGAGAGACCAAGGTACCTGACTGGGAGCTGACCCTGTTCGATTCGAAGCAAATTAGACCAGGTGTCCTTCCCCGCACAGTCCTTGTTGAAATACACCTGGCTTTTTTCTCGGTTGAGGTGAAGACCCGACAACAAACCAAACTCCTCAAGAGCTTGTTGAGAGAGTCAATACACTCCCTGGATGGCTCGATGAAAACTAACAGGTCATCGACGTAGTTCAGATGGGAGACTATGGGATTAACCTGCTGTACAAAGGTGTAATTTGTTTTCTGTGCACTGCAATATCCATCATACACGTGAAATACTCCATCACAATGGTAAATAGATATGGGGAGAGCGGGTCCCCTATCGCAGGCCCCGTTGCTCCCAAAAAACCCATAAGGCTGCCCCAGTAAGAATAGAGAACGTGGGTGGTGATGCACTCACGGATCCTGTCGACCCACCACTCCTCAAACCCCATGCTCGAAGAATATCACAGACAAAGCTGCGGTTGACCATGTCGTAGGCTTTGCAGGTCCAGTTTGACGCACCCTTTCCTGCCTCCAGCTTTGTTGAAGTCTCGAACTAGCTCGTGGGCTAGAAGGCAATTCTCAGCTATGGATCTGCCTTTGATGAACGCTGACTGGTTAGAAGAGATTAAACTCCGCATTATACTCTGCATCCTACTACACATGAGGTGAGTGATAATTTTATAAATAAAATTAGCAAGCTATAGGTCGGAAGTCACTCAGTGAAGAAGCCCCCTCATTTTTAGGGATGAGGGTAAGAAATGTGTGATTGATCTCTTTAAGTAACCTGCCCGAGGAAAAATCTCGGACTACTTGGAGAACGAGTCCTTTGAGCTGTCCCCAATGGGCTTTGTAGAAGGCAGAATTGAACCCATCAGGCCCGGGCGCCTTATTGGGATCCGACTCCTTAACTATAAGCTCAACCTCCTCCATAGAAATCTCTCTTCGGAGTAGCTGATTGCCTTCCTCGGTGACTAGTCTTTTGCATATGGTATTCGGAAATTTCGACAAGTAATCGGTTTGGTTATACAAATTGTATAGAATGCAATGGCTTCGTCTTGTATCTCATAATCCGCAGTAATAGCTCGTCCGGAGGCGTCCAAGAGAGGGCCAAAGTTGTTGCGGTGCAGTCGCGACCGACCATGGCGTGGAAAATTTAGTGCCTCGGTCCCCGTCTTTAAGCCAACTACATTTGGCTCTTTGTTGGAGTTGGATTTCCTCAAGAAACCACAGCCGTCTGACCTCATCCTGCAGCTTGAGTTTGCTGTCAACCAGGACAGCATTATCCGGGTCAGCTTGTAGCTTTCCCTGGATGTCTTGTAGGTCCTTGACCTTAGCGGGCAGCTCCTCCATCGGCCTGGTGCGGTTCCACTGTTTAAGCAACCGTTTGACGAATTTCAGCCACCTTGTGAGGCAGAATTGAGGGTTGCCTTCAACGGCAATGGAGAACCCTCTATTTATCACCTCCTGGTAGCCTCCCATGTGAGGCCAAGCATTGTTGAATCTAAACGGACGCCGACGGGGAAGACCTGTAGGAGCCCATCGGATTAGAATGGGTGAGTGGTCGCTAGAACCGCATTGAAGAGCCTCCACTTGCTAGCCGGGGAACATCTCCAACCACCGATTGTTACACAGTGCTCTGTCAAGTTGGCATACAACTCGATTGCGAGATGAACTATTGCTCCATGTCCATGCTTGGCCGGTTTTAGTCAGGCAGGACAGTCCCGAGGAGAGGAGGCAGTCTCTGAAATCAGCCAATATGAAGTCCGGAACTGGGCGGCCTCCCCGTTTCTCCTCTTCTGCCAGCATGGCGTTGAAATCTTCGCTTAGTAATAGGGGAGCCTGTCCTTCATTCTGGCTAGCAACCTGAATAATATCCTTCCATAATTGGAAGCGCTGTCTACGGTCATTATGGCTATAGAGTACCGAATTGAAAGCGGAGCCCTCCTTTGTTAGTGAAATCCACTAAGATTAATTGTTCAAAGAAAAAGCATACCTGACCTGACCACACTTGCGTATCCCACATGAGCCAGATACGAGCCGAATCACATATCTCCTATTGTGCACGGACATCTAATGAGCGGGGTCCGTCTGTTTATCTTCTCAGCTGATTTTAATTTACTTTCTAGTATGGCAACTACCGAGCACTTGTGAGTATTCACCATATTCTGAACCTCCCTCCATCTACCTATCGAGTTCGCGCCCCGCACATTCCAGGAGATGACACCCATTAAATATGATTGGGGTGTCCTCATGAGCCATCTTGCGCTCCATCGGACGACTTGGAGACGCAACCACTTCAACGTATTTCTGTTAGCATCCACAACACCTATGCCTGAGTCGGAAGAAGATATGTTATGGGGGTGAGAAGCTTCCCTCACAAGTAGCGTCCATCTCGGATTCTCCCGTGTCAGAACTTGGTCATCGACCCTCTCGTCCTCCCGGCTGAGAGGAGTCCCGTCGCTTACTGTGACCCCACCATGAATGCTCGCTCTCTTGGCAGCTCTTGTTGTAACCCCTACTTCTGTGTCCGACTTGTCGTGTCCCCTTGACCCCCTCGTATTCTCTCCTACTAACACCATTGCGAGATTATTACCTTCCACTGTATGGGCAGGGAGGTCAGTCCCCTGTCTTTTGCCAAGCACCGAGGGACTTTGGCGAACAATATCACCTTCAGCCGCTCCTTCATCCATGTTGCACTGCTCCGTCCATTTGAACATCAACTCCTTCCTGAACTGGATCGGCCAGGGAGGAACTTGGTTCTAGATTTCCACTTTGGTGTCCTAGGCTGGTTTTGCATCTGTTGACCTTCAGCACTCTCCACCTCCTCTATCGGTTCTCTGCATTGCACTTTGGTGTGACCGAAGCATTGACAACGAGAGCAAGACGGAGGCACCCACTCATATTCAACATCCTGGGAGATCCACTCCCCATTAGGTAGAACGAGATCAATTTTCCTGGGGAGGGCATCGGACGCCGCAATTTCTACGAAGATTCTGGCATATGATAATCGCTGCCTTCTCGCTGTCAGGATGTCTGTGCGTATTGGGACCCCTATCATACTTGCCATCTTCATAATGGATGGGACACTCCACAGTTGGGGCGAAAGCCATGGCAGTCTGATCCATACTGGTACCTTTGATAATATGTCATTCTCGAAATTGAGAGCAGGGTACCATCGTTTAAGGACCACTAATCTGCCATCGAAAGTCCATGGTCCCCCTTCAAGAACACGCTCCATATCTTCGGTGAGAGAGAATTTAATGAAGTAAAAACCATTCTCACGTGAGAAAATCTCCATGTCTCCCTTGGGCTTCCATACTCGATATGCGAACGCTCGGATTTGGCCGTAAAATGGCCTGTTGCCCATCACATAGAGCACCAACGTGTTCCTCCAATATTCAGTCGTCTCCTGAATATATCGGCAGTAATTTCCACCACTCTAACACCATTGATTACTCTACGCTCGGGCTCGACGTATTGCAAGTCCACTTCCTCATGAACCGGCGCAGGTCTGCATAATTCTGCCCAGGAAATAGGTTTCGACCATGCTCCGGTTGAACTCACACTTCTGCTTGCGTCGGGGGCCCTTTAGTCGTCTGCATGATCTCCTGGTAGATCTCCTTCCCATTCCCTTTGTCGTTAGTCATCCCTCCCGTCTCCTTGCGACCCCCAGGGGAGGGGGCCTCCCTCCTATATGGCCTATATTGTAGTGACCCGCGCTCCGCCCTAGCGGAACGCCGATTCAAACGGCAAGTGCAATGACTCAAACGAGCCGTCGACCCGAAGAGTTGGCATCGACCTGATGAAGAATCGATGCAAGGCTTACATTGGCCTGTCAAGATGAATCCAGACTTAGACTTTCAAAGGCGCGCTCGGAATATCGCTCGGCCGATGCGAACATCGCTAAGGTGGGTGGCTCCGATGAACCCGTCTGTGCTTAGCCTAGACACATAACAATGCGGACACTATCACGAGAATCGCTAGGCGATAATACTGTACATGCTAATAAATGACCCAACGCACCTAGCTAAGGGATTAATCCCATCTTGTATGCTTGCATAGAATATGGAAAGGAACATGGAAATACGAGAACTCTCGCACCGCGCTCCACGCTCGTGCTAAGGCACAAGCTTGCGTTCAACAATGAAACAATGAATGGTTTACAACAATGAAACGGGAAGACTATCAACATAGTCGTTCCGACGTAGAGTTTAGCAACATTGAAAGGCTATGGGACCAATGGGTCGCCAAGACGACTCCCTCACAGGGAGTTGCAAAATGTATGAATGTAATGAATGAATGAATCAACGAATGAATGAACGAATATATGAAAGAACCAATGAACGAACGAACAAGTGAAAGAAAGAATGAATAAAAATAAGAAGGATGGAAATGGTTAGCGACAGGTATGACGGGCACGTGCAACGGGGCTCGCTACCCCGCGCTGCACGGACGCCAACCTGGTCGATAACGCATTAAGGCTAAGGGTTAGCCTACGGCTCAGAGACAGCCGTTAAGTTAAAAAGACAAGTTAATACGAATGGTCGTGGACAAACGGTACGAGGCGGGTGGCGTATGCTGTGCCGTAAAGAAAAAGGGATTCCGCGCATGATCAAAGTGTGAAGGACTTGCCGGTCCGGACGGAATCAAAGGAAATGGCTTACGGACGAGGCCTGAGTGCGGGCTTGGCCACCAGGGGACGTAAGGCCGGGTATTTCAAAAGACTATCAGGGTGTACCAAGCCGCACGCCATGATAGGTGAGAAATTACCACAGGGGAAGACATGTCCAGGATGGCTTGTGATGCCAGCGACCGATGCATATAGATTAAGTGGGCTTTGCTGGTGGCAATCCACGTGCAAGTCCTTGCATTGAAATTAAAGTAGTCTAAGTTAAATGAACAAGTGCCTACTGAATGTCTTGAAATGTACCACTCCAAATGATAATGAATACTTCGTACAAATGAGTTAAAGAACACGCCTACGACGCGCTAGGACCCGAGGCAGGGACACGCCCTTGATCTTGAATGTTTGCTAGTATCACATTATGTTATTTAATATGAATTGTTGTCTAACTTGGTTTACTTTGGACAGGGAAGGCCGGACGGTAAGTATGGGTAAGTCGTGCAAGAAATTCCATACGACACTTGAATTTGACAACACGGAATAGGTTATGACATATGCCATGGAAATGACCCTAAGGCAAGATTAGAAAGACAATGATGATAGATGGTGCACAAAAGTAAATGGAACGTGTTCGGTAATGATAGTATTGTGGGCGAGCTAGCCTCCCCACCAGTGCATAACAATGTACTGATAACCCCCCAGTCTGCTTGCAGGAAGCAGGAAACGTCGGCGGGTGCGGAGCTTCCCTCGAACGTGCTAAGGCGCGGAGCTATCTCTGGAGCCTTGGAGCGTTGCAAGGAGCTAGAGCACCATATACAGGACATAATGTATCGGAACATCGCCATGAATCATTCCATGTTGTAAGCCACTTGGCACGCCTTTTATTTTCAGAGAGAGAGCTTGAGAGACTTGTAAACTCGGCCTAGCGCCGCTTGTAAACTTCTTGAAAATCAATAAAGAGATGGAATTCGCTTCAATTTGTGTTCATTTACTTTCGCTGCAAATGGGGACACTCTGTGCGACTCTGTGGCCTAGCAAATCGGCCGTTTCTGGACTTGGCCTTGTACGGGTGCAACCTAGGCCCGTGCGGCATCACGCCTTAGCGAGGACGATCGCTCCTGCGGGAGCGGGCGTGACAGATTGGTATCAGAGCACGACTTCACGTCCTTGGACTTCATTTCGATTTTCTCAGTTTTGAAAGCTCGTTGGATACAAAAGAAGTATGCGCTCTCTCTCATTATGCCTTGGGATATTCCATACAATAAGTCTAATACTTTCAAAAGCTCGTACGAGTGCTCGGTTGAACGGGATCGATAGGCGACGGTCTTTGTGCCAAACGATGTTAAACTTGACTCGATAGAGAACACATGCAAAGTTAACATGTCGCGTGCATGCCTAACTAGTCCTACGATGACCCTAGCAATTGAGCGTGCAAACTCGGAATGTAGTCCGCACGAGATGGTTATGCGGCACAACTTAGTCCGCGTGTCGCGCACCTCGACTTTTGGGTGCAATCGGGTTACGAGGGATATCAAGTATCGCTCGATCGAGAACGGAGGTACACTTTGAGTGTCTATCGATAAGAACGCTATCGAGTTAACGCTTAGGCGTATCCAAAAGATTGGCTTGGATTTTGAGGATTAGTGCGAACGACTTAGTATATCGAGGCGACGTGAGCGATTACGCTAGAGATTTGTCAAACGAATCTGAAGGATGTCTTAGCGCATAACGCGAACGTGATTGAGGACTAGATCGTATGGCTTGAATCCGAGTGGTGTATGTGATAGGCTCGGAGAAGAATAAAAATGAGTGACGACGACTAGTCGAGTGGCTCGAACCCTGAGTGGTGTATGGACGTTATAGAAATTGTTCGAGCGAGACTACAATATACGGATAGAACGGGTATGTCGGCGAGGCGATGCGATCGCGCAAAGCCTTAGAACGTGTCACGCTTAGTTGATCGTGACTTCGAATGTCCCGAACGAGATGTCGTTCAAACAACTTGTGAATAGGCAACGCATGTTAGAAAACGATTCGGAACGATAAATAAAAGTGAATGGTCTTGATCGAGGAAACTTAGAGGATCGCGCGTACGATTTCGGATTGATTCAAATGAAATATGACTTGAGTTTTGAACAATGATCTTGAAACGAGCTTGAGGAATAGCGATCGAACTTGATCTTGAATATCGAAAAAATTGTGGAATATCCAACTCGAACAACAGCATCAACGCACGACTCGAAATTGGTTGCAAAGGAAGATCGTCAGGTTACGCATATCGTCGATGGTATTGAGGCGTATCAAAGATCGATATGCGATAACTCGGGGGCACTCTGACTCGGCGAATGACGGTCGTGCAAATGTCATTGTTCCGTTGGATGCTATACTTGAAATGTTAAAAATGTGTCGAGGAAAAGATAGATTTAGCTCGAGGACTTTCTAGTTGAACGAAATATAAATGGACTATCGATCTTGGCTTGGATAGAAAATGAAATGCTTGGATTTACTTCGTTGACAACCACAATGTTAACGTTCTTGTCTTATGCGAGCGTAACTCTAGCCTCGCACATGCGTCACGCCGACTAGGGCTATCACTCCGCGTGAGCGCTGGTATGGTGATTCGTACAGCGGGAGTGATCGGCACTTGCACGACGTGGCAATTCGTATGCTTCGACTTGTGGTTTGACGCGAAGGTGGACTCGAGAATGAATTTATGTGCTTGAAGGATTGAACTTGAGGATTGAGTAGTTCCAATCCGCGTATCGAGAATGGGTTAGTCTAAAACTCAAACAAGAGTTACGCCCCGATGAGAATGATTATTCCGCGGGAGCGTGCATGGTGATTCATGAACCGCCGTGGATAATCGGACTCGCGTGAGATTGGGGCGCAATGTATTGTCGAGCTGGATGACCTCGTGATCGAATACATGAATTGGTTAGAACTGGTGATTGAACGGAATTGAATATGTGCAACGTAAGTCTTGATGCGAATTAGGTGATCATGCTCGATGTTTAGAAATCTGAGTGACGCGAGCTTGGGTAGAAACTCCCGTACAAACGAACAAATGGTTTGACCATAGGATTTGGGGCGAGCGTCGTGCAACGACGTTGCACGATGTGCCACGGACTTGACGTGTAACTATGACCTTGTGAGCTGACCTAGCGGATAGGCGGACGACCCTATGCCGAGTGATTGAACCTGTGCGATGTCACTTACAATATCGTCTGGACGGACGATAGACTTTGGGCAACAAGACTTAGAGTAGGACGGGGAATTAGGAGTGTGCGTGAACGACAACGAGAATAGCCCCAAAGGATGGGAATGATAGGAATGGATGAGGCGCAAGTAAAGTTGGGATAACGAATTGAATCATTGATCGGAAGTTACTCAGACTTGGTCGACCCCGCTATGAAGAAATCATACTGATTTTGTGGAGAAGAACGCTTGAGAAGCGAACCGGATCATCTCGAGGACCGAGATAAACGATAGTGAGATACACTTGAGTTCGGTTTTAAATCGAAGTTAGCGAATGATCGGCAAATCGAAACTATCACGAGTAGCTTGTCCGACTTTGCTAATCGCTAAGCTTGGTTGAAATGTACGTATTCGGGGGACGCCTTGGATATGTGCACGATCCAAACTCAGCGATGTGATGAACTCGAATGCAGCTGCAAGTGGGTGTTGCGATGCGCATGAACGAATGAGTGAGTTAGCCTCAACCTACGACTCTTGCATTTGACGAATTTTAACGCACCTTGTACGACCGTTTCAGTCCCGTGATACATCAAAATAGCAACCAAGTCGAAGAAATGTGACAATTGAATAAGTACCATCAACTCTAAAATGAATAAGAAGTCATTCAATGAAATCGACCAAACGTATACGACACGGAACTTGGAAAGGTACCGAGCATTGTTCGATGCCATCGAACGATAGAGCCGTTCGATAGAATCGTCTATGAAACACGATGACACGAGTTAAGGAATGGTAGGATGACCTGCACTCATGAAGTCTCGAGGACGAGACTTGTTTTGAGTGGTGTATTATGTAGTGACCCGCTCCGCCCTAGCGGAACGCCGATTCAAACGGCAAGTGCAACGACTCAAACGAGCCGTCGACCCGAAGAGTTGGCATCGACCTGATGAAGAATCGATGCAAGGCTTACATTGGCCCGTCAAGATGAATCCAGACTTAGACTTTCAAAGGCGCGCTCGGAGTATCGCTCGGCCGATGCGAACATCGCTAAGGTGGGTGGCTCCGATGAACCCGTCTATGCTTAGCCTAGACACATAACAATGCGGACACTATCACGAGAATCGCTAGGCGATAATACTGTACATGCTAATAAATGACCCAACGCACCTAGCTAAGGGATTAATCCCATCTTGTATGCTTGCATAGAATATGGAAAGGAACATGGAAAATACGAGAACTCTCGCACCGCGCTCCACGCTCGTGCTAAGGCACAAGCTTGCGTTCAACAATGAAACAATGAATGGTTTACAACAATGAAACGAGAAGACTATCAACATAGTCGTTCCGACGTAGAGTTTAGCAACATTGAAAGGCTATGGGACCAATGGGTCGCCAAGGCGACTCCCTCACAGGGAGTTGCAAAATGTATGAATGAATAAGTGAATGAATGAATCAACGAATGAATGAACGAATATATGAAAGAACCAATGAACGAACGAACAAGTGAAAGAAAGAATGAATAAAAGATAAGAAGGATGGAAATGGTTAGCGACAGGTATGACGGGCACGTGCAACGGGGCTCGCTACCCGCGCTGCACGGACGCCAACCTGGTCGATAACGCATTAAGGCTAAGGGTTAGCCTACGGCTCAGAGACAGCCGTTAAGTTAAAAAGACAAGTTAATACGAAATGGTCGTGGACAAACGGTACGAGCGAGGGATGGCGTATGCTGTGTGCCATAAAGAAAAAGGGATTCCGCGGCATGATCAAAGTGTGAAGGACTTGCCGGTCCGGACGGAATCAAAGGAAATGGCTTACGGACGAGGCCTGAGTGCGGGCTTGGCCACCAGGGGACGTAAGGCCGGGTATTTCAAAAGACTATCAGGGTGTACCAAGCCGCACGCCATGATAGGTGAGAAATTACCACAGGGGAAGACATGTCCAGGATGGCTTGTGATGCCAGCGACCGATGCATATAGATTAAGTGGGCTTTGCTGGTGGCAATCCACGTGCAAGTCCTTACATTGAAATTAAAGTAGTCTAAGTTAAATGAACAAGTGCCTACTAAATGTCTTGAAATGTACCACTCCAAATGATAATGATACTTCGTACAAATGAGTTAAAGAACACGCCTACGACGCGCTAGGACCCGAGGCAGGGACACGCCCTTGATCTTGAATGTTTGCTAGTATCACATTATGTTATTTAATATAAATTGTTGTCTAACTTGGTTTACTTTGGACAGGGAAGGCCGGACGGTAAGTATGGGTAAGTCGTGCAAGAAATTCCATGCGACACTTGAATTTGACAACACGAAATAGGTTATGACATATGCCATGGAAATGACCCTAAGGCAAGATTAGAAAGACAATGAATGATAGATGGTGCACAAAAGTAAATGGAACGTGTTCGGTAATGATAGCATTGTGGGCGAGCTAGCCTTCCCACCAGTGCATAACAATGTACTGATAACCCCCCAGTCTGCTTGCAGGAAGCAGGAAACGTCGGCGGGTGCGGAGCTTCCCTCGAACGTGCTAAGGCGCGGAGCTATCTCTGGAGCCTTGGAGCGTTGCAAGGAGCTGAAGCACCATATACAGGACATAATGTATCGGAACATCGCCATGAATCATTCCATGTTGTAAGCCACTTGGCACGCCTTTTATGTTTCAGAGAGAGAGAGAGAGAGCTTGAGAGACTTGTAAACTCGGCCTAGCGCCGCTTGTAAACTTCTTGAAAATCAATAAAGAGATGGAATTCGCTTCAATTTGTGTTCATTTACTTTCCGCTGCAAATGGGGACACTCTGTGCGACTCTGTGGCCCGCCACTTCGACTTCTCTAGTTTCCTCGTCGTCCTCCTTATCCTTCCTTTCATCGTCGGGCGCTGACGGGTCGACACCAGCCGCGGAGCCTGCTGCTTCATGATCTCCAGCGGGCGCCTTCCCGAGCGGAGCAAACCTTAGCCGCTGCATATATATATATATATATATATATCTTATATATAATATATATTATATATATATTATATATATAGATACAAATGACCTCTAGCCTAGTGGTTAAGAGAGATGCATGCGGCCCAAGTGGTCGGGAGTTCGAGCCCCAGTGGAGGCGAGTTCGCCACAAGTACCCATTGCTTCAAATATATATATATATATATATATATATATATATATATATATATAATATAGCGACAATCATGTCTAGTTTAATGGTTAGTGTGGAGACATGTGACCCGAGAGCACAAGTTCGAACACGGTAAATTTATTTTAAAATATTTTATATTATTTGAAAATTTAAAAAATCAGATAAAAGATGCGTGCAACTTACGTAGATGACGTCTAATAGCTTGTAAATGGGAGAAATTTTGTTACAAATTATTCAACGTCAAATTTCAGTCCATATTTTTAAATAGTGACTAACATGCAAAACGACAACACTTGCATTCACTTGTCTACAGTTGGGTCCCACAACGACTTGCCGTCGGTGGGAGAATTAGTAGCCGTCGGTGGGAGAATTTGAAGTATTAGAAAGCAATTAATGAGTGAGAGTTCAATTAATTATTTTATTTATTTCGATGTCCGACGTAACGTGTAAAATTTTATACACATTGCGTTATATATCATTTGGACGTACCGTCCTCAATTTTATATACACATTCATATCTTTTCTGCAGTTCGATCCTGAGACAGCTCATCTAGCAAACGAAATTATACATTTTCTTGAGCTAATTACTTGTTTTTTATTGTAAACACCGAAATTTTTGAAATTTTTTATTTTATTTAATGTAATTTTTATTTATTAATTATATTTTATATTTAATTTTTATTATAAACATATTGTCTTAGCTTAGATTTTTGAAACGTAACATTAGTCAATTCTTCAGAACAAATTCCAATATTCGTGTCCTAGATGAGTTTACCTTAATTTTGGTATATCATGTCATACTTAGGCCTGTCAATGGTAGACCGAAAATTCGTATCCGATCCGTATTCGAACCGAAAATATCCGAAATTTTGGATACGGATACGGATTTGGATATCATATCGGATATTATCGGATATCGGATGCGGATACGGTAAGTATAATATCCGGACCAATAATATCCGAACCAATAATATTTAAATTATTTAATAATTTAAAATATATCAATATATGCATGGGACTATTAGTTATACGTGCTTGTGAGGAGAATTTTTTGGTGCAAATGTATTCAATGTATGCATGGAAATCAGCTGCTTATGACATTTCAATGTGAAAATCTGCACATATATATGACAAAATCTGATGTTCCAATGTGGAAATCTGCTACTTCTGATATTTAAATGAAAATCTGCTGTTTCTAAACAAAAAATGTCTGATATTTAAATATGGAAATCTGCTGTTTCTAAACAAAATATATCGTTTCAATGTGAAAATATGTTATTTCTTGACAAAATCTG